>CM053572.1:88194687-88362187 GCA_028646485.1 Cryptoprocta ferox
GATTGTTTCCTTTGCAGTGCAGAAGCTTTTTATCTTGATGAGGTCCCAATAGTTTATTTTGGTTCTTGATTCCCTTGCCTTTGGGGATGTGTCGAGTAGGAAATTGCTGCGGTTGAGGTCATAGAGGTTGTTTCCTGCTTTCTCAAATTTTCTTTTAAACCAAGAGAAATCTTCCCTAAATTCTCCTATATTCCACATTCCCAAATCCCTTTCCTCACACTCATGTACCATTCTATTCCTGTCTCCATCTTTGCTTTCCTCAAGATGAAGACCTTTTTCCCTCCCATTGAGCTCATCTAATCTATATATCCTTCAAAAGCCAAATGACATTCCTCAGCACTTCCAATCCAGCTTGAAGTGATTTCTCTCTTTTTAGAATTTCTGTAGCACTTACTATCTGACTCACATTAATTAGCATTTAATTATATACCATATCTTTTATTTTCTTTCTTATATCTTAATCTTGTCTTCCTAATGGACTGTTGGCAGCTGTGGGCTGTGTCTTCTAGGCATATAGGAAGTTCTCAATAAACGGCTGTTTGATTGCTAAATTAAGCTAGAATGTCTCTTATACATCCAGAAAATGGGTCAAATACCAACTGAGTCACACAGCTGAAAATATGGCTACTCATTTTAGTTCCTCACATGCTCAAGCTTTACAACCACGGAAGGACTGAATCTCTTCCTCCAGTTCCAGTTGGAAAAATTTCAGGGAAGACCCATATTGGCTTATGTTAGTCTTGTGCTCACCCCTAGAAAATCACTGTCTTGAAGGAGGCAAGATCTATAAGAACAAGAAAGTTCTAAATTATAATCACATAGTTGGAGTAAAAGATCAAGTAAGAGTTGTCCACTATAGAGGGATGTAGATTTTGGAAGGTTCTATCATTCTGTCTTCTTCTCCAGGATAAGTTATTCATTTTAAAATGATTTTTCATTTATCAAACATTTATCTAGTCAGAGTAGATCCTGCCCTTTGGAGAAGCTCAATAGATTAACTGGCAGTAAACCTTTACTATTCTTTCTTTCTGAAGGGAGAGAAAAAGAAGCATTTGTATAGAAAAAAATGACCTTCCAGGTCCAGCTGATGGTACCTTTCCTTAATCCTGCACTCCAGAAGTGACCTGAAATTCACATATGTGAATTTTTCCCTCTTCCAGGAAGATTTAATAGGACTCACAGTCTTAATCTCAAATTAAAGTTTTCACCATCTTTCCCTCCCCCTCCCCATTCACATACTCCTCCAAGATCTGCCTTGATCGCTCAGAAAGGTAGCGTTTCAGCTTCAGGGCCTTTGGTAGGAAACAAACAATACAACCTGAAGGAGTCATTTGAAGAAGGGTTAGTAAAGGGACTATTTAGAAAAGTGAGGCAGTTTTAAGGAATCAATAAGAGATGAGGAGTCCCCAAGGTTTAGCAATATTGGGAAGCTGTTCCTATTCCTACCCTCTAAAGAGAAAAAGGGGATGGGAATGGCAACTGGAGTACAGGGCTGGAGAACATGAACTAAGATCTTCAGTAAAGGAAGGTAGCCACTGCCAAACTGCTGTCCTTATGGAGGAAGCCCTAGATTTTCTTCCAGATCTCTGGGCTAGTTCCCTACATGGGCAGACCCAAGAGAATACAGGTGATACAGTCCATAAAATGTAAGCCTCCTGGAGAAGAGAACAGGGTGTCAGTGGGCAGAGTGATCTGGAAAATTCACTGGAGAATGACCAGCACAAATGGTAAGTTTCAATGAGATGGGAGCAAACATATCAGAATGGAGGTGTGGGGCAGCGAATGTGTATAGTTTTCCAAAGAAAACCACTCAGAGATTCTAGAAGAATATAATCTTGTCCTCCTCCCCCAAAAGATCAAATAACACTGATCAAAATAAGTAAAACTGCAGTAAAATAATGTCAAATAAGCTAGCTCACTGGGTAGATCATTCACATATTTGTTAATTAGTCATTCATCAATCATCAAAGAAGTATTGTACCTCTAGGCATCAAGCATGCAAAAATGAATTAGTTACTTCTGTATGTTTGAAATTTTTTATAATAAATATTACAATTAATGGATTACATAGGTTCACTGACTTTGAGAATCTAACATATTGGACCAGCAAGGTTTCCTGGAGGAGTGGACAGCTCAGCTGACTCTGGGCTAGCCAGATAGGAAAGAGCCAGGAAGAATGCTCAGAAGGGATGTTGAGTTGGTATGGGAGAGTGGGGGGAGATGAGGTATAGAGGTAATAAATCAAAGTTCAGGATTGCATTGTCAGGTGTGCATTGTAGAAAAACCCCTTGATCATCAGGGCCAAGGCTGAATTGGTGGAACAAACCAGACGAAGAGAATTGGGGGTGTGGGGGAGTGGTGTGAGCAATGGCCATGTATGAAACCAGGATCTGAACAATAGCAGGAGGTCCAAAGATGAAGAGGGACAGATCAAGTGATAATCATGAGGAAGAATTAATGGGACTCAGGAATTGAATGACTGTGGTGTGAAGCAGAGGGAAGATGCTTCAGGGTTGTTTTGCCTTCTCATCATCCCCCTACTTTTTCAGCTAACAGCTCCCCAGTTTTCCTTTGAGAGAATAGCTGCTACCTGCTGAACTGAGTATAGTTTCCATGGAACTGTTATCCATAGATTCTTGTCCTCTTTTTTAAAAGTATTACTTTTTTAGGGGCGCCTGGGTGGCTCAGTCGGCTGGGTGTCCGACTTTGGCTCAGGCCATGATTTCATGGTTTGTGGATTTGAGCTCCCATGTTGGGCTCTGTGCTGACAGCTCAGAGCCTGGAGGCTGCTTCATATTCTGTGTCTCCCCCTCTCTCCCCCACTCCTGCTGTCTCTTTGTCTGTCTTTAAAATAAATAAAACATTAACAATTTTCAAGGTATTACTTTTTTTTTTTTAATTTCAACCAGTTATTTTCTATTGTTGCAACCAGAAAACCTCAACTAATTATAGTGGCCATGTAAATAGTGGTGCCTTTTCCTGAGAGACAGAAAACAGGTAGAGGAGAAAATTTGAGGTGGATTTCTTGGTGGGCAGTTTGCTTTTGAGAAGCCTATAGAAAACCAAAGTGAAAAATCCAAAAGTTTGCCCCATAGGCTTTTGTGGAACTCTGAAAATCACACCACACACTTTTTAGAGTGTAAAAGCCATCTCTGGCACATGGACATAAAAAGCCCTACCCAGTAAACTGATCTAAGGACTTATTCATTTTACTCATGCTTCTCTGAGAAGAGTAATGCTTCCATGTAGAGGCTAACATATTCTATAGATGCTTCAGAATTAGGGGGGGAAAGTGGATAGAGCCTAATTCTAAGCATGGGGACCCCTGGGTCTTGCCTCTGGTTCTTTCACTAATTGGCTTCATAAACTTGTTCCAGTGTCCTCCCTTTCTGAAACTCAGTTTCTATGTTATTGAATACAGGGGCTGAATTATATTGGGTGGCCTCCAAAATATTCAAAAGAATTTAAGTTTACATGTAAACTGGGAAACTGGGTTCAAAAAACCTTAAACCAGTTTCCTTACTACAAGACTTCTCAAGGTCTTAAATATTCTCATCAGTGATGCAGATCTCCAAGAGAGGTGAGAGTGAGAATTTTTCACCCTCTTTTTGCCCAAGATCACCCCCCACCAACGTTCTTGAAGAAACATGTGGAACTAGTAGTCATCAGAACACACCTGCAGAAATTTTGGATTAGGTGGTATCTAAGGTTGTTCCACTTGTACTCCCTGATTCTGTTTGGCTGGCAACCTGTGTATCACCTGTTTTTCCCACTTGTCCCTTCCTCAGGGATGATGGACTCCCAGGCTCTGTTCTAAAGTGTTCTCCCAAGGAAAAGCAAGCACACTTGAACGCCTATGAAGTCACTTATAGATCTAGTCAGGCTCATGAAATCCCCTATCAGCTTAAATGGAAAACACAGTCCCTATCCCCCTGCCCCTGCCCTCCCCCCCATACTGTGCTCAGAGCACAGATCCAGGCCCAGCCTAAAGGGATTGCAAAACATGCTCTAGCGTGCACTTGGGAAAACAAAGAAAACCCTACTCTTTTCTCCTCCAGACAGTCTGAGACGCTTTTGT
Organism: Cryptoprocta ferox; assembly: GCA_028646485.1. Lineage (NCBI taxonomy): Eukaryota > Metazoa > Chordata > Mammalia > Carnivora > Eupleridae > Cryptoprocta > Cryptoprocta ferox. The sequence continues at coordinate 88,198,766 of CM053572.1, forward strand.
GCCCTTGGGCCTTTGCCCAGTTCTCTCATCTGCCTCAGTCCTGGTACTAAATTGGTTCAAGGTTTGGAGGAAAGTTTCAGATGGAAGGATGTTTAGAGTTCTTAGAAGCTGAAGTCACTCTATGGACCAGAGCATAGACCATCTACGGCCACCAGAGGGCGATGACAACAGCATCTGTGTAGAAAGCTGCTCCCAAGAAAAACAGCAGTAAATTATACCTAATATGTTTATGAATGATGGAGGGGCTGAAGTGTGTACGACTATACATGTATGTGCAGTTGGGTGCCTGCAGCTATGATTCTGAAAATATTCTAAACAGAATAAAATAAGAGCTGCACCTCTACAATATATTCACAGGATATGGTCAAGTCGTTGAAAATTTCCTTGAAGGACAATGAGATAGAAGGAATTAGAATAGCATTCATAATTGTTATTGTGGTATGCATAACTGTGTGTGATGTGAGAGTACGCATGTACACGTGCGTATTTGAGTGTGAGTGTGTAGATGGGTGTGTGTGTGAGCATGAGTATAAGCATGTGTGTGCACAAGTGTGTGACTGTGTGCAGGCGCATGTTCAGGGCTCATTTAGACTTATCCAGTATGAGCAAACTTCAAGGAAGTCTGGGCAATGCTTCCTACAGTTCCTGCCCTCTCCTTCCAAACAAACAAACAAAATCATTCCTACAAGTATTTATGGAGCCTCCGACACATGCGCCCTTCCCCACCAGCATCTGGAAAAGCTCAGACCTGGCCAATTTAGAGCGCTATGGAAGAATGAAGACTCTGGGGGCTGAAGGGATGCCTCACATGTGAATGACTGTTTTGCGAAAACACTTTCTCTTCTTTGATGCTCCAAACAACCCAGTGCGGTGGGCCCAGTCAGAGCTGTGGCCCCTTGCTTTGAGGAAACCAAGGCTCAGAGGTGAGGTGACGTGATTGGCCCAGAGTCACCCAGTCAGGAAGCAGAAGCTGACTATGAACGGGCATTGTCAATCCAGGGGTCCAAGTCCCTGCCATCACTACTTTGAGCAGCACAGCTGGCATTGGGTCTAGGCAGAGCAGGACGCGCCTCTGAGTAGGGTTTGCCAGCAGCGACCTGAACAACATGGACAACCATTTTATGTGACACGTGTGACTGTGAAGTGTGTTAGTATCAATACAATAGGTCCTTTAGGAAGAACTTGGGGATCTTTGCCAAGACGAGGTAGGATCTTTGAGGATCTTTGTAGATGAGATAAGGACTCGGCTTCTATGGGCTGTGATGTAAAATATGAGTGAATGTGAGTGCTGCGGTTTGGGGTACCTAGCAGCTGTGTGGCCTTGGGCAAGTCACTTGACTTCTCTGAGCTTTGTTTCATCTATAAAATGGAATACTCAGATGCCCCCTTGCGGGACGCTGTTGGAATCAAAGGAAAAACTATGAGCAGAGTGCCTAGCTCAGTGCAAGAATAAAGAAAAAGTGCCACCAGCCAGATCAATCCTTAGCTCCTTAAAAGTGAATGGATCTCAATTCTGGGGCCCTGCTGGCCGAGCCCCTTTCCTCCCCTCATCTCCTGCCTCCTCCCCTCCGGGCTCTCAGTTGCTCCAGCAAAGTTCCCAACTTACTCGACATGACGCGCGGCGCAGCCAATGGGAGGCGGAGCTGGCGTTTTTTTTTTGGGGGGGGGGGGACGGGAGGGGTGGGCCCCGCGTCTCCGGTGTCTGCCCTGCTCAGTGAATGGAGAGAGCGAGCGCCGGCCAGCTCACCCGGCTGCCCCGTGCCCCAGCCTCCGCCGCCACGCTCCGGAGCTCAGCCCCAAGCCGGACCTCCCCAGGCGTCGTGCCCCACTGTGCTCGCCCCCAGGTCCCCGACCCGGCCCACGCACTGGGCTGCGGGCCACCGGGGCCAGGAGGCTCTCGGCACCTGGGCACTCCGAGCGATGCGCAGCGGGGCAGCGCCGGCCCCGCGGATGGAGCTGCTGCTGCTGCCGCCGCCGCCGCCGCCGCCCGGCGCGCCCCGCTCCGCCCGCGCCCCGTGCGCCTGAGCGCCGAGCTCGCTCCTCCTCCGCGCCAACTCCGCCGCCGGCTCCCCAGGCCGCTTGGGCTCCGCGCGCGCTTCCCCAGGCTCTACGCGTCTTGCCCCGCCAAGGCAGCCTCCTCCGGGCGCGAGCCACTGCACACCATGGCCACCCGGCGGACAGGGGCCGGCGCCGCCGTGCGCGCCCGCCTGGCGCTGGCCTTGGCGCTGGTGAGCGTCCTGAGCGGGCCCCCAGCCACCGCCTGCCCCACCAAGTGTACCTGCTCTGCCGCCAGCGTGGACTGCCACGGGCTGGGCCTCCGGGCGGTTCCCCGGGGCATACCCCGCAACGCCGAGCGCCTGTAAGTACCTCCGCCCCGCCCAACCCGGGCCACCCACCTGGGTCCATAGTGGGGCCCCAGGCACCAGATCTTAACCTTTGGTCGCACTGGATGCAGTCTCTGCTGTCACCCTCTCCAGGGTCGGATCTTTCCTTCTCTGAGTTAGGGTCTCTGGCGTTGGGCACCTCTAGAAAGAGAGGTCTTGAAGCCCACTGTGATGGGCAAAGAGCCGTGCTTCTTCAGGGGTGAAGGCTCCAGACGTAGGGCCCGGTGACAGCTTCCAGCAGAACGCTGGCAGGAAGCGAAGGGAGGAGACAACACTGCAGTCAGAGAGGTCTTAGGGTGAGAGACTGGGGTCTGCACTCATTAGAGAGGGAGGCGAAGGAGAAAGCTGAAGGGTGATGGGACGTCAGGCACGGAGAGGGGAGAGGGCCGAGAAGGTGACCAGCTTGGAGATCAGAATGGGCCACTTTCCGGCTGCCCTTGCGAGCGAAGTTGAGTGTGTGTGTGTGAAGGTCTAACTTCTGAGGAACCAAACGAATTCAGAGTGGGTGCTTGCAGAACCCGCCCTGCCTGGAGCGCAGTCTCAGAGATGCCAAGTTGCAGCCCGGGTGAATTTTTTTATGGCTCGGTTATAAATGCCTCCCCAAACGGGCCGGAGAATGGAAATGCTGACAGCCCTTTAAATGAGACCGAGCGCTATAATCTTACAAACCGCACTCAGCCTCGGATCCTGGGTTTGGCAGCGAGAGGAGAGGCGTTTGGAGAGTGGGGTGGATTGACCCTCGTTTTAACCCCAATTGTGCAACCAAATATTTACTTTTCATATGTCAACGTTTTGGAAACATTTATCATTTTGATCCTCGGACCAAATTCAAAACTTGGACTCCGAGGGTGGGCTCTTCCCAGCCCGCAGTTGGGGAGTAAGGAAGGAGGGAGAAATCGTGGAGGGGGTTGGAACCGGCCTGGGAACACAGCCCAGAAGTGGGTGAGGGTTTGCTCTGGTGTAATAGACGTCTTGCTCTCCCTCTGTCTCCCTTCCCCACGTGTCTTAGGGGTAGGTGCATTGGTCTTCCATTCTGCCTTCTTGACTTTAGGCTGGAAGAGAGTGGCATGAGACTAAGTGGATTGTCCTGGAGTGTGTTATTCCTGTTGATCACATCCTGTCACCCCACTTCTCTTCCTCAAACTCTATGTGTCCCTGGGCAGAGACTCAATAGTACTGCCTACCTTTTTCCTAGAGCTTTCCTGTGGCTTAAAACATATTTTATTTTCAAGTGCATTGATTATTCTGTGTGGTCATGAAATTCTAGAAGGTTGGAGCTAAACCTTCATTAACACATGTAGAAAAGGAGGCTCAGAAATGTGAAACAACTCGCCCAAGGTAATGCAGCAAGTTAATGGCAATAAAGGGGCTACAATCCAGGTTTCCACAGCTTAATTCAGACATTATATTTTACCATACCAATTACAATTTTGTTTTAGTGGTATTTTTGGATACCTACCACTGTGCTAGCCATCTTTGGAACAAGGGTCAGTTTGGGCCAAGATCTGTAAACAGACAGTCTTGGGAGGGTTCTGGATGGGCTGGCTGCTCTTGCTACTGTTTCACATATACCCTGCTAAGATGTTAGCTCTCCTGTTTGGAGTTTTGAGACTCCCTCTCCTCCGTTGTAAAAAACATGGTACATATTTGGGAAACCAGGGGGAGTGAGCCCTTCTCCTGCTGGCATGTAGGAAGTCTTCAAAAGTTGCAAGCACAGCACAGCAGCCAATATGCCACCCACCCATCTTCCCCAAGAGACCCAGGCAGCTTGGGGCTGCCCATCTGCTCTACAACTGGAGAAACTGGGTGGAGACTGAGTCCTGGGCATTCCTATGGGGCCCTGCTGCGGTCACGGTCATTCGCAGGCCTTGGCAGAGTGGGCAGTAGTTTGGAATAGTCTACCTTGGTTCCAGTCACTGGTGCCTCTTCGGCTGGTGTGCACTGGGTGATGCAGCTGCCCAGGCTGGCTCCTCATTCTGTTCTCCTTCCTTCCTGGGAGAGGGGGACACCTTTAGAAGAAAGATGAGTGAGGAGTGCTGCAGGGCTAGGAGCAGCCCACCAGCAATCCTTCTCCACCTCTCACCCTCTTTTGGGCAACCCAGCTGTAACATTTAAATTCTGGACTCTTGGGGGATGTTCAGCACTTCCAAGCTATGGAAAGGATTTCTTTAGGGAGGAATTTCTCATTCATTCCTCTCTTCATTCATTCAACAAACATTACTTGAACCCCTACTGCATTCCAGTATCTGTATATAAAATCATTGCATATACAGAAGAAAACCAGCAATTCAGCTTAAGGAATGTAAGCAAAGGACTGAGCAAAGGGAACTTCCTTTAGTGAGTCTTTTAAACTTTCCAGGACTCATTTCTTCATGGGGCATACGTTTTGTCAGCATCCGTATCACATGCTCAGACCTTCCTAAAACCAGTTTTCTGATCTCAAATGTTTGTTGTGTTTTATAACAAACAAGAAGCATTTCTCCCTTCTGCATTCCTGCTTCTTAACCTCCCAGAGAGGCTTTCCTGAAGGAGTATGTGTGTGTGTGTGTGTGTGTGGGGGGGTGTTGGTTGGTTCTCTGGGGGTTTTTAACTTCGGAGACCTCATATGCTCATGGTACCCCTTAAGGAAAATCTGTAGGGGGATAATGTGGTCACCATTTGGACTTTGCTTCAGGCCTGGAATGGGGTCTCTTATATTGTTCATAATTAAGCTGGTATCAGATTTGGGGGGTCTGTGTGACAGCTTCTCCATAATGTCAGCACATTACACAGAAAGAGAAACTCTGTCGTTTATAAACTACTGACAATTTTTTTTCCCTCAGTGAGGAGGTGACACCCACAAGAAAGCTAAATAAACGCAGGGGAGAATTCAGTGTAATTTATTATCTGGGCAGCAAAGATAGAGGACAAGAGGAGAGGAAGTGAATGGTGGTGCCTGAAACAAAACATTTACCATGGAGCACAGAGTAAACAGATGTCGCATTTACCCTTCTGAGTACAAAGGGAGCCCACAGATGTAATTCTTCTCCAACCACAATCTCAGCCTGGAAAAAAGGAGACAGATGAAAATGAACTCTCACGAGGGGCCCCTTCTCCCCGTGCTGCCTAAAGGCAGGCAGAGGCCTACTTCTCACCCACAGCGAGGTGGTGGCCCGAACAGCAGAGTGGGGCAAGAGTGGACATCTTGGTTTTTCACTTGGCTCTGGAACATGCTGGAGACTGCTGTATTTAAATAAACATTTCCTGTTTGTGAAGGAAAACGGGCGAACGGCTGAAACGTGAGAATGTGGTAACTTAATTTTCTCCATCACTCCAGATGATGGCAAGCTTTGCCGGTGGTTGGGTCCAATAAAAACCAACACCGTGTCACAGGCTTTCCCTCACTTGACCACAGAGGTCTCCAGGTCAAGTGGGAGGCTTTCCAAGATGTTCCACGGCCAAGCCCTGGATCCTGGTATTCCTAGCCTCAGGGCCAGCCCAGAGGACTAGGGGCTGTTTGGTGAATTGTGGGGGGCTCTCTGAGCACAGTGCTCTCCTGGTGAACCTGTGGGTTGGGCATGAGCAGCTAAGCGCACCTGCCTCCAGTGTACTTTGCAGCTGAACAGATTACTCTACCTTTTGGGGCTCATTTTCCTGAAAGTAGAATTCTAGTGTAGTCCTAATAGTTTTCCCTGTATGGGCCTCTTCCCCTGTGCCTAGAACAGTGCCTGGCACATAGTAGGTTTTCAACTAGTATGTGTTGATTAAATGACTAAATCTCAAAAATACAAGTTTTTCTTTAGTTCTTACACATGAAAGATGGGCAATTATGGCTTTGCATTTTTTATGTATGGCCAAGGGCAACTTACTAGTAACGTATTACATGAGTTATTAAGAGTTTCTAAAATTTAGCTTTCATGAACTAAAATTATTGTCTTACTAGAGTTAGTAAGGACTTCTAATGAGTGATCCACTCTGGAGTCTGGTTGCCAGGCGTTGCTTAGCAACCTTGCAAAATTCCTACTGTGCACATGCCCCTGAGAAGAACTAGAAATCCCGAACACTTAAACTGTAAGCCTTTCTAATCAGGAACTCATCAGCGTCATCCTGCACTCTCTGTGGTTTTTTATTGCTGCTCTTCTTGTATTAATTGATGTATTTGTAGGTTCATTATTAAGTTTTGCTTTTGCAGATCATCTGGGTCTTGTATATTTCTCCATTTTTTGCATTTTGATGGTTATTTTATTTCTTTCCAGTTCTTTTTGTTGCCACTGAGTTCTTTCTCCCCGGAAAGTGAGAATGGTAGATCTGACAGCCGTGGAGTCTTTTCCACGAGCTAAGTGGGCGGTGGCAAGGTTTCAGAACCCCATGCCTACTAGTTCAGGGTGTGGGCTTTGGAGGCAGAGGGCTCTGGTTTGAATTCTCGCTCTGTTACATCTTTGCTGTTGTACTCTGGGTGGGTTACTCCACTTATCTGGGCTGTGGTCTGTTTACTCCCTTTGTGCAGTATTTCCATAGCTCTATTACAGGGATGACAATCACACTGGCCCCTGTGAGCATGTTGTGAATGTGGCCCGAGACAAATCACATCATGCACCCAGCACAGTGCCTGGCACTTCGATTCTCCAGCTACCACTCCTGACTTGGAAAGTGTGCATAGTAAATGTTCCTTTTGGGGAGAATCAAATGAAATAATGGGCAGAAAGTGCTTAACACAGTACCTGGCACTTAGGCCTGCACCAGCTATTAATGGTAGTGACCATGGCCATTATTTCTATGTCTTCATCTCAGGCCCCATCCAGCTGGAAAGCTTGAGATGCCCACTTTAAATGTGCCCTATTGAGGCAAGCTCTTTGCCAGCACATAAGCTGTGCCCATGTGCTCCCTGCCCCCCCTCCCCCCCAGTTAGGCCCAGGTTGGCCTCCGTTCCATAAAAAGGGGATTACGGTTGAAGTGGTTTATATCTTTTCCATGGGCGTGCTGCTTTGTGGTATATTTAAATAAGGAATGCATTTTATTTATTTATTTTGGGGGGTTGGATTTTCATGGGGGAATTTTTGGCCCTGACTTTTTTTTTCAATGCTCATTCCTTCTGTCTTTCCCTAAATACCTTTTACTGACTTCCCGTGTCTGCCTCTGTTACTGCTTTTACTTGAAACAGCTGTATTTACTAGTATGCTCCACCCTCATTATGTAAGGTGGTCTTAACCCTTTTTAGAACTGCTGAAAAGAGGGGAAAAAAACCAAAACAAGGCATGGGAGTCTTTTCCAGAGAGCTGTTCTGGACCATCACTAATTCCAGATAGGATAGATACAAAGGGTGTCCTGCTATGGTGCACAGTGTTGAGTTCTCAAAGCTCCTCATTATTTGTCAATCTCCAGCCTTAAATTTAAATCAGTCTTGCCCAGGTGGGAAGAGCTTGTACTGGGAATCTTCTGCTTCTCTGTTCTGCAGACCTGGATTATGTTTTGTAAGTACTGCTATTGCTGGTCTGCCAAAGGCTGTGCTTTCTTCCCACTCACTGTGGTCTTCATAGTTCTGTCGCCAGCACTATATTTGATACGCCATTCCCTGATAAACATTCCTCAAGAGTTTGTGATTAAAAGTCCTCAATAGTGAGGGGAGAGGGAGGTGGGAAAAGTAAGGATTTTTGGGTAAAGGTATAGACATTAGAGCCAGACAGGGTCCTCTCCTAGTTTCTCTACTTACCAGCTGGGTGACCTCAGTATTCTCATTTGTAAAATGGGAATAATAAAAATACCCCCCTTCATAGGGTGCTATGAGTACTGAATTTACTCACATAGACTGCCCGTATCTCAGTGCAGCTTTCATAGGTATGGCTATTATTGTTATCATCATAATTCTTACCGACTATAGTCCTTCCAGAGCATGCTCAAGATAAAGCCTGATTTGAAACAATACAAATTGTTAGGGTTGAAAGGGTCCCTCTAGTCCAAGTTTAAACCACATGCGGATTGATTTTCCACCAACATAATTTTGGAGAGAGTGGTCATTCTCCTTTGCTTGGTTATATCTAGTGGTGAGGAACTCAGTTCTTCCTAAAGCAATTAATTCCATTTTAGAAAACAGTTTTAGCAAGAAAATTTTCTTTGCCTGGGGGTTGGACTTATCTCCCACTGACTGTTGTTACACAGAGCAAGTATAATCCTTCTTCCAAATGGTACAATTTCAAAAATTTTATTGCTGTTGTGTTTCTCACCACCCACTTATCTAAGTCTTCTCTCTTCCATAAATTTTTATAATTACCTCAACGATTCTGTACATGTTAGACTTTGAGACAGGCCCCCTCCCCATTCCCAGTTGTCTTCCTCTAAATACGTTCTAGTCTTCTTTGCTCGTATTAGTTTGATTGAGTCCTTCCACTGCCTTGCTATCTTGACTTCTATTGACATCCTAAAGGGACATTTTCCCTTTAGACAGCCACACCCCTGGGTTGGCTCATTTCCACCAGACTGTTCACTGTATCCCCTGTGTCCAGCCTTCCCTGCTGTTGATCCTATTTTCCCCATCCCAGATTTGTGTAGTTGACTTTTTGGAGTCTAAGTGCAACACTTTGCGTTATCCTAATTAAATTTTGGCAAATAGTTTAATTTCATCAGCTTTTCAGCAACATTGTCTATTTTGATTCTCCCATCTAGCGTGTTGCCACTCCTCCCCCCACTCCCTCTGCAGTGAGGATCTTGCCCTGTGGATCTTTTTCCAGGTTGTCAATATAATCAGAGTTTTCTCTGCTCTTTTGAAGTCTTTCTGTGGCCGGAATGTGGATCATATAAATATATTGTCCTGTTCTTTCTGGCTGGGATGGATAGAAATTTTGAGGTCTTATTGGCCTATAGCATCTTCTTTCCCTGAGATTCTGTTGTTTGTATTTTCTCTGGAATGATTTCCTATTAATGCTTAATTCCTGTTTGTTGAATATTTTATAAATTCTTGGTGTCTCATAGCACTTTCCATTGTGACTTTAGCTTCATCCTTGTTTTAGTCGGCTGATGCCAGAAGCCCTACCAATGTAGGATGTGGCGTGTGTGTGTGTGTGTGTGTGTGTGTTGTTCTCTCCTGTAAAGTATTGTAGCCTGAGAAATTGGGCTCTTCTGTCAGCAGCAGAGGTCAGCTGAGAAGCCTCACTCTTACAAAGTGATTTCCTTTAATGTCTTGTGTGTCCATTGGCACAGAGCACACTTGCTTGAGTAGTGCTGAGAATGAATGTATTGGAGGATGAAGCATAGAGGTGCACATGCTCTCCCCAAATTGCTAAACAACAATAATGATAATGACCATGACAATCACTGCCACCGCACCAGTTGCTGTTTATTGAGCCCCTCTTTGTGCCTGGCACTGCTCTCCCACTTTACACACTTGCTCTCACTTAATCTAACAATCATGCAAAGCAGAAGCTCATCCTGTCCTCATTTTATAAATAAGGAAACTAAGAGGGGTGAAGTAGCTTCTCCAGGTTGGAGCAGTAGAGTCAGAGCTCACTCAGGCAGGCTCATCTCAGGTCTGTGCTCCACCCCGACCCTGCTGATCATGCAATTCTTAAGCAAACCTTTGAAGGCAGCCCCTTTTCTTGTCTTCCAAACCCAATTCTTAAGTAAGAAGAAGGAAAAAGTGAGTCCCAATTGAAACAGTGAGCACCTGTTTGAAGCAAGGCATCCCTAGAGGAATGGCGGTGCTGTGTTCTGGGCCACTGGTGGTAGAGCCATCCTGTCCAGTTTGGGGAAGTAGGGGGCATTAAATTGGAGCTTGAAGGATGAATAGGGTTCCTGTAGGTAGTAAGGGAAATGTGGTAGAGATTTGCAGAAGTTCGTGGTTATGTGGAACTAAAGAGAGCCTGCACCCAATTTAAAATGATAGGAGCTATACTTTAGGAAGTTTCATCTAACAAGGGTGTTTAGAGAAGGTCAGGTCTTAGGAAGAGTATCACTGTGGTTATATGGCTAATTATTATTTTTATTTTGGATTTGAGGGGATAAACCCTCCAAGAAGGGTTCTGATGAGGCTTCTTGATCAGTATTCTTCCCCCACAAGGATCTGTTTAAATTTTTGTAGGGACTGCCTTTCTCTCCAGTTAGAGGTACCACTTGCCTTCTCTAAGCCATGATCTCTGGGCTCCCCCACCCTGAGATCAGATCCTGGTAGAACAGGACAAATGTAAGATGCATCCCGGCTGAAGTGAAGATGACTTCATTCTTCACAGCCTTATCACTGCTTGTGTGGCCTCAGACTCCTCTTGTCCGAAACGCCAGTCTGGGTTCTCGACCCCTGATTCATTCTGCACATTCTGGCAGCAGTGTGGATTGTGGTTCCTGAAAGTCAGCCAGCACATTTAACCACCCACCTTGACTCCCTCTTGAGTTTTTTGGCCTTCTTAGTTCCTGTCTGCTACCTGGCATACCCACTTCTTGCTCCCCTGCACTCCAGAATTAGTGTATGCCTTGACTCCAGCTGTGGAGTCCATGGTCCTCTTCTGATCTGTGTGTGGGCTTAACCATGGACCTGTGTATTTTGGGCATCTCTCCTTGAACTTGAGCTGCCCCTGGCCCTTGCCTTGACCCTTCCAGCTTGGCTTCTTGCCTTCTCAGCTTCCCTTGTCCTCCATGTAGCTCTCCTTAGCCTTGGCACTGAATTCAGATATTCACTGTCTCAACCTCAGGTCTTGAGATTGGCTTGCAGGAGGATCTTTGTGGCCTGGACCTTCCTTGGAGACTGGAGACTCCTAACTTGTGCTTATGTCCTGGAAACAACCTCAGACTTGATCTTCATGGCCATCTGAAGCCTTTTATGATGCCTACGGTGAAATGTAGAGATAAAATTTAGAGATGTTTCAGGGTGGGACTCTGTGAATGATAAATTGCTTGCAACATGCTCCCAAATTTTCTGCAACCTAAACAGCAAGTAGAGCATGTTTTTCTGTATTGAAATGCTCAGCAATGATGATTTCATTGAAGAGATGTCCCGTTCAGAAATGCGTTGCCGAAGTTTCAGGACTATCTAGCACTCTGCTGATATTCTTTTTTTCTCCTCCCCATCTGTGCCCAGCCCTAGAATGTAGATAGAGAAGTGTTTTATATACAGGGTTTCTAACGTATTAATAAGAAACCAGTGGGGAGTGTAATTTGATAAGGAGTAAAAAGAGGGGTGCCTGTGTGGCTCAGTTAGTTAAGCATCTGACTCTTGATTTCAGATCTCAGTTTTGTTGGTTGGAGCCCTGCATTGGTCAGTGTGGAGCCTGCTTGGGAATCTTTGTCTCCTTCTCTCTCTGCCCCTCCCCCACTGTGTGCTTTTGCACTCACTTGTAGGCGCTCTCTCTCCCTATCTCTCCCTCTCCCTTGGTAAATAAATATTTTAAAAAAGGAGTAAAAAGACCTAGTCAGAATCCTGGTTTCCATCCCCCTCCCCTTTTTCTTTTAACTCTGGGACCTTGTAGGAGGATCTTTCTGAGTTTCATCTGTAGCCTTTAGAATGGTAGGACTAACCCTTCTCTCCTGGGATTGATGCAAGGTTTATATTAGATCAGATGTCTGCAGATACCTCCTAAATTTAGTGCTCTGCGAATACCTTAATGAGTCCACCCACGATATCTGATTTTAACCACTAAATCCTGTATCTGAAAGATGATCAGGGTGCATTTTCGGAAGAGGAAACGCAGTGAGTTCCAAGTCACCCATGCCTTCGCACTCTTGCTAGGGTTTCCTTTTCACTTATTTAGGTGCATCTTTTACAAATGCAAATAAAGTGCCCCAGGAGCCAAGTCAGTAACCCAATCAGGTGGAGCTTAGAGGACTTTTTGCCTGAGTAATGAATAAGTGGCAGTTTCCAAGAAAGTAGAACCACATAAGGGCGGTGTGAAGGATGAAGTTGTTTAAAGGAGCTATTTATTGAGTGCCTACTATGTGCCAGGAATGGCGATGAATAAAGCAAGCCAAATGTCCTTATAACTAGGACAGCTGAAAATCATATGGAATGCAGTCTGGGTGTTGCTTCCCACCAAATGACTGACAAGGCAAAGGCCACCATGCTAGGTTCAGAGAGGAGATTCATGGGATGGCGGGGAAAATGCTAGAACTATGAGGGAGGTGACACTAAGCCCTCAGGAACCACTGATGAAAGCGAGTCCCACTCATCCCTTTTAGTGGGTACAAATATGCAGGAAAAACTCACACTTCATAAAAAAAATAGTACAAGTGGAATTAAAAAAACTCATGGGGAAAATATTAATCTGAGAACAATTGTATCCGAGAAAGCATTCAAGTATGTCTCTGCAGCTAGCTGGCAAACAGCACAAGTTCTGCATTTTATTAGCCCTAACTCTGTGTAGAACACTGACCTTATTTGAGAAGCATTTCATAAACACTGACACACAGCACAGCAGCATTTGAGGCCATGAGGAGATACAGGGCCTCCTCTGGGCGGCCAGCTTTCCTTCCCGGGTGCTTGCAGCTGCAACCAGACCACTGGACATGGTTCCCCTGTGGTGTTAATTCCCTTATTCTTCTCTCTCAGGTTTAACAAGCAGGTAGGAATTTTCTCAGGGGAAAATGAAAGAGGGGGATTTGGACTGAAATGTGCTCTTTGGGCAAGTTTGCCTGGGAGTGCACTGGGCCATGAGCAAGATGAAGCTTTGGAGGGAAGGGTCTGAGAACTTATATTTGGCCCAGTGTCTTGTTGGAGAGCTCATCTGGTGCCCGGAAACCAGTGATGTGTATGTGTATAGGAGGGTGGTTCTCAAGCAGCATTCACCTGGTCCTGTGGAACGGAAGACCCGCGACTTGCAATAGCCCTAAGAAATGTGTGCACCGCCTCTCCTCCTACTACAAGTTGGCAGTTTTCTTTCCATCTGCTGCCAGCTTGAAAGTCCTGAATTTCTGCCATGGAACTCTGTTCTGTCCCTCCCCCTCTCATTTTCCTCCCTAGCCAAGAGATTTTTAGGATTTTGAGGCATCTCTGGAGATCATCTGGTCCGCCCCTTCCCCACTACTCCTACCAACCTGGACAGATACATGTCTTAGCAAAGTCATGGGAGGGGACCTCTTAAGAAATTTGCCTCCTTTCATTTCAGCCTTGCTCACAGCATTGGTCCTGAATAAATATCTCTCAGCCTTAGGAAGTCTCTGCCAATCTGGGAAGCTAGGGAGACAGAAGAGGGACCAAATCTAGTCCAAAAAAAAAAAAAAAAAGGGATTGATGTGGAACTAGAAAGGAGAGGCACAAAATGGGTGACTTGGGATTGCAGGTTATATCCTCAAGACCCTAAGCACCAAGGTAGCTTGTGTACAGTCTGGAAAGGGAAGACCTCAGATAGGAAAACTGCAAGGGAAGAGATGCGGGGAACCAGAACTGGAGCAGGAATCCAAAATGGGAAGGCCAATTACTTCATGGGAGTTTTTAATGAGTCTAGTGCCCCCCACCTTCTAATTACTTTTTACCACAAGATGGTAACCAATCTGCTCTGTTTACTCTGTTTAGGCGTACGTTTTAATACTTTCTGAAACATTTCCCATAAGCTTCCTCCTGCCATGTGCCCTCCTTGTATGTTCTAGAAATTTTGCAAAGACTTAAATCTCCTCTGCGTTCTTTCCTGACTGGAGCTGCATGCTGATTCAAGCCATATTCAGCCAGGAAGCTCTCTTGCCGTCTTTAAAACAAGAAACATCTCCTTCTGAGAAGACTGCACTACAGTTTTCTTTGTCTGTGTTGCTAACGAACAAAGAGGCCCCGTTGCAAAACAGCATTTCACGAGCAGAGCGGGGCTGATAGCACCTCTTGCCAAATGTGACTGTGTGTAGTTGTGTGTGGGGGAAAACAGCTTTGTCAAGAGGAGAGCCGACGGAGGCAGCTCTGGGGAATTTTTAGCAACTGCAGCATGGTGTTGTGGAAAGAATGCTTGCATGGGAATTTGGAGACCTGGCTGTACCTCTGACCCACCATGTGACCTTGGACAAGTCACTTGACCTGTCTGGGCCTCAGTTTCCTGGTCTTTAAAGGGGATGAAGAACAGGCTGGATGATCTCCAAGGATCCTTTCAGCCCTATGCATCCTCACTTCTGGGGGCTGGGATTTGAGGTTTAGACCTGAGCCAACATCCATCCAACCCAAGGGACTTTCTAGAGGCAATAGAATGGCCAGGACAGCTGCTTCAGGGAGTGGTTGGTCCTTGATTAAGGCTCAAATAATTAGCTCAGCTCCACAGTTAGCCTTCTGAAATTAAGAAAGAAAAAGATGTTTAGTTTCAAAAATAGCAGTTGGTGTTCCTTAAAACTGATTGGCTTTGGGCTTTGTAGACTTTATGCACAGACATAATTTCCCTTCCTCTATAGAGAGCAGTTTAGAGTATTGATACTGGAGTTAGTGTGACCTGGGCTTGAATGCCATAGCCAGCTAGGTAATCTTGGGCATGTTCTTTAATAGTAACCTGCTTCATTGGGTTGCTGGAAGGTTCAAATGAGGTAACACATGTCAAGCTTAGAGGACAGTGTCTAACCTTAAATAACCACTCAGAAAGCCATTATTCTGATTAACTATTGCTTCTTAACAAATTATCCCAAAACTTAGCATTAGAAAGCAAGAACCATTTCATTGCTTGTTTCTCCATACTTCTTTGAGTCAGGATTTGGGACATGCCTCAGAGGGATGGTTTGTCTCTGCTTCCTGATGTCCTATGCATCAGCTGGAGGATGTGGGAATGACTAGGGGAGATTCCGGAAGGTGCTAGAATCATCTGCAGGCTGTTCACTTACACATATGGCAAACAGGCTAGGTTGACTTGAAGGAAGCCTTAAGCTGGGATTGTTGACCAGAGTCCCTACATGTGACTTGTGTATGTGGCTTGACCTGGCTTGCCGCATGGTGGCCATGAACCGTTCTAACTTCTTACATGGAGACTCAAGAGTTCCAAGAACAATGTGCTAGTAAACAACCCAGAGGTTGCATACCTTTTTAGAAACTAGCCTTAGAAGCAACAAAGTGTCCCTTCTGTTGTATTTTATTGTTCTAAGAAGCACAAGTTAGCATGCATTCAAGTTGAGGACCACCTTTCAAAAAGAAGTCCCAAAGAATTTGTGGCCATGTTTTAAGACCTCAGTAGCCATACAATTATCACTGTTATTTTCTGTACTGTGTGTATAATCTCTTAACCAGATAAGAAGCTTCTTGAGGGCAGAAGCTATACATTTCTCTACAGAGACTTAATACAACACTTGTGAATATAAGACTAAGTCAACACATTTTTAAAAATCAAATTGACTTGGATAGGCAGGAGGTTAGTGGAAAGACCCTGATCATTAAAGCCAAAGAGAGTTGGGTTAAAATAAACTGAATTAAAAAATGTGCCCTTTGGCAAATCACTTGTCTTTCTAGACTCAGTTTTCTCTCTCCCTATTCAAATGGAGACATTAATACCTATCTCAAGGATTGTTGTAAGAATTAAGGATAATATATGCAAAATGGCCAACACATAGTTGATGCTAATGAACATTGTGAGGGATTGTGGCACTGTGGCAAGCACACAGATGCTCAGGGTGACAGAGTGGTTTCAAGTCCATTGCTTTCTTTTCTTGGAGGGTAAAACAGGTATAAAGTATATTATGTTTAGGTTTATTGTAAGGATGATTAATACATCATGTAAAGCTTCCAGCTCAGTCCCTGACACATAGGAGGGACTTAATACCTAGCACCTGTAAGAGTACTTGTTGAGTAGCTACAGTTAAAATTGCTATTCTTTTGTTTGTACATTGATTCTTTTATGAATTTATGCACTGAACAATTATTTAATGCTCATATCTCATAATAGCTTCATTTCTTAAATCCTTGCTTGCTAGGGTCTGTTGATGCCTAGATATGGGAATATATATTTATGGATGGAGAACTGGCCCTTCAGCAAGGAGCTTACAGGTGCAAGCCAGCTGCTTGGGGATACTATTTGAACATAGGTGCAATTGAGTGTTAATTGCCCCTGTTGACTTTTGACCCCAGAGTGCCTCCTGGCTTCCTCCAGTTACAACCGTTTTGCTCAGATAGCCATATGTGTCCTTTCCTCTTTGGACCTATCTTCTTCTTCTTTTTTTTAAAGTTTATTTATTTATTTTGAGAGAGAGAGAGAGAGAGCCAGAGCACACGCATACATGCATGAGTGGGGGAGGGACAGAAAGAGAGGAAGGGAGAGAATCCCAAGTAGGCTCCTCACTCAGGACTCCTTCACAGGAACCATGAGATCATGACCTGAGCCAAAATCAACAGTCAGAGGCTTAACTGACTGAGACACCCAGGCACCCCCTCTTTGGGTCTGTGTTCTTTACTACTGTGTAACTACAGGCAACGTGTGAGCTCTTTGTGTCTGTTTTTGTTGTTGTCTTTTTAAAAAGCATTGTTTTCCTAGCTCAGATGCATCAAACTGTACCAGTCGTGTCTGTGTGGTGCCAAGCAGGACACTCAGTTTCATTTTTCCAGGGGATTCCTGGGACCTGAGGCTCTGTTAGGAACCATCGACTAGGAGCTCCTCACTTTCTTCCTGAAGATCTCCCAAAAGCCCTAGCCTTAGCCTTTTTTAAAAAACGAGTCTAGATAATCTGATAAATCCTCTTTAGAAAAATATGCAAACACAATACAAACGCAATGTATTTTGCAGATGATTTTGAGGTTATTCATGACCACCTCTCCAGGTGGCATATTTCTTCTGAATGACTCTGTTTCAGTGATTTTGATGGCATGATCTTCTGGCCTTTTGCTGAGGTCTACTTGAAGATCATGGTGCACCTGTGAGACTTAGGTCTCACTTTTCCAAGTCCTGCATCCCTTCATTGTGGTAGACATGTGATGTGTTTGGCTGCCAAGAATTTGGGTTTCCTTCCTAACCAAGTATCATCTTCTGCACCCACAGGATGCAGTGTGAGTAGGTTTGTCATCAGGCGCCTTACCCTCCCCTAGTCAGGGGATGAGCTCATGCCCCAAGTCAAGTCTATCGGGTGCTTCCTCCTTGGAAATGGAATCTTGACCAAAGGGATGAAGAGATTGGGAATGATGGCTTGCCATTTCATCTAAGCACTTGTGCAAAATGGCCAGACATGCCTACTTTTCTTTTTCCCAGACCTATTCTTAAGATTGCCATTGAATCCAGAAGTTCCTGATAGTCTTCTAGTGAATTCCCTTTTGTTCAAGCTTATAAACTTGCAACTAGAAAACTCTGAGAAAGCCACAGACAACAAACTTCTGGGGGAGAAAGTGGCATAATGAGAAAGATTATGACTGGCATTTAGAGAAAGGCAGACCCAGGTCTGAATCACAGTTTTACCATTCACCAGCTGGGTACCCTTAGGCAAGTTCATTCTTCTCTTAGGATGTCAGTGTCATTGCAAAACAGGGATAATGAGTCCTGAAACCTTGATTCTCAAACTTGGCTGTGCATGGAAAACACCTGGGGAGATTTTAAAGTTACCGGTGCCTGGGTCCCATCCCCAGAGATTCTCTTGAATGATTTTGGGGGTGCTTTCCTGGGTGTTGTGATTTTTATAAAGCTCCCAGGTATTTCTGATGTGCAGCAGTGTTGGAGAAAATTGACCTAAAGAAATTCTTCAAATTATAGAGGAGATTAAATAAGTTATGTAAAACCCTTAGCACAGTGGGAGGGATTGGTAAGTCATTCTCCTTCCTTTCCTTTCTTAAGGTGAGCCAGAATCACTTGCCTTTGCTTCTAGTACAGTTTTCTTTGTTTGTAAGAGTCATAGCCATGCATGACAAGCATGATGCAATATAACCCTGCTTATTTATACCATTTGAGGTGAAGGCCAATCATAGATATAGCCAGAATTCTAGAATATACAAAAATGTGATTACCGTCACATCCGTGGAATAACTAGGACGAGTTCAACAATGTTTTGTGAGAGCGTTCTATGGAGTAACTGCTTTAATGAGAGATGAAATTGATTTATAATTACCATGGCAACAGCAAAATAGAGTGATGTCTTTCCAAGGGACCTGGACCAGGACCCGGACCCACAGGATTCTCTCCCAGATCTTCCCTATAAGTTGCTGAGTGACCTTGGCTCAGGCAGTTTATCTCTCTAGTCCTCAGTTTCCCGAGAGTCCATTTTCTAATGGGTGTAGTTTCAACAGATTTTTTTAAAGGAAATATGTTGATGTGACAGTTGTTAAGACACTGATGAAAAGATTCTATAGGAAGCAGAGTGAAAGCAGGGCCTTGAGCCTCTTAGAAAAGATAATTATAGAGATCGGTTCTCCCATCTGCCATCTCCCCTCTCCCCCCTATCCCACAGCCTCTCCCATATCTTACCGTGTAGGAACCTATCCAAACCTCTATCTTTATGAAGGGCTTTCTATAGAGAGAGTACAAAGGGAAACTCCTATCTTAGCCCAGGGTTTTTCTACAGGTACTATTGACATTTGGGACTGGATTTTTTTTTTTTTTTGGTTGTGGGGGCTGCCCTGTTCATTTTAAGGTATTTGGCAGCATCTCTGACCACTACCCACTAGATTCCAGAATCAGTGCCTCTCCAGTCTGACAACCAAAAGATGTCTCTGAACACTGCCAAATGTACCCAGGGGGACAAAACCATTTCTGGTTGAGAACCAGTATTCTAGTCCAGTCTCAGCGAAGTGGGTTTAAATAAAAAAGCAGCATAAATGTTGTCAGTGCACAGTGGTTAACCTCAAAGATTTTCTCAAATGCCAGGGAGCCAGATAGCTATCAGGAATCCTTACATCCATTGTTACAGATGGGGGTTCTGAGTTCCAGAAAAGTTAATAGTAATCATAATAACCACCGGGTACCATTTATTGAGTGTTTATTATGTGTTATGTGCATGGCTAAGTGCTTTATATATTATATTGTCTCAATTAATAGTTACATCGACAGAACTTGCAAACCAGTGGCCAGTAGGCCAAATTCAGCCTTCCAGTGTGTTGTACTTGGCTCACGTGGTATTGGCTCATATAATTGTTATTTTTCTTTTTAATGTCAGTTTCTTGCCAACATTTTAAGATTGGGTGAATTCATATAAAAATCTACCTCCAGCTTCTTTTTAAGAAATTGGTAAATTTGGGGGCACCTGAGTGGTTCAGTCATTTAAGTGTCCAACTCTTGATTTTGGCTTTAGTCATGATCTCACAGTTTGTGGGTTCATGCCCCATGTCGGGCTCTGCAATGAAAGCACAGAGCCTGCTTGGGATTCTCTCTCTCTTCTGCTCTGTTTGCCCCTCCCAAACATGCACATATGCTCGCTCTCTCTCTCTCTCTCTCTCTCTCCCAATAAATAAATTTTAAATGTAAATTTGGCAATAGGGGGTCAGATTGTCTCAATGGCAGTAGTTGTCTGGTTTTTAGATGAGGCGTGTTTCCATTGCACCGCAGTCCCCACCACTCCCGGCTGTGACTCCAACCGTGTGTCAGATGCCATTTGGCATCATGTTATTTTTCTTTTGCTTCCTTCATTGATATCATCTGCCTGGCTCCTCTAGGTTGTTGTATTTGTGGCTCCTTCCTTATACCCAGACTGTGTTGCATATATTACTGTTCTCATTTTAAAGTTTATTTATTTATTTTGAGAGAGAGAGAGAGAGAAAGAGAGAGAGAGAGAGAGAGGGAGGGAGGGAGAGAGGGAGAGAGAATCCCAAGCAGGTTCCATGCTATCAGTGCAGAACCCGACATGGGGCACAAACCCACAAACTATGAACTCATGACCTGAGCCAAAATCAAGAGTTGGACCCTTAACCGACTGAGCCACCTGGCACCTCAGTTCCCATTTTAAAGATGGGAAAACTGAGGCTCAACCAAAGGAAATTCTTTGTCCAAATTCACACAACAAATAAGCTGGGAGAGAAATCTGAGCCTCCTACCTTGCCAGCATAGCCCTTCCTGACATCACAGAGAAGCTGCTGGGAGAGCCTCTCTGCATCCTGGGATGCCCCAGCCAGATCTTCGGCAACTTAGGGTTTCCTTGGAGAACCAAATCTTGTTGCCCTTTTGCTCACCAGGAAACCACATGTCACCAGCATCGGAAGAGTGTCCTCTGAGTGTAGCTTCCAAGCTGCGTTTCCCCTATGTCTGTGCCACTCTTTGGTCTGTGTCCAAGGGCTGCTCACACACTCCCACGTAGCTGAGGGGCCAGCTGGTGTGTGTGCTTCTGCCTAAGATGAGGCTGCTTGCCTGTGGGGAGGCTGTGATTGCTTTAGGAAATTAAGTGGGAGTGATTAATTAGGAAATGTACTGAGGACTCTGGAAAGAAATAGCTGAAAAAGAAAAAAAAATTGGAACTCTAAATACGGAATGCTTCTGGCCACATGGCTAAGGATACTGTGTTCAGTGGAACTGAAGGCATTTGATTCTGTTATTTCTGTTGCTTCTGCTTTGATATACCCCCCTTGCATAAGGATGCTGGAAGGAACCACAGAATCAGCTGGCTCAACCTCATCTTTCACCAAATGGCAGTGAGAGCTCAGAGAGGCCACCAGGGGAAGCTGGCAGCTTTGAAGGAACAGCAAGGCTTGAGACTCAGAAAGACCTGATGTATAATCCTGGGCAAATCTCTGAGTCTCGGGCTTCTCACTATGAAATCAAGGTAGCATTAGCCTTTGCCAAGGGTTGTTGCAAAGAATTAGTGAACAAAAGCTTGATCATTGACTGCTTCTAAGTAACATGTGCCAGGCACTGTTTCAGCATGTTGCTGTGTTTTCTTACTCTACAACAGCCCTATGAGATGGGTCACTATTATTAGCTCATTTTATAGATGAAGAACAAAGGCACTAAGAGGATAACATTATTTACTCAGTGTTTCATAGCTAGTAAGTGGCAGAGCCAAGCTTCCCATGACGTCTAAGAATCCACCTTCTCAACCACTAAGCATTCTGCCTCCTATACGTATTATATAATGTGTAGGTGACATTACATAATCAATAAAATAGGAATTTATGTATGATACAATTTATTGTGTATAAAATAATTAACATTTAATTAATATATAATGTGTTATATTAGGTGGAAACCTATGAGGTTGCTATTTTTGTTAGCAGGAAAGGTTGAATAGTAGTAATTCCGTAGAGTTCATCCTAATATATGATATGTAACTCACAGACATTTTTCCTTCTCTCACCTTCAGTGAGTTCCTAATTTTAAACCTCAGTTTCTTCCTCCAGAAGTGGGGCTAACATCCCTAACACGTGGTGCTACTATACCATATCAGTCAGATCATGTGTGGAGAGTACCTAGCACAGTGCTCAGAAAATAGGATCCATTGGTTTCTTTCCAGTCACAGCCATGGCTCCCCACAAACCTGCAGAGTCCTGCTATGTAATAGTCTTTTCACCCCCAGTGGTTTGGCTTTTGGTTTGAGGGTCTCCATGTCCAATAAAACTTTTAAGTTATAGGTAAAGTATTGGGCTCAGGGACTATTTTTCATTTCATGGACTTTGATATTTTCAATATGCTTCAGTCTAATATAAAGCTTCCTGTCAGGCCAAACTGAATGTGTTGCCTTCCACTGACTTAAGAATTATGGTGCTGCCGGCATGAAATACCACCCTGCCTAGGCTCATTCCTTCTCTGTTTTCCCTTGGGTCCTCGTGATAAAGCCCCTTGCTATTCTTACTGAATTTTTGTTAGTGAGCCTTGTCTTTGGAAACTCTACCCAATTTAAGTCCTATCTGTGGGTTTTAATGAAAGTTCTTTCTAATCCCTTGGGGTATGGGCTTTATGTCTTTGCAGGAGAGCCATATGGTGATGGCCCCACTCTCTCCCCAAGCCCTTTACCAAAATGAAGAAATAAGGCTGAGTCCTTATCTCATATCCTGGCTGTGCATCTGGATGGGTATTCTGAGTCCTTCCAGTCAGCCTGGAAGATCATTAGGAGACTAAGTAATGAGTCTGCCCTCATCCCAGAGCCCTTCTGCTTTCCCAGGCATCTTGGAGACTAGAGGAAGTAGCCGAAGCAGGGTGGGGAGGAGGGTTGGGTCTGTGTACTAATGCTAGAGTAACAGTAAGAGTTTACTCTCAAGGATTACAGTGTATCAGGCACTGTACTAAATGTTTCTTATTGTTTCATTTAATCCTCGCAAAACTAGGATTAGGGCCAAACTAAGGCACAGAAAGGATTAATAGTTTGCCCATGGTCATACATGTGACAAAGAGTAGAGCTGAAATTCAGGCCCATCTGTTTGACCCATAGCTTTGGTTTCTTAGCCACCATGCTCCATAGCTTATAGTCTTCTTTGCTTTTGAGGAACTACCAAGTGGGCTTCCTTGATTCTAAAGCGGTAAATTTTACTGATTCCTAGTGTGAAAGCAAAGGAACCAAGATGGTGCAGATGGTCCCTGAATTAAAGCCCTGAGATACTTGTGATCTCAGTTGCTGCTTGGGTCTCTTTTGTGGAGCTGTGCTTCCTTGTGCAAATTTCAAATCCTGTCAACAGGAGACTCAGGGAAGAGTTATATAGGGCATCAAGTACCAACATACTACCCATTCATTCATTTGGCAGAGCTGTACTCAGCGCAGCCCATATGTACCTGTGATGCTCTGTTGACCAAGCCATTTCTTTTTCTTTTTTTAATTAATTTTTTTAACATTTATTTATTTTTGAGAGACAGAATATTAGCATGGGAGGGGCAGAGAAAGAGGGAGATAGAGAGTCTGAAGCAGGTTCCAGGATCTGAGCTCTTTTGTCAGCACAGAGCCTGACGTGGGGCTCGAACTCACAAACCATGAGATCATGACCTGAGCTGAAGTCAGACTCTCAACAAACTGGCCACCCAGGTGCCCCCCAAGCCATTTCTTATATCCTCAATTTGCTCTTATGAATAACAACCACACCACCCACCCACTACAATGGCTATAATCAAAACAACAAAAAGAAAGACTAAAAACCCAGCAAGTAACAAGTGTTGGTGAGAATGTGGAGAAATTAAAATACAATGTAAAATGGCTTCTGTGAAGAGCATAAAAATAAAATGGTTTCTGTGAAAAGCAGTATGGCGGTTCCTCAGAAAGTTAAACATAGAATTACCATATGATCCTGCAGCTCCACTACCAAGTTTACACTCAAAAGAATCGAAAGCGAGGACTCAAACAGATACTTATGCCACTATTCACTGTGGCATTATTCACTATAGCCAAAAGGTAGAAACAACCCAGGTGTCCATCAGCAGATGAATGAATAAGCAAAGTCTAGTGTATGCACACAATAGAATATTATTCAGCCTTAACAAGGAATGGAGTTCTGACACACAACAAGGATGAACCTTGAAAACATTATGTTAAGCAAAATAAGCTAGACACAAGAGGACCAATATTGCATGATGTCACTCAAATGAAATATGCAGAATAGGCAAATTCATGGAGACAGAATGTAGATTACAGGTTATCAGGGGCTGGGGGGGAGGGTGGGGAATAGAAAGTTAATGCTTAATGGGTATAAAGTTTCTGTTTGGGGTGATGAAAAATATTCAGAAATAGATAGTGGTTATGGTTGTATAATATTGGGAGTGTACTTAATGCCACTGAACTATGTACTTAAAAATAGTTAGAATTGTAAATTTTATGTTTTGTGGCATATAATTTGCTACAAGATAATAAAAAACAATCTCATCACAAGAGAAGCAAAAAGTCTTGTCTATAAAGGAGTAAAATCTTAAAGACATCTCTTATTCATCTCAGCACCCAGGCCTTACACCTAGCACAGGGCCTGGTACAGAGTGCATGCATATTCCTTTTTTTGCTGAACCAAACTGGGAACAGACTAATTCCATTTGTAGTTGAAAATGGCAGTGAGGCTGGTGAGTGTAAATTTTACTACCATGGCAACTGTGGAACACAAAGACAGTAAATATGAAAATACAGTAATATTTTTGGCAGGTGGGGTCAGCCAGAGGTAACGTGGCCCATCGCAGGTAAATATAAGATTTGGGGGAGAGTGAAGTGTTAGTGATTGTTATAAAAACTCAGAATCCCACCCAGACAGTGTCCTCTTTGTTCTGGCAGGGAGCATTCAGACAGCTTTCTGGACCAGTGGAACCAAAGGGGGTAAAAGTTTGGAGTCCATGTTGGTATTAGACTCCAGAAATCTTTGTTCAAAGCTCTTAAGGGCAGACAGAAGGCCAACCATACTCCTCTCCATTTATTCATGACAGAGTTCAGATCCTCAGGAAGAGGCGTTGTGGGTCTCCACATCTCCCTGGCTGTTGGCAGAATCACAGCTGCCATCTAAGGGGAAGAAGAAAGACCACAATTTGGCATTTAGGGAAACAGACTGGGAAGAACTAAGAGGGATTCATCTTGCTGTGTTGTTTCTTGGGCCAAAAGCTTCATTTTGAAGACGAAAATGGTCTCTGAAAGCTGGGGTGAGTTTTGTGTTACATTTAGTTGTGCTCCTTCTGTGAACAGAGGCTTAGATGACCATTTTTGAATTGGGAAAGAAAGTCATTTCTCCTCCTTCCCTCCACCACCCTTTCCCTCTTGACTGATGTACACACACAGATACACACATTTAATCATTATTGGCAAGCGGGGGAGGAGGGCACTCTTGGAATCCAAGAGCCTGATCTCCTGCAGTGTCCACCATCCTGTTCTCACCCACCTGTGACTTCCTTCTTTCAGACTCAGAGTTGGGAGCTCTATCCCCTTCTTACGTGCTGTATGACACAGCAATGTATGACACAGATGAAAGAGTCTGGCCCTCTGACACTGCTGCTGTATGAAACCCATGTGGAAAGGTTCTTAGGCAGCCTGTGGAGGAAGTCTGGAACTGATTTCCTGATAGTAGAAAGACCATGGGGTTTGGAATTAAGGCTGCATTTGAATCCAGGTGTTGACACTTGATAGTTGTATAACTTTGATGAGTCACTGAACTTCAGTTTCCTTATCTATAAAATGGGCACAGTGATAGTTAGGTCTCAGGGTTCACTGTACAGGTCTTATTCATGAGAAGCACCTGTGTGCAACCATCAAGTAAGCAGCTGCCCAGTACTTGGGCAGCTACTGCTGGTATGAAGAAACCAAACAGTCATTTTGTGTTGTTTGGATCTGGCACTCAAGCATAGTGATGCTGGTCTGCTTGAAAAATCCCAGCCAGCCGTAATTTAGCAGAGGTCATGGTAGCATCCAGCTGCATGCCGTGATACGTGGAACTAACATTTAGAGATCACTCACTATATTTAAAGCACCAAGCTAATTGCTTTATGCAAATTATCATGTTCAGTTCTCACAACTGTATAATGCCAGTCCTATTATTATACCCATTTTTCAGAAGATGAAACTGAGGCTTAATAGGTTAAATGACTCATCTAAGACCACTCAACTAGTAAGCACTTGAGCCCAGACAGTTTGACTCCAGAGCCCTGGTGCATAAGCAACACATGGCCACTGTGGGCAGGAAAACCTTCCCTGAGATTGCTTTGCAAGCTGAGCCAGGAAGATGCCAGTCTCAAGGTCTCTGTGATGTGTTATGATCACTCAGTCTTAGAAGCCCATGTCTCATCTTGAAAATCTCCCCATTTGCCCATTGAATGAAGTCCCCGTTCTTTGTTGCCTTTCCAGGCTTGCCAAATCCAGTCCCCATCAATCATGCATTAATTAGTTCATTCTTTCATTCATTCTGTCAACATTCATTTGCTCAACAGCTCCCTTGGACCATGACTATTAGTGCTGGAGATCACTTATGGAGTACTTACTAGACCCCAGGCACTGTCCCAGTGACTTTTACACATTATCCAGGTATAATACAACTCTACATGGTAGACTTCATTACCACTTACCGCTTATTACTACTTTGCAGTTGACAAAATAGAGGCCATAAGGAGGCTAAAGTAGTTGCTTAAGGTTCCAAGAAGTATGTCAGAGCCAGGAGTCAAATCCTTTCATCAACCCTTGATCTGAGGAATTGTCTTCCTTTCTCAATGCCTGTAGCATTAACTAGTTCTCTCCTGGGCTTGTTTAAAAATAATTTTTTAACATTTATTTATTTTTGAGAGAGAGAGAGAGAGAGAGAGAGAGAGAGAGAGAGAGAGAATGAGCAGGGGAGGGGCAGAGAGAGAGGGAGACACAGAAACTGAAACAGGCTGCAGGCTCTGAGCTGTCAGCACAGAGCCCGACACTGGGCTTGAACTCACGTGCTGTGAGATCACAACCTGAGCCAAAGTCAGATGCTCAACCGACTGAGCCACCCAGGCATCCCACGGACTTGTTTAAACACAGACTGATGGGCCTCACCTCCAGAGGTTCTGATTCAGTAGATTGGGATGAGGCTGAAGAATGTGCATTTCTAATAATAAGTTCCCAGGTGATGCTGATGCTCCTGGCCGGGTGACCCACTTTTTGTTCTAGTCCAAGCTCTTTGAGGACAGGGATCCTATCTTTGTTGTTCTCCTACCATTACACAGTGCCTGGCACAAAGTAGATGCTTGATATGTATTTGTCATTTTGAATTGTTTGATTGCATATTCATTTCTCCTTTATATACCGTGTTATTTTGTTTCTCCATGGGCAGATTCTTAGGCTTTGCCACGTAGAATTTAAACTCCTGGGGGTCAGAAATTTCACCTTATTAAAAGAAAAAAGGGAATTTCACCTGCTATTTCCTAGCATCTTTTGCAGAGCCAGCCTCACACACACTGGGTATTAGATAAATGTCAGCTGGTTGGTTGGTTGATTCAGAGACCAACCTCGCTAAGACCGAATTTACAAGCCACTTGAACTCTGCACATATAGCTCTTGAGACAATCTCTAGATACCTAGAAGAGGGCCCAGCACATAGTTGGTGCTCAGTAGTGTCTGTTGAATGAATATCCTTAATCTCTGTGGCTTTGTGGCCAACAACCTCAGGTTTCCCTGATATCTTGAGCCCAGTTCCAGCTTGGGAGCTCAGCCTCAAAGCATAGTTTGGAGGATGGAACTTTCCAGGGTTTTCTGTTCACCCAGAGCAATGATTCTTAATCTTAGCTCCACATTGGAATCACCTGGGGGAATTTAAAATAATATTGATGATTGATATCTACCCCTGGAGATTCTGATTTCATTGTTCTCAGTGTGGCCTGGGCAGCAAGTTTTGTATAGCTCCCTTGGTGATTCTAATGTGCATCCAAGAATGGGAACCCTGATCTAGAGCACTTGGCTGCATAAATTTCTCTTGAGCATTTATAGAAGGCTGTGCAAGTATGTGAATATGAGTGCACACGTGTGTAGAGAAGCACAGGGCTATGTGCTCCAGGTGTGGCACAGAGTGAGCCTCTTTGACTCTAGAATATGGGTGCAGGAACTGGAGGTCAAGCCTTGGGTAAAAACCTGGCAAAGCCGAGGGTACTTGAGAGCGCTGAGCAGGCATGCCTCTGTCTCCCATGGCTGCCTTTAGCTGACTGCTGGTTGCCACATTCCATGGCCGAGGAGGCTCCGTTTCAAGGCTGAATGCAGGTGTTGTGTCTTTAGCAAGGCCCTTTTGTTCACCCTCAGATCAGAAGGGGCCGTCCTCCGAGGGAGGGGCTGAGGTGTGGGGCTTAGTATTTGGCATCACGCACATCAGTGCTGAATTTATTCTTGGGTTTCTCGGTGGAAATGCACACTGCTACTTGAGACCCAGGAGCTGGCTGGGAACAATGGGAAAGGTCATGCCTGTGCCCCCACCCTAACAGGTTGCTTGACTCAGCATAATCCTGGTGTAATTAAGCATGACAAGAAGAAAAAGGGGAAAGGGCTGGTGGTTGCCAGTGTGCACTCAGCCTAGGCCCCCAGGGACCAGGGTATTCAGAAGTGCCAGCTGTTCTCAATTTTATTGGAGCCAAGACTTGGCTCACCTACAGCCATCTCCACCAATTTATCCCTGGGCATTTGGGGTGTGGTTCAGTGGACCTGTAGCATCAAGTATCCCAGAGAGATGGTTGAGTGAGTAATTCTTTATTCCCTTCCCTTCTCTTCTCTCTTCTCATGTGGTCTCGGAAGCTCTGTGTGAGAGACACAATCACTTTAGTACATACGAATCGCCCACTGTTGTTTGAGTGGTTGCATTAGGTAAGGCAGGCACTGTGCTGGGCACTGGAGCAAGGATTGGTTCTTAAGACTTGGTTACACTCGTGGGAAAGCATTTAGTCAGGATAAAGTCTGGGATCAAATCCAGTCACCTACTTGAGCCAGATTGATAACATAAATGGGTGAATTGGTCTACCTGTGAAGACATAGGGAGTGATGGGGGCTCATAGGGCCATAAGTGAACTGGGGACCACACACCCAGCAAAAACTCTTATTTAAAAACCCTTGTTTGCCAAGCAAACAAAACAGGGTCTGTGCAGTGGGATTCAATGGTGGGGAGCTGATGTGATACCACTTCTAGCCACTTAGGGTGAGGAGTACTCAGCGAAAAGACTACAGGCTCCCTCATGTCTATATGTGAGAGTCTAGAAGCCTAAATTCCAGAATGAACTCACGATCCTGGAGGTGTTGTCTTCTGGGGCCACTGCACACACAGTTGCTGCCTACATTGAGCATCTGTGAAAGCTTCCAGAATGCAACTGACCAAATTGAGAATTGACCTGGTCTCATCTGGTGGAGATATTTAATGAGGCTGCAAACATGTAGGGAAGAAATTGTAGTGACTCTGCCCTCACTCTCTCTTTCTGTTCCTTTAGGAACATTAGAAGCAAAGGACAGAGGAAGGAAAAGAATGGGATCCTGAGCACTCTTGTCCATGTTTCCTTCAACTTAGACTTAGAGAGCTTGGTAGACTTCTTTCCTGCTCCCACCCAGTCCTTCTGGTCTCCTTCTTCTTCACCTGCCTGCTTTAACCAGCACTGCTCATTTGCCCATCACTGGACTATGGACCCAGATCTCCCAGGGGGATGCCCTGGAGGTTTTGCCTGTGGTCTCAGTTTCCTGAGCTCTACCCTGCAGTGCTAGGGTCAATGGCAAGGTTTCTATAGATCAAGAGGCCTATGAAGAAACAAGTCACTTGTGCTTATGGAATTCGAGTGGCAAATCCCTTTCTCTGGGGTTTGAAGCACTACACAGCTTCTAGTGCTTGTTCGCTTCTGACATGGTGCTATTTTTGGTATTATTCTCCAGATCTATGGGACTCTCCCACTGTTGTTCTCTTTTTATTTGTTCATCCATGTGCTTGTATTTTCCACAGTGAGTGTGCTGGTTCGATTCACAGTGAGTGAAATAGTTTCTGCAAAGCCCCTTGCCTCCTTCCTAAAACAATTTACCCCTTTGCAGTGCCCCACACACCAACATCATGGCCCCAAGCCACGTCAGAATGAACAAACCACAGACTGAAATTGCAACCATTCAGGAAAGAGGAGTCTTTAATTTGGGCTTAAAATAGCCCACAGCCTGAGAGTTTGGGGGACCAGGAGCAAGGTGTAATCGTAGGAATGGGCATTGGAGACCCACCCCAGGATGATTGAGTAGAGGCTGTGGGCTGAGAGAAAGACAGGCATAGAGGTTGGGGGTCTGGGCTGGAGTCCCCCACAGCTCATTTAATACTGTCTTCTTGAGTCTCTTTTTATAATGGAAAAGTGAATGACATGGAAATAAAAATACATGACAACTACCTGCTCCATTTGGAATGGTGTATCTGCTCCCCTCTTTCCTCAAAACTCTGCGCAGCCATCATTGTGATATTAGCTATAATCAGAGCCACTATACTGCTGAACTCCTGGGTAACTATGCACATTATATGCTTCAAGGGTGCCATTCTCACTGTATACTCTTGAACAATGTCCCCTGAAGTTGTGCAAGCAGCAGTACTGGTGATAATAAGAGCAAAGGGATGTTGAGTATTTATGGGCTGGGCATTGTCCTGTCCTCTTCATAAGCATAAACTAGATTAATTCCCAATCCATGAGGAGGACATTGTGATTATCTCTATTTTATGGATAAGGAAATGGAGGCACAGAGAATTTAAATAGCTTCCTGCATCATGATGCTAAGTCAGCCACATGCAGAATAAGCTTCAGTCTAACCCTGGTGCCCACACTTAACCATTATGCATCACCCTCCATGTTAATATTGTGGTTTTTATTCTTCTGGTTATTGTGAATGCTGCCTGTCTTAGCTTGGGATACTAAAAAAAAATACTATAGACATGGTGGCTTAAACAACAGACATTTATTTCTCATAGTTGTAGAGGCTGAAAATCTGAAATCAGGGTACCAACACGATTGAGTTCTGGCAAAAGCCGTCTTCCTGGCTTGGGTATGGCTTCCTTCTCTCTTCCTCACATGTGGAAGAGAGTACTCTGATGTCTCTTCCTTTTCTCATAAGGGCATTCATCTCCTTATGGGGTCTACCCTCATGACTTCATCTAAACATAATTACCTTCCAAGGCACCCCCTCCAAATAACGTCACACTGGGGATTAGGGCTTCAACAGAAGAATTTTGGGGAGACACATTCAATTATAACACTGATATTTCCTTGTTTTCGAACCTACTGGACTTTGTAAGCTCCTAGATCAGGGGTCAGCAGACATTCTCTGTAAAGGATCACATAGTACATATGTAGGCCTTAGGGACCATACAGTCTCAATAGCAGCTACTCAACTCTGCCCGTGTAGCACGAAAGCAGCCACAGACAGTCTATAAACAGATGAGTGTGACTGTGTTCCAGAAAAACTATATTTATGGATACTGAAATTTGAATTTCATATATTTTTATGTGTCGTGAAATATTATTCTTCTTTTGATTTTTCAACCATTTAAAAATATAAAAGCCATTCTTAGTTCATGGGTCATTCAAAAACAGGGAGTGGGCTCGATTTGGCCTGTGGGCCATAGCTTGCTGACCTCCGTCTTAGAGTACAGGGATTTGGAGGGTTATATATATATTTTAATCCATGGCTTCCCAGGATGTCTCTTGATCCTGACCCTCAGTTCCCACCCATAAATGCTAATTGAATGAATTACTGCATGGTAGGCTCTCTGAGGTATGGTAGATGATTCTGGGATACTGCTGAGTTTTGGAAAATGAGTGAAAAGTTCCCTTTACTCAAAGCAAGGGATGGAAATCCAGTCTTTGTCACAATTGCTAGAAGAGGGCAGGAGCCTCCCTTCAGGGATTTTTGTAGAACAGTGAAGAGAAAATTTTTTTTTTCCTGCATGAAGTGTAGAGATTTATTCTTTGTAAATAGACCTATAGAACATGATTCATAATAGGAAACAGATTTTCCCCTGAAGATAAATGGAATGTCCCCCACCTCCCAAACTGAGAAGAGAATTGTTTCCTCTTTACAAAGGAAACAAATTGAATTCTCAAAGGAATAATCAGAGAAGTTTTTAAAATTGTCATAATAAGCAAGATATGGTTTCGTGAATGATGAAAGAGATATTTGCCTCTTTGGGTCTGGACATGCAGGACTGGTTGGAGAATCAGACGAGCCCTTCTCTCTCCCAACCTAGCTCTTGTCCCTAGGCATTTTATCAGTGCCAGATGCAGGAAAGTGGCTCCCACCTGAATGGGGTTGGTGAGTCCATCGCTGTCCCAGTGGTGTACTCTAAAGGCATCTTCTTCCTTTCTAGCTCTTCTTCTTTAGCACACTGTTAAGAAAGGCCCTTATTTTCAGCCCAGCCACCTGATAGCTGCATTCATTTTGGTCCATAGTAGAAGACATTACAAATGGGAGACTTGCCTGAGCAAAGGCATGGTACTTGAGATGAGCCTGGTGTGTGTGTGTGGTGGGGGGGGAGGGCTGCCTGGATAGATGAACTCTTTGGGCTACACTTTGACGCAGCCAGGGCACAAGGCTGAGGTCTCTTGCCTTGCTGAGAGCCCAGCAGCACAATGATGCTTTTGGGCATGGATGCCAAGAGTTGGTTCAGAAGTAAGACTAGCTGGGTGAGGGAGGAGCTACAGTCATTTGATCCAAAAGCCTCAATTTTCCCATTCTTTGCTGGATCCTGGAGATGTAGAGGAGACTCCCACACAACCCTTGCCTTCTGGTTGTTCATGGTAAAGTAGACAGATATAATTCATTTAGTTCCTTCAGTTCCCTGCAATGTAGGGGAGCAGAGAGCAGGGAGCCCTGACAATCTAACCTGCCCTCCAGAATCATTACTTGTTGATAATACTTAGATGTGGGAACTGGAGGGGGAGAATGTTGTATAACCTCTAGGGAGCTCAGTTTTCTGTAAAACAGGGTCAATAGTAGTACCCACCTCTTAGAATTGCTGTGGGCACTTGAAGGAGATGAACAGTGCCTGACACATAGTGAGAAATCAACACATGCCAAACGTTATTATTAGTAATTATTATTATTATTATTATACTTTCCAGCAGTTATAATTTCCTACATTTGTACACCTCTCTTTTAATTTATAAACCCCTTTCTCTTGAATATTTTATCATCTTGAAAGCCTGCTAAGGTTCAGTGGGTGCTATTAACCCTATCTACACACGACCAGAGTGGCTTGCCCCAACCACACAGTTATACCGTGTCATGATCCCTGATGGTACAGCTTCAGCTCTGTGCCATTCTGGTTTCTTGCAGGGATACAGGGCCATGTCAGCCTAATGGGTGACTCCAGATATGTAAGAAGTGTTCTCTGCTCTCAAGGAGCTTATAGTTTAGTTGAGATTTGAAGGACCTTGCTCTAGGAAGTAGAGAGTCCACATACAAGTAGAAACCACTTTTGGTGTCTCCAGCAAGAGAAAGTGGGCCAGAAATGGACTGGCCAAGAGTCCTCTAATGGCACCATCAGATGACACCCAGAATCTTCTTGTGCTGAACGTACAAAGACCTGTCTCTGATTTCCTGCATGTCACTCGGCAAATTCCCTCCATGTGTGAAATGAGCAATGGAGCCAACTCTCTGGTAGATGGTGTTAGCTCCAAGTTGCATCACATTCCACCCCCTCCTCCTTCGCAACAGACCTTAACATTATTCTGTGATTACTTCGCATCATCCTTCCCAAATGTGCATCAAATTAAAGAGTTATTAGGGCATGGCAGGACATGTTTATGGGGAAGAATTTCCTTTAAAGTCACAGCTTAGCCTGAACTCACTTTATTAGTGTTTATACAAAGTATGTAGTCTGTTCCAATGCAATCCATGTTTATATTCCTGTAGCAATCATTGCATTCCTGGGGCTGCTCCTTCCTGTTTTCTTAAAGTGATTACTGCACCTATATGAAAAGTTAATAGTGTGTGTGCTCTATGGCTGTTGGATTTGGCGATGTACATCATTTGGAGAACAACACTTAACCATGACATGTCCTGCAAATGGTATAGGCTTTGAAGTGTTTGCCGCCCGAGTGGACAAGAAGGGACATTCCTTAAGAACAAGGACATTGTGGACAGTCAGGCCCCCTTGTGAGTACTTCCGTTGTCACTCACCTCTGTTGTGGGTTTTTATAGCTCTAGCTAGGATGACCACTTGTGCTGAATTGCTCAGAACAGTCCCATTTCTGCCTCTTTTCCTCAAATAATCACTAATGGCATCTCCTTTGACTCACAAAAGCATTAAACTTTGGATGAGAAATTATATGATCACTGTAGTTCTAACTGGTACTCAGAGTTACTGGTACAAATGAAATGCTAATACTGAGTTTGGGTCTAAGTCATTGTCAATGAAAGGCAAATGTAACTGAGAAGTGTCGATAAAGAGCTAGGTTCCAATCACTCAGTCATTCAACAAATGTTTATTTGTGCTTCTTATATTCCAGACATTGTACTGGACCCTGGGAATTCGAACATAAGTAAGATATGTCCCTAACTCCCAAGAGGTTGGAGTTTACTGATTTAGCTAAAATTGTGTGTCTGTTAAGGAATCTCCCTGGTCAGATCATTTCATTTTGCCTTTCACCCTTCAGGACTCTATTTATTTCTTGCAAGTTGATTGATTGCTTAAGTTCTCAGGCACTGACCTCTAACTGTCTGAATATAAATGCCCTTAGTGTACTTACCAGCTTGTGATCACAGATAAGGGTCATAATCTCCCTGTGCCTCTATTTGTTCATTCATAAAGTGGTACTAATAATGCCACCAACCTTACAGGCTGGTTGTAAGGATTACAAGAGGCACTGAATGTGAAGTACTTAGAATAGTGCTTAGCACATGGTCAACACCCAACACACATTGGCTCTTGCATAATAATTACTCACTCCGCAGATATTTATTTAGACTCTAATGTGGGCTGGCTCAGCTTTTCTACCTCTGTCGACTAGAACTTAGGTGACCTTAAAAACATAATTTAAGGTAATGTGTGTTAACAGAGTCCAAAGCCTATGAGACTTTTCATGGGTGAGAATTCAGGGTCAGTGAAATTCTCACCCTGGGGGATCAACCAGTCTATTTCCCTCCTTTTAAAAAGTGGGGGTTGGGTAGCTTTTCCAAAAGCATGCTATGGGTTAGAAATAGAGCACAGAGAAAAATCATGGATGATTAGCTTCTAGGCCTTTCTTTCCCACTCTGCCAAACTGCCATGTGTATCAGTCAGCACAGACAAGACTATGCTGCAGAAACAAATCCAGATTAGCAGTGGCAGAACACAATAATATTGTATTACTTCCTTAAATCAGAGTCCAATGTATTTGGTCTTCGTAATAGGCTGTGCTCCATATTGTCACTTAGGAACCCAGGTTCCTACCATTGTAGGACACTGTCATTTTTGACACATGGCCTACAAATGTCAAAGAATACAAGAAAAGGGAAGAAAGTATAATGTGAAGGATGTTTTATAGCCTTGCCTGGAAATGGCTTGTATCACTTCCATCTGCATTTCTTTAATCAGAAATCAGTCATATGGTCCCACCTAGATACAAGGGGTGCCAGGAAATTTAATTTTGTTGTTTACCTAGGAGAAAAACAGAATAGTTTCGTGAGCACATAGCATTGTTCCTGCTGTATCATGTGCCTGACACTTCTTGCCACATTTTCAAAGACTGACCCTAATCTCTTCTGAGATTTCTGTTTTATAATTCCCAGAGATTTGTGGAGCCTTTTGTTCCCCCTCCAGATGCCCTCATCTATAAGGTAGAGAAGGGTTTTAAGAATGGGCCTTCTGGGAAGAATTTTGGAAGGGTTGAGATTTCTGGACATATATGTGAATCTTCTGGGTTGATGTCATTACCTGGGTTGATGTCATTCTGATGTTACTGCTCAGAAAGAAATAAGTTGTCCTATGTCATTGTAGGAAGTATTTGGGAAGGATTTATTCGTTATTTTTTTGTTTTTGAGAGTCAGGACTGGGATGTCCTGGGGTGTGTCATGAAGGGAGAGATCTCCCTATGGAGAGGGACTAGGAAGATCTGGGGAGAGAGCTGTGGATTAGACTACATGAGCCTTCAAGTTTAGTTCAGCACTGAGGTCTCACTAACCTATTCTTCATCTTCTGGTGCTCACATTTTGTATGAATAATAATCAACAAATTGATGGTAATGATTACCTATTGGGTATTTATTAGATGACCAGTCCTGTGCTAAATCACTTTATCATCTCATTTAATCCTCACAACATCCTAGGAAGTAGGTACTGTTATTAAACCCATTTTACAGATGAGAAAACAGAAACTTAGGGATGAGTTAAGGAATTTGCCTAAAATCATTATCACTGTCTGGTAAAATTTGAGCCTAGGCTCTCTGATTCTAGTGCCTGCTTCCTTAAACATTATGCTCTGGAGCAGGGGGAAGGATCTCAAACTCCATTGCCTATAAGGGCCAAACAGGTGGCAAAAGAGAGGAAGCAGATGAATGAGAGTCCATACCTTGTCCAAAATGGGCACTTGCCTCTTAGCTACAGTTTCCAGTGAACATGAGAGCCCAGTGGGTCATATCACCTGATTTTTTTTGAGACAATCTAGAATTCCAGATTTGTATGTGAAATGCTTCCAAATTGGCAATTAATTTATAAATGTTAAAATCGTATCGAGGACCAGACTAAACATGTCTGCAGGCCAGAATTGGCCCATGGGTTACCAGTTTGCAAGTTATACTCTACTGCCTCCAGCAAAGAGCTAGATATGCCCCCTGTATGCCCTTTCCTGCTGGAGCATGAAGCTGAAGAGAGCAAGACAGGGGCCAGCAGAGAGCCCTCCTGCTGCAGAGGGAGAGGAAGAGCAGAGACCCATGCTTGTCCTTCCTCCTTGAAGGGCCCTTGCCACCCCCACACCCAGCCATCCAGGTTGCCCCTCTGCCTGGCTGCTCTCCTCCCTGCAGGTAGCTGTCTGTATAGCACTGGCTGCAAACTTTTGCAGGTGTAAAATTATATATGCAAGAGTGTTGCCAAGTCAGAAATTCAGCCTAGGGAGGCTTAGTTCCCAAACAACTGAGGTAGTGTGAAGCCAGTTTTTTTAAATCAAATTCAGTCATTTCTCTCCTGAATGCATGTATGTGTTTTTAAACTTGTATGGAGTTATGTAACTGATGAGGATGAAGTGAAAGTGTCAGAAAATAATTCAGTAATGTCTCTGTTGTACAGGTTGGGGAGGGGGTAAAGCATGAGAGGGAAACTCTGTGAGGGTGATCCAGTGAAATGTGGCCACACGTGTGACCTAGTGGGGTGGTGATTTGATGGTTCTTGAACACATACTGTT
This sequence comes from Cryptoprocta ferox, assembly GCA_028646485.1. Taxonomy (NCBI): domain Eukaryota; kingdom Metazoa; phylum Chordata; class Mammalia; order Carnivora; family Eupleridae; genus Cryptoprocta; species Cryptoprocta ferox. The sequence goes on from CM053572.1 coordinate 88,235,660, forward strand.
TTCTCTCCTCCATCACGGAAGATGAATGGATGGCTGGGGAGAGAAAGCAGAGAAAGGAAGACACCCATAAGGGTAGGGCCATATGAGCAGCTTCTAAGAACTGCCCTTGGGCTCATCAAAGTACGTCTTCCGTTGGCCAGATTTCCAGGTCTTAAATGACTTTAGCTCTGCTGGTCACTTTAGCTATGAGAAAAGTCCTATTTCAACCAGGCCACTTCTTTCAACATTTTGCAGGGGAGAGAGGGAAGGATGCGTGAGTAATACATATTTATTGTGGAAAACATTGGCAGTCCTAAGAAGCAACATGTAAAATATTTAAGAAAAAAGCAACAAAACTCTTTACCCCAGCATCCAGAGAACACTAGTGTACATTTCTCTGAGTGTCTCCAAGGGACCTCACTTCATCCAAGGTGTCTGGGAGGAAGTGAGGGGAGTGTGATCTGTGGTTTTGGCTCCCACAGAGCATCACAGTCCTTTGGGAGACAAGGCAAACACACAGGAAACAGGCAGCACACATGAGGTGGAAGGAAATGTGATGAAAGGCCAAAATGGATTGTGCAGAGGCTAAATGATGCAGAAGTTCAGAAGTTCAGAGAAGGGAGAGATCCATGCAGGATGGAGAGGCTGGGAAAACTGCAGAGACAAGGCTGGGGTTGCAGGGGGCTTGCAAAGCCTGAAGGAGAGCTGTATGTTTCCCAAGGTGGCCAAACTAGCCACAAACTGAGTGGCTTAAATCAACAGAAACACATTCTGTCATACTTCTGGGGGCTAGGAGTCCAAAATTAAGGAATCGGTATGGTCATGCCTGCTCTGAAGTATATAATGGGGGGATTCTTCCTTACCTCTTCCTAGCTTCTGGTCCTTGATGGTCCTTGGTGTCTACTGACCAGCAGCTGCCTCACTCCAGTTCCTGCCTCTGGTGTTTGTTCCCATCCTCCCTGTGTCTGTCCCATTGTCTTGTGAGGACTCCAGGCATATTGGATTAGGGCCACCCTAATGGCCTCATTTGAAACTAATTCCATCTGCAAAGACCCTATTTCCAAATAAGGTCACATTTACAGGTACTGGCAATTAGGATTTCAGCCTATCTTTTGAGTAGACATAGTGGTAGGATTTGGAGGGAGAAAGGATGTTGAAGGCTTTCAAGACCAGCAGATAGTGGGGACATATGTGTTGATGGAGTACCTCACAGAGTTCCAAATCTTGAAGATGCTCAGTAAAGGTTTGTGGGCTGAAAGAAGAAAGAATTAAATGCGGCAGGCTGAGGACAACCATGATGCCCACCTGGCTGCAGTGCTACTGCACTGTGAGAGATGTTGGCATTTTGGGGACACGGATCTGGTTGTGGGGGGGAAAGAGCTGGGGGGGGGGGACACGGATCTGGTTGTTGATGTCAGGGGAAAGAGCTGAGGGCTGTTAAACCAGTTGCTTCCCTGCTTGACCTCTTCTGCGGTTCTGAGTGCTGAAGGCATGCAGGCTGCCCCATGGATGCTCCACAGCCTGGGTGCCACCTGCCTCTGTGACCCTATTTGGTGCCATTCTGCTCCAGTCACCTGACCTTTCTGTTGCTTAGACCCTCCAAATGCTTGCTGTATTTAGGGCCATTGTGATTCAGTTCCTATATTTGGAAACATCTCCCTTAAGCTTCTCCCTTCGCCTACCTCTTCCTTTCCTTTCAGGTCTCAGACCAAATGTCTCTGCCTAAGAGAAGCCCCTTCTGACCACCCTTGCTAGTGCCCCCACTTCCTCCCATGCTTACTTTCATTCTCTTAGCCTCACCCTGAATTGATTTTCTGGTTATTTCTTTGTAATCTATAGTTCTGCTGTTTATTCGTGATTGCCTGTATCCTCCTGTGTTAGTTTTCCATTGCTGTGTAACAGTCTTACCACAAACTTCATGGCTTAAAACAACCCCTGTTTATCACCTTACAGTTATCTAGCAGCCTCTGCTTTAAGATCTCACAAGCCTGTTAGTTGGGGAATGTGGTCTCATCTGAAGGCTGAACTGGGATGGATCTACTTCTAAGCTCTTGAGGTTGTTAGAATTGCAGTCTGTCAGATTGAAGACTTCAGGCTCTTGGTGGTTGTCCTCAGTTCCCCGTTGGTTCTTTTGTGGGGGCTGCCCTTAGTTCATTGCCATGTAGGCCTCCCTAATATGGCCACTTGCTGATCACAGGTAACAAGGGAAAGGGTACCCTAGCAAGATGGGCATTATAGTTGTATATAATATAATCACAGAAGTGACATCCTGCCACTTTGCCATATTATATTGGTGAGAAGCAAGTCAGTAGGTCCTGCTTTGCTCAAAGAGAAAGGATTACATAAGGGTGCTAGTGCTAGGAGACAGGGATCATGTAACCCACCCTATAGTCTATCTGCCATGCTTACCAAGAGAATAAAGTTCCCAGAAAGGAACTATTTTTGTTGTTGTTCAATATGCTATCCCTAGACATAAGTACAGTACCAGGTCCAAAGTAATAAAACAAACAAACAAATAAAAGTATTAAAAAGTGTGTAATAAAGGCCTATTGTAGGAATAAAGGAAGGATGAATGGAGAGAGAAAGAGGAATAAAGGGAGGAGGGAAGGGAGGAAGGAAGGAAGGTAAGATGGAAAGAAGGAATTTCCTGCTTTCCCCTATAACATGCTGTAACAGCCAAACAAATCTGCTTGCAGTTATCCTTAAGTAACGCTTCTGAGCTTTTATATGTGCTTGCTCTTTTACCTAGAATCCTTTTCCTCCCTCTCACATAGTCCTGTGCCAGCCAACCTGGCTATGGCCAACTCATCCTTGAGGTCTCAATTAAAACATTACCTTTTCCTGGAAGCTCTTCCTGACCCTTCAAACGTGATTGTTCTATACATTCCCATAAGCTTTTGTTTATACCTCTGGCATAGTATAGAACAGGAGTCTGTAAACTATAGCTTCCAGACCATACCTGGCCTTTAGCCTGTTTTGTAAATAAACTTTTATTGGAGCACAGCCATACCCATTATTTTGTGTATTGTCTATGGCTGCTTTCATGCTACAAAGGTGAGTTGGATAGTTGTGATAATAAATGTGGCTGGAAAACCCTAAATTATTTACTATCTGGCCTTTTACAGACAGAGTTGATCAACACTTAGTGTAGACTGTTTAGCATAGTCTGTGGTAATTGATCCTTTCTTTTTATTCCTACTAAACTCTGAGTTGCTCAAGGTCAGAGACCATACCAGGCTTATTTACACCTGTATCCCAATTTTTAGTATAGTAGCTGAAACTTAAGGATTCAGACAATTTATTGAATGAATGAATGATGTATCAGTCAGAAAAAGAAAACAGGTAGAAAAACTCAAATTAGAATTATTCAAGAAAGATTGATTTATAAAGGGACTATTTCAGAAGTTGGGTGTAGCTCAGGGAACCAGGACTAGAAGCAGTAGAGCTATTATAACCCCTGAGCCAGAAGAGATGAGAGGAGGCAAAATGTTCTGGAATCAGGAAGAGGTCAGTCATGAAGAGGAGCCATGACCTTTGGTGGAGACACTAGCTAACCTGGGTGACCTCTCAGGGAAGGAACCAGGAGAATAAATACACCATCCTCACTTTGTTCCCCTCCCCTATCTCCTGCTCAGCTCAAAGCGAAGTAGGACATAGGAGCCAGCCCTGTAATGTGGTCCAATCAGTTTAGCTTCCCAGGATAGAGAGTGAATCACTGAAACTGAGGCCAGAGCCCTTCACTAGGTTATTCTTGTTTGGTTGGAACCAGTTCTTTGCTTGTGGTAAACAAGGAGTCAGGCTGGACCGTAAGACATCATAATTCTTCCCCCTCTTACCTAGGCAGAATTCCCCAGATTAGGCTTTGGGATATTGAATGTGAATGCATCACACCATCTGAAGCTTATTTAGAAGCTTGCTTTCCTTGTCCTCAGACCCTTCACTTTTCTGTGATTCCCATTGTGGCCCTTGCTGTCACCACTCCATCACAATACACTTCCTTCCCATCTGCTCCAGGTCTTCTGAGCTCCTATTCTCACAGAAGTCTCAAATCTCTGATTGTTCACTCTCCATGGAATCTAGACCACATCTCTTAACATCTAATTTTGCATATTCTTACATTGTTCTCTAAGTAGCTTGTAAGTCTCAGTTTATCTCCTCAACTAGACTCCAAGCTGAGGGCAAAGTCTAAGCCATACTTTTTAAAGCACTGGGCCCCCAAAACACAAGAATTATAGATCTCAAAATTATTAGGACTTTATAGGTTATGTTGTCCAGTTTTCTACCCATCACAAGTATATCATGTTTGGCATGAGTTAACTACTAATCTCTGCTTATACACCCCTGTAATAGGCAATTACTGCATTGTGAGGCAACCCTTCCAAGTTCACCTCATACTGAGATCTTCTTTCCTGAAACCCAGAAGGCCACACTCTGTAGATACTTACTGTGCAGGGGCAGGTGATCTTATCTGAACTGATGGTGTGTTCTCTAACTCTGGATATTGCACTATCATACAGAAAAATCTTTTTTTTTTTTGATACCAGTCCTAACTTCTACATCTGCATCCTCTTCGAGCAAGTTGTTGGCTGTGAGTGAAAAATTAGCCACTCTGAATGCTGTTTAGAAAGTGCTTCCTCACACAGTTTATCTCTTGAGCCTTGTGGTAATCCTGTAGAGCTGGTGTTCTTAGTCATATTTTATAAAAGTCTCAATAACAGTACCAACAACTAGGGTTCAACAAATTTAAGTGATGTTCCCTAAGTCACACAGCTAAGAAGGAAGAGGGGACTCAAATCTACAGATCTTCTGGGTTTGGTGTTGAAGCCCTTTGCTCCACACTATGCTATTTTACTGGAGATTGTTTTTTACTGCTTCCTCATCCCAGATGTGCCATGGCAAAAAGAATGTTTTGCTGGAATACCACAGAATGAATCAAAAGAAGGATGTGAATATACATATGCCAAGTTAGGGACAGTAGTCTGCCCTAGAACATTTTTGTTTCATTTTTTCCAGTGTTGTTCTGAATTCCTCATCCTCCCCTCCCCACCCAAGGTGTCAAGCAGATGTGAAAATACCACAAAGCTGCGACTCACAGCATTGGTTTATGATTCACTGATTGGGATGGGGGAAATAATGCAGGAGATTACCATGGTGATGCCTGTTTATGGAGGCAGTATGGTAAATGATGAGCATCATGGCAGAAATCAGACATGGGCAAAAACAGCAAGAAAGCACTCCCCCCCCGCCCCCCGGAGCTTGCAGAGGGGCTCAGCATTCCCACTGGCCCAGACCTCACTGGGAGACAGAAAAGGAAATGGGCCTTCTTGGCTGGAGGGGGAAGCAGTGAAGCCACCAAGAGTGCCATTTGCTTTTTTCAAGATGGGATGGGAAATTCTATTCTGTACTGCTCTGTTCTATTTATTTATTCATTCTTCTTCTAGTCAGTAGTTCACCTGATGCAGTAGAAAATGCTTAGACTCTAGTCGTAGATGGACAGCACGATGTGATAAAAACAAAACAAAACAACAACAAAAAAAAAAAACACATGTCTTTTGCATTCAGAGAGCCCAAGTTCATATCCTAGCCTTTGCCCCTTACTGGTTGTGTGACCTCATGGCAAGTTGCTTTGATGGTAAAATCTAAGCTAGACTGGGGGTGCGAGAGATGATGCTTCAGCTTCCTCATGTGAAAAATGGGATAATAGTATCTACCATATATGCTTGCTCTCTGGGAAGAGAGAATGAGCATACAGTTTTTACCACAGTGTCTGGCGCATAGTTTGGGCTCCCAAATATCAGAATTTATTAATGCATATCTTCAGTATTTTTATCTGTTGAAGGAAGATAATAACACTTACCTTTCAGAAACTGTTGCAAAGAAAAAGGAAAAAAAAAAAAAAAAGATGGAGAGTTCCTGACTCAAAGATACTGCATTTGTCAGGGTAGACTGCTATAACAAATAGGCCCAAAATTCAGAGGCTTAAGAATTATTTCTTGAATGTGTCTGAGTTTTATGTGGGTAAATGGAGAGACAGGGGAGGGAGGGTCTCTATTCCATGTAGTCATCTAGGGACTCAGGCTCTTTCTGTATGCCATTCTTGGAGTCCTCCACTGGATTTACTGAATTCAGCCCAAGATGAGGGAAGAGAAGGAGTATGGAGGATTGGGCAGGATGTGTTATGGGTCAGGCCTGAAGGCAGCATATAGTGCCTCTACCCACGTAATAGTGAGAACTCAGTCACATGGTTGCACCTACCTGCCAGGAAAGCTGAGAAATGTACACTATCTGTGTGTACCAGACAGAGGGAAAATGGTTTGGTGGACAGCTTGCCAGTCTCTGCTACAATGTTCAGTGAATGGTACCCACTATTGTGATTACTATTAATACACCAGGGTGATTCTCATGGTATCCTATGGCCCACTTGGAGGGATGGACAACCTTAATTATGCAGTCTTTACTACTGAGAACCAGAGAGAAGGGCCAATTCTCACTTCATTCCTAGGACAACAGGGTATCTTTGGCCCCTTGTGAGCCATCCTTGACCATAATGACAGAACTGAGGATCTCAAGGGTGGCAGTCAGAGGCAGAAAGGACATGCCATTGAGAGTCATGTGAAGGGAGTTCCACTGTTAATGGTAAATTAAACATTCAGAAAATGTCTTTGTCTTCCTTTCTCTTCCATCTCTCTATTGTGCCAAATAGCTCATTTCAGAACTTAATGGCTTAAGACACAGGACTCATTTTAGTATTCTCCCTCATGGTGTCTGTAGGCAGGAATTCAATAGTAGTTCAGATTCTCTTAAGTCCTAGCCAGATGGTGGCTGGAGCTGAAATGTCAAAGGTGTTTGCACTTACGTGCCTGACCTCCAGGCTGGGAAGAATCAAACAGCCAGGGTGGAACCACCAGAGCTCCTTCAGCACCTCTCTGTCTCTCTCTGGTCTTCTCACATGGCCTTAACCAGTGGTACTCTAGGCCTTCTGGTCTTCCAACCTGGCAGCTGAGGGCTCTCATGCAAGTACTCTGGTACTTCCTACCTCTTTTAATCCAGCCTCAGAAATTCCACATCATTCCTGCCCCAGGCTTGTCTAAGCAGTCATGAGGCCTGCTCAGGCTCAAGGGAGAGGGTCACAGACTCCACCTCTCCATGGCAGGTTTATCAAAGAAACAACTTGCAGACATGTTTTCTTGTCATCCCACTTCCCTACCCCTCATCTAGAACTGTGGTGGCTTCCCATCTAGTGAGCATGCTTGCAGCTGGTTTGGAACCTGTGCTATGCTAAGAAGTACAAATTCCCTAAAAGGCCAAAGCTGAAGGCTAAGAAATCTGGCTAAAGTTCCAGAGCAGCCTGGACTGGGGCAAAGGGAGCTGGGGGAGTGATGGGTGCATGAGGTACTGCAGCCTCTTCTCAGTGTCTATTTAGTGAATTCCCATTTTCAGCCAAGCATGCTTGCAATCTAAATTTTGTGCTTCTCCCTTCCAAGGTTTCAAGTAGGAGGGGCTGACATAGAGCATAGAGGCTCAGAGAAGTTAAGTAAAATACTGAAACTCACACAGCTGGGAATGGGGGGATGGGGAAGAGATTTGAACCCTGACCTGTGGGTCACCTCAAAGCCCATGAATGTGCTCCCTGACCTCCTCCCTGGCAGTCGGGCAGTGTGTCAGTTGGTGGGCCAGGGAAAGATATCATGGAAATAGGTGTCATAGAGATGCAAGAGAGAGACAGCAGGAGGGGCCTGCTTGTGGTGCCGTCTTACCACTTATTAGTCACAAAATGCACCCCTCTTTCATCTATAGGAAGATGGTCTCTTGGGGATCCCAGGATTCATCTGTAGGCACAGAGTTTGGGGTGGTGCAGGCAGCAGCTCTTGGTGCGCTGAAATTTCAGAGTGGAAGTGAGGGGGGGTGCAGGCAAGAGATGTGTAGTTCAACTAATTACAGTAGCAATAGCTGCCATGATTGAGTGTTTAACAAGTGCCAGATAAGCACTGGGATAAGTAGTGTACACATCATCTCATTTGACCTTCCTAAAAGCCCTGGAGGTTGAGGTGATCACATTCTCATTCTGTGGGTGGAATAGCTGAGCCTCAGAGATGAAGTGAACTGCCCGTAGGTCACTCAGTAGGTGGCAGGGCAGGGATTCAAACTCAGGGCTGCATGCTTCTGAAGCTCCATCTCCCAAACATGGACTCTGTGCCCTGGGGCAACCCTACAACCCATCCCTCCCCAAATCCTCAATGTTTCAGCAGTACACTAGGTGCCCCTTCACATAATAAATATTAATTGAAAATATTGGCGCCACAGCCACCAGCACAAGCTGCTAAGATACGATGCTGTGTCCTGGTAATTAAACCCTGAGTTGCATTGTCATATCTGCAATTTTCAGTGTCCCCAAACATCAGTCCCAACTGAGACTGGAGATGAGAAGAATACTCCGAGTGAGGATGAGCATGAGATTTCTGTCTGTGTGCTCGTGTCTAACGCTCACACGAGCAACTTTCTTCATTTCCTTGTGTCATTCTTGCTCTTCCTTTTACCAGCACTCTACCTAATCTGAAAAGTCTGTATACCACATCTCTGCATCACAGGCTGCTTAAGAAACAACTTGTTTGCTATCTTAGGTAGTGGAAAACTGGATGAGGAGGGGAAGTCGTTCCCAGGTGAGGCTACCCAAGGACTTACTTGATTTTTATTTTGATATTATTTTCAATATCAGGAGAATAATCCCTCCTCATACCAAATGCTAAAATCTGAAGGTTGTTTCTCCATTGCTTTTATGCAGCTATAGAGCTCCCAAGTCCCTCTGAGGCATGACTGAAGGATGGCAACTTTAGGACCTGGCTAGGTAAACCAAAGAAGTTGTGAGCGTGTGGGTGGGGATCTGTCATGGGGAATATGGCCTCTTAGTTCCTGAATGTTCAGGAGAGGAGCAAAGCCAGTTTACAAATACCTTGTTGAGGGGCGCCTGGGTGGTTCAGTAGGTCAGGTGTCTGACTTTGGCTCAGGTCATGATCTCACAGTCATGAGTTTGAACCCCGTGTCCGGCTCTGTGCTCACAGCTCAGAGCCTGGAGCCTGCTTTGGATTCTGTGTCTCCTTCTCTCCTGCCCCTCCCCCATTCATGCTCTGTCTCGGTCTCTCTCTCTCTCCCTCTCTCTCTCAAAAATAAATAAAATATTTTTTAAAAAATCTTTAAAAAAAAAAAAAACAAAAAAACCCCCAAATACCTTGTTGAAACTCCAGTGTGGCCAAAATCTGAAAAGTTTCTCAAGAAGACATGGTAGATAGGAATTAATCACTCAGCATGCATTATTAAGAGTTGTAACATAGTGGGGTGTCTGGATGGCTCAGTCAGTTAAGCGTCTGACTTTGGCTCAGGTCATGATCTCTCAGTCCATGGGTTCGAGCCCTGCGTCAGGCTCTGTACTGACAGCTCAGAGCCTGGAGCCTGCTTCAGATTCTGTGTCTCCCTCTCTCTCTGCCCCTCCCCTGCTCACATTCTGTCTCTCTCTCAAAATAAAAAAAAAAAAATAAAGACATAAAAAAAAAAAAAGCATTGTAACACAGTATTCAAGGTCTTATTTATTTATTTATTTATTTATTTATTTATTTTTGCATCTAGTCTTAGACAATTTTAGTGAACATAGATTATGTATATAGTTGTTTATAGGTTTATTCTTGACTTTGGTTTTCTCTAACCCTGGTTTTCTAATACCCGTGGTGCCCCTTCTCCCCAGCACAAATACCACTATAATGCTTTCAATCTTCCATGGCAAATTCTTCTCTTTGGGACCATTTTTGCAGGAGCAATCCATGCAGCTGTCTTTACCTAATGTATGAGATTAGCGAAGTTACCTCCACTCTGTGCCAGTTACATACTCTCTACACTGGGCTATGGAGTTCAATGAGATATTATCTTTGTCCTCAGGGACTTTACAGACTAGCTGGGAAATAAATAAATAAATAAATAAATAAATAAATAGGTAGGTAGGTAGGTACCAAAGTTAGTCAAGATTCTTTTGGTTTCAAGTCAAAGAAAATTCAACTCAAACTGTTTTAAGATAATAGGGAGATGGGATAGACTGGCTGGTGTAATTTTGAAATACAGAAGTATTTGGCTTCAGCATGGGTAGGTCCAGATACTCATGGGATAACACCAGGAATCAGCCTCTCTTTATCTCTTGACACTGGAAAATGCTCTCTTCATGGTGGCAAGATGGCTTCCGGCAGTGCTGAATAGCTTGCGGAGAAATCTAGTGGGGAGAGAGCTATTGAAAATTTAAGTCATGCACGCATTCCTGAAACAATTCCTGTGGTCAGAGGGAGTGAAGATGCTTATAAGCCTAGCCTGGAGCTGGGAAGAGTGGTCAGCCTCACTTATGTGACATGATCTGAGAGCTGGAGGAGGGGACTTCCAAAGGAAAAGTTGTTACCCAAAGAAGGGGCAACAGAAGCCAGGCAGCTAAATATAGCAGGGCTCTACTACATATATAATGGATAGCTTATTCCATACAGTATCCTTAAGGTTGGTTGGGCATGCTCAGGGGATGACATTAATCATTGGAATTACCCTCTCCTTGACAAGAAACATTCCTTCAAGACTGTCTGGGTTGAATAGACTGTAAGTGTAACCTACAAAAATCTGACCTAAATTTGCTCTCCATTGCAGTGACCTGGACAGAAATAATATCACCAGGATTACCAAGATGGACTTCGCTGGACTCAAGAACCTCCGGGTCTTGTAAGTAATCTGTGGCTCTCCAGCACATTTTCATTTTCAGCTCTTCGGCCTTGTGAAAATGTTCAGCTGCCTGACATCACACCCTTATGCACTAGGTGACAGGACTTTACCATTCTGCAGCAGAAAGCACTTCATTAGTATACCCAGGTTTTCACAGGTATCTCATTCTGTGTCTCCATGCTGCTGGCTGGGCTAGACCAATGGAAGAAGTCAATTCCAGTGACAGGGAAAACAGAGGGCTATTCACAAATAAATCAATGGGCCCAGCTTCTAAGATGACAGCAATGTCAGGTTGACTGACCATGCTACTCTTCTATAGAGATTATAATTTCTTCTCCAGCCTGTGCGTTAAAAGAGCAACCAGAACAAAAGTTATTTATGTTGTTGCTTAAAGAGAGGAGGAAGGGGGAGAGTCAGACAGGGTCAGAGCCCTTGCTATACACCCACAGCTGTATAGACAGGTAGCGAAATTTGGGATGGGTATTGGCGCAACAGGAGAGAAAGGAATATCAGGTTTCCTTGCTAAATATTGAATACTTTAACCCACCCCTAATTCTGTCAGTGATAAGAATATGCCTAAATGCTTGTCCATTGGCAAGTTTCAGACATTTAGAGGTACAGGAGAAAAGCATTTGGAGCCTCTTTTCTACTTTATTCAGGGGTTGGTTTTTTTTAATTTTTTTTAACGTTTATTCATTTTTTGAGAGACAGAGACAGACAGAGTGTGAGCAGGGGAGGGGCAGAGAGAGAGGGAGACACAGAATCTGAAGCAGGCTCCAGGCTTTGAGCTGTCAGCACAGAGCCCGACGTGGGGTTTGGACCCATGGACCGTGAGATCATGACCTGAGCCGAAGTCGGATGCCTAACTGACTAAGCCACCCAGGCGCCCCCAGAGGTTGATTTCGACCTATAAGTGTGACTCCAGACCTGGAGCACCATTTGGGCAATCTGGCCACTGCCTTGGTGTTTGTTGTGTTACGGAATCATGGATGGCAAATGTCTACCAGAAGCAGCAAGTAAAGTCTTGGTATCTGAAGCCACCTCCTTTTTTACCAACAGCCCTTTGTAATACAATGAATTTTGTTGTAGGGACAGGAAGTACCAGATTCTGATCCTACATCAGAATTGACTGCCCATGTGATCTTAGGTGAATCACTGTACCTCTTCGGGCCTCAGTTTTCTCATCTATAAGATGAGGAATGACTAGTAAACTAGTTTGCTGAGGCTGCTGTAACAAAGTACCACACACTGGGTGGCTTAAACAACAAAGATTATCATCTCACAGTTTCTGAGGCTAGAAATCCAAAACCAGGGTGTCAGTGGGCTTAGATCTTTTTGAGGGCTGAGAGGCAGGGGGGAATCGATCCAGGCCCTTCTTCTTACTTCTGGTGGCTTTGGGAACCCCCGGTTTCTAGATAATTGTCTTCTCCCTGAGTCTCTCACATTGTCTTCCTTCTACACATGTCTCTGGTTCACATTTTCTGTTTTTATAAGGACACCAGTCATTATTAGATAAGAGCCCACTCTAATGACCCCATTTTAACTGAATTACCTCAGTGAGGACCTTATCTCCAAATAAGGTTACATTATGATAGCCTGGAGGTTAGGCCATCAACATATGAATGTGGAGGCTATATAATTCAACCCATAACAAATAGAAGTTCTTCCAACTCTCATAATTTCATAATTGCACATTTAATACTTTATGGTTTTAACATTTTCATGTAGCCTATTTATTCTCGCTGCAACCTGTGGAATATTATTTGTGCTACATTGTTTTCCTGATTGAGAAGTAGATAGTAGTGGGGCACCTGGGTGGCTCAGTTGGTGGAGTGTCCGACTTCCACCCAGATCATGATCTCTTGGTCGTGAATTCAAGTCCCATGTTGGGCTCTGTGCTGACAGCTCAGAGCTTGGAGCCTGGCTGAGATTCTGTGTCTCCCTCTCTCTCTCTGACCCTCCCCCACTCACACTCTCTCTCTCTCTCTCTCTCTCTCTCTCTCTCAAAAATAAAATTAATTTTTTTAAATTAATTAAAAAAATTTTTTTGAAAAAGAAGTAGGTGGTAGTAATGATGGTGATGATAACCAACATATATATGGTACCTTTCACAGACCAAGCTCTGTGTTATGTGGTTATTAACCCCTCCCTGCCCAGAGGAAAGAGAGGCACAGTTGGTTGAGTTGTCCTAGCTTCACATGCCAGGTAACCATGTGGAAGAGAAATCAGAACCCAGAGCATGTACTTTCTGACCTCTGTGCAGAGCTGCTGTCCATTTACATTGTAGAAATTTTAGAAAACCGAGAAGGAACAGCCTACCCGTTTCGTAAGTGCAGCCCTGATGTGCGAGTAAGTGGCGTATGTGAGTTTTCCTGAACACCAGTGTGTGGGGGCACTAGGATCTGAATGTCAGGCCTCCAGATAGCAGATGCTTTCCCCTTACTGTGTTCTCCAGTCTGTGACATGTTCATGCTCCTCTCACCATCCTCGGGCTTGGGTGGTGGGGGGTAGGGAGGGAAGGTGGAGGGCAGAAGGGAAGACTCCACCCTCTGGCAGTCTTTCTTTTGTCCTGAGAAGTCACGTGTCTCTGAAATGACCAGCAGCTCTCACAAGATGTATGTGGGTCAGAACTGAGACTGGGACAGGTTGAGGGAATTATATGGCTCAGTTTTAGGGCAATTTTATTGAAGAAACAGAGGCAGTAAACTCCTGATTCCAGGTCGTTTGACAGCTTAAGGAACAAACATTTAACTTCTCTGTTTCCATTTCTGCCCCCCGCATCTGTGAGAGATTTCCTTTTATACAACTCAGAAATTTTGCCTAATGCTTCATTTTCTAACCAAGTTAGCAAAGAAAACCCTTTGATTTTCTTACCATTACATCAGAAGACTAATAAAAATTCCAATTTCCATATCTGCACTCTGCAAATAGAAAGTTTAAAATAATCACAAAAGATCGTATTAATATCCTCTGGATGGTCTACAACATTTCTTTGACTCCAGTTTATCTTTTGTTTAATTGGCACATTCTTCTTATTTTGATAAGCAATGCCAAAAGATTCCCCTTCCCCCACTTTAAGACTCTCTTAATATACTGTGTTTCATTATCTTCCTTATCAAGTCAAAGACAATCCCATTCAAGTGGCCCTTTATTACTGTGAAAGTATCTGCTAGGTGGGATGGCTGAAATGCTTCCTAACACCAGTAAGATATGTAACATTTAAACCATATTTTCCCTCAATCTATTCTTTTTAGCTGAGTAACCTAGACAACTATCTTTTTTGAAAAGCTTTCATCACACCTTGGCACATTCCCTATATCTGTTTCTTGTTTACAATTTACAGTGAAGCCAGAAAAGACTCAATAGTCTTGAATAATTTGAGCTCACCACCTATTTCCATGCAGAACTGTTAATACGGTGCAGGCAAATGGGAAAAAACAGATAAAATGGAGATTGGGGAACTTTGGTCTCATCCAAAGGCAATTTTCCCTAAATAAAGTACATTCAAGGAGAAGATATAAGAGTTGCCTGTAACAATCCTTTCTCCCACAGGGTGGGAGTAGGGAAGGATCTCTTCTGGTGGTGTCAATTATGTTCCCTTTCTTAGTGGTCTGTTGCAAGAACTCTGCTATGCCCACAATGTGGGAACCAGCTTTATCCCAAATGGGGTTAATAAATGAGTTAAAATCCACCCAGCCATCATCACAAGAGGGCGATTTCCGATTCTCATCCAGTGTTAAAACTAAAAAAATAACAGTGCCAAAAGAGCTGGAAATGAACACAGTCTGTGTGTCTCTAACTCAGAACAGACTCAAGCCATGGACAGTTCTCTGGTCTTCTACCCTTTCCTGGATCCCTGACCTCCTGCATCTGGTCAGTAAAACGAGAGTGATATCAATGGCATTAGCACAAGCCCCTGAATGGCATCTCAGCCTAGAATTCTGGATGGAAGGTTCACAACTTCTTCATTCACTGATTCATTGCTTCATCAAATGTTGATTATTCATTGAGCCTTTAAAAGTACTAGGCTGGACTCTGATAGATCTAGGAATTAGATCTAGAAAGGGACCCTAGCTACCCTACCAGTCAGGATTCCAGCAAGAAAGAGATGGCACTCACTCAGGACAAATGAGAGCTAAATAAAGAATATTTACAGAAGTATGGGCAATGTTAAGAGAAACCAGGAAAACATGGTGCAGTTTCCTGGGGATAGTGACAACACAGAACCACAGCAGCCCTCTGGGCTTCGAAGAGCAGTGGAAGAAAGTAGTTATCTAAGCCCACAAAGGTTGGGGCTACCTGATAGGACCTATGATCTTAGGTAGAGGGACACAATCAACCTGAAGTGACTTGGCAGGGATGGAGGTGGGAATAAATTCCCCAGTCTCACTTTTGTCCTGCCGTCTCATCTCCTGCTGGTGACTTCCATTGGCTAAACCCAACTGGAAGCCAGAGTCAAAGAAGGTTCTTGCAGTGATAAAAGTTAGCCTCCCAGAGCCTGAGCAAAGTGGAGAAGGAGCAGATATCTAAGAAAGATATATTTGCATTTTTTTCTATGCTCCTTTCTGAAAGAAGCTAGTAGTGTTAGATTAATTAGTACAGAACTAAAAGATTCATCATAGGAGGTTGGAGTTAAACTCCTTCAGAAACCCAGTGAGAATATGACACTCAGTCCCCCTCATGTTGCTCCTTGTTATAATTGGGAAGTAATCACAACAAGCTCTGTGATGGATTGATTGATAGTAAAAACCCAGCTAAACAAACCCCCAGCCTCTATATTGAACTGGCTCCCTGGTTAGCAAGATGTGCTAGTGCGAGCCTGTTAGCATTCCAAGGCACTCCTTGCCATATGGCAGAATGCAGAGGGAAAGAAGGGAAGGAAAAGAACATTTATTAAGCCTCTAATTGTACTCCAGATCCTGGACTAGATAATTTACACACTTTGTTCCACTTTTATTCTCACAAGGACTTATGGGATATTTTTATTTATTTATTTATTTATTTATTTATTTATTTTAATTTTACAAATGAGGAAACAGAGTCTCTGAGAGGTTGATAGCCCAATGTCACACCATCAGCTGGTAAGAAACCAGGAAAGGGATTTTACACCAGATTTGGCAAGAACACCAGCCTGGGAGTTAGGGAGTCTACCCAATATAAAAATAATTTTTCCTTGGGCGAGTCTCTTAGCCTCCCTGCTCCATGGTGTCCATATCTGTTAAGTAAGGAGGGCCAGCCTCCAGGGGCCAGGGTAACATGAATGTATAGACTAGAGTGGGTGAGGGCAGTGGCATACTGAGGAGCCCATGTGCCCTGCCTGACCCCATACTCAGTTCCCACCAATGGTTGGTATTTGGAAACGCAAGAGCTGATTTTTCAAAAAGAGTTTCTTTTGTGGTGTGTGTGTGTGTGTGTGTGTGTGTGTGTGTGTGTGTGTGTGAGGGAGAGAGAGAGAGAGAGAGAGAGAAAGAGATTTTTAATTGTAAAAAAAAACTCACAAAAATGTAAAATATCGTTGAATCCTTACGAAATATCCTTGTCACTCTGATAGTCTGGGTCAGACACTTCATATGTCCAAGTCTAGCCTTTTCCTTGATATAAAATCACTATGTTATGTGTCCCAAAGTCCTCTTTAGTTTTTCATTATTCAGAAGCCTTTATTAGGTGGCTGCTGTTCTAGGCAACTGTGTTAGGGCTAGGAGTATGATAATGAGCAGAAGTTTTCACCTTCTTAGTCTTTCCACCTAGTGGAGAAGTGAAAATAAATGCAAGGACCCAAGTGTTAAACCCAAGAAGTACAGGGGTTATAAAATGCCTCAGAGATGGTGGGCTAGCATGGATGCAGTCATTTTGAAATGAAGGCCAAATCTTCCCTAAAGTTACCTTCCATCCTTCTGTTTTTCCTTCAGGTACTTCAGGGTACACCTCTCCTCCTGCCTAATCCAGAGGAAACTTAGACTCTACCTTCCAAAGAAACATCCTCCAATCACAGATGCATCCCCCTACATCTCATTCATCCACCAGGGTAGGCCCTGGATGGAAGCTGTGCAGCCTCCTTGCCTCTCTTCCCTCCTTTTTTTTTTTTTTTTTAAATTAGGAAAACAAATGTTTCATTGTTTACTCAGTTTTTAGGATATGCCACGTGCAGGAATCAACCTCACTTAATTACTGGAGGACTTTGGAGAGGTCATCAGAGTCTGTGGCTGGACAAACTTTTATGACCATCACCCTCACGTTGGGATCAGCCAGGCCCTGGGCAAGAAGAGTTCCTTGCATGGACAGTTGACCAACAATAGGGTCACCCTTCCTGCTAGGTGACCCAGAGACAGTGCACCGAGAAGGCCCTTTTTAATGAAGTATTTTTGAATCCTTAGAGGAGGGAGCTCCAAGGGAAGAGATGCTGAATATATGTGCAGTTTTTATAAGAAGCAGCTTTTACCTCTTCCTTTTCTGTGCAACATCCTGCAGTGCTTGGGGGGACATTTGCTGAGAACATTCTTAAAATAGAGGCATGGAAACCAATCTGTCAGGTAGAAGTGTGCAGGCGGTGAAACCCTGGTTACCGTGACACCAAGCTGGCATGTGAATTATCTTGTCCCACCAGACTGATCCCAGCTGGGGGATGGGGGGCAGGGCAGAGGGTCATGGGAGGCACTGAGTGACCATGCTTGCTGGGCCTGATGCCTAGAACGGGGACCCCTTAGGCCCCTTGTCCCTGACCGCTGCTGTCTCTGTGGTTCTAGGCATCTGGAAGACAACCAGGTCAGCGTCATCGAGAGAGGCGCCTTCCAGGATCTGAAGCAGCTGGAGCGATTGTAAGTACAATACAACCTCCTTTCTTGAAGAGTCTTTTTTTTTTTTTTTTGGAAATTGACTTCATTGTGACCTTGCCAAAAAAAAGTCTCCAATGTTTAATAAAATGTTTGCTATTTTATTTAAAGCACATTAGATGCATGTTAAAGAGACACGGTGATCCTTTTAAATTCTTTTGCTGTATTTTATTTTTTAAACTCTTTTTCTTTAAATGATGCTAGATTTGGCATCTGGGGTTTGTTTTTCTTCTTCCCAGGCTTGAGCTGTTGCTATTGGTATCTGTCTATGGGGCTGGTTCTTGTCTAAGCATCAGCCTTCCCTTTTGCAGAGGAAGGAATCCAGAAGCCAGTTATCCCTGCCATGGAGGCCAGTGTCAGAAATGCGCTATTCCCCTGTGTGGGTAGCAGGCTCCCTTGTCATGCCCTCTCCTCCCCAAACCCCCTCTGCCCCTCTCGGGAGAGGAAGGATGGGAGAGTGGGCAGTACCTCTGGTGTGCCTGTATCTCCTCTGAGCCTCAGCCTGTGTCAGAAAGCCCACATGTTTCCAGGAGAGAATGTGGTGCCAGGGTTTAAAAATAGGCTGCTGTTCTGACTATCAGAGGAAGAGATGAAGGGGGTGGGGATGGAGATGGATGGAGCCTCCATTTGTTTTGTTGATTAATGGTTTTGCAGAAAACTCTTGGGTCACTTTGATGGGGGTGCTGCTCAGATGGTTAAGTGGGCAGCTTCACCTTTCCTCGGTTAATCACATCTGGCAGCTCATAACATCTGGAGATTTGCTTCCTGTGCTCTAAGTGGGGATTGTCCCCAAGAGCACTTAGTCATGCTGGTGGGAGGCTCTCTTCCACGTTTCCCTCCACATTCTGGTCGGCCTGACACTTCAGCCTCTTTCTCCTGCAGTTGAGGAACAGGGCTGCAACAGCTCACTGCTCCATCAGCCTCCCTAGAAGGATCCTGCTCGATTTACCTGTTGCCAAATGCCATCTACAGAGATGGGCTTGGGTGAGGTAGAGGGCCTGCCACCACCATGTTAGCTTTGTGATCCGCCATCTTTTTCCTTGGAGTCATTGCATCTGGGGCAACACGGGTATTATCCAGCAAAACCCTGTACTGCCCATCTTTCGTGTGAACCGTCTCATTTATTGCTCTCCTTTTGGGTCAAAGGTCAGCATGTATTCTGTTGTTGGTTTAAAAATGTGACATTTATTTCTTATAAAGGAAAAGAGTTCTAAAAATAATGAATGATTTCTCTGTTTACATTTATATTTTTTTAAGTTTCTTAAAATTTAAATTCTTCTCCATATTTAGACCAATGGAAAAATAATAGTATTTATTGAACCTGGTTCCTTTGTATGAGATATTAAACATTTCTATGGAAGAGTACATATATAGTCCCTTGTGTTTTTCTTAATGTTTATTTATTTTGAGAGAGAGAGAGAGAGAGAGAGAGAACGAGAGAAAGAGAAAGAGACGGGGTGATGGGGGAGCATGAGTGGGTGAGGGACAGAGAGAAGGAAAGAATCCCAAGCAGGCTCCGCATTGCCAGCACAGAGCCTGACATGGGGCTCAAACTCATGAACCATGAGATCATGACCTGAGGCAAAATCAGGAGTCCAAAGCTGAACCAACTGAGGCACCCAGGCACCCCAATACAGTCCTTTGTGAAAAGGCTACCTCTTGCTTAGTCGTCTAATAAGAAGGGCAGACAAACTCTTAATTTAATCATTTCATGATTTTTGGGGGAGGGAACTAATTGAGTACCTTAGACATGCTGAGAACTATGCTGATGTTTTATGTGCTATCTGTTATTTTATCCCTACAAAATTTCTGTGAGGTGTTATTACCCTCATTTTGCAGATGAAGAAACAAAGGCCCAGGGAGATGAAGCCAAAGAATTGTTGAGGCAGGGGTCGGGGTGGGGGGCAGCAAGAATTCAAAGCCACATCTGTCTGACATCAAAGCCCCTGCGCCCTTTCATACTTCCATGCTCAGACATTAGATGAAGTGTGATCTTTAGCAATGGCCCTGCAAATGGCCTCTCACATATGCACTTAACTCCAGGGAATATCAGTGAAAAATGCTGGCAAAAGGCACTTTTCTTTGGCATGGTGAACACAGCTGAAATACTGTGCATGTCTGGGGGACTGAGGGGATTACAGTTTCAGGGTAAATCTGGCTGTTTTTCTCCTTTGGTGCATTAGGAAGCTAATGCTAGCTGCTGTACTAGATAAACCCTCAAATCTCAGAGCTTAACACAGTGGAAGTTTACTTCATATTCATATCAAACCAGTAAGGATGTTCTTGGTTGCTGGGCCTCTCTCCTTCAAGGGGAGACTCAGGGACACAGGCTCCTTTTGGTCCTTGGCTCTGTCATTAAACCTTGGCTTCCAAGGTACTGATGTGTGTCTGAATCAAGCCACTGGAAAACAGCATGAAGGATTGCACATGGGAGGTTTCCATGGAGGAGACCTGGAAAGAGTACATATCACTCTGTCATTATATACCTTGGATTAGAAATTGTTCACATGGCCACAGTAACCTGCAGGAGAGGCTAGGAAAGGTAATCAAGCTATATGCCCAGGAAATAGAGGAAGCAGGGTTAGTGAACTGGTTAGATAGCTAACCAGTCTCTGACTTGTAGTGCAAGTGATCTAAAGAAGTAGTTGGGCAAGAAGAATGGGAGTAGAGGTGGCTGGCTCAGTATGCACAGTTGGATGTACCCCCTTACGGCTTCCTAGTGTCATCGAGGGAGGGTGTATGTGACATTTTCCTGACGTGTTAATCTGGTGTTGGTTTTCCAGTCTGTCCCCAAACAGAATGAGAGCTACAGAATGGGAAAATATAACATCTTTGTCGTTAACGACTGAAGAAGTAGATGGCCGATTGTGCCGTCTGTAGCTCCCACTCCTGACTTCCCTTACCTAGGTCTCTGTATTTGGTAGTAGATTTATCTTCATTGATCATACTCTGAAATACAGCCTGGAAATTTTATGGGTTTTGATCATTCATTTCTGAAGTATTGATTTTCATTATGAATGGTCTTTATTGGTTCGATCTCTTGAGCCTTAATGGGGAAGGGAGAGAATTCTGTCCCTCAGGTCTCAAATCCGAGTTCTTCATTCTTCCATGAAAGGCCTCTGCTGCAGACTGAGTGAGGTGCCTCTCCTCGCATACAGCAATGATGGTCCTCATCATAGCACTTATCATACCGTATGTTAATTCTCTTTTTGCCTGATTGTCCCGCCCCAAAACCATGAGTATGTTGAAGTCAGAAACCTATTTCATTAGGTCTTAATCTCAAGTGTTGCACAAGGCATGATGGTTAGTGCTTGTAGAATACTTATCAAATACTAGGGTTTTTGTTCTTTACTAGTAGTTCTGAACTGAGACCAATTCCACCGTCACCCAGAGGATACTTGGCAACGACTGGAGACATTTTTGGTTGTCATAACTGGAAGGTGTTGGAAAATGGGTAGAGGTCAGGAATGCTGCTAAACATCCTACAATGCACAGGACAGTTTCCACAGCAGAAAATTATCTGGTCTAAAACATTAACAGTGCTGAGGGTGAGAAACTCTGCTCTTTATTTGCTATGCATCAGATAGCATCACAGACACTTGACATATGCCATCTAATTTAATCCATACAATATTATGAGGTTAGAATGACCATGTCCCTGACATGACAATATAAAATTCAGAGCATTGCCTTTAAAGTTTTATTGCTAAATATGTCTCCCCTATATCTAATTTAGCTACATCTCACTTTTGGTTTCCCAAAGGAGGACATGGTAGAGGACCGAGTTAAATGAAACCAAGAGGCATAAACAAATCCTATAGGTGGGACATTCTACAAGACAAGTGCCTTGGTCTCTTCAAAAATCAATGTCATGAAAGTGATGGGAGTTGGCAGTTCCAGATTAAAAGAAGCTTAAGATATAAACAGTAGCAAAAAGTTGGGAGGGTCAATAGAGTATAAGTGTTCTAAGATCTTTGAATTATCCAGGAAGTGCTAATAGCACTAATGTTTATTGTCTTATTAAATCAAGGATGCATGTTGCAATCTGATGGATAGCCTCTAAAAAGAATAGTTTAAAAAATATAATAACCTAATAGAGGGAGAAAGGACATAGAATGATACAAAGAGAAATACGATTAATTCAAATCAGGGATAAAAGGAAAGAAAAAGGAACATAGGACAAATAAGACAGAGAAAACAAGTAGTAAGATGATGATCTTAAACACAGAAATATCATAATTATTTTGTATGTAAACAGGATAATCCTCCATTTGAAAGGCAGAGTGGATAAAAAAACAAACAACAATTCTATGCCTTTTACAAAGACAAACATTAAGCATGAAGATAGAGACAAATGGGGAGGAAAAGGATAGAAAAGATACCATGAAAATATGAACCAAAAGAAGGTTGGTATGGTTCTGTTAATACTACATAAAATAGACTTTTAAAAAAGTAACATTATTGGGGATAAAGAGGGCTATTTCATAATGACAAAGGAGTAAATACATCAGAAAGATAGAATCTATATTTGTATGTGTCTAAAAACATAGCCTGAAAATACGCAAAGCAAATATTCACATAATTAAAAGGATAGATAAATTTATATTCATAGTTAAGATACTGTTCTCATAATTAGTAGGATAAGCAGATAACTGTTAGTAAAAACGTGGGCTATTATAGTATTAGTAACAATATGAAGTATTATTCATAACAATATGAAATAATATGACAAAGTTTGCAAATCTGACCCAAATCATATGTAGAGAGCACTGCAACCAAAAAATGTAGAATAAACATTTTTTTTTCAAGTGCATACGAAACTTTTACCAAGCACTGGTCTACAATCAGGTCTCAACAAATATCAAAGGGTTGAAGTCATATGGAGTATTTTCTCTGACTATAGCAACAGAAATATTTAAGAAGTCAATAAGAAAACAACTAGAAAATTTCAATATATTTGGAAATTGAGTATTAAATTTCTAAATAACATCTCAAAGAACATATCACAGTGGAACTTGGAAGATATATTTTCTGAATGTTAATAAACACACTATATATCACACTGTATGGATTGCAGCCAAAGCCATGCTCAGAAGAAAATGTATAGCCTTTAAGCTATATTATTCAATTATATAATTGAATTATATAAGAACTCAAGAAGCTAGAGAAAGAACAAAAATGTAGAAGAAAGGAACTCAGTGAAAGCAGTATATGAAATAGAAATAAATGAATAAATATATATAAATATATATGTATATAATTTTTTAAAACTCTGAAAAGCCAAACTTTCGTTCTTACAACAATAAAACTATAAAAACTAGCAGGACTGATAATAAAACAAAAAAGAGGGGTGCCTGGGTGGCTCAGTTGTTAAGCATCCAACTTCTGAGTTCAGCTCAGGTCATGATCCCAGGGTTGTGGGATTGAGCCCTGCATAGGGCTCCAGGCTGAGTGTGGAGCCTGCTTAAGATTCTCGCTCCCCCTCTGTCCCTACCCCCAGCTTGCTTGCTCTCTCTCTTTTTTTCTCTCTCTCAAAACAAAATAGAACAAAGGAGTGTAAAAAAGAAGTGGTTTTGCCAATTGCCAATTTGAAGGATAAAAAGGAAGGCATATGTATGGATTTTACAGATTGAAATGATAAAAGAGTAGATTCTTTTTAAAGTTTATTTCTTTATTTTGAGAGAGAGAGAGAGAGAGAGAGAGAGAGAGAGAATGCAAGCAGGTGAGGGGAAGAGAGAGAGGGAAAGAGAGAACCCCAAACAGGCTCCATGCTCAGCAGGAGCCCAGCACAGGGCTAGGTCCCACAACCCTGGAATCATGACCTGAGCCAAAATCAAGAGCTGGATGCTCCATCAACTGAGCCACCCAGGCACCCCAATAAGAATAGATTTTGAACAATTTTAGTTCAATGATTTGAAAGATTAAGTGAAATTGAAAACTGAAGCAAGAAGGGATAAAAAGTCTATATAGTCCTGTATTAAATTAAATCTTTTAACTGAAACATCCCACCAAAATCCATCTAGACTCAGATGGCCTCACTAGTGAATTCTACCAAAGTTTTAAGGAATAAATAATATCAACTTAACATAAATGTATTCTGTAAAAAGAATGGACATTTGTCATTTGGACAGTATAATTTTTATGGCAAAATCCAGCAAGAACATTTCAAGAAAAAATATAAATCAACATATTTCATTAATATTTATATGAATTTCCTAACAAAATATTAGCAAAGTGAATTTAGTGGTACATGAAAAAGATATATTACAACGAAGCTTGGATTATTCAAGGAATACAAGGTTGGTTTAATATTTAAAAATTTCTCTCTTAAATTAAAAAATGCAGAATAACTTGGATAGTAGAGCCAAAGACACACACAACATCTACAGTAAAACTAGTTTATAAATTATCTTAGTAAACACCTGCACCCCTGATAAAAGTAGTCAGGGAAAAACAATTGAAGTTTACAAGACCATTGTGTCATCCCATCTGTGTGGGACAAAGCAGAGGGGAGCCAGTTGAAATTCTTACGACTCTGGGAACAGGAGATCACTTAAATGACTAATATGTAGTCAATGGAAAACACAGTGGCTAGCCTGAAAAAAGCTGGCAAAAATGGAAGGGAGTTGGATTAGATCCAATTTATGGTAAGTACAAAGGAACCATGATGCAATAATGACTAATAGTACTTGGAGTATTCTGGGCCGTATAAATTCTTTTTTTAAATATTTTTTTTAACATTTATTCATTTTTGAGGCGGGGGAGGGGCAGAGAGAGAGGGAGACACAGAATCCGAAGTAGGCTCCAGGCTCTGAGCTGTTAGCACAGAGCCTGATGCAGGGCTTGAACCCACGAGTGGTGAGATCATGACCTGAGCCAAAGTCAGATGCTCAACTGACTGAGCCACCCAGGCGCCCCTAAATTCTTTAAACTAACAAAAACATGGCTCTTTTTCACAGAAGGGCCTAGCACTGATAAGAAACTCCTGAGAGTAGTTGATCAGAACAGTAACAATAGTAAAAATGAAAAGAGAGCTTCGTCATGAAAGTGTTAGAAATCATCAGAAGAGTTAGATCTTAGAAAATACAAGGCCATGTTTTTCATTAGTTTGTGCAAAGAAACAAACTCTAGACCTTTGAAGCTAAAAAAGCTATCACTTTCCACTCCTTCCTCATAAAACTACAGAAATTTCTTTCATTTAAGAAATAAGCAACCAAAAAGATTATGGTTGAAGCTCATACAAAGTGTTTTTTCATAAGAAAAATTAAAAAGGTAAGAAGTATAATAACCTTTCTAGAAACAATGAAAATATGCAAGAAAGTGGTATCCACAAAACAGATGAAAACTATAATGGAATAGTTCAAAACTAGCTACACAAATTTAAGGTCTTACAAACTATAAAAATACAATATAAATTTGAATTTTAAAAACTCATAATTTAGATGATTAGAGAAAAATAGGATTTGAAAGGAGGGGTAAAGACTCACGGAACAATTTTGAAATAAAAGGACTAATTTCAAAATGAATGCCGTCCATTCTGAAGAATGAACTTGGAAGAATCACACTATCCAATTTCAAGACCTACTGTAAAGCTACAGTAATCAAGACAGCATGGCCTTGATGAAATAATAGACATATGAATTAACAGAACAGCATTTTTTAAAACCCAGAAATAGACTCATTCAAATGTTGCCAACTGACTTTTGACAGAGATGCAAAGACAATTCCATAGAGAAAGAATAGTCTTTTCAGCAAATGGTACTGAGATGATTAGATGTTCATATGTAGATTATTTTTTTAATGTTTTATTTATTTTTGAGAGAGAGAGTGAGAGAGGGTTTCTGGGGTGTATCATCTGTTTCTAGATCTAAGCAGAGGTTTTGTGGATCTGTTCAACTAGGTGAAAGTGCTTCTAGCCATAAAATTTAGATTTGTGTAGTTTCCTATGTATATGTTATACTTCAAAAAAATTATTTTAAAAGAAGACTTTAGAGACCAATATAGCAACCATATTCAGTGCCTTACTTTTAATTAAAGCCTAATTTGAAGAAACAAATATATAAAATAAAATTTTGAGACAAATGGAGAAATCTGAACATGGATTGGGTATCACGAACAGGATGTCAGGGAACTGTTTATTAATTTTGCTAAATGTGATGATGGTACTCTAGTTATCTTGGAAAGCCTCTTAAGTTTTTGAGATTCCTGCAGAAGTGTTTAGGGATCAAGCATCCTGATTTCCATAATTTACCTTACATGGCTCAATAAAGAAAACAGAGTAAATCAAATATAGCAAAAGGAAAATAATTGTTGAATCTAATTGGTAAGCATAGAAAAGCTCAAAATACATATTTTTTTTATGTTTGAACATGTTTTATTTTTTAAAAAATTTTTAAGTTTATTTATTTTGAGGAAGAGAGAGAGCACACACTGGGGTGGGGCAGAGAGAAGGAGAGACAGAATCCCAAGCAGGACCCACACTGTCAGCACAGAGCCTGATGTGGGGCTCACACTCACAAACTGTGAGATCATGACCTGAGCCGAGGTTAAGAGTCGGATACTTAACCAACTGTGCCACCCAGGTGCCCCTGAACGTTTTTTATTAAAATTTTGTAAATGTATTTTTTTAATTATCATGTACTTTTCTTGGAGAAAATAAAAAACCTGAAGTTCTGAAATTAAAGTAACTTGCCATGCTGAGATTTAAATCCAGGACTATTCTGAATTCAGGTGCTAGGATAAGAAAACATCACTGTCCGGAATTGGAAGGAGATTGTTGTATTATCCAGTTTCCTTACTTTACAGACAAGGAAACAGGCTAGAGAGGAATTTGACTTCTATGAAATGTTAATGCAGCATGCAGTATTTGAAGAGTCGAGTTGCCTTGGTGTTAGCTCAGTTTTTCCAAAGAGCAGAACACAATGGCGTTCTTAGCCCTAAGCCAGAGTTCCCATTTACTCTTTAATTAGATGTGAAGTCAATAATTAGATTATATATTTAAATGCATATGTGTGGCAAATATATATTTTTAAATTATTGCAAGATTTATTTTGTTTCTGGTAAGATACAAAGTTTCTGCTTGTCCCACCAGAACTAAGATGTGTTATGTTCCTTGAGCCAATCATTTAGAGGCCAGACATTCAAACAGCCCATGAATGTGGCTTTTTCTTCTTATGGCCTCATTTGTATCAACATCAAACACTGACCATTGTTATTAACTCAGAATTATAGACAGGGTTTTCTTTGTGCAGTTTTATCGCCTGCGGTGTCTACACTTAAATTACTCTATGTCCATGAAAAAAACCCCAGTGTCTGTGTGGGTGTCTAAGCTGCCAACACCAGAAACACCACTGTTGACAGATTTTTGATTGGTTTATGTTTTTATTTCTTTAAAAAAAAAAAACTTCTATCTTGGAATATATTCTCCTTTGGTTCCTTAAGAATTGCAAAATGGTGTGAAGGGGATGTTTAAAACTAGGGAAATGTTAGGGGAAAAATAAAAGCTGTAGAAAATGTTCACCACCATGCCTGGAGGCCTATAATCGTAGACCAGCCTGCTTGATTCTCTTCCACCAAGCCCTTTCCTCTCTGGTTGCATTGAAGGACCAAGGCAGATGAGGAGGAGGTTGTTGGAAGACTCAAGCCTAAAATCTTCAACTATACCTTATAGCTATAACCATAACCATAACCATAACCATCACTATAACTTCATATAGTGGGGGTTGGGGCCATCTCCCTAGAGAACAAGACTCAGGATTATAAGCTTAGTGACGGCAGGAAATTTAAGCAAATATGTAGGAAGAAAGTGTAGCAAAGTAGTAAGGAATGTGGGCTCTGGCATCCTGGCCCACACTTAACATGCTGTTTGACCTTGGACAAATTAATGAGCCTCTCTTAGCCTCAGTTGCCTTATCTGTAAAACATCTGTATATCTACCTCACAGGGTTGCTGGTAAAACTAAATAGCATGCATGAGAAGAATTTAGAACAGGGTCTGGCTCATAGTAAATGCTTATAAGCATTTCACTGCAGTCTCTGGAAAAAGAAAAAAGAAAGAAAGAAAGACTGATTATGTCTGGAGATTCCTTAAGACCGGCATTTTCAAACCTTTTTCTAGCAACTTCCTCTCCCACTCCACCCCACAGCAGCCCACCCATCTCCAGACAGTTTCAGGTAACAAATATCTATTAAGCATCTGCTATGCCACCAGGTATTGTGTCAATAATAGAGTTTTTGAGACGAATACAGTGGAACCCTTGCCCTCAAGCTGCTTATAGTCTATTTAGGAAGGCAAGTGTGTAATCACAAACTGTTCCAGATAGTGAACCTTCGAGAGTACAAAGGAATGGCCACCTCTACCGGTGAGACCAAGGAAAGCTTTACCCAAGAGGCATCACTTGAACTGAGTCCTGAAGATCAAGGAGTACAAAAAATGACCACCACTTTGACAAAGGATTATATGTCTGGGTCATTTGGAATGGAAGCAAGAATAGCAAGGACCCTTAGGCCCTTAGGTCTGCCAATTCAGTTAGAGTGAATATGTAGTATATATTTAGTCTAGTGACTTGAAGATTAAGAATGTGGACTCAAAGTTAGGGTAGACCTGGATTTGAACTGGCATAAATCTTCCCATTTCCCTTACCAGCCATGTGACCTCAAGCAAGTTTCTCAAACTTGAGTAGAATTGCCTTTTAAACAGAAGGTCATTTCTAAATTGGCATGAAAGATTAAAAATGGAAAATATTCAAAATTCTTGACAGTTCTGTCTCCCATGAACAAGGCATATAGGGACTCTTTTATACTGAAAAGCACCATTGACCAATGGAATCCCCATCAACAAAATGTTCAGGGTGAGTGGCACAGGAGGACTGAAATTGAGGGAGGGGGATGTCTCTCATCCAAGTCATTTGGGAGCACAGGTTCATTGAGAAGAATGTTGGTAGGACATTCTGTACCTTGTATTTCTTACTGTCTTTTAAGCTTTGCTGAGTGCCTGTACTTGGGTTCACCTGTAAGTTAAATCCACATGTAGCATGATTCCACTAGCCCACAAGGCTCTCATGAGATGACCCATGTGAAGGGCTTCACACAGCGATTGGCACAATTATCACTCTATGTATTGAGTCAACCTCCCAGACCCTCCTTTGCTTCTCTATCTTCATCATCCATCACAGGCTAAGAGTGATGGATAAAGGAAAAGAGCAGTTTACTTGACCAAATGAGCCAAATAACTACATTTTTACTCATTGCTTTGTTTCCAGCTCTTAGGCCAAAGACCTCATGCTAAATATGTACCAGCTTGGCTTCCTGTTCTTGTTTTCCCATCAAAAGCCATCAAAGCATGTTTTCTCATATGGAAAATGAACTTAATAGTATTTTCTGTCTGATAAGAGTAAGGCTGTTGTCAGAAAATACATATCTGCTAAAGTACTCTAAAAAGGCAGACAAAACAAAGCAAATTGTCATGATTATTTCTATCATCATGTGGGGGCACAGCAACATAACTGGGCTAGATCATACCCAGTTCTTCCCCTGAATACCTTGAATATCAAAAAAATTAATTACTTTTCAGTTCATTTGTTTTATTCTCTTTCTTTATATTTTATGGTTTCGTGAGAAGTAGAGATATATCTGAAAGATCGCGGTCTTCTCAATTCAGAATATAACAGGTAGAACTACTCTTAAGTCTGGGAATATGTCAGCCAAAGTTTGAATCTCAAAATGCTTATGTCTCTCTCGCTCTGTCTCTCTGGTGTGTGTGTGTGTGTGTGTGTGTGTGTGTGTGTGTGTGTGTGTGTTGGGCTTCTCCAAGATGTGGATGTTTGGAATGAAAATGGTAATTGACCTTTAACAGGAGAGCTGAGAGAACTGCTTCTGTATGTTAATATGGCTTTGAGCTGGATTTTAAATGTTTGATTAAGTTATTAGAGTGTTTTGCTTTGGCATAAAGTACTATAAATTTATGATTGCTGGCCAAAGCGGTTAGTCAGTGGAGAAGAATAAATTGTTTTGAGAGGTGCTTCAAAACCTGGATTTTATTCTCTTGGAAAGACAATGTTTTAAATAAATCATGTAATACAAATGAGAATTTCCATAATTGAGGTTCAAACCAGGAAGATCCCTAGGAGCTTTGGAGTGGCAAAATGAAAAACAATATTCCAGGATGTTTTCACTTTTTTTTCTTTTCTCTTTAAATTTGTGTTTTGAGGGGCACCTGGGTGGCTCAGTCAGTTAAGGGTCTGACTCTTGGTTTCAGCTCAGGTCATGATCTCACGGTTTGTGAGTCCGAGCCCTGGTGTCTGGCTATGTGCTGACAGCATGGAACCTGCTTGGGATTCTCTCTCTCTCCCTCCCTCTCTGCCCCTCCTGCTTGCTCATGCTCTCTCTCTCTCTCTCTCTCTCTCTCTCTTTCTCTCTCAAAATAAAGAAATAGACTTTAAAAATAAATAAATTTACATTTTGAGTGTGCTAACTTTGTTTTTAGAGACCCAAAGACCAAAAACCACAAAACAAGCACACATTAAATATATGTTGTCTGTTATTCTCTGAGATGTGAATGCTCTAGAGAGACTTAAAAAAAAAAAGTTTACAGGACACCTTTGCTTACAGTGATTCACACGGTTAGAGGCCCCTGTCAACTGCACCCATGTCATTACTTAGACAATTTCTGTCTGGCAGTTCCTTACTCCCTGTCACCCAGTAATTTCATTCTATGACAACTTTCATGTTTTCAGAGCATGTTCTCTTACTTCTGTCATTTAGGAAATCTATCTTAAATGGAAACTCCCCTCTCTTGGGGGCCTTTTTTGGCTTGTGGCCTCCGACCTTCTCCCAGGATCCTTCCACCTGTTTCCTCAAGTCCCCAGCCTCCCCTCAGCACAGCTAGGCTTCTCCCAGAAGCACCAAAGTAAGTAAAATGTGATTAAAAGTATGTGATTGGTTTTTGTACTGCTTCATGTATTTAGGTCATGATCTCACGGTTTGTGAGTATATGTATAGGTATACACTAGAGAACTTTCTACCATACAGCATACAAATAAATATACCATTTATAATTGATTAAGTAGGGCAGTTGTGGTCATTTCAAGGAAGTATGCCGTCAAACCCTCTGTTGGGAACCTGGGCATGTATTCTGACATTTGTTTCTATGGAATCACGTGAAATAAAGTTAGGTCTGCAGCCCTTTGTACAAGATTGTAGAGTGCTACCCAAATTGTACTGCTACAACACTGATTTTCATTGGAGACTAGCTCAGTGATTAAGACACAGGCTGTGTCCTCAGGCTACCTCCCTGGGAATCTCAAGTTCTCCACTGGCCAGCGGCACAGCCTTGGGCAAGTGCCTTAATCTCTCATCTGTACAAAGGGGTAATAGAATTACGTACCCCGGAGTTATTGAGAGGATTGAATGAAATAATGCATGTTTTGTGTCTAGTAAAGCACCTGATGCAAAACAAAGTAAGTGGTGAATACATGTTAACTATTAATTACATCATCATCTTCATGATCAGACTGAAGTGACAATTTAGTATATCAAAAGATCTCTCCCCAAAATGGAAACAAATGTAAATGTGAGGATGGTCTGTTCAGTTATTCCCTCACTCATGAATGCTCAGGTGTATGCTGATGCCCACCCTGGGTTGGACACCCCATTCATCTGTCCACAGCAACACTCATCTCCCCAGTGGCCTCTGTGCCTCCCATTCACCCATGATCTTGTAGACCTGCTATCACCTGGGAGCCATCCTTTTCCCAGCTGGTCCCCACTTCCCATAGGGTGAGGGCTATTGTGACAGGACTGAAGGATGGAGAGCGCACAGGTGTGGGAAGTTCACTAAAGTCACTAACACTCCTCCAGCCTTAGTATCCATCTCATTGAAGCATCCCCTGGGCTGAGAATGTTAAAATACCTCTTCCACATCCACATTGTAAGATGTCAGAGAGATTCCAGGTCTGGATCTTAGCAAAATTGACGATGATCTTGAATCCTTGAGCATCCTGAGACCCACCATTTCCACCTTTAGTGTTTGTGACTGAGTGAGAAAAGGGACTGAGGATAACAGACTGGTGTTTGTGATTTTGGCCTTAACCTTGCCCTTAGAATGGTGAATGAGTACTAGCATTTATTAAACACCTACTTAGTCAGACACAGTGCTTGGTTCTGTACAAATACTGTCTCACTGAATTCTCTGAGCTATCCTCCAACGCAGAGTTATTATCAGCATTTTACAGATGAGATCACTGAGTCTCTGGGAAGGTGAATCACTTGTTTCCAGCCCCACAAAAGCAGACGCTGGAGTCTGCAACCTAAGTTTAGACCAAAGCCAAGTGCTCAGGTCTCTGTGGGTCTTTAGTTTTGTGTTAGGGACCAAGTAGGTGGGAAGTGGTTATAAGGCCACTTTCTTTCCTCCCCAGGAGTGGGGAAGGGGCAGGGAGAAGACAAGGGCTGAGGAGGAGTCCATCCTCCCTCCCAAAGGCACGTCTGGATGGGAGATTGTCCCCCACAGAGGTCCAGACATTCAGCCCCACTCTCTAGTCCTCCTCCCACCCCTTGTGAGTTCTCAGATTTATCTAGCTCTATACCTCTGGAGCTCAATGGCTCAATGATGAGTGGTTAGCAGACATGAGGGTGGGGATTCCACATCCACATTGCTCTTCCTAGGGGGTGGCAGGGCCTGGAGGAGGAATGCAGAGTGACAAGGGAGATGGTGGGGGCTGCCTTCAACTATGGCCTCTCGTTTCTCCCCTCATCTTCATCCCCACCACTGCTGAACTCCCCTATGGAGTCATCAGCTTTTACTTGAAGGACTATAAATCTCCTCTCTTACCTGTGTGCTTCCACTCTGGCCCCAGAGAAAGTGTCCTTCACTCTAGAGTAAGCCAGAGTGAGTTTCTCAAATACAGGTAGTGCTAAAAATCCTTCCTAGTCTTCCTTTAGCTCTTAAAATCTATTTCAATCCCTTGTCATGGCCATTCTCCTTTGCCCCCTCCTCAGCTAGTAACCACCAGTCATCCTTGGGCTCTTAGCAACAGGTCCCTTCCTCAGAGGAACCCTCTGTGCCCCTCCAGCCTGCTCAGTTCTCCTCTTACACATTCTTACAGGACCCTGACCTTTTGTTCATCTCAGACTGTATTTAAACATTCCTTAATGATGCTCAGTTGATGTTTGTCTCCCTCACGAGACTATAAGCCCCCTGAGATAAAAACCATGTGTCAGTGCTCAGCACAGCAATGGTGGCACCTAACATTGTACCTAGCCAGACCCTGCACTTGCTAACATTTGTCATGTGTGTGAGTAGTGGCAATCGTGAGTTTTATGCTTTGGAAACTCAGGAAGAACACTCATAGAGATGTAGCCACACTGTGGTTACCCCTCACCGCTCCCCTTCTATCTCCAGTTAGAGAGGCTCTGGTGGGCTCTCCTCCACCCTACCCACAATGAGAACGACCAGCAGAACTTCCTTCAGGGCAACTTCCTGTTACACTCATTACCTTGTGAAGCCCTACACTGATCCCAACCAGGAACCCATTTGTGGAACACCTCTTCTAGAACTGCGTTCACCTCTCCTGTGGTAGAGATAGAAGACCTGGCACATAGTAGGTATTCTGAGAACATTTGGTAACTGCTCAGCAGCATATTACTTTGAATATTCTTAATAGCAAATATTTTTTATTGAAATATGTATGTATGTAAAAGAGAACGTATACATTTTGAATGTTATGTAATTACTTGTTGAAATTTGTATTTTATTTAAAAACTGGGTGATCCATTTGGAGCCCAGTCAAGTAATTATAGTATGCTGGTAAGCTGAGCAATCTCATATCATAGTAATTTTCTCTATACCATCTAATTTCTGTAGTGATCTCCTGTTATGTGTCTGGCATTCATTCATTATTTAATCCTTACCATAACGTTATGGAGGACTTATTATTAGCCTCCCATTTACCAGAAGGATATGGGTCCGGAGAGGTTAAGTAATTTGACCAAAGTCTCAATGCCATGAGAAATGGAGGCAAGGTCTGAAAGCAGCTCTCCCTGCTTTCAGAGCAGATGACGTTGCTATTGTCCCATCCTGTGCATCTTTTTAAGATCCAAGTGGCAAGGACAAGATGTGGTTACAAATCAAAAGCCTGCTTGTTCTGTGTGCTTGTAAACAGGCTCTGAAGGTGTTTCCTCAATCAGGGGTGGAGGACTCATCCCTCAGCCCTTGCCGTTCCCTGCAGCCTCCTCCCTTCCCTCCCAGATATCCTTGCAGATGGTCTGGGAGACATGCGCAGGCCTTGCTACAGAATCGGATCTCTGAGTCAGCCCTTGGAAAAAAGAAATCTCTTTGCTGGTTTTATTTTTCTTGGTTGATTTATTTGACAAGGACCCATTTTGTACATCATTTTGGAATTTCAAAATCTTTTTTTATCTCCAAAGGTCTGTCTTAAAAAGCTGAAGAAATAAAAGAGAGGCTATGTATGCTATTCCCTGTGTGATGCTTTCTAAACCAAGGCTCTGCCTTTTTATTTTCTGACCCCGAGATCACACAGGTTGCAGAATAGGGGCTGAGCAGAGCTAAATCCCAGCAGGTAGGAGTCCGATTTTCACTAATCCCTAAAGACACATCTCTGTCACTGTTGTTTGACTTGTCAGGACACCTACGTTGCTAAACCCCACAGAGGAAGAGCACATGAATTATTCACTTTCTGACAGAGCTTCCCTGGTGAGATTAGGTGTTGCAACCAGCCAGCAAAAGGAAATGTTCCCAGCTCTGGCTGGCTGCAGATACAATCACTGTTGATCTTCTTTACCTGGAGGTCCATGAAGCCCCACTCTGAGGCCTTCAATAGATATTCTAGGCTGGTGTTCCTGGGGTCACAGTTTCAGCCACAAGTCATTTACAGAGGAATCCCTCATCCTGGCACATGACATGTTAGATGCAATCAAAACAGGCACCAAGCTTCCCTGGGAACTTTCTCCACTTTCACATGTGTTTCAGCTGAGGGAAAAGCAACAGGGGCAGGGGTGGGGGGTGGGAGAACCTCAGACTGAATTTATAGTTGCCTTTAATAACCCATGCTAAATTTATTAGGTCACAATGCCCCTTTGAACTGTGGCATGAAATTTTCCATACATAGTCTGGTTTCTCCAGTGAAAAGCAGACCTTCCCATTCAGTTTTGTGTCCTTGTTGAATGAATGTCCATGCCTTGACCATTTTGGTTAAGAAGAAGCTTTGGTCAAGCGTGGGCTGGGGCATTTCACCATGGCCCTTGATGCTTATGTCTGATGACAGTGGCTGAAGCATCGTACCCACCCAAATGGACTGCCATGCGTTTACTAACTCTATATGAAAGTTCTGGTTCTGCAGACATTCTTCCTCCTGAAGACACTTAAAGTAGAGTTCTGGGTTTTTTAGGTTTATGGTTTTTGTTTTATTTTTTTTTTTGCAAGCTCTGCTTTCATGCATGCTTTCTTGTTTTGCTAAGAATACGTTATGGCATAACTTTGTCTGTTTCCTTAGACCCTTCTAATTGAACCAAGAAGTTCAAGGCGAAGATGTTTTTTGAACCTTTTCCAAATCTCAAGGCCTAGAAAGCAGGGAAATAATTTGCTTAGATCATGGAATATCTTTTTTTTTCCACAAAATCCTGAGAAGTAGAGTTTGGTTAAATGGCACTTGAGATCAATTCAAATGAGCAAATTTATATTGAGCACTTAATGTGTGAAAAATCCCTTGCTAGCGACGATGAGAGATAGAGTTCAAGACAAAATGGAGTCTAGTGACTCCTGATTTGCCTTCTAAGTGTGCCAAGGTTTAAGAGACGTAACATTTTCATTTTCATTTTTATGATTTATTTTGTGATGTGTATTACATAAATAGCTCTTCAAATGCATGGCCTCGTGGGTGATTTTGCTATGAATGAGAGTAAAGCAGGCATTTAAGGAAAATTAAAAAGGTGAGTTAATTTACAGGAATATATTGAATAATAACATAGATGATACCTAGAAGTGATAACAAGGTGATTTGTGAATTATTAGAATATCAAAAACCATTATCCTAGATGTACTTAAACATACATCCCCAAGGAAGCAAGTCAGTTTATTATTCAGGGAGGTAAGCCAAGGGCCTTTGAGTATTTGACAATACCTGGTCATTAGCTTGCATGGCTCACTGCACAGCCAAGCCATGATGGACTTTTAATGAAATTGCTCTCACACATGTCCTTGTGTACTTCCCGTCATCCACACAACAGTAACACTGAGATGTAGACCACTTCCTGCCATCTTGACTATCTAGATGTGGAAGAGGCATGGTGGAGAGAAATGAGCTTCTCATTAAACTTTGCACATCCCACTCCATGCAATTGCATTGGAAGTAGGATGCTGGGGACATGGCAAAAGGCAGATATAGCCCCACAAGCTAGCTGGCCCAAGTTCAGAGGAGAGACAGAGAGAAAAGGATGTCTTGAGGTGTGGGGACTACTGGTCTGACGTGCCACATCTAGTGACAGCTTATCTCCTGCAACAGAAGCAGTGTATAAACCCTACCACACACGCCTCTGAGAAGCCTTAAACCCATTCAGTGTGTAATACTGTTGAGTACAGTGAATAGACTAACATCATCTTGGCATCTCTGCAGTGACTAATTTGTGGGCTCTCTGAGTTTGTTCTGAGTTAAGTGGTCTTTATGTTCCAATTCTAGCAGCACTGAACAGTGATATATTGTGTCCACAATTCCGCCTGGTTTATTGGCGCTCACATAATGACAGCCTGTTGAATGGGAAGAAGTAGTGCGTAAACAAAACAGCCTGAGCTGGAGGGGAAGCACTAATTTTCTCAGCCGTATTTATTCTGAGTTAGGCATGAGATTTTCTTCTATCTGTGTAAGCTGGGATTTTGAAATTTGATATGTATGTAAGTTCACCTTTACACTTGGAGTTCCAAAAGAGCTTAATTTTGATTACATGGGGTAGTCAGGAACTAGAATCAAGGCATCTTTGCCTGATAGAAAAAGTGAATTATGGAGTACTGATGCCTCACAGTGCCTGGGGGAACCCCTCTGGGTTTGGGATCTCAGGAGTCAATACAAGACCCCCCCCCCCCCCAGCACACACACACACAAGAAAACCCTGAGGGCATATCATGGGCAGAATCCTTTGTCCTAAGAAGACAGATCAGCTGATTAATACAAAGAATGGGAACTGGAAGGAGAGGCTATGTGCAGGGTCACATATTGGAAGGGTCTGGTACAGAAGAGGAGCCCCTGTGGGTGTCAGGATTGAGTTGGATGCGGTGTGTTTGTCTTGAAGGATGCTGTTTCTCATTGTTGACACGTGTCTACTGTGCTTTATCGGGAAGGAGTTGGTTTGAAGAACCAGTTTAGAGTGGACACATGAAATGACTGTATTTCTCACTAATTCGACATGTTTTTTATTGTTATTATTGACTGGTTTTGACATTGAAGTTAGCAGGTACCACATATTCATGGTACAAACTATTAAGGATCTAGAGGGAATAAAAGAAAGTGTCCCTGCTTTACCTGATTCCTGGTTTCACTTCCCAAATGTAGCCATGGTCTTGTTGTTGTTGTTGTTGTTGTTGTTGTTTTGTATGCTTCCAGAAATTATTCTTATACAGGGGTGCCTGGGTGGCTCAGTTGGGTAAGCTTCCAGCTTTGGCTCACGTTATGATCTTGTGGTCCATGAGTTCGAGCCCCGCATCAGGCTCTGTGCTGACAGCTCAGAGCCTGGAGACTACTTCAGATTCAGTGTCTCCCTCTCTCTCTGCCCCTCCCCCGCTCACACACACTCTCTCTCTCTCTCTCTCTCTCAAAAATAAACATTAAAATTTTTTTAAAAAAGAAAGGAAATATTCTTATAGAAATTTAAGTGTGTATATGTACATATGTATTTATCATACATCAATCAGAATTCTATCCATAGCTGGAGATGATAATCATTTATTTGGTGTGGTTGGAGGAACCCAGAAGGCCCCATAGCCAAAAATAAAACATATGCTCAGGGCCTACCATGGATCCAAGGTTGTTGTTTTTTATTTTTAAATTGTTTTTAATGTTTATTTATTTTTGAGAGACAGCAACAGAGCATAAGCAGAGAGAGGGAGACACAGAACTCATAGCAGGCTCCAGACTCTACGCTGTCAGCACAGGACCTGACACAGAACTCGAACCAATGAACTGTGAGATCATGACCCGAAGTCAGATGGTTAACTGACTGAGCCACCTAGGTGCCCCTGTTTTTTTTTAACTATTTGAAAATTATTCTTTAGATTTTAAAAAATTATTAAGACCATTTTTTAGAGCAATTTTAGGTTGACAATAAAACTGAGGGGAAGGTACAGAGATTTGCCATATGCCTCCTTCCCCTACGCATGCATAGCCTCCCCCATTGTCAACATCGCCCACCAGACTGGGACATTTGAGACAGTTGAACCTACCTTGAGACATTGAAATCACTCAAGAATCCACAGTTTATATTACTATTCATTCTGTGTCATACAGTCTTCGGTCTTGGATTTCGATTTTTTTTAAACCTCCAAATTAAGTCTTCTCTTGCATTTGACTAGGACCCATCTGCCTGTTTGTGAATGAAGAGGGCCTGTTTGCAAGTGAGTTGATTTTAGTATCTTCTCTCTGCCTATGGGGGCCACATGGGGGTACTGGCCCCACTGGGCACTGGGGTGTGCAGAGAAGCATGGGGTCTCAAGGACCGGCAGGGGCTGAATGGGAAAGCCATGAGTGCAGCGGGAGCAGAGGGGGAGAGTAAGGCTGTGTCTCACTGTTACAGAGGAGGGGAGCCAGGAGACACTACTGGAGAATTGGGGGCTGGGACAAGAGCCCCAGACTCACTCGCATTGGCCAGCTGGTGTGTGGGTGAGTAGGCTGTGGTGAAGAGACAGCATGGAGGAGAGATCACAGCCTCCATGCTTGCCTCTGCATCTGTCTCCGCACACACACAGAGACATTGAGTCTCTGCAGCTAGAGACTTCTTGACAACGCAGGGTCTCAAAAGACTTCTGAGAGCAGCAGGGGAG
Source organism: Cryptoprocta ferox (assembly GCA_028646485.1). Taxonomy (NCBI): domain Eukaryota; kingdom Metazoa; phylum Chordata; class Mammalia; order Carnivora; family Eupleridae; genus Cryptoprocta; species Cryptoprocta ferox. The sequence goes on from CM053572.1 coordinate 88,274,248, forward strand.
GAGCCACTCAATGAATGTTCACCTATAATCATGTGCCTCTGTTGACAGATGCCTGTCTTTGTACTTAGTGTGATAAACTGCTTCTGTGATTTCATCTTTTGAATTTCCATGTTGCTATTCCTTGGGATAGGAAAAGGCATCCCAGAAAGTGTCACCACTTGCTTGTAGCTGAGGCTGAGTAAGATGAGAAGCCCTCCCTCAGGCGGGGTGTGGAATCCATCCCTCCCAAGGTGGGGCCAGCCCCTTGCTACATGCCTCAGCCGGCCCACCCTTGCCTTTTCTGGGCAACACAGGATGTCGCGGCCACACAGGATGGACAGATGGCAGGAGAGCAATAGTCAGTAAAGGCACAAACGAGGTGCAAGGGGCATCAGGCACCCTGCCAAAATCCTAGTTCTGCCACTTATGAGTGGAGTAATGAGTCATATAATAAGTAACTTAAGTTCTCCAAGCCTTGGTTTTATCATCTGTAAAATGAGATAAAATAAATAATGGTCTGGACCTTATAGGGTTGTTGAGAGGATTCAATTAGTTAAAACCTGCAAAACCCTTAGAACACTGCCTGTGAGCCCTCACAAGAAGTTGGGTGTTATTTCTATTATTCTGGAAACTTGTTCTGCCTCCTTTGTCAGTTGATAGCACTGTCTGTAACAAAGGTGGGTCAGTCCAATCCTATGGCCTTTCTCTTCCTTCTGGCTATAAACCACTGCTGGGCAGGGCCTGAGGTTGACCCGATTCATATCTGTATTGGTCCTCCAGGAATGTGTCCTCCAGCAGCCCTGGTGTGTTTGCTGATCTAATCAGGAGAGGGATTCAGGGCCCATTCCAATGTTTAAGTTGGCTCTCAGCCTAATCTTGTCTGTCTTGAACTGTAAGTCCAAGAAGATGGGCCAGATCTGGTTCAAATATTCTGCAGGGTGGAGCCTTTCAAACATTTGGAGTGATAAATAAATGTATCTGGGGAGGGTGGCTGGATTGGTGGTAGCTTAATCACAGTGTTACCGTTTCATTCCTTTGAGAACATCGTGTTACCTGAAGAGAGTGGTCAGTTGGACCATAATTCTACCCCTGTCTTGGACATTGGGTTTTTAAACACCATTGCTGGCATTAATTGGGCATTTACCAATTATAAGATTGTGTTAACCAATTCCATATGCATGGTCTTAGGCAAGCCTCAAAACTACCCAGTGAGTCAGCTTGATTGTCTTCCCCTCTGCCTAGATGAAGAAATGGAAGCTTGGAGATGTTAAATCCTTGCCTAGGTCACAGATGTTGTAAGTACAGAACCAAAATGTAGACAGCCTGTCTATAGAGCTCTAAACCCTCAGATCTTAATGTTCACACGAATCCCCTGAAGATACAGCTAACAGGCAGAGGCTGATTTAGCAGATCCCAGGCATGACCTAAGAAACTGCATTTCTCACAAGCTGACCTGTTTGTTCCTAGACCATGCTTTGAGTGACATGGCACAAAACCAGGAAGTCACATAGCCTTGGCCTGGCATGTTATCTTTTTGGCTGGGTCTGAAGGTTGACCTCACACACAGTTCCCTGACAGCCATCAGCTCACCTCCTCATGGTGAAGATGATGTCACATGGGGCTCTCCACAAGTGACGCAATAAACAATAAACCCTTTGAGTCTTTGGCAAAGGTACTTGTTGAGACAATTGCTCTGCTCTTAAAAGGTCTAAGAATGCATCCTACTGACTTAGTGAGGGCCCTTCTGTGCCCCTGAATGTTTCTGTTTTTCTAGTCAGCTGGGTTCCTGGGTTTGGGACCCGGGGGAGGCCACCATGACCTTAATTTTTTACCCAAACCTCTTTCTCTTGTGCTCCCCACCTCTGATTATCATCTCATTGACCCTTTCATTCCCCCAGGCTCAAGTCTTTTCAGGAGTCTGATTCCTTCCTTAACCCTAGCTTTCCTTTAGTTGTCAAATCCCAAACTAATTCAGCCTGCATAATATCTCTGACATCTCTGCACTCCAAAACCTAGAGAAAGGGACAAGGCCCTGATCACCTCCTGATAAGAGAAGCCGTTTTTTATTAGATAGCCAGTATATGCGTTATCTACTTCACTGAGCTCTGTCACTGTCCAGCAAAGGCATTTTATCAATTATTGCCATTGGTCTGATGATGTACACAAGAGTTAAGAGACTCAATCACTCCAGGTCACCCAGAAAGTAAATTTTGGCTCCAGGCCTGGACCCAGAGCATCAACCCAACCAACCGTCTCGCTCCTAACCCTGTGTAATACTGCCTCTCTCCTTTGTGTCCATCTCCACTACAGCTAAAGGCACCACCATCAAATATATTTGGTCACTTGTTCATTCACCAGCTAGCTACCTGTTAGGTCTCCAGTATGTTCCAGCACTATGCGAGGTGCTGGTAATTACAATGGCCAGTGAGACAGGTATACTCCCTACCTGTGTGGAGTTTCATGTCAGTAATCACATGATTGCTGCTTGTTAGCCATGTGACTTTTATTGAGTAATTCAACCCATATGAATCTATATGGCCCATATGAACCTCAGTTTTCTCATCTATAAATGGGGATCATTACAGTACCTACCGCACTGGGATGTTGCAGATGAGATCATGTATGTAGCAGTTAGCACTGGCATATAGTAGATGGACAATGTCCTACCTGAAATGGCACGTGAATGAAATCTAGGTTCCTTAGCATGTCATTCCAAGAGTTTCATTCTAAGCACCCATAAATCACCCAAGATAAATCATTGTTCTTTCCCGGGTATGGCACACTTTTTCCTGATTCCATGATCCTACTCAAATACTGCTTTCTTTTGCTGTGATGATATCTTACCTCTTTTCCACACAAACTCCTGCCTACTCTTCAGAGCCCAACACAAATGTCGCCTCGTCCACTAAGCCTCAATCTCACCTGTAAGAACAGCTCTCTGTCCTGTGATTCTCTCGTCCTCTGGCTCCCATGTAGTACTGAATCATGCTGCCTTATGTTCTAGTTTATAAGTCTGCCTCCATGACTTTTCATTCATTTAGCAAATATTTCATGAACAGTCACTACGTGGTAGGCACTGTGCTACCTATGGTGTATATAATGGAGGTAATAACTGTCATGATACCTCTTTTCACAGTGTACAGTCTAGCACAGCACTGTCCAATAGAATGTTCTCCAGTCATAGAAGTGCTCTGTCTCTGCACTGTCCAATATGATAGCCATTAGCTGCATGTGGCTATTGAGCACTTAAAATGTGACTAATGTAGCTGTGGAACTGAATTTTTAGTTTTGCTTAATTTTAATTAATTTAAAAAGTTAAGTTTATTTATTTATTTTGAGAGAGAGAGATCACAAGCAGGAGAGGGGCAGAGAGAAAGAAAGAGAGAATCTGAAGTAGGCTCAGCATGGAGCCCAATGCAGGGCTCAATCTTATGACAGTGAGCTCACGACCTGAGCCAATATTCAAGAGTTGGTCTCTTAAGTGACATCCATCCAGGTTCCCCTTAATTATTTTTTTAAGTTTATTTACTTATTTTGAGGTTGGGGTGGGGCAGAGAGAGTGGGAGGGAGAAAATCCCAAGCAAGGTCCACACTGTTAGCATGGAGCTGGTGTAGTGCTCAATTCCATGAACTTTGAGATCATGATTTGAGCTGAAATCAAGAATCAGATGCTTAAATGGTTGATCCACAGGTTGCTCAATTAATTTTAATTACAATAGCCACATGGCTAGTGGACACTGTGTTGGACAATGCAGGTAGTGGGGAAAAGCTGTTAATCAAATAATCACACACACACACACACACACACACACACACCAATGGAAAATTACAGTTGTACTAAGTACTATGCAGAAGGAATACATAGTTGCATAAAGGCATACTGGGGGATCTGACATAGTCTGGCAGGGGTGGTAGTCATGGAAAGTAATGATGATTTCCTGAGGTAGTAATGATTGAGCAGAGATCTGAAGCTACTCAAAGGAAGTTTGGGAAGCATGAAGGGCATGCATGCAGAGAAGTAAGCAGCATATCTGTAGTAGAAAAGAACCTGTCCTATGAGAAGATCTCTGGGAGTCCAAGAGCAAACACCATCTCCCTCCTTTCCTCTTATTTGAAATCTCCAAAGCACTTAGCACCATGCTGTACACTCAGTAGGCATGGAATTAAATTTCAGGTTTGGATGTGTGACACCAGGGCCTCACTAAGTACAACCTCACCCATTTCCTCCTCAGAATTGCCCCAGCTAGAGAGCCAGCAAAACAGGAGCTCCTAGCCCATCTCTGCTGTGGACGCTCCAATCACTAAGGAATCTTTTTTTTTTTTTTTTTTTTTTTTTGTCTCAGAAAACCTTTACCATATATATGGCTGGCGCCGGCAACCTCCCACCTCTTAGGATTGTGGGAAATACCCCGGGCGTTGTTTGGAGGAGATGTGGCCATAGGCAAGGACTGGAATCACAAGAGAACCTGTATATTGTACCATTTGTTCATTGTTGAACAAACGTGTGAGTACTTACTACAAGCAGATGCTCTGCTAGGTGTTGAGGATGTGGTCAAGAGCAAAAGCAGTAGTGTCCTTGACTTCACAGAGCTTATGTTGTGGCAAGGACCCCCATGGATCCCAGCCTGTAAGCAGCCAGGGCTACTAGCTCTTGGTGGAACCCGCAGAGTGTTTGTGGCATTCCTTCATGTCCTCGTGGGTCAGTGCACAACTCAAACATGCTCTCCAAACCCAGTCATCCTACACTGGGATCCCAAAGGCCTTGGACACAGAGAGTTGAGCCTTCAGATTGCCCAGTAATTGAGCTGTAGGCTCCTGGGACCTATACATAATTTGCTATATATTCTCCCCAGGAGCTCTGCCTTGCATACAAGTTGGGAGTGTGTGGACTCTACAAAGTCATCATCTTCTAATAAGAAGAAACAAATAGCTCCTTGTTTACACCCCAGCTTGCAGTCCCCACACCAATTTCTTATTCAAACCCTTGGCTCACAAAAGAGCTTAAACAAAGTTTAGTTCCCCAAGGCTGGGGGAAGGGTGAAAAGTCTAATTTTTTTTTAACCTACTCAAGGTCTTGTCCAAACGAGTTGTCACCAAAAAATGAAAGCCAGATGTTATTTTAGTGAGAAATAAATATGTGGCCAAGCTGCGGATTGAACCTGAGGTCCCCCTGGATAGTTTCCACGTGTGTCAGTAGCTAGGCTCCCAGGTATCGGCAGCCTACATTCTTTGTCTTATCTTTTAGCTGAGGCGAAGCTCGCACAGATGGCTAATGAGCAATTAACATCGCAGCCTCACATCCCACCATGGTGATGCCCATCGGTTCATAAGTTAGATTCAAACCAGTGCCGTGAGCCGCCAGGGGCTGCTGAGTTCAGGGTGAGAGGCAGAGACCCATGTCTGGAAAAGGGGGGGAGAGGACAAATTCAGGCTGAAAGTGCCGCCTCTAGCTTCTCAATGAGGGATCTGCTTTTGTTGGGAGCCCTTAAATCCTCGCAGGGAACATACTTCTGATAAACATCGAGGAATTACAGATGAAATCAGGGCCTCGGAGCAAAGAGCAGCCCTTTGGGGTTTAACATTACAGCACGTTCTTCCTCAAGTCTGATTCGATGGTGAGCTTTTCAGCCAAAGGAAGTGTTTTTGGTAATTGGCCGAATCTCCGTAGGAAGACTGCTGAGTTTGCTACTGCTTCTATCAGAGCATTTTTCATCTCTTGGATTTTTCTCACACTTTTCAAGTTCTAGATGCAATCGTTTGTGCCCTGGACTTTGAAATAGGTCATGCTGGTATTAGAACTTCCTTAGAGGGCAGAATCAAGGTGAGAGAGGGGAAAAGCGAGAGAATGGAGCTCAAAGGGTCGGTAGGGCCCAGAGTAGCGCTAAACCCCTGGGGAAAAGGCAAGCGGTATCAGACCCGGAGACTGTGGGTGAGGCAATTAGAGAGTTAGTCAGGCAGGAGATCCAAATTAGGAATGTCTGACCTCAGACTGGGTGCATGGCACATAGGCACAGCACGCCAGAGGGAGGCAGGGCTTCAGACCGACCACAAAGACAGTGGGGGAGGAAGCCCAACGAAGGTGCTGGATCAATGGCACCAAGCAAGGGTCTCTAGAGAAGGAAGGCTCTGCTGAAGGCAAGGCAGACCTCTAGCTTTGAGGAACATCTCTGAGGTTTCTTCCTGCATAAACTGAAGACAAAATAGTTCATAGCTCATAGGGTTATTTTGAGGATGTAATAGATTCATCATTGTCAAGTGTTTAAAAGGGTGGCACTCAATAAATATTATTATTTCATGACAGAGTTTTACACATGAGGGAATAAGAAAAGAGACAGTTCCTAAAATACAAGTTTAATTCTAGGAAAGATAGTTTTCAAACTAGGTTAGCTTGGCCTTTAAAACAGCATTTATTGGGGCACCTGGATGGCTCAGTGGGTTAAGTGTCTGGCTGTTGGTTTTGGCTCAGGTCATGATATCACAGCTCATGAGTCCGAGCCCATCATTGGGCTCCGTGCTGACAGTGCGGAGCCTGCTTGGAATTCTCTCTCTCTCTCCCTCTCTCTCTCTCTGTCCTCCCCTGCTCGTGACCTCCCCCCACCTCAAAATCAATAAATAAGCTTTAAATAAAAAAAATAATAAAACATACCATTCATTTACTCCTATATTCTTCATTCAATCTTTCCTTTATTCAAGAAATCTTTACAGAGCCCCTTTGGTGTATAAGGCATTCTTCTAGTCCCAGGGATACAGTGCCAGTCTAGAACAGGGTTTGGCAAAGTGCCACCTACAGGGCAAATCCAGGCCACTACCTGTTTTTGTAAATAAAGTTTTATTGGAACACAGCCATGCCCATTCATGGATGTGTTGTTTATGGCTGCTTTCATGCTACATTGGCAGAATTGAGTGGTTGTGACAGATAGTGTAAAGCCTGAAAAGCCTAAGGTAATTACTACCTGGCTCTTTACAGAAAACATTTACTGACCCTGATGTAGAGAGATTTTTTAGTATGGCACTAACTTCCCAATGAAAGGAGCCAGTCAATAGGAAATTTCAGTGTAGTGAAATAATTTCAGAGGACTGTAGGAGTAGAGGAGAGTCAGGCAGGCTTCCTAGAAGAGATGCCCTCTCAATTGAGACCCAGAGGCTGAATTGGAATTAATGAAGTAGAGGAGAAAGGAAAAGAACTCCAGATAGAAGGAATCTATCTGCAGAAGCTCAGAGATGAGAGAGAGCAGGGTATGTTCATGAGTTAAATGAAATTCATCACAGCTGGAGTGAGAAGGGACAGAAGACACCAAGCTTCCCAGGTAGGATGAAGACTTTTTCATATTTTTACAGAGCAGTGAGGAGCCATTGAGGAATTTTCAGCAGGGGAGCAACATAATCAGTCTCATATTATAAGGAGATCAAGGGGCGCCTGGGTGGCTCAGTCAGCTGAGCGTCCGGCTTCAGCTCAGGTCATGATCTCATGGTTCATGGGTTCGAGCCCCGCGTCGGGCTCTGTGCTGACAGCTCAGAGCCTGGAGCCTGTCTTCAGATTCTGTGTCTCCCTCTCTCTCTGACCCTCCCCTGCTCACACTATCTTTTCTCTCTCTCTCTCAAAAATAAATAAAAATTAAAAAAAAATAAGGAGATCAATTCACCTGGAATATGTAGAATCACTTTAAGAGTTGGGTGGGAGGGTGAGGAGCAAGAATTGAGGCAAGAAGGCTGGCAGGGGGGAGCCCATGGTAGGCTGAAGTAAGAAAGAGGCAGTGGGGGTAGGAGAAGAGCACAGTTTGAAGATATGCTTAAGAGACAAAGCTCACAGCACATAGTGATTTGTGGCACATGGGGAGTTGAGTGAAAAGGAGTGAACCATGAGAAAGGATCACTCCCTCAGATGGAAACCATTTGGGCAGGAGCAAGTTTGAGGTGGAGGGAGATGACAGTATTCACATCAGACATGCCTATGGGATGTCCATGAGGAAAAGTCAAGTTGGATTCTTTTCAGAGCAGGCCATGTCATTAATTCCACTGCTTGAGACTGGAGGTGAAGATGTTAGCTCTTTGCATATCTGAAGGAAGTGTTTTCTAGAAAGAGGACAGCAAGGGGAAGTCTGAGGATGAGAGCACCCTGATGTGTCCCAGGAGAGTCAGGGAGGCTGTGTAGCTGGAGCAGCATGAGAATGTGGGAGAGTGGAAGGAGCTGAAGTTTGAGATGTAAAGGAGGAGGGAGGTAGACAGATCATGTAGAGACATATGGTCCATTTCAAAACCATAGACTTTTACTGAGTTAGATGGGAGCCACTGGGGATTCTGAGCAAAGGAATGACTTGATTAATGTGTATTTTGAAAGGATCTTTCTAGCTGCTAGAGGAGAATAGGATGTAGGTGGGCAATGGTAGATGCAGGGGGACCAGTCAGAAGACTACTGCAAATCTGAAGGCAACTTCTCCTCCTCCATATAAGTCAATTTCCCTTTTATCCAAACAACTTCAAAGTCTTAGTGTCTTACAAAAATAAATGCATATTTTCCTTGCTTATGGGTCATAAGTTGGCTGAGTTTGGTTGATATCAGTTGACTTCAGCTAGGTCTCAGCAGCGCTTGGATTCAGGCTGTAGACTAGGTTTAGTGTCTTTCATGTGGTTTCTTATTCTCCTCTGGCTCATGACTGGCAGAGGTCTATTTTCCCAAGGCAGGTGGAAGAAGAGATAAGATCAAGCCAAGTCACAAAAGCACATTTAAAGCCTCTGCTCACATCACACCCACCAACCTTCTATTGGCCAAATCAAGATACATGTCCAAGTCTGACACCAGCAGTGCAAGGAGATATACACTGCTCCCTTTCATGGGAAATACTGCAAGGACACATAGCCAAAGTCTTAGGTATATGGTTCTATAGAAGGAGGGAAGAATTAGAACAGTAAACCCATCTACCATATTCTCTCTGTATTCCAATTATCCTCGTCTTATGTCATCATGTTTTGCCTTTTCATCTTCCTGTTTGTCAGCCAGTTGTCACTCTGGTCATGTTTTACTTACACAGTGATCACCTTCATCCCCCTCCCCCCTGCCCCTGCCAGCCATCAGCTCCCGCTTCTCCCTGATATGATAAAACATCCTGCATGCCTGGCGTGAGTGTTCTTCCTACAGTGTTCCTTTCTTCATGTCAAGTCTGGTCAAGAAACTTGAGTGACCATTTAGCAACACAAATTTCCCCCATTGCTAGTCATTTCTGTACCCTCTTCATGGTTTTGGTCAGCCTGTGTGACACCTGAAGTGTTATTAGTTAATATTTTGTTTCACTTGACTTTAAGTCCACTTACTTTTTTTTTTAAACATAGCTTCATCTTTTTTTAAAAAAAATTTTAATGTTTACTTATTTTTGAGAGAGAGACAGAGCATAAGCGAGGGAGGGGCAGAAAGAGGGAGAAACAGAACTTGAAGCAGGCTCCAGGCTCTGAGCTGTCAGCACAGAGCCTGATATGGGGCTTGAACTCAACGAACTGCGAGATCATGACCTGATCATGCCCCTTCCTTAGCTTTATCTTAAGTAATAATTACCACTAAAGAGTTACACATTTTTTCTAAAAACATAAAAATCTATGCTGATTAAAATAAACATACTTGTGTGTTTACTGTATGAATTTACTTAGAAGTCTGATGACTGCATCCTAGGGATGCACAGGCCTCCCACCAGCCCTAGGGCCTCATCCCCATCCATCTAGCCTTCTTTCTCGTCTCTACATATTTCTCCTCCTGGGACCATGATGGTTGCCTGTCTCTGCACCTGTTCTGGAAAAGCATTTGCCCCTAGCTTTGCTCATACTGCCCTCTGAGCCTGGAAGACCCTCCCTCCCCCTTTCTCTCTACCTGTCCTTGAAGACTTACCCCCTTCACAAGTCCTCTAGCCCCTGGTTGGCTCTCCCTTCCCACTTGCCTTCCAGTCTGTGCCCATCACCCAGGGTTCCAGCTCATGCTTCTCTCATTACTTCACATGAGTTCATCTTACCTGCTCAGCTCACAGTTGCGCCTTGCTTCACATGACAGTGTCTGCCAAGTCTTACTCCATCCACCCACAGGGGATCCTCATCCTTCACTCTGCACATTGAAATAGATGCTATGTCTGTGGTGTCCTATCACAGGTCTTTTGCCCAGGTATTCTCTCTGGCCTTTTTTTGTTTTTTATTCCCTAGTTTTCCTCCTTCTCTTTCCAGATGCTAATCAAATATCGCCTCCTCCATGAAGCTATAAAGCCTTTTCCCACAGCTTCCTTGATTTCCTTCTCCATCAGCATACACCACATTTGCCTGTGGTTGTCAGTGAACTTACCTTCCTTCCTACTAGACTGACTGTAAGCTCTTTAAGGAGAGGATCTTGCTGGATTTTGTGTCCCAGAGCATGACCTAGAATATGCACTAAGAAGATGTGATATCGATATAGATATAGAGATAGAGATATACAGTTACATTTACATAAACATATACACACAATGGAATATTACTCAGTCATAAAAAGGAATGGAATCTTGCCATTTGCAAGATTTAGATGAATTTAAAGGGAATAATGCTTAGTGAAATAAATCAGAGGAAGACAAATTCCATATGATTCCACTCATGTGGGATTTAAGAAACCAAACAAAGAAAAAAAGAGACCAGAAAACCCCAGCCTCTTAAATATGGAAAATATACTGGCTGTTGCCAGACGGGAGGGGAAATAGGGGAAATAGGTAAAGGGGATTGAGTACACCTATTTTTGGAGCACTGAAAAATGAATAGAGTTGTTGAATCACTATATTGTAAACCTATAAGTAACACTGTATGTTAATTATACTTGAATGTAAAAAAGGGAAGCATCCAAAAAAATGAGTCAAAATAAAAAGGAGTAGGCACTGAGTAAACATTAGATTTCTTAATTTATGAGTTAAGTCACTTGAACTTTGCTGTTTCAACAGGACTATATGTTTGTGTAAGGCAGAGATTTTGCCTTCTCTCTTTTTCCCTTCCCTATATTGCTTGTCCCAGGTAGGCCAATGGTAGGTGCTTGTTAAATTTGTAATAAGAGGAGTTTCATAGGAAATGCAGAAAGTGGCTAAGATGGACAATAAAAATTGATGCCAATTAAGATAGTTCAGCAATTCTAAGCACTTTCAAGCCTAACCTGGTTTTGAACATCAAACGTATTATGCTTTTGATTATCGAAGGCAAAGGGGGATATGTTTGGAGCCCTTTGCCTTTGTCTATGATTGAAAAGATGTAATTCATGTAAGGTAACTAGCCCTGTCCATTCTACATCAGCTCTACATCTGGAGATGGTATTGAATTCTTTTTCAGGTTGTAACTTGTATTTGTGTGTGTGTGTGTGTGTGTGTGTGTGTGTGTGTCTGTGTCTGTGTGTGTCTGTGTGTATGTGTCTAAAACAGAGAAAAAGATAGCAATCCAGATGCCAACACACCTGGAATCTATTTGTGAGGATCACTGATTCAGTCCACAGCTTGGGCCATTCATTTATTTCTTGCTAAGTGAACATCTGGGATTCAGTTTGAGACGCCAACAAGTTTGGAAGGGATCTCAAAGCCGTGGTTGGGATGGGGAACTGCTCGCCTGAGGTGGGAGTGAGAGAGGTGAGCAGGGGCTCTTAAACTATTCTGCAGACTTTGGTTCAAATGCAACAGCCAGAGGGTTGAGAAACCATTCCCATGCTGGAAAAGCATTCACAGAAAGAAATAACCAAAGAAGATTAAATCAGATTAAAGCAATAATGCAATCTGTAAAGTGCCCCCTGTCTACTTTCCTCCTGTTCCCTTTCCTCCCCACAGTTCTAAATGTATCCAGGTATCCCCCTTTTATAGAAAAAAAAGAAAGAAGAAGAAAAAACCTTGGACCTGGACCAGGAAGGAAATGCTATGAGAAAGTAAAATTCTAATTAGTTATAGATGAAAATTGGTCACAGATAATTACTCTACATTCCTTGGCTCATGCCTGTGAAAGCCTCAGAGATCTTTTTTGTTGCTCGCTGTGTAGACGTATATCTAGATACCTAGATAAACACACAGAGAAGCGCACCATCATTAACAGATCTTGCAAAGTGCGAGTATTTAGAACAAACGAAAGGGAAATTTGTCATTCACAGGATAGGAATGTTTAAATGGTTTTGCTGTCAGGCCTCTCTTTTCCTTTCTCTCTCTCTCTCTCTCTCTCTCTCTCTCTTTCTCTTTCTCTTTCTCTCTTACTTTGAACTTTCTTAAAACAAAAGCAAAGGCCAATGGGTTCAAACAGGACCATTTTAAATAGTATACTTCCAGAGAATTTGTGCTAAGTCACAGCTGTCCCCCCCACCCCCCGTGACATCCACCAGCTAGGGTATTTCTTCTTTGATTTGCATCTCTCATTTTCCAACCTGTGGGTCAAAGGGGTTGGAGACCCAGATGACAGGCTGAGAACAAGCCAGAGAGAACATGTGAAGTCTGTGCTGTGCTGTGCTCATGCCATCCTATTTAGAACCATCTTTGCTGCATTGTTTTGGGGATTTTAAATGGAGAGCGGGGTAACTCCTCATAGCTGCCTGAAGTATTTTTCTCTTAAATCCTAGTAGAAATGACTTAACATTAACCATAGGCTGCTCAAGTCATGCTTCATTCCTTGATGGTGTGTGCTTTTACAGAGTAATACTGATTTCTGAAGAATTCTCAATCCTTCTCCTCTGCTCCCCAACATGGCTCTCCCATATTCATTCCCAGGCAGCACAGACAAGAAAGAGTTAGCCCTTGGGGGGCCTTCTGCCTTTTTTCTTTAGCACTCCTCATTCTGCTGACATAGAGGCCCCACTCTAATGCCCCATGTGATATAAGGGACCTTAATCCTCCTTCTGACTTTCCTTGGTTCTGAAACTCTCTCTGCTTCCCCCTCAAATCAGATGGTGTGTTCCTGGTGCTCCATACTCTCAGAACCCTCCTTCCAGGACTGTGACCCAGGGTTTTAGTCCATGCTGTTGTGATTGCAACTCTTTGGTAACCTGGTTGCAGTACTCTAGCAGGTCCCTAACAAGATACTCTGGTTTCAATAGCCAGAGTGAAATGGCCAGCACAGGGGTGTTTGGGCACCATTGCATAGCAATGTACAGCATGGCAGACTTCTTGCAAAGTTTCATCTCCATCTCATTTGTTCCTCAGTAATTTTGTGGGATAGGCGAAGTGGGTATTCACTCACTCACCCATTCATTCATTTAACGAACCAACCAACCAACCAACCAACCAAATAACCAAACAGCAGATCTTTATTGAGCACTTACTACTTGCTAGCAACTATTCTAAGTTCTGAGTTGCAATGAAAAAATTTGACAAAAAAAAGCCATCTTTTCCCATGGTACCTCATATTTGTGTGGATAATGTAATAGGTATCATTATTTCCGTTTTTTCATGTGAAGAAGCCAAGAGAAAGAGAGTTAAACCCGAAGGACTTATAGTTCATTTAGAGCTGGATGTAGAATCCAGGTATTCTACCCATGTCTCAGAATCAGAATAAGGAAAGTAATATAGGGATTTTAGGAATCATCTCAATAACCCACTGATTCTGTTGATGTAGAAAACCAGGGTACTGTGGTTTACATAGATGTGCAGTTCTTCAGGACAGAGCTAGGACCATCGCCCAGCTTCCCAAAGCCCCAGGCCCGTGCCCTGCCCATGAGTTCTTGTCCATGAGTTTTTGGCCCCTGCAGGCTCTGTTATCTTGTCACTGTCCCTCGCCCATCTAATGACCTCTGTCTTATTCCATTTGGGCTGCTATAATAAAAGACCACAGACTGGGTAGCATAAAGCAAGAGATGTATTTCTCACAGTCTGGAGGCTGCAAGTCCAAGATCAGATGCCAGCATGGTTATGTTCTGGGGAGGGCCCTCTGCTAGGCTATGCACTGCTGACTTCTTGCTGTGTTCTCACCTGATGGAGTGGGCAATAGATCTCTCTGGAAACTGTTTTACAAAGGTATTAATCCCAATCATGAAAGCTCTGCTCTCAGGTCCTAATCAGCCTCCCAAGGCCCCATCACCTAAATCATCTCCTTGAGGGTTAGGATCCCAGAATATTAATGTGTTGGGGGGGGGACACAAACATTCAGACTGTAACAACCTCTCCCCCCTTACTCCCTCAACTCCCTTGTCCATCTTTTCAAGACTGTAGTTCCTGGAAAAACCCCAGCCTAGGCTGAATTCAATTTCAGTTGTTTGCATGCCCTCACCCCGGGGAGCTTGGATGTGTCTAGAGAACAAACACATGCTTATGTAGGCAGATGTCACAACTCAGGATCACTAACCTCACTGGCTGCTGTCCCACCAGCCTCCGACCTTTCCTGGTCAGTTCACTCTCCTGCTCTTTCCTGAACAATGATTTCTTACCCCCTTTCCTCAGTCATCCAACACCTCCTTCCGGTCCTCAGTCCCTGCTGATGATCCAGCTTCCTTTTTCAGTGAGAAAATAGAAGTAATTGGAGGAGACCTTCCATAGACTCCCATTACCATATCTGCCATACCCCATCCCCTAACCTCTGCCTCCCCTGCTGTGGCCACAGATGACCTGTCTTTGGCCCTGTCAAAGGCCATTGCCATCACTTGTGCACTAGAATTTTCCCTGTCACCCATTTAGGAGACTCACTGTAAAAATTTCCTCCTCAATCCCCTGCATCATCAATTTACCCTGTTTACCAGATCATTCTCGTCAGCATATAAGCGTGTTGCAATTCTCCCCCATCTTAAAAACTAAAAACAAAAAGCCTTTCTTGACCCCATGTTCCTTGCCAGCTACCAGCCCGTTTCTGTACCCCTTTATAGAAAGCCCCCTCAAAATCAGTGTTTCCCCTTGATTTTCTCCTCCCACTTTTTTCTTGAGCCACTCCAGTTAATATTTCATTCCTACCTCTACACAAAGCTGCTCTTTCCTGGTCACTATTGAGCTCCACGTTGCTAGAGCCAATGTCATCCTCATCTTTCTCTGCCTCTCAGCAGCAATCCTGCCCCACCTTGGAACTCTCTCCCCTCATTTAGCTTCCATGATTCCACCCTCTCTTGCTTCTTCTCCTTCCACACTGATGGCTGTTTCCTGCTCCACAGACCATGACTGTCCTCACTCCTCGTCTCCTTTCTTTGTTTCCCATGGTGAGGCCATGGTTAGTGCATTTATTTATTTATTTTTAAATGTTGATTTATTTATTTTGAGAGAGAATGTGAGCAGGGGAGGGGCAGAGAGAGAGAGAAAGAGAGAATCTCGAGCAGGCTCTGCACTATGAGCACAGAGCCCAAAGTGGGGCTCGATCTCACAAACCATGAGATCACAACCTGAGCTGAAACCAAGAGTCAGACACTTAGCCAACTGAGACACCCAGGTGCCTCAATGGTTCATGCATTTAAATATCATCTACATCTCTATCTTGGTCTTATTCCTGAAGCCCAGGTTTGTGTATCAAATTGCCTATCAGGTATCTGCACTTGGATATTTATAGGCATATCAAATTTAATATATCCAAATCTGGTCCCCACACCTCCTCTACCCATTCTACTTTCCCTTCTCTAGTAGCAATAGTTCCACAGTTTTAGATGCACAGGCCAAGCCTCAGGGTCAACTCTGATCACCCCATTTCTCCAGCCTCACCTGTAATGCATTGGCAAATCTGTCTGCTCCACCTTCAAAACATTTCAGTTAACACCTCCACAGCTGCCACCCTGGTCACAGGGTAAAGAGAATTCCCAGAGAAGGGAGGAAAGTGTGCAGAAACCCTGAGGCAGGGGAGGATGCAAGGCTGGAGTATCTCAGAGGGGATGAGGCATGATTCTTGAGTCTGGGGAGCTGCCTGACCTTTCAGGGTGAGGACATCACTGTGCAGATCCAAGCTTTGGCCACCATCAAGTAGGCTGGCTGGCTGAAATGGATCTGGTCAGCTCTGAGGGATATACATGACTCTGTGACATGCTCAGCATGTCTGCAGTGTATGTTGGGTGCACGTATATATGTATATACATTCACAAGCATGCCTAATTGTGTGTTTTCTCCCACCCTAGACATGTTTTCCTGGAGTCTGAGCCTATGTATACTAATGTGGTTCCATGTACAATCCACTGGGGAATTCCCCAAGACCCCTGCTTGTGAATTTAGTCCTAGATAAAGCAGCCTGTTGGTCACAGCCTCTGAGCTGTGAATTTTTCTAGGCACAGTGACTTAGGTCTCGTGGATTAGCCACCCTGGAACAAGAGGGCTTTCAGTGCCCTTTGGCTCATTCTCTGTAGAGTCAGTAGTATTCTGCTATAGCTGCACACACTGGACTCTTGCCCTTCTTTCTCCCCACCCCCTTTCTCCTCCTGAAATCAAGGTTTTCTGGAGGGAGGGGTATTTGGGCATATGGGTCAGAGACAAGGCAGGCTCAGGCCACTGGTGTGCTCTGCTTTCTTTCTAACGACCGTGTAATTGGAGGAAAATTGGTCCAATGTGAGGTTCGGGAAAGTTCAAAAGGGGTTGTTTGGGAGTCTTTGTGCTTGTTTTCTTTTCCTGCTAGCATCCTGAGTTGGATGCCAGCAAGGTAAGATCCTGGGCAAGCCCCAGAGCTCTCTATAACAGTACAAAAATCTCGGTACAAAGTCACCTGCAAGGGCAGGCAGGGAAGTTCTGAATGGACAGATCCTTTACATCTGAAAGGGGAACTAGAATAAATGCCCTTTTAGAAATGGCTCTGGATTTCCCTCCTGCCCTGGGGACAGTGATTCTGGGACCCACAGAGCCTTCTGAAATCAGAGGGAAAGGATTATTAAATAGGGCTTGGACAGTAAGGCCAAAAGAGCACAGGCTCAGCTTCCTAGTCTGCTTTGACTCAGTTTCTCTCTATATAAAATGGGCAAATGCTCTCTGTTACTGACCTACGTCTCAGGATTGTTATGAGGGCTGCTGGTCAACCAGCACAAAAGTGTTATTTGGAGGTAGAATGGTGAACGGATTCAAAGACAGCCTTTGGTATTAGAGAGACCTCTTTCTAAACCTTACTTATCAGCTGTGTGACTTTGGACAAATTACATAATCTCTCTGTTGCCTCAGCTTCCTTATGTAAAATAATTACAGTAACAGTGTTTACTTCAAGAGTCACTCTAAGGGTGAAATGAGATAGTGCATATAAAAAATCTCACACAGTCCTTAGCACAGCATAAGTGCCCTGTCTTAACAGAGAAAAAGGAAGGAAGGAACAGCAAGAACAAAGAGATCATCATTGTTGCTTTGATGTGAAGACAAACTGGCTATTAGGATAGTTCTTACCAAATATCCAAGATCCTTGTAGATTTCCCAGCTTCCTTTACAGTTCTGTTTGTGCCGTGCTATTAGTTCTGGCCAGTAGACTGCAGAAATGATAGGAGTCACCACTAGTTCTAGAAAGCTAGGAGCTGGCTCCTTGTTTTGCTCTTCCCCAGTGCTGTGGCCTTAGAGACCACAGGTTCCGTCTGTCATCTGGCAAGATGGAGCAAGTCCTCTATGTGAGTGTAGAGTCTGTTTACTGTGTTAACACACTGAGATTTTGGAATTCATTTGTTATGTTAATAGCCTTGTTGACCAACACCATCCTCTATGAAGGAGAAGTAAATCTGTATTTCTGGCCTCCTGGGCCATCTAGGGATGATGATGGTGATAAAAACAGTAGCTACAACAGCCACCATTTATTGATGCTTTGAGAAGTGCTGCAGGGACCTTTGCAGATGTTAAACCATTCCTCCCTCTCAGGTACCTCGTGAGGTACATGTTTTGCTATTACATAATAATTGTGTTCCTAAAATACACTTTAAGTTATTTTTAAAATGGGTTCTCTCAAACAACTTCAGTGAGGAAAAGAAAAAAACTGCTTAGGGGCAAGAATTTTAGATGATGAAAACAAAGTTATTTCTCCCACAGAAAAGTCAAAAATAAAGGTTTTTAATTGCTATTAAGGACGTTTTGAAGTTATAAACTAAAAATAACAGATTTTCAAAATTGGCATAATCCAACCTAAATGTCGGTGAACAAATGCTGAATTCTGTGGAAGGTAAGGCTCAGGTCAACTTGCTTCGGAACCATCAAAATAAATTCTGGCTTGGACTAGAAGTGCTATTAAAAGGAAGTCTTGCTAGATCTCAAGAAAGCTTCTAGGAAAGAAGGAAGAAAGGAAGGAAAGGAAGAAAGGAAGAAAGAAAGGGAAAGGGAAGGAAAGGAAAGAAAGAAGAAAGAAAGAAAGAAAGAAAGAAAGAAAGAAAGATTTTAAAAATGGAAATCCCAATGGCAAAGAAGAGTCAGTAACCCAACAAAAAGAGGCCATGGGTGCTGAGGCAAATAGGCTTTCTTTCCACACATATGGGAACCATTTCTGATCATGACAATGATGTAAACCAACAACATCACAAATCAGTTTTCTTACTCAACTGATCAGATTACATCCCGTTTGCATTCTGAAATTTACATAGCAGAAAAAAAGCCTGAATTTGATTTGTTTGACCAGTGAGGAAACCAAAATAAAATAAGAGGCCATTGTTTTTACAGGGAGCAACTGTAGAAATAACCCCAAATTAGGGCTGTCTGCCTTTTTCACTTGCCAAAGTTCAGGTTTTTTTCCCTTATGCTCACAGGGTTCCCTAATGTACAGTGACACCCATATATCCTCATGGATGATGGCGCCACCTCTGAGTTTGGTGCTGCCCTTCCTCTGGGCTTGCCTGGAACCCCAGCTCCTTGGGCCTCTCCATCTATCCACTGGGGGAGGCTTGGAGCTTCTGCTCTGAATAACAAAGCCACTTTAGCCCTGTTGCTTAGACACGTTGATGTTTCTGAAAGTACCAGTAGAACTGGAGGGCATCCAGGCTGCCTAGGAAAGTGCCTGGGGCTGAGGAACCAATTGATTTCATTCCTAAAGTAAGCAATCCCAGTGACCTTTGGGAGTTAGCACACTTTGACTTTTCCCTCCCTCAGCCCATAGCCGGACAGCTGGACAGGCCACTGTTCCCTGAAGAAAGGAAAGGACTTGACATGCCCTTGTCTTGCCCTGGCCTGCTGATATACATGCTTCTGGCCTGGAGGCCTTTTGCCCTGTCCTTCACCAGGCTGGGGTGGGGGGTGGGGGCGGAGTACTGAGTGAGCCCCACAATTCTTGCCTTGCCTGTCAGTGAGGCAAGTGATTCTGCAAGAAATTTCTGGAGAATGCAGACAGACAAGGGGGCCCTCTGGGAGTTTTGTTCACCTCCAAACAGGATGATTTCTGTCACCTAGCCCAGGAAGGCCATTGATCTTTCAGGCTCCCCAAATTTGCCATTCTTCCCTTATGATTTATTCATGAAACTCAACACATCCTTCCTGAAGCACCACCCACTTGCATGCCTGGGGCTGTGTGGGCTAAAGTTGGGACAGCAGGGAGACATTAGATGCATTTTCTACACTTGAAGACCTTCAGAGTTTCCTGGGAAGATGAGACTCACACATTAGGTGTTAAGTCAAGGTAGTCTATAATGAAGAGCTAAACTAAATATTATCATTATCTGTGGCAGCCAGGAGCACAGGCTTCACATCAGGTGTCTGGGTTCAAATCCTATCCCCATCATTTTGGTCAAGTTGGACTTTGGGCAAGTGCTTTAACTATTTTAGGCTTCTGTTTCCTTATTATAGGGCTGCTGAGAGTACTAGCGTCAAAGTATTTCCATGGAAATTCAATGGGATAGTGCATGTAAAGTGCTTAGTACAGCGCCTGAATCATGGCTTTACTGTTATTACTAGCTACTAATATTAGTTGTCAGAACATATTCAAGAGATCCCAGTAGCATAGAAATATTGAATCTGAACACACCATGTTCTGCGTGCTTGTCTCCCTTCTCTGTTCCTTTTGGCAGTGATTGGTAATCTCAGCTGATCAGTTACCCACTGAGCGGGAGCCACGGTGGCCAGTTTTAACACCTCCACCCCTGTAACTCCCTCAGACTGTCAATGATGCCTCACATGCATCTCCTACACTCCAGTACCATTCTCATCCTTAAGCAGGTCCTCACACAGTCACATGGATTATGCAAGAGCCCTCATAATTAGTCTCCTTGCTTCCTTTTTCACTCTCTACCAAACAAGGTTTACTGCTATTCAAGAGGACTTTCCAAAATCTAAACCAGATTATCATTTCCTTGCACACCCCTCTCCTGGGGCTTCCCGTTACTCCCAGAGCCTTTATCATGACCCATGAGGGCCCTTGCCATAGGATCCCTGCCTGGCTCTACAGCTTCATTACTTCTGCTTCTCATGTCATCCCTGCAATCCGGCGGTGCAGCCTACTTCCCAGGGGCCCCTTGGTGTCATGGCCCTCTGTAGCCATACAAAAGTGTAGAACCCTTTGTCCCTGTCTCTTAAAGAGTTGTATTCGTGCTTCGAAAGTAAATTCTAACCACTTCCTTTGGGAAGCCCTCCTTTACCAGGTCTGGGTTAGCTGGCCCTCCTCTGTGCTCTCAGGATACCTTTGTTTTCCTGTCTGTCTTCTCCATTAGAATCTGGTATTTGGAAGGGAATATTCTTATTCATCTTCATACGTTCCTATTGAAAAAGGACTGGTGAGATGAATGGATGGTGTTGGATGGAAAGGTGGGTAGATGGATAATCGAATGGATAGACGGACAAACTCAACAACAAAAGTGGCAACAGCTCTAATCAGATCTTGCAGCTCCAGGAAAGTGATCTCAGTAGTACCGCAAAGCTTCATGGTTCAGGCTGAAAAGCAGTATTGACCTTACAGCTCACAGCCTGTGGGCCTTTGACATTGATGCTACCCATTGTTCTAGCAGGTGAAGCTGAAAAAGAGTGCTGATCTCCCAGGGAAGGGGGGATAGCCAAGAGGACTTTATCTTATCACTGACCTGGCCTATGGCCGGTTTGTCAGCCCCCTCAGGTCTGCCCTCATAAGGGTCCCCTTTTGTCCTTTTCATCCAGGCCTCATGGATCTGTTTTCAGCTTGAACCACAGCAGGAGATTTTCACCTGTGGATCCAGAGTGACAGAGCAGTGGATGACATGAGGGATGGAGGACCTCATGGCCACAGCCCCTGTCTGCAGCCCAGTGCTTCCCTGTTCCTCTACCAGGAGAACACCCATTTCATACCAGTCATTTTCCTGTTTAGGAGCTGCTCTACAGCAGCCGGGTGGGAAGTGCACTTTATGCAGCTTGGAGCCTTCATCAGCCCTTCAGGGAAGACCTTTCGGCCAGCTCGGTTTGCTAAGTAAACGTGAATAAGTCCTGGAATGACCTGGAAATGAAATGGAGCATCGTACTCCTTGTGATAGGGAGAACCAGCATGAGGCCCGCCCAGACTGAAGCGGAAAAACCCAAAGGCTCTGGGAGAAAAAGCCGGGTCCAGCTGCCCTGGAAGTCTCATCAGGGTTTATGAAGCAGCAGGCAGAGCACAATTGGCTTGGTGTGGTTGTGTTTTTATTTTTGTCCAGCCACAAATACTGAAAAATGATTCCTTCCCTTCCTGGAGCTTTGGAGCCAAGCTGGTTTTATTTTTAGCTTCAACTCTGGTTTAGGGTTTTTAGCACACTAAACACCCTACCCACTGCAGGCCTCGGTGGGCTGGATTTTAGGATTTTTGCCTAGACTGAAGTGTTAGTCGTCTGAATGTAACTCTCACCCGGGTCTGTGCAGCTATGACAATAGAGGGTGGTTCCTTCCAGACAGACACATAGAGACCCAATTCTGCCCGTAGGGAACTCCAAGACAGTTCTTTTTAGGGAGGGAAATATGTTCAGGATGGGTGATTGTCTGCACTAGGGCTGAGGAGGTGGTAACCCTGGATGAAAGGAAGGAGAGATAGGGGGCGGGGGGGAGAAGAAAGGGAAAGAGGAAGGGAACTGTCAGTTATTACAAGGCTTTGAGTGGTTAGCGGTTCAGAACCAGGGCTCTGGAGGCAGACTGCCTGGATTCAGATGTTGTCCCTACCACTTCCTAACACTGTGGTCTTATAGAATGTGCTCAGCCTCTCCAGGCATCAGCGTCCTCATCTATGAGATCTGGGTAGTAATGATGCCTGCCTCCAAGCTCTCCTGCCTGTGATTGTGCCCATCCAGCATGTAGCATAGCATCTGATATGCAGTTAGGACTGCATCATTTTTATTATTATCACCATGCTCTTATTGCAATGCTAAACACTTAGGCACGCACTGTGTCATTAAGAATTTCTGTATCCAGGGGTGTCTGGGTGGCTCAGTTGGCTAAGTGTCCAACTTTGGCTCAGGTCATGATCTCGCTGTCCGTGGGTTCAAGCCCCAGGTCGGGTTCTGTGCTGGCAGCTCAGAGCCTGGAGCCTGTTTCAGATTCTGTGTCTCCCTCTCTCTCTCTGCCCCTCCCCTGCTTGTGCTCTGTCTCTGTCTCAAAAATAAATAAACCAAAAAATAAAAATAAAAGAATTTCTGTAACCCAGCGAATAGGGTTATTTTGCAGATGGAACACTGAGGCTCAACAGGACCTAGGTAACTACCTGAAGGTCCCACAGAGACATCAAGATATAGTTAGACTCTGGCTAGCTCCAAGGTCTTACCACCGCACCTTCTCTGGGATCAGTGTTCCCACATGACATAAAGGGACCTATCACTGACTTATGGGAGCTGCTCTAAACAAGCAACTAGATTACCTGTCACTCTCCTCTCCCCTGGGCTCCTCCTATCTTTCCATTTTAGTGACAGGAACATGAAGAGTGGATACTGGGAGTGGTCACTGGTCACAGGGCACCTGGGTGACTCGGTTAAGTGTCCTTTTTCGGCTCAAGTCATGATCTCATGGTTTGTGAGTTCCAGCCTCACGTTGGGCACTGTGCTGATGTGCTCAGAGCCAGGAACCTGCTTCGGATTCTGTGTCTCCCTCTCTCTCTGTCCCTCCCCTGCTTGTGCTCTGTGTCTCTCTCTCAAAAATAAATCACTATTAAAAATTAAAAAAAAAAAAAGAACATCAGTCACACTCATGAAAAGAGAAAGTAGAGTGGCAGCTATCAGGGATTGGGGCAAGGAGTTGTTTGATGGTGATAGTGTTTCAGTTTTGCAAGATGAAAAAGTTTTGGAGACCTGCACAACAGTATGAATACACTTAACACTACTGAACTGTACACTTGAAAATGGTTAAGATGGAAAATTTCATGTTTTTGTTTTTTACCAAAATTAACAAAACATTAAAAAAGAGCACTGGTGTAGGAGTCAGGCTGCTCTTGGTGTATGGCCAGGAACTTGAGCTTATCCAATCCAACTTCCCAGCCTCTTGTCTGGTCTCCTTGCAGTCAGGGGGCCCACAAACAGCATCGCTAGTCCACACCTGCCCACACATGCCGTGAGCCCCTTCAGGGCCGAGCAGCACACTTCTGAACAGGAGCCTATTCTGGGGTCTTCAAAGATCCTTTCTCACATGTTTTGCCCTTTTTGAACTCCTGCTAGTCCCCTGTCCCTCAGAAATTTTTGGCCATCGACCTGGGACGAAAGGGAGAAAATAGCAAGATCCCACCCTGGGAAGCATGTCTGCTTGGCGTGGTGGAGAGAATGTGGACTTTGGGGCAGAAGCAGGGAAGAAGCCCATCTTATCTTTTCTTCAGGTTGCTTAACTCTAAGATAGGGTAGTATGGTTGGTTGTCCCAGGTAACCAAACGGGCAGGTCACTCTAGGCAAAAAAATTCAACCAGGCTATAAACTGTTCTTTTGCTCCAGGAGATTCTGAGGATTCTGGGGACAGATTTGGAGACACTGGTTTGGGCACTCACTGATGAGGCTATGTAAAGATGCTAGGACAGAGAGGCATGGGGGTGGGCAGGGAGGAGGGTCTCCCTCTTTGCCTCCTACTCTCCGGAGAACAGCCTTCTTAGAGGCCACAATAAGGGCTTCGTGTCCCTTGAAAACTCTTGTGGCCTTCTTTACTGTTGGCATTAGCATTGACCATTCTCAGTAAAGCATCGGATTGGCTCTGTTGCTGCCATCCAACGTGGGGCATCCCTTCTGGGAGGAGTTTACCTCCAGCCACATGGCATGCCCAGACTGTGGTCTTTGACCCGAAGCTGACTGCTCCATTAGGCACAGCGGGGACAGTGCCCAGGGCCAACAATACTTTCAGAGGCCTGTGAAAATGTTTTCATTTCTTTTAAAATTAGAAGGAAAAAAAAGCCTTTCAGGTCAAAGTAAATGTTATAATATATAATATTAATATATTTCTATACCAACATAGTTATAAAATATGATATTAATATTTTTATATAGTGTTAGGGGCATGCAAAGGCAAAAGTGCCAGGGGCCCATGAAAGTTATAATACAGCCCTGCTCCAGGGTGGCAGGGATTGCATTTGGCCCCTCAACCCATGGCCTCCTCTGTTTCCATAGTAACTGCTATCTCCCCACTGCAACCACCACCACTATCTAGGATGAAATATTCTCTCTGGTATTTTATTTCTTTTTAGGGATCCATTTTGCATATCAGTTTCATCACTTGGCAATAGCTACCTGGAGCACATGGCCAGAAAATTTCAAAAGCCTTCTCTGGGATCTGTGGGAAAGAATGTTGTGATCAATTTGTGGTGTCTGTCCTAGGCTCTTGAAGGGAAGGGGGCAGCACATGTGCTGTGTTCTTGCCTATGAATGACCTTTGCTTTATATCTCCAACTTGACTGCAAGCTTTGCAAAATAGAATATGCCTTAACATGCTGTGCATCCGGTGTTGAAATATCTAGAAAGTCTCTTAATACCTGTTGACTGATTGATTGATTGATTGAAGTGAGTGTCTGTGAATACTATTGATCCAATTTAATGTCTTCTGACACCCTTTCATTCTGTTCTTCATTTGTAGGCGCCTGAACAAGAATAAGCTCCAGGTCCTTCCAGAATTGCTTTTCCAGAGTACACCAAAGCTCACCAGACTGTAAGTTGAGCCAAATTATGTTTTTTACCTGGTGTCCTGCCTGGCTCTGGTGATATGGATATTGTGGTTGCCTTCATGAGTGGAGCCTGGTGCCATGCAGAGCTTGGCAGTTAGGCCACATGCATGGAGACTCAAAGCTGGGCTTCAAGATGGCGTGCCCCTACACTCTCCTCCACACCTGACTTTTTGCTCCCATTCTTCAGATATCAGTGGCTTAAGTGGCCAATGAGGGCTAGTGACTTGTGGAAGTGGATCTCTTCTTTTCAAAGAAGGACACACTGCCATTTAATATGGGTCTGACCTGAGGGAAATGCCCTGGGGATGGGATTTGAGATAGGTTTATTCACAGGAGACATCAGTGGTCTCAGGGGACATTGTATTGGACTAAACACTTTAATCTCACCCTGCAGACCAGTACAACTCCAGCCCTTTGCCTGCTTCCTACCTCTACCCAGACTGGTCTGGAGATCTGTGATTTTTGTGTGAAAAGGAAGAAACATCTTGAATTTTGTTTTATCTTCTGGGATGGTCAAGGACATAATGCAGGGGGGAAGATTGGAGATGCTTCTTCGCGTTCATTCAGTATGAGAGTTTGGAGGTTCGAGGAGCTTGAGATGCACATCAGAATGGACGTTGTGGTTGGCACATTGTGGGTGTTATACAAGTGTTAATTAATTGATGGTGAATGACTCTATGATTCTGAGCCTACAAGTCATACTGGTAGTGACTCGTGTAGCTCATGGTTGGCCCAAGCCTTGATTTTCTGAATGAAATGACAGTGTCTGGCTGTTTGGTAGTCAAGCAGTGAGATTTACAGCCTGGCTGGGAAGACTCTAACATTACTGGGGAGGCTCTAAACTTGTGGCCACCATTTACATTCCCAGTGGCTGTGTTTAATACCTATTTATGCAGTCAAACAATGCATGTAGGCTCCAGGATACATTGGGAAATACAAAACACATGTCTGCATGTGTGCTTAAGAATGAGTTCTGAATTAGGAGTCTGTATCTATATCTGTGTGTACACACACATAAAGAGACTATATACATAAATGTATTTTAAAGGGCACTTTGTTGGAACAGGAACCGCAAGGGTTGGCCGGTGTGTAAGTGGTGCAGCAGCCTTCCTTGCCTTCTCTAGGACACGCCTGTACCTTGTCAAGGTCTCCTCGTGCTGTGTACTGCATTTCTCTGGCTCAGTTCACCTGGCTGACTTTGCTATTGTGGGAAAGAATATGCCCCCCTTTTCACCCTTCCATGCTGAATCCATCTTGATGGGCATGAGGATGGATAAAGTGATGTTCAGCAGCCTGGGTGTCTAGCTGAGCTGGATAATGGGGAAACAACCTGGTTTTTAATTTCCTCTTCCTGTATAGTTCTTTCCTTACATGCTCACCTAATAGCCGTCTCTCTATCCAGCACCACATTGTGCCTTTTCAACCTGCTTCTAAATAATGCTGACTCTAAGCTCTTCATCTGGAATCTCAGCATCACTTTCTAAGCAAACAGAAGGTGTCTGTGGGGGTGGGGCTGCTGGAAAGCTATGAGCAGGTGGGGTCTGAGCATTCCACTTGTTGCAAGGTATTAGGCGGGCTGGTTCTTACTCATGGAACGTGGCCTCACAGCCGCTCCCCATGGCCATCAAATGATGCCCATTTTGTGCAAGGTTGCTTTTGATCCAGGCAGAGGAGGAATTTCAGGCAGTGATAAACAGGTCTCTGAGATGCTGGGGGCCAGGCCCAGGCAGGTGGCCTCGGGCATGGGAACCCCCAGGGTGGTATCCTGCCACTTTCTAAGAGAGGTTGGGGGGAGTCACTTTTCCCTTCTGTGCCCGAATATTCCCATCAATATAAGGCAGACACTCCTCTTCCGTTTCTTCTTCTCTCTAAGGAGCTGTGAGTATCAGACGAGAGCATAGCGTGCATTTGTTTTCTAGGGTTTACAGTGCCGTGTGAGTGTAATTACCAAGATAACTGGTGTTACTCCTGCACTTCCCATTTTCTCAGCCTTGCTCTCTGATCACTTTCTCCCAGATGCACGGAGAAACCGGCAGTTGTTATGGGCACTGAGGTGGATGGCTCTGACCTTTGCTTCAAGCCAGGGAGCCACAGCTGGGAAGGCAGGAACAACATTTGACTCAGTCTGATATCTGTCCCTCTGCAGGTCCTAGCCAGGCACAGAGGTGGGCACACATATGCACTTAGTGAATGGGTAGATGAATAAGTGAAGGCTGTAGGCCTAACTATATAAACAGTGCCCTTAGGGAGCTTTGGTTCTTTTATCCCTCATTCATTCATTCATCCATTCCCTCATTCATTCATTCATTCAGTAAGCTCTTTCTCTGTGCTTGTTCCAACCTGGCCTTGCTGGGTTTTCAGGTGTAGACATGAAGGATGCCCACTTCTCTGTATGCCTCATTGTGACACATTCTGAATGGCTGCCAAAAAGCTGAGAGCTAAATATAATTTTTTTTTTTTTTTTATTGAAGCAACTGTATTAACTCAGGTTTCGGCTATAATCAGCAATCCCGTTTTTCTCTCTGGGCTTGGTCTTTGATTTTTCTTAATGGCCCTATTGTGTCTTTGTCTTATTTTGTCAGCCACTCCAGGGCCTTTTTGGAAGTAAGCAGGGTACAAATTAGAAATCAATAAATGTGCAATCATGGGTGTGTATACATATGTCACTAGATCTGTATTAAAGGAGTGTTGCATCTCAATAGGCACAGTGAGCTATTTTCCAGGGAATGCTAAACGTGGGTACTGTGTGGCTGTTTACTCTGTAGCATGCCGTGTGGGATAAGTAGCAATTCTGGACACGCCTTTTCCTTTCTTGTTAGATCTGTAGACAAAAACTGCTTAATACTCCATGTTTATCCAAAGAATACCTTTTTGGCAAGGCTATGGACATGTAATAAGATGTTTTTAAGAGTGATAGGAAAGGGAAATAATATTTGTTGGAAACCTGCTATTATATTAACGCTACCAACCACTAAATGACAGAAATATGACTAAAGTGAGTTTAATCCAGAGAGGAAAGATCTTGGTTTATATGCCTGGGAAGTTCAGAAATAGTTATGGATGGCTTTAGGAACAGCTGGATCCAGGGGCTTTGGGACTTCATGTCACTCCTTCCATCTTTTGTAGAAGGGCACATGATGGTGAGCAAAAGCAGAAGACTCTAGGTACTAACCTGGCAATCCGGTGGAGTCAACAATCCTGCAGAAAAGAACCAGTGGTAGATTGCTTAGCTTGGCCACACATCCATGTCTGAGCACATCGCTGTTGCCAGTGAGGCGGTGTCCTCTGACCAGTCAAGTTTGGGTCATGGGTTCATCCCAGTTGTTTGGGGATGCGAGTTTGCAGGGCATGACAATGAGTTTCCCAAAAGAAATAATAATTCTGTTATCCAAAGATGGGGAAAATGATGCCAAACTTGAAAACAAGGGACGTCTACAAATTTATTGAGCAACGACTTTGTGCAGTCTGCTGTGCTTTAACTGAAAGCTTTGGATCCTCAGTATCATTTCAAGGTAATAACAATTGTAAAGCCATTGACTGGCAGGTGCTGTTCTGAGCACTTGAGGTATAACTCATTTGATACTCCTAACAACCCTATGGGATGATACTATGACTGTTCTTATTCTATAGGTGTGAAACTGAGGCTCAAAGAGGTTAAGAACTTGCCCAGTATTCTATGGCTACTTAGTGACAGAACTAGAATTCAAATTTGAGTGATCTGACTGGAGTCTGTGCTGTTTTTCTACTGAAGGCAGCAACCTGCCTCAATCCTCCCATTTTATAGTAGAGGAAACTAAAACTCAGAGTTTAAATTACTTACCCATATAACCCACATTTCTAAGAAGTAGCACTACCCTGGGGACTTTGCCTCAATGCTCCGATTTAACCTTTACACTAATCCTGCAGAGAGAATCATTATCAGATCTACTTCTGATGCTTAGAGGGGTTATCTAACTTACCCTATTGCTGTATAACCAGGATACAATGGAACTAGGACTCAGATGTGTGTCTGTGTCACTGCAGAGTCCTTCGGTTTTCTACCATGCCAAGCTAGCTATTGTGGAGACCTAAAGTGATGATAAAAAGGATTGATAATGGACCTGTCATATGTCTAAGTGCTTCTGTAAGGCCTTTGCTTCACTCTACCCCCATCCACCTTCGGATCCAGTACTATCAATTCATTGATCCATATGTATATTAGTGGTGTATCTGTCCTCTTACCCTGTTTTCAAGCACATAGAGTACAGGCCAGAGAATCCTAGAGCTTGGAAGTGCCCTGATGATTAGGTAACATCACTGTGGTCTGTAAAGGGCCAGCAGGGTCTCTGCCGTGCCTTGGGCACTCAATAAATATTAGCTTCTCCCACTCCCGACATAGATCAGAAGGTTCTCAAGTGTTGGGACTGTGTTTCCACTCTTCCTAAGTTCCCTACCACTCCTGACTCAAGAGCTGAGCATAGGAAGTAGCAGTAGAGTGGAAGACTTAAAAGGCTGTGAGCTTGTGGACAAGTCATTTAACTTCCCTGGGTCTCAGGTTCATCATCAGTAAAATAAACAAGAGTACCTACTTCTCTACGTTGTTGTGAGGATAAATGGAAGTGGCCCATGGACAACCTTCAGCACTGACTGTAGCACTTAGCAAGTACTCAGTGAAAGATGGCTGTGGTTGACTTTGCTGGCCAACTGATGTGAGCAGTGCATATGCCATGGCTTTGGCATCTGTGGTGTCAACACTTAAGCACCTGACAGAGTTTAGGCTCCAAGAGAGATGAGGGTGAGGTGGCAGCGCCCTTGAAGTGGGAAGATCCTGGTCCTCCACCACCCACATGCTCTGTGGCCTGAGACATGTTACTTTCCCTCTCTGGGCCTCAGTTGTCTCATCCAGACAGGATGGCAGTGAGCGTGACCCGTTGCATGGTCTATAGGTTATTAATTTCTCCTTTTTTGTGTCCCCCTTGTACCTTTCTCTTTCATCTGCACGTGGGAGAAGAAATGAAGGATTTCTGGTTATTTTGAGGTTAAAGGGTTGATGTTGCCAGAAATCCTTAGAAGGAGCAGAAGACAAGGTGAAAACAGTGAATAAAAGTCCTCTGTGTTTTACTCAGTAGAGAGCTTTAAGGAGATGAGGGGTGCAGTGGTTCACAGCCAGTTTTTAAGAGTTTGACTTCGCCATATGAGGATGAGTGGGTCCTTTTGGCCCCTCTGTTCTGGATTCGTGTCCAAAGAGCCCATTCAGTATTTGGTTGTGGTTTGCAACCTGTGGCTGAATAAGCAGCAAGACAGCAGCAGCACAGAGGCCTCCAATTATTCTCCACTCAAAAGGTATTTGACAGCTTTAAAAACAGTCCACTGGGGTTAAACCCCCTGGCCCTCACTTGCATCTGTGGAGTTGCAAGAGACTTGGAAGGTTAATCCCTCAGGTCGCTGAAAACAGTCTGAAGTGTGGCCAGCTGACTAGCTCCAAGTCACTGGGCTGTTGTTGTGGTAGAGCAGCGTCCCTACCAGAGATAAAGGATGTGAAACCTCAGTTTCCAGAGAACTTCCTTCCAATGAGGGAGCCCTCCTCTGAACTCTCCTCTCTGCTTGCGTGTACCTCTCCTTCCTTTTCTCCATCATCCCGTCTTATCACTGCCTTCCGTGTATGTGCCCTATACTACCCCCACACAGGAATCTGCATTCAGCAAGGCAGTCCAGTGCCTCTTTGAGGCAGCCCAGTGCCAGAGTAAAGAATGTGGCTTTGGAGCCGTACACACCTGGGTTGGGGTCCTACCCTTTGGTGACCCTGAGCAAGTAACTTCAACTTTCTTGGCCTCAGGTTGATTGACTGTATAACAGGGGTCACGTTCACAGCTCCTGTCTTTGCTTGGACAAAGAGATAACAAAGTATCTCAGATTGGATGGCTCAAACAACAGAAATTTATTTTCTCATAGTTTGGGTCCTGGAAGTTTAAGATCAGGGTGCCGGCAGAGTTGGTTGCCTGAGGCCTTTCTCCTTACCTTAGAGTGGGCATCTTCCTGTGTCTCTTCATGTGGTTGTCCTTCTGTTCATGCTCAGCCCTGCTGTTTCTTCCTCTTCTTAGAAGGACACCAGGCATACTGGCTTAGGGCCCCTCCCTAATGTGTGTGCTTTAACTTAATCACCTCTATAAAGACCTGATCTCTAAATACAGTCACATTCTGAAGGAATGGGCCCAAGGGCCTCAACTGGGGGACACAGCTGTCCATAACAGTTCCCAAGTGTGTATTACATAGTTGCATGGATCAGGTGCTTTGTGATCTACTTCTTTGTATATCCTCTTTCTTCATCTCAGGTCTAGGGGGTCAGATACTATAATATTTCCATTTTAGAGATAAAGAAACAGAGTCCTAAAGATTTGGACAGCTTACCCAAGGTCACAGAGCCAGGAACTGGGAGAGCCAAAATTCAAACCCAAGCTTGCCTGACCTGAGCCTACATTCCTTACTGTACTTATGAGAAGTTAATAACTAGTTAAAGTGCTAGGCACCTAGTAGAAGCTCAGTTAATGTTTGTTCCTTTATGTCTTTGAAGCCCTCAATGGGCCCAGACGTGTTGAGTGACTGGGGCCTCATACCTCCTACCTTTTGCTGTTCGTAGATCCTTTTGCAGCCACCTAATCTTCCAGTTCTGCGCTAAACTTGAAAACATAACTACATGCAATATGTGTCACCATAAAACTCTATATCGATGTGAAACAGTGCTATAAAAGTGAAACACCAGTGGAGAAAACAAAAACCATACTTCTCAATTTTCCAGCAGAGTTGTTATCTGATGTG
Source organism: Cryptoprocta ferox (assembly GCA_028646485.1). NCBI lineage: Eukaryota > Metazoa > Chordata > Mammalia > Carnivora > Eupleridae > Cryptoprocta > Cryptoprocta ferox. Next base: position 88,305,922 of record CM053572.1, read on the forward strand.
GTGAAATGATAATAGGACAATGGGGAACCCAGTCCATCTGGATGATGGGGTTTCAGAACCTCTTGCCTGCCAGGAGCTGCATCCCAGAGACCTCCTCCCCCTGTGCCAGCTCAGCCCTCAGAGGCCAGGGATGGGCCAGCCTCACCGCTGCAGACGTGGGGTCACTTTTTCCAGGGGCATAGCCACTAAAAGCTCATGGAAAAATCTCCCTGCAAACTGGAGCTCTGTTCCCTCCTCCCTCTCCATTCCCTCACCCCCTGAACACTGCAGTGAGGCCTGGGCCTTCTGTTTGTGTTATGGCATGCTCTGTCACCTGCAGGTCTCATCATGTGTTTAAGGACAGGTTAGCTTTCATCTGCATGTGGTCAGATAATGGATTACAGTGGGTGCCGTGGCACTCTTGGGATTTCTGTTTTGCGTGATTTGCACTCTGTCTATAGTGCTTTAAGCTAGAGCCAGGAAAGAAGTCAGGGAAGGTTTCTTTTCTCCCCCACTGAGGCTTTATCCAGCTGAACACAGAAGCCTGTTGTCTATCCACAGGGTTGATTACAAAGATAATACTTTGAATTGTCTTGTAGACTCTTAAATGATAGAATTTTAGAGGTAGGAATAAAAACTATCTAGGCAAGAATTTCTCAAACTTCTCTGAGCATCTGAACACCTGGGAATCTTATTAAAATGTGAATTCTGGTTCTGTAGGTATGGGGTGGGACCTAAGAGTCTATGTTTATAACAAACTTCCAGGTGATGCTCTTGGCCTAGGACTACATTTGGTGAGCAAGGATCTAAGTTCCACTGCTTCTCAAGCTTAGCATATGGGGGAAAAAATCCCTTGAGGTGCTGGTTAAAAATGCTCATTCCCAGTCTATGTAACCAAGACATATAGTTAATTAGATCTGGAATGGACCCAGGATTCTGACCTTGTAAATAGGCAACCTAAGTGATTTTGGTATATGTCACCCATGGGTATACTTTGACAAACATTGATCTAGTACAAACCCTATTATTTTATAGACTGAGGATCAGGCAAACAACCAAACATCTTTTGAGCCCCTACTCTGTACTAGGCACCTTATGCATATGCAATCTTCTTTAGTCTTCCTGCAGGGTAGATATTTTTATGCCTACTGTACAGATGATGAAACTGAGGCTTAAGAATTTAACTAACTCACCAGGAATAAACTAAGGCCTTTATGATCTCCAGTTCTGGGGGTTGTTTTCTACCTTATCATATGCCCCTGTGCTGAAACACGCCTTAAGGAAGAGAGAGGAAAAACAATTACGGATCTCTGAAGCGTTCAAGGTTCAGTATTTTGTACTTTTATGCTTATATAAGCCTCTGTGAGCACATGTTCATATCTGAGATCTAAAGTATTAAGACTTGAAATATTAAAACAGAAAATTTATAGACTCAAATGCATGTGTGCAAGTAGAACTTTCTAAATTCCCTACAATGTATCAAAGGTAGAGTTGGGTTTTATATTTTAAAACTATTTGGCCCTTTGGACCAACAGAAGAACTTTCTAAAGTGATCAGGTAATACTTGTACTGAGAACATTCTGCCAGCTTGAAAAGTTTTTTTTTTCCCAAAGAAAGAAAGGAAGAAAACCAAGCTGTGACTTTACAATGCTTTGGAATTACAGAATATGCTTGTAATTTTTACAATTCTGCACAGACTTCTTTGCCACATCTGGTTGATATTACTGGCAGGGATATATGGGGGAATAAACCATGGGCTGGAATGTGAAACATCCCACAAAATGAGTTTCTTATAGGTTGCTGCATAAAACATTTTGATTCTCCCTCTCTTTGGAAGGATGGCTTAAGTGATTTCATGGATTTAGTATTTTCTTTGGTTTGAAGGTAAGGGTTTTTGCCGGTCTACTTGGTGGGGGTTCTGAAGATGTGTGCAAAGGGTTAACTATTCTAGAGTCATGCCATGGACCACGGTGAGGAAAGCCACCCTTGAAGGAAGTCAGACTGACTGACACTGGACACTGGTGATAATGGTGAAACCCTGGGGCTGTCTGAATTGCTACAGAAAAAGGGAGAATGTCGAAAGAAAAGGTTATATGTATAAGGGCTTCAAAAAAACCCCTTAATTTTAGTTCTGATGGTGCATTAAACAACTCACAGCAAGAAGAGCTCAGCGCCTTGCACATACAGCCAGAAGCCTTCTTATGTTGGTGTGTTCTCTGTGCTATATGTGAAAACAGTGAGTTGAGAAAGTGGAAAAATAAAACAAACACCCAGCTGATACCTGGCATTAGTCCATTCCCTGTTGGGGACATTTCCTGCTCAATTCCTAGGAAGAGAACTGTGTGACCAGGGATAACTAAAACATTCATTAAACACCTACTGTGTGTGTGTGTGTGTGTGTGTGTGTGTGTGTGTGGGCGTGTGTGTGTGTGGGTGGGTGCACGCACGTGTGCGTATTATGCTAGTTGTTGGGATGCTGAGTATAGAATGCAGACATGTCGAATCTGAGCCCAGAGGGTGCGAGGATGGGCTTTTTGCCACCTGGCTCCTTCACAGGCTTCCTTGACTGGGACCCACCTGCAGAGTTGGAACCTCTCTGTACAACACAATGTGATGCTCTCAGCACCTTGTGGCATGTGGTAGAGTCAGCTAGCCTCAGCAGGTCTGTGGCCATCACCAAAGATGCTCACATAAAGACTATGCTCTCAGTGGCCACTCAGCCCATTATTGAGAACGAGAACCAAAGGCCAGCCTATGTGCACACCCTGGGATCCTTGTTCCCCTTATCTGGAGTTACAAACTGTCAAGGGAATTGAGAATGTCAGGGAAATAACACATTATATATAGAAAAATATAAGCCTTTTGAGGTGGGCAGACCCCAAACACATGTTCTTCAATTGCCTGAATGATGCAAATGTACCCACATCTAATAATCTTGAATTATTTGTTCTTGAACCACATTCAGCATCAACAGAAACATTTCTAAAGAGCCTAATTACCTCTCATTTTCAACCAACATTTGGGAATCTTTCCAGGGGACAAATAGTATTTTAATTTGATGCCCAAATTCTAGTATAATTTCAAATTATCAAAAAGAAGTGTAACTTTGGCTTTATTTTGTCTTTCCTGTGGGCTCATGGGCTCAATATCCTATATGTTGAACATTAATCTTCATTTGTAAGATTTTCAGTCCATTTACAAAGTCCTCTAGATTGAAGATTGTAATGAAAATGTTTATGCAGTATTAACAGCAAAACTATGCTAAAACAGTACTGTCTAAACCAAATACAAATGGAGAAGTTTGAGGGAAGAGTTGAAGAAGGAAGCATAGGAAGATCCTGAACTCACCTCCTCCCACAGACATGCCACAGACATCCCACACAAAAATCCTCTATGAAAAAGACCTGAAAACTAGCTGAACAGCTCCTCCACAACAAAGGATAAAAAGGCCACATCAAGATGATTAGGAGATATAGAGGTATGGTCTTGCCAAAAGCCCCACCCCTAGTTGGGGATAACCCACTACTGGGAGGAGTCCCATAAATATGGAGTATATCCCTAAGGAGCAAGGGGTTCAAACCCCACCTTAGGCACCTGGTCATTGGGACCTGCACTGGAGAAATGAGCCTCCAACATATCTGGCTTTAAAAACCAATGGGGCTTATGTCCAGGAGACCCAAAGGGCTATAGGATATTGAGACCACTCATAAAGGGGTCACACAGATTCACTCACCCCAGGACCCAGCCCAAACGCAGAAAGCTGAAAGACACCTAGATTATATGTGAAGGAGATTCATTGGCTAAGCTTAAAGAGTCTGCCAGAGGAGTAGAGGTCTGTTGGAACTCTCTCCAGGAACAGAAGTGTGGGCAGATACCATTTTTGCACTCTCCCTCTACCTTGCTAGTGCTTCTTGTCCCACCCCCTGTGCTCTCCTGCAGTCCTGCCAAACCCAGTAAGTGGGCTCAGCCCAGCCCAGCATGCCCCCACAGCCCTGCTTTGTCAAACCTGGTGGGACCTCTTGCCCTGGCCCAGTCCTCCACCATGACCCCACCTTGCAAAACTCACTGGGCAGGCTCATTCCAGTCTAGCACTCCTATGACCTCAAAGTTATCAGGTGTGCACATTCCACACAGGAAATGCCCCTTGAATGCTTGGCTTTGAAAGCCAGGTGTACTTGCATTTCTGAGCCCCACAGAACTGAGGTAATAAAAGAGTTAGTTCGTAGAAGGCTAACACACCCAGGGCATTGCACAGACATTATACTGAAACATACCTCCAGGCTTCTGTGACCACTTCTTCAAAATTAGGATAGGTATATGCTTTGCCTAATACATGGAAACAAACACAGATGGTCAAGCAAAACAAGGAAACAGTGGAATATGTTCCACATGAAAGAACAAGATAAAACTCCAGGAAACATTCTTAATGAATTGGAGATAAGTAATTTACTTGATAAAGTGTTCAAAGTATGGTCATAAAGATGCTCTCAAAAAGAAAGTGAGAAAGAAAAGAAAAACAAAAAAATGCTCACCAATCTCAGGACAAGAATGGATGAACACAGAGAGGATTTTAAGGAAGAGATAGAAAATATAAGAAAGTACCAAACAAAAGTCACAGAGTTGAAGACTATAATAACTGAACTAAAAAATACACTGAGTGGTTCAACAGCAGACCAGATGAAGCAAAAGAATAAATCAGTGATCTGGAATACAGGGCAGTGGAACTTACCCAGAGCAGCAAAAAGAAAAAGGAATTTTAAAAAGTGAAGATAGCTTAAGGTACCTATGGCACAACATCAAGTGGACCAACATTCACATAGTAGGGGGTCCCAGGAAGAGGAGAGAGATGAGAAACAAACCTAAAACTTATTTGAAGAAATGATGGCTGGAAACTTCCTAACCTGGAGAAAGAAATAGACTTCCAGATGCAGGAATCCCAGAAACTCCCTAATAAGAGAAATCAAAGGGACATTATAATTCAAGTGTCAAAAGGTAAAGATAAAGAAAGAATCTTAAAAGCAGCAAGAAAAAAAAAACGTTTTACATACAAGGGAACCCCCATAAGGCTATCAGTTGAGTTTGGGGGCACCTGTGTGGCTCAGTTGGTTAAGTGTTTAACTTCAGCCCAGGTCATGATCTCACAGTTTGTGGGTTCGAGCCCCCCATCAGGCTCTGTGCTGACAGCTCAGAGCCTGGAGCCTGCTTCAGATTCTGTGTCTCCCTCTCTCTCTGCACCCCGCCCCCACTCATGATCGATCTCTTTCTCTCTCTCTGTCTCTCAAAAATAAATAAAAACATTTAAAGAAATTTTTTAAGACTATCAATTGAGTTTTCAGCAGAAATTTTGCATCCCATAAGGGAGTGGCATGATGTATTCAAAGTACTGAAAGCAAAAAAATTTCCAGCCAATAATACTCAACCCAGCAAGGTTAACATTAAGAATAAAAGAAGAGAAAAAGAGTTTTCCAAACAAGCAAACACTAAAGGAATTCACCACTAATATATCAGACTTAGAAGAAATGTTAAAGGGACTTCTTTTTAAGCCAAAAATAAAAGGCACTAATTAGTAACAAGAAAAATTATGAAAGCAAAAATTCTCATTGGTAAAGGTAAGTTTATAGTAAAGGTAGTGGACAAATCACTTATAAAGCTAGCATGAAGAGTAAAAGACAAAGTAGTAAAACTAACTATAAAAGTTAGTTAAGAGATAACACAATAAAAATACATAAAATGTGACCTCAAAACATAAAATGTAGGAGAGAAGAGTAAAAATTTAGTTTTAGAATGCATTTAAACTTAACTTTCTATCAACTTAGAATATCAATGTATATGTATATACACACACACATATGTATGTATAGGTGTGTGTGTGTATGCATATACACAGGAGATAATGAGAATGGAGTTGGAAAATAACACTTAAAAAAAGGCATCAAGCCACAAGGGAAGAAAGCAAGAGGGTAAAAAAACAAAGAGAAACTACAAAACAGCCAGAAAACAATGAACAAAATGGCAATAAGTACATACTTGTCTATAATTACCTTAAATATATATGGACTAAATTCTCCAATCAAAAGACATAGAGTAGCTGAATGGATAATAAATAAATAAATAAATAAATAAAACCCATATATATGCTGCCTAGAAAAGACTCAACTCAGAAATAAGACACATACAGACTGAAAGTGAAGACATGGAAAAAAATGTTTTGTACAAGTGGAAACCAAAAGAAAACTGGGGTAACTATACTTATATCACAAAATCGGCTTTAAAACAAAGACTGTAATTAAACAAAAAGATGGGCATTACATAATGATGAAGGAGTTGCTCCAGCAAAAAGAAATAACATTTGTAAATACTTATGCACCAACATAGGAGCACCTAAATATATAAAGTAAGTATTAACAGACCTAAAGATAAATCAACAGTAATATAATAACAGTAGGGGGTTTTAGTACCTGCTTAAATTGATGGATAGATCATATCTACATAAAATCAATAAGGAAACATCAGCCTTAAACAACACATTAAACCAGATGGGCTTAATAGACATATACAGAACATACCACCCAAAAGGAACATAATGCACATTCTTCTCCAGTGCATATAGAACTTCTCCAGGATAGATCATAGGTTAGGCCACAAAACAAGTTTCAATAAATTTAAGAAAATTGGAATCATGCATCCTTTCAGACCACAATTGTTTGAAACTGGAAATCAATCACAAAAGAGAAAACTGAAAAAAAAATCACATTTATGTGGAGATTAAACAATACTCTACTGAACAACTAATGGGCCAATGAAAAAAAATCAAAGGAAAAATTTAAAAATACCTCGAGACAAATGAAAATGAGAATGCAACATTCCAAAATCTAGATGCAGCAAAAGCAGTTCTAAGAGAGAGGTTAATAGCAATACAGACCTACCTCAAGAAAAAAAGAAAAATCTCAAATTAACAATCTAACTTTACACCTTAAGGAACTGGAAAAAAGAGGAACAAGTGAAGGCCAAAGTCAGTAGAAGGAAGGAAGTAATGAAGATCAGAGAAAAAATAAATAAAATAGACACTAAAATGACAGTAGAATCAATGGAACAAAGAGCTAATTATTTGAAAAGACAAATAAGTTGATAAAGCTTTAGCTAGACTCACTAAGAACAAATGTGATAGGGCTCAAATAAATAAAATAAGAGATGAAAGAAAATATAACTGATAACACAGAAATGTAAAGGATCATAAGAGACTGCTATGAATAACTATATGCCAACAAATTAAACAACCTAGAAGGAATAGATAAATTCCTGGAAACATACAATACTTCAAAATCAATTTATGAAGAAAGAAGATCTGAGTAGACTGATTACTAGCAAGAAGACTGAATCAGTAATCCAAAACCTCCCAATAAATAAAAGTTTATGCTTCACTGATAAGTTCTACCATACAAAGATTTTATACCTATACATCTCAAACTCTTCCAAAAAACTGAAGAGGAGGAAGTGCTTTCAGACTCATTTTACAAGGACATCATTACCCTAATACCAAAACCAGACCAAAAAAACTACAAAAAAAAAAAAAAAGGAAAATTACAGGATGATATCCCCAATGAAAATAGATGCAAAAATCCTCAACAAAATATTACCAAGCCAAATTAGACAATACATTGACAGGATCATACACCTATAATCAAGTAGAGATTTATTCCAAGGATGCAGGGATGGCTAATATTCACAGGTCAATTAATGTGTTATACCACATCAACAAAATGAAGGATAAAGATCATAGATCATCTCAGTAGATGTAGAAAAAGCATTTGAGAAAATTCAACATCCATTTATGATAAAAACTCTCAACAAAGCAGGTATACAGGGAATGTACCTCAACATAATAAAGGCCATTTATGACAAGCCCACAGCTAACATCACACTCAATGGGCAAATCTGAAAGCTTTTCCTCTAAGATCAGGAACAAGACAAGAATACCTGCTCTTGCCACTTTTATTCAACATGATATTGGAAGTCCTAGCCAAAGCAGTTAGGAAAGAAAAGAAATAAAAGTCATAGAAAACAGAAAGGAAGAAGTAAAACTTACAGTATTTGTGGATGACATAATAGCATATATAGAAAACCCTAATATCACCACCAAAAATTGTTAGAACTAATAAATTCAGTAAAGTTGTAGGGTACAAAGTCAATATACAAAAATTTGTTGCATTTTAATACACTAACAACAAACTACCTGAAAGAGACATTAAGAAAACTGTCCCATTTATAATTGCATTAAAAAAAATAAAATACCTAGGAATAAATTTAACCAAGGAGGTGAAAGACATGTACACTGAAAACTACAAAACATTCGTGAAAGAAAATGAAGAGAGCATGAATAAGTGGAAAGATCTTTCTTGGTTATGGAGTGGAAGAATTAATATTGTTAAAATGTCCATATCACCCAAAGCAATTTACAGATTCAGTGCAACCCCTATCAAAATCCCAATGGCATTTTTCTCAGAAATAGAACAAACAATCCTAAAATTTGTATAGAACCACAAAATATTAGGAATAGCCAAAGCAATCTTGAGAAAGAACAAAGCTGGAGGCATTCCTGTGCTCCCTGATTTCAATCTATATTACAAAGCTATAGTAATGAAAACTGTATGGTATTGACATAAAAACAGACACATAGATCAATGGAGCAGAATAGAGAGCCCAGAAACCATTTATGACAAGGTAGGCAGGAACATACAATGGGGAAAGGGCAGTGTCTTCAATAAATGTTACTGGGATAACCGAACAACCATATGCAAAAGAATGAAACTGGACCATTATCTTACACCATATACAAAAATTAATTCACAGTGGATTAGAGGCTTAAATATAAGATCAGATGTCATAAAACTCCTAGAAGAAAACATAGGTGGTGAGCTTCTTGACATCATTCTTGGAGATATGTTTTTGGATCTGACTCCAAGGATATGGCACTGAAAGCAAAAATATACAAATGGGACTACATCAAACTAAAAACCTTCTGCACAGTGAAGGAAACCATCAACAAAATTAAAAAAAAAAAACTAAACGGAAGAAAATATTTGCTAATCATAGATCTGATAAGTGGTTAATACCCAAAATATGTTTTAAAAAGGCATACAACTCAGTAACAAAAACATCTGAATAAAAAATGGGCAGAGGATCTAAAGAGACACTTTTTTCAAAGAAGACATACAGATGGTCAACAGACACATGGAAAGGTCTTCAACATCACTAACCACCAGGGAAATGCATATCAAAACCACAATGAGATATCATCTCATAAAGTGAGAATGGCCATTGCAATAAAGACAAGAAATAACAAGTGTTGGTGAGGATGTGGAGAAAAGAGAACCCTCATGCCTTGTTGGTGGGAATGTAAATTAATGCAGCCACTCTGGAAAACAGTACGGAGGTTCCTGAAAAATATAAAAATAGAACTACCATATGATCTAGCAATTCCCCTTCCAGGTATTTATTTGAAAAAACCAAAAGCACTAACTAGAAAAGATATCTGCACCCCTATGTTCACGGCAGCATTAAGTCATAGTGGCTGAGATATGGAAACCACCAAAGGGTCCATTGATGGATGAATGGAATACTACTCAGCCATTAAAAAAGAGAATGAAACCTTGCCATTTGGGACAACATGGATGGGCCTCGAGGGCATTTTGTTTAGTGAAATAAGTCAGAGAAAAATACTGTATGCTCTCCTTTATTTGTGGAATGTGAAAAGTAAAACAAATGAATAAACAAAACCAACCACAGAGATGCAGAAAACAGATTGGTGGTTGCCATAGAAGAGAGGAGATTGGGGGATGGGTGAAAAGGGAGAAGGGGGTCAAGAGGTACAGAGTTACAATCATAAAATAAATAATCCATGGAGAGGTAATATACAGTGTGGTGACTATAATCGACAATATGGTACTGCATATTATACAACTTTATGGTGGTAAGGAAGCTAGGCCCACTGTGGTGGTCATTTTGCATTGTATACAAATATCAAGTGGTTATGTTGGACACCTGAAACTATTATGATGCTTTATGTCGATTATACTTCAATAAAAAATAAGAAATAAGTAAAACCTGTTTTAAGTGGAAAAAGAAAAAAAGAAGAGGGAGGGGGAGGGGAAATGGAGAAGTTTAAGTAAATTTTACGCTCCTTGCCTGAATGTGGTGTGTTGGACCTGAGTTTTGGTTCATGGTTTAGAAAAATCTTTTAATGTTTTCTTCATGATGTTTCTTTCTTCCTGTCATTCCTTCTTTAATTCTACGTACTCTGCTTATGGCGATGAAGCCTGTTTGGAAGTCTGGCCTCATCTTGATTGGCACTGCCCATTGTATAGCCAAAAACTTCCCATGGTTGGCTAAATGGAATAGTTAGCTATTAAACTAATGGTTTGGCCTCTCATTGGTGTGTCTACGGCTCTGGACTAGAATTTCTCATCAGTGAGTCAGCTTTTGATCAAAATACATATAGAACATGACAACATTTCTCCTAGTGAAGAAAACCTCTTGAGTTTTGAAGGTCAAAATGTTCTGTCTAAGGGGGGAAAAAAACAACTGCATATCTAAGAGGGTTAAAGAGTAACCAAGGACTAATTCTCTCCATCTCAATTTCATTTAATTTTAGATATATGAGATTCTAAGATATATGTGTATCAAGATGCTCAGAGAGATCTAACTTTAATAATGTTTATAAAAGTTTTACATGGAAATCAGTGATAGCGGTATAGAAAGAAATGCTAGATCATCAATTTTATTCATATCATGGCTTTAATCATCTCCTTCCTGTGTCTCCACATCTCCTACTCTGCCCTTTCTCTTTCCAAAAGCACATGCATAGACACATAACATACCACCCACACATACACATAAAACCTTTTCTCTATAGAAGAATCCCAGACAGATAAATGAAGCTCCCTTCCAGGGTGCTACATCTAAGCACAGATATAATTTCACTTTAGCACAAGATACTGACTTTTAAATTAGCTCAAATTATTGAGCAACATTGTGAAAAGATATCAGGAGTCAGAAAGGCAGCCGTGGTGGTAGAGGGGAAAGATGCTTTGTCTCCTTGGCTCATAATTGGTGTTTTAGGTGCATAAAGATGGTAGTGGCAGATCTGTATCAGAGACAGTAAAATATTAGTGTAAATGTTTTCCAGTCTCCAGAGAGAGCTTCTGTCTTCCCTGGAAGAGATGTGCATGGTCAGGCTTCTACCCAAGACCTTCCGGGACTTTCATTTCATTTTACAACACAGAACAGAGCATTGTCAACCACCAGTTCCCAAGGGCTCAGCCATTGAACAAAATTATCTCAGGGAATAATTGTTATAGCTTCTATCGCTAATGGTATTTTCTGCAGATCCTGTTCCCTTGTGCATGGCACTTCCTTTATTTAAATGAGAGTGAAAGATGGGAGATCATTAGGCCTAATGAGGCCAGGAAAGCAGTAGCAGGGGAAAATAGGTTGCCCAGAGAGTACTCTACTCACAAGTCTCTCCTCAAGTGTAGAGTCATTGACGGGAGGTTGAGGAGATTGGGTAAAATTTGTCAGCTCTATCTTTACCAGTTTGTCCACTACCTTCTGTCTCTTCTGCTGGTCACCCTAATACAAGCCACCATCCTTTCTTGATTGGATGACCTCAAGGACTTCCTCACTACATCTTCCTGCTTTTACTTATGTTCCTTCATTATCCAAGGTCCATCCAACAGATGCCAAGATTGTTTTAGGACAAAAATCAGATCTCCTCATTCCACAATTAAGCCTTCCAATGACTTTCTGTTGTTCTAAGAAAAAACACAAACTCCTACCTTACAGTCTAGCCTCTGTCACTCTTCCTGGTGCCATCCTAGGCCACACTCCCCACTTCCACCATGACAGCCTTACAGGTCTTTCTCCTGTTGCTTCAACTCTCCCATATCTTTCTCAACTCAGGGCCTTGGCCTTGCTATTACTTCTGCCTGAGACATTCTGACTCCACATGTTGGCCTGGGTAAGTCCTTCTTGAAATGCGTATCTTGGTGCAAACATCACTTCCTCAGAGAGCCCTTTTCTGATAGCCCTACCTACAGCATTGTTTCTTCCTTCCTGGTCTTTGTACGTAACAGGATCCTGTTTTCTTCATGGCACTTACCACTATCTGAAATTCTTCTGCTCATTTATTTGTTTCGTTGTTTATTTTCTGGTCTCCCATTCCCTGTCAGAATGTAAGCTTCTTGAGAGTAGGGATTTTGTCTTATTGACTCTATAATTACCTAATACTGCATCTAGCACATAGTGGGCACTTGATAAATCTTCTTTAAATGAGTGAATGAGAGAAAGAACTTGGTCTCTCCAAAATCTACTTTTTTTTTTCCTCAATGTATAGTCAAAGGCACCCTCTCTTCTGAATCATTGCCCCGAAAAAGCCCCAAATCACTATTTAATAGCATATATGCACATACAATGCATACATCCACATGCACACTCAAAAGTGAGGATAAAACTAACACACTAGATTTCCTTCCTCAGTTTCTGAGATCTACTTTACTTTTTTCAAGAAAAAATGACTTGGGTTTAAAAAACAGGAAGATCCTGCCCTGAAGTTGTGAGAGGGCCTTCGTGGGATGAGCCCATCCACACACAGGTGGGGCCATGCAGCATGCAGGTGAACTGACTTCAAGAGGCAGCAGGTGGATTTCATACTCCCACCAAAGAGAGAGAAACAGCCCATGCGAGATCCTCTGCTAGCAGATGTGAGCCAATGCCTGAGACCGAGAGCTGGGGAGGGAATGCTATTTTTTGATGCTTATTTCAAAGACCTGGAAATAATACTCTGTGATACAATGAAGTGAAAAGATAAACTGTGTTTGCTTCATCTCCCGGTGTCATTGATTTTTTACTTCTAATGGGCATTGAAAGGGATTGTGCAGCTATTGGGAGCCTCAGCACAGTGAAGGCTTTACAAAAACAGAAAAAGAAGACTTGTGGGGAATCAAACAAAAACCAAGCCTTAGTCTGAAAAAAAAAAAAAAAGAATAGATTACACTAATTTACTGAACACTACCTAAACCTCCAAATTATTCTTCTCTTGATCTGAGATCGAAACCAGAGATTGTTTGAAAGACATCTGGCGAATTAGTCCAAACCTGAAGCGAACCCTATCTTCTAAAACAATTGAACCAGAGCCATACTGGAACATCAAATTATTAATGTTTTCCAAACTAACCCTCTCTGAGTCTCTGGCTGGTGTTGTATAAAGCTGCAACACCAACCTGCCATTTATTCATCTTTGCTTCCATCCTGCCTCCTGCTCCTATCCACCATTTCTCCCTTCTGTGCAGATACCAGTCTTTGGTAATGGGCCCACCCTCCATGCTGCACTGTGGAATGCAGACTGTCTGTCCTGCTTCCATGATTGTGAGGGATGCTGCTATTCTGAACAGCTTGGCCCAGTCACCACCTTTGATTTCACATCATGGGGAAAAGAGGAGTATCTTTTCAGTGAGGTCATACTTATTAGATACATGGGGGAGAAAGGGAATATAGGATGGAATAAAGGAAGAAAACCTGGAATCAGGAAGAGAGGGAAGAAGACCAGAAAGTAAACATGGAGCAGCAATGGTAAAGATAGAGACTCGGTGGAGGACAAAGGAAATGAAAGAAAAAGAATAGGAATATTTGGGGGAACATGTATTTCAGGTTTGGTTTTGTCTTTTTCTCATTCCTTCCAAGGCAAATGGAACAAGTTTTGATCACACATGTGCCTCTTCAATCTGTGCCAAGCTCAGTGTGAGCTCTTGTCTGTACAGTAACCTCCCCCTCCCTCCCCCAGGAGGTAAGAAGCATCATCTTCATGGATTGCCAGAGTTGAATGGCACCTTCTAGAACTTCTAGACCAGTGCCCCCATTTTACAGCTGAAGGACCTGAGGCACAGAGCAGTAGGGAATGTACAATCCCAGCCCTCAGATTTTTGGTCTGGTGCTGTGGGCATAGCCCAAAGATACATTCTTTACCTTGGCCATGATTTTTCATTAAGTGACAAAGAGAAACCCTGGAAGAAGGATCATTGGCTTATAAGGAATCAAGTATTGATGCTTGAGGGGTCAGGCTGGGTAGCAGTTACCTTAACAGAAAAAGGATATTTCTTTGAAAAATGTAATACTGGTAATAGATCTGCTGGAGAAGTAAGGATGAGTGATTCTTATCTATGATAGGATTGTTGGAGGTTCTAAGGAAGCATTATGACTACTTTCTGGTAGTTATGTCATGACATATCTGAGGAAGGAAATTGAAAGGTTAAACCCCACATGAGAGCCATTCCAAGGAAAGAAGCACCAAAATAGATAATCAAAAGGCATGAGTAGAGGCTGACTCCCTAGGACTTCCACCCTGGTGTTGGAAGAATGGCAGGTCCCAACAAAGGGAAAAGAAGAGGAAGTCTTCTGGAAGCAGGGTGATGGAGACTGCTTCTCAGAGCCTGCAGGCTTCCCAGGGACAACAAGCCTGGTATATTTGAATTTCCACCCCATAGGAATTTCAGAAATTCAGAAGCTGAAGTCAGCTTGGTATCAGCCTGAGCAGCATTTTCTTTCCTATCCTACTGAATTACTTCTCTAAGGACACATTTTTATAAGGAGCATGTGCATTTAAGAAAAAAGACCCCAGCCTGTTCCTTATAACCCAGCAGACACTGAGGAACTCACCAGGTTTTCCTAGTGGGCAGGGGCTCCGCACCCTGCTTACCTGTCATAAATAACCCATTTACCTGGAGCTAATTAGCCAGACTTCAGTGTGGAGTCCCAAATTGCTATGCTAATGACAGCAGCCCTCCCCTCCCAAGCAGTGCTGATTTCTCAGCTCAGCATGAGGGACTTCAATAATATCTCTTTCCAATGATATAATTTGATTCCTCCATGGGAGGCTGCTCTGGTCCTAGCTCACTTAGCACTAAATCTCTTGCTAGATAGTCTCATTACTTAATCTTTTCAGGCCCCAGACCAGCCCAGGCCTCTTATTTATTTATCTGGGGCCCTGTTTACTTCCCTCTTGTAAATTACTTCTGGCTCCTGGCCGTCTGATCACTGCAGTGATAGACTAATAGCTCGGAGCTACCGCATTTGCCTTGTGTGATGAGGCAAATAATATGCTTAACTTATGGGAGAGAAGTGCACCCTCCATTTATTTCAGTGGGGGAAAATATTACTCAGGGGAGAGGGCCAAATCATTTACCTAATGGCTGCTGGTGGAAGTTGGTGTAATTACTGACAGAATTATGTGAAACAAATTGCCATGTGCATAAATCTAAACTTCCAGATTCTCAAAGGCAGAGAATTTCAGCAGTTGGCAAGGGTACTGCCTTTCTGATGGGTGGGTTTCTGAGAGGGTGTTGGCAGAAAGAGGATCTTGGCCCTCTGGTTTGCTTGGCAAGTGGTGCTCTTCCTCAGCTACAGACTCTTTAAACATCTAAGGCCCTGGCAAGCAACCTACAACCTTCCGGCCTGTCCAGCTCACTGCCACCTGCTGTAGTAAATAAAGTTTTATTGGAACACAGCCACACCCATCATTTACATAATGTCTGTGACCCTATCTGTGCTATAGTGGCAGAGTTGGCATAGTTGTGGCAGAGACTGTATGGCTCCCAAAGCCAAAAATATTTGCAATATGGCTCTTTATAGAAAGTTTGCTGACCCTTGCTCTACCAGAAGAACCTTCATATATTTCATATGGAGATGAAGGGATTAAATTCGATGACTCCCCGTAATTTTCCTGCAGACACTTCAATCCTATGGCAAGGAAATTTGAAGGGAACTAGAATGTTATCTCACTTTGTAGGGCTTCTGAAACTATTCATTGGCTTTTCTCAACAATTATGTGGTTTGGTAGGGATTGTGAGCCCAGTTGACAGAAGAGAAAACGGAGACTCTGAAAGGTAAAGTGTTTTTCCCAAGTCCTTCAGTGAGGAAATTGCAGAACCGGGATTCACCTTCACTGTCTGACTTCAAATTCTGTGTCCTTTTAGCTGAACCTCACTTCTTCCCAAGGTAAAGAAGGACAGAGGCCTCGGCAATGGGAGAGGATGTATCTCAGCAGAAGGGCTGCCAAAAGGGATCACATGAGCAGCCAAGTCACAAGGAAAACCAGAGCTAGAGGAGACATGAAGGGGTCTTGCTTTCCTCAGTCTACCCTCGCAGTGGGGTAGATGGTGGAGCAGATATAAGAATACTTTATTGTGAAACACAATAGCCATTTGTCAGGCAGCAAGAGAAAACCCAAAAAGAAGAAGGCCTGGGTGATAAAAGTTTATTTTATGGCCCATGTTGCCTATGCAATGCTGATTATTGAAGAAAGAGCCTGGTCCATATGGCCTCCTTCTGGGGAAGGTGAATGCCACCAGCTGTGCTGCAGCCAGGGCTGACAGCTAGCCTTGGCTCTTGCACCCTCTGGAAGCCATGCTCTAGGTTTGGGGGCAGCCTGGAGCCAGAATCAGATGCCCTGCACTTCGGCAGTGAGTGTGAGAAGGGTCGGGTGTCCACTGGCCTGCAGTCATCAGCAGTGTGCCCGCTGCAGCTGTAGATGTCTCTGGTTGAAAACGTGACCTAAAACTCCTCTTGCAAAATAGTCTTTGGACTCTGCACCTGGGAAGACCGGAGGGCACAGTGGAAATGATAGTAAATAATACAACTATGGAGCAGCAGCTATGATTTGTTGGGTGCTTACAAAGCACCAGGCATTGTTCTAAACCCTGTAATCTTCATGATCTCACTTAATCCTCACAATCACCCTGTGAGGTGGGTGTAACGATTCCATTTTATCAAAGAGGAAATGAAACTCAGCGATGATAAAAATTTTGCTCAAGCTAATGTGTAAATGGTGGAGCTGAGAACCGAATCTACCTGACACCTTAACTGTTCCACGTACCAGGGGTGGGAGGTAGGAAAGCCACACACATAGGGCCAAATGGCCAGAGAGTGGCTCAGCCATGTGGATATATAATTTTGTTCTTTAGAACCTCAGTGTTCAATGTTTGAATGAATGTAACAGCCAGGGTTGTGGAGACGATCAAAGGTGATGGTATATTTTCAGCCTAAACCTACTGTCTGACTCATAGTAAGAGCTCAGCAGGCCCCTCTCCACTTTCTTCCCTCTTCCTGTGCCTGATAAAACACAAATCCAAGCTTTTCCATCACTACCATCATTATCCATAATATTCTGCTGAGCTCTGCAGGGAGTGGGATACACAGACCCAGCCTCTCCCTTTAAGGCACTTTCTGCCTAGAAAGACATATATTTACCCATGTATAAATGGATATACATTTATGGACTATACCAACAGGGAGAGAACATCCCACCAAATGTGAATGGTGGTGTGTTTATCACATGCATGTGAAGGGAAGTGTGTTTTAGAGGAAGACGTTTTTACAGTTCATTCATCCTTGCTGAGCTGCTGCTTGGGAAGATAGAAGGCAAAGAGAAATTTGGAAATAGGCAGGTGGGACAGGCAAGGCCTCACTGTCACTTGTCTTTTGATCAGGCCACAAAGGCTCTTGGTTCAGTCCTCTCCTCTCCTGGAACTGGCATGGATTGTGAATACTAAAGGGTCGGCCTTCAGTAGGAGATCTGGACACACAAGAGAATTAACATTGTTTTGTGCTGTACTACGTGCTGGGCAAGTTCTTTCTCTGGCATTTTCATTTTTTCCTTCCAACCCTGTGAGGTGGGATGTCTTACATCCATTTGCTATGGAGGGAAGAAGTTTAAAGAACTTACGGTCTTAGAGTTAAGGAGAGTTGGAAACAAGATCAGAACCCATATCTTTCCAACCTGGAGCTCATTATACACTACACATCAGGTCATGTTTTCACTCTGAGAAGGAGAGGTACCCTCTACCTTTCTCATGACATCCCAACTGTCTCCACAAAATTTCTAGAAATTATTCCAGGGTCTGTATATAGCTTTTAGGGGTGTGATCACTTCCAGCTTAGAGAAACTGGGCTTTTTAGGACTCTCAAAATTACCACTGATGGAAACCTGAAGCAAAGGAGAATAAGGAAAAACTAACAAGCATCAACAATGACAACACAAAGCCATGAAGTGGGACTAGTGTTAAAGATCACAGGGTCCTAGGCCTAGAGCCCTCTGGGTCTTTGTGACTCTCTGAATGTCATCTCTGCAGCTCTCTGCCTGGCAGCTCCATTCATTCGGGTGACCCCTGTGATGGAACCCTAGCGGACTGGCACTATATCTTTACCGCTTCGGTCTCTGGACCAGTCACCCTGGTCTGAGTCATATGCCCACCTTCTGTTGCTGGAAGGAAGCCGGATGAATTCTAGGCAGACAGAGCTGAGAGCAAACATGGCTCAACCAGGTGGAGTTCTGACTATGATTCCAAAGGTCACAGTCACCTTATATCCAGAACATTAGGCCTCTTGAAGTCAACAGCCATGTTGAGAGAGCCTTGTTATTTCATTCCTAGTCTTCTTTAAAATAGGGAAGACACATCTGCAGCTCTTCCCAGGATTCACCCGAAGGGAGCTAAAGATGCACACTCAATAGGACTGAGAAGACATCAAGGCTGCTGGAGGAGCAGTGAACATTTGAATTGTTAAGGCTGGGGAAATAATGGGAAGAAGGGAGGCAACTTGGGAAGGCCATGCCCTTGTTTCCAGAGCTAAGAGAGAGCATCCTTGAAGCTTGGCAGGACTTTAGGAGAACAAAGGAGGCTTGATAGAAGTCTAGATCTCTCCTCTGCCTCCCTCTCCCCTTTTCATTCCTGCCATGTCCTTGCTTACTTCTTCTAATCCTGCCATTTGAAAACTGCCTTTTGTAGTTCAGAAGTTCACCAGGTTTTATTTTCTCTACATCTTTATGCCTTCTTATTCATATCTAGAAGGCTCGTCTCACATCCTATTGTCTAATTAAATGCCACTCTTTAAGACTCAGCTATCATCTCACCTCCTCCAGGAAGTCCTCCCTGATGTCACTGATTTTATGTATTAGAAAGACTTCCTCTGGCCCTAGCCTTCTGGGCAAACTATTATCTGAGGATCAACCATACTTACTCCTGAGACTGATGCTTTGCCTGACTTTCTACCCGACTACGTGCTACTTGTGCATGGGGAATTGCATTTTTATTTTTTATTAGCAAGGTTTAGTACAGTGCTAAAATATTTTTATTGGAAAAACTGAGTAAGTGATATCTTAGCTCAGGCTGTTATAACAAAATACCAAAGACTGGGTGGCTTATAAACAACAGATATTTATTTCTCACAGTTCTGGAGACTGGAAGTTTGAGATCAAGATGCCAGCATGGCTGAGTTTGGGTGAGAGCTCTTTTCTGGGCTCATAGATGGCCATCTTCTTGCAGTATCCTTACATGGAAGGAGAGACAGCAAGAGGTGGGGTGGGGAGAGAAAGGGAGAGAAAAAGAGAAAGAGAGAGAACAAGAGAAGAGAACTCTGGTCTAAGGGCACTAATCCCAACATGAAGACCCTACCTTCATGACCTCATCTAATCCTAGTTACCTCCCAAAGGCCTCATCTCCAAATACCATCACATTAGAGGTGAGGACTTCAACATCTGAATTTTGGTAGGACACAAACATTGAGTTCACAGCAAATGGGAAGTAGTGCCATAGAGCAGATGTTGATTTTATAGAACTGATTACCTCAGAGGTATTTGAAGTGGAGGATATGAACATCAGTCTCAAATGTCTAGATATGCATTTACCAGATGTGTTCTATCTTAATAGATGTTCAGCAAAAGAAAAAGAAAAAAAAGTGTCCTGGTCAAACCAGTTTGGGAAATGTTCTAAAGGAAATATGGAAGGCTTCCTGATTGCAGGACTTATTCAAACCTTTATTTTGTTAATATGCATTGTGAATTTCCAAGAGGTGAAAACAAGCGTGCAACTAGTTCCCAAACATTTTTTGACTGTGGAATCTGTGTTCATGGTGCATTTGGTGGGTCTTGAGATTTATAGGACTGGTATCGAGATGCTATGAGGCTAAAACTTTTTTATAAATTAGATTAACCCATAGGTAAAAGAGCCTGAAAAAAATACTGAGGGCCATTCACTATTTCCTCTGGGAATGCTCTGGTGATCAAAGCAGGTTGGTGATTCTGAGGCACCATTTAATTGCAATCTACTTTGGCCCTTGAGAGCCTTCTCATTGTTGGTTCTGATACGGTGCCAAGGTCCCTCTCCAGGCACTTCCTTCCACTGAGGTCCAGAAGCATTTCAGAGGCTTTCATAACACCCCCACCTCTTTCTCGAAGCTTCCCCTGATTTGCTAGAGGAAAGGTGTCCTTTTCCCCCCATGCCATTTGTCTAAAATTGCTGGTCCTCTCTCTCTCCGGGGCCCACCACCCTCAACATTTCCCCTTGGACTCTATCTTTGCGGAATTCCTCTGGCCTCAAGGGCAGAGAGCAGCTGGGCCTGCTGAGGATTCTGAGTGGATTGTGAGAACCCAGATTCCTGCCTGAATCCAATATCCTTACCCTAGCCCGCCCAGTTCCCTCTAGAGGTGGAGTGAATTCTTCCCAGCTGAATGGTATGAGATGGATGCCTGCAAGTACTCAGCACCTTCCTGAAAGCTGTGAATATTTATGCGTTCACAGGATGGGCTACATTCCAGCCTAGGGTCCTTTTCCTGCTCTGCCACCCTGTCCCTCAGGACTGTAGTCTGATCCATGTACCTTCCATGGGGAGAATGGCAATTAAGTGGTGCCTCAGAATCACCAACCTGGATTGATCACCGTGGCGCTCCCAGAGGAAATACTGAATTGCTCTCAGATACTTTTTCTTTTTCCTGAGGCTTCAGATCAAGGGAATGCTACACCACCTTGGGGCTGCTGTCACCTCTGGAATCTTGGTGTCAGATACTTGCACAAAGCATACAAGCACAAAGGAAACCTGCAACACATGCTCGCACCTCCTCTCCCCTTCTGCCCAAGCACTAGTTTGACCCATTACTACCCCCCATGCTTTTGCTCATGCCCATTTCTCCTGCCTGGGATGCCCTACCTGCCCTTCCAAGACCAACCCAAGGCTAAAGATGGTGCCATGTGGTTCTTAAGAGTGAGAGTTCTAAGGTGGAAGATTATTGCAAACATTAAATGAAATATATTCCCTAGAAAGCATTTATCAGACTGCTTGGTGTTCAGTAAGTGTCAGTTACTTTTATCTTGTCCTCAAGCCTCAACACCCCCCCCCCATTAATGAAGACTGTGTGGCAATCTCATCCCACATTGGTCCCCCAGATGCCTCACTGTGATCTTCAGAACCACTTTGATCACACTTCTGATGATACTGTTTGCATTGTTTTAATGGACTGCTGTTCATCTTTGGTGTTATTAAACAGGGTC
This sequence comes from Cryptoprocta ferox, assembly GCA_028646485.1. Classification (NCBI taxonomy): domain Eukaryota; kingdom Metazoa; phylum Chordata; class Mammalia; order Carnivora; family Eupleridae; genus Cryptoprocta; species Cryptoprocta ferox. The sequence goes on from CM053572.1 coordinate 88,327,272, forward strand.
CTTCGTCTTTTCTCCCACCTGCATGGTTGACAGTCATGTTGTCTGCTGGAGTAAACTGCACACACAGGCTGGTTAATTTACTCATCTGATTCATTCAGCCACCTGATGGGCTAATGTCAAAGATTTGGAAAAATCACCTTTGTTCATCTTGCAGCCACCCTTTCATTTAAGGAACTGGAAAAATGGCAGTCCCACAGGTGGAATCCTGCCCACAGATAGATTGTGTTTGCTCTGCAATTTAAAAAAAAGGATTGACTATATTTAAAAATTGAGAGTTCGCATAAAAATCCAGATTGCTTGTCCCCCCCCCCCCCCAAATCAGGAGCTCTGGCAGCAATACAGGGCCCTGATTCCCATGTAACAGCAGTCCTCAGCTCAGAGCCAAGTCTTGGGAGACCCTTTTGAGGAGCATGCTTTCTCCAAATTGCTAAAATCCCATCACTGTCACTGTTCCACATGGGCCTTGCTCATTTATTTTCATAAGCCTCATAGTCTTTCAAATTTGGGGACAAGGCCACCTTCATTCTCTAGCAGCATTGTACAGAAGAGGCACCTGAGGCCCACAGAGCCAGGGCCACTGATTGGTCAGTGATGGCAAAGATCTTTGAAGGGGGATGGCCATCAGGATGCTCCTTCATGAATGAAGAGCAGGTCCCTAGCAGGGTTTCCTATTCCTTTGCTGGATTTGGAAATTGTGGAAGACCCTTCTGGACATTTCTTTGATGGTTTCCACAGTCTTTTCACTCTTGAGCAGTAGGTAGGGCAGACCTCATATTGCCATCCCATAGAATAGGGTGCCCAGCAAAGTTGAGGTCCTCAGATCTCTTTTGGGACTCTGAAGGCTTACATGAGAGGCTTTCAAATGTGGGGGTCCGAGGAATCTGCCACCTGTAGTCCAGCAAGACCAGATCCCCTCCTCTGGGTGCAATCAGGGAAGCACAGAGAGGATCCCACCTCAAGGCATCCTCCTAGGAAGTCCATCTCCTGTACACACCATTCCCTGTCCCAGGAAAGGCACATCTGAGCTGCCTGCCCCATGTTACAGGCCTGCTGCCCAGGAGGAGGGCTGGACTCAGCCTCTGTCCTTGGTCCATGCAGCCACTAGTGTCATCACATGGTCAAGATCAGGCCTTGTAAGTCCTCTGCCTGGTAGGGCTTTGCAAATAGGGTGTTTAGAGAAACAGAAACGTCTGTTTTTAATTGAAACAATTACTTCACTCCATCTCAGAGTCCCTGGGTCAGGGCCCTGTCTTTGCGGTAACGCCGCTTCTCTCTAAAGTTCAGGCCTCTCTGTCTCCAGGTCTTACTTATGTTGTTGCCGGCAAGTGATTTGGGGTGCACTAATTACTACCTGAACCGAGCAGCAATTCTCTGTGGTAAGAGAGACTTCCCTTGCCAGGGATCCCCCCTCTAATTTTCTGTACCGTGAAAACTTCCATTCTCTCTCATTTGACATCTCTAAGTTCCTGGACTCAGGACGCTTTTACATGGAAAGGTTTGGGAGAAGCCAGCTAATTTATTTTCCCAAGTTATGTCATTAAAAGCTGATTCCATTATTTATTACAGAAAAAAATGTGTGTTTTCATACACTTAGTGTGTAGACATACCATAAAATGATATATTCATCTGGAAGGGTCCTTTGAGATCTTCTCGTTTAGGCATGGCAAATAGATTACATCTTTAATGCCAACTGTGATTAGATAAATGGCACCCAGGGTAATACAATGAAAAGGATTCTGAGGCCCATCCAGACGCAGGCAGGCACCCTGGGATCTATTACACCCTGTTGCTGAGGAGTCAGTACCGAGAGTGGCAGGACATTCCCTAGGTATGGTTACCGTTGATGAGGGTCAGGCTCTCCATTGTACAGATGAGGAACTTGTGCCCAAGAACTGAAGGCAGCTGGGTGCTATTAGCCCTCAACAAAAGCCCAGTTTGAGGGGCACCTCAGTGGGCAGTCGGTTAAGCCTCTGACTCTTGATCTGGGCTCAGGCCATGATATCACAGTTGTGAGTTCAAGCCCCACATCAGGCTCTGAACTGACAGTATGGAGCCTGCTTGGGATTCTGTCTCTCCTTCTCTCTGCCCCTACCCCACTTGTGCGCTCTGTTTCGTGCGTGTGCTCTCTCTCTCTCTCTCTCTCTCTCTCAAAAATAAATAAACTTAAAAAAGAAACACCCCAATATGAGTTGGAAAAGGAAACCTCTCCAGGGCTGTCAATGCTCCAGGGTCACGGATTTGGGGTATATCTTAAATGAATGACTCCTAAGAAAAATTCCCACTACCACAGTAGAGGAAGGAGAGGCATAGAGCTATCCCAGCAGGGTCTCTGGCCAGTGGCCACATCCCAGGGGTCTAAGGAGCTTCTGTGCAATTTGGCTCCTGTCACCATTTCCTGTGGTCTCTCCTGAAGGATACAGGCAGTTCAGACATCAGCCATCAGCCGTTGGGAACATTCCTTATAGTTGAGAGCTTGAAGAGGATTCTGTACAACTGAGAGGTTCAAGACTGTGAAATCCAAACAGACCTGGGTTTGAATTCTGACTTTGACAGTTTGGGGTCCTTGCCAACTTACTTCGTTTCCCAGAGATTCAATTTTGCTTTATTTTGTTTTGAAGTAGTGATACTAACACCTACCTCATTGAGCTGTGTAAAATTTAAATGAGATGATCCATGTAAAGCTTCTAGCACCATACACAGCATTTAATTAACACTGTCCCAGTAAATGTATGCTATTTTTATCATCTGACTCCATGGAGCACATGTTCCCCTGTCAAAAGGCTCCAAGGCAGAGAACTTACCAGATTATTGAGCAGTCCCAGGGCTCTAGGAGTCTTCTAGTCTTGGAATGATAGAAAACAAGATGGCAGAATACTTATTATTTTTCTAAAGTTATTTTTCACCTACTTAAAAATGATTTGAGCAAACAATTTTGGAAATAAGTACTAAATCACAGTTTTGCAAGACATACAGCCTCCTCTCTGGAAATTGTTTTCATTACCATGAGGTTGTAGAAAGGGGCTGACCCGTGCTCAGAATGAATGGCCCAGGAGGATGTGTGGGATTCAGGTTCTGTTGACCTAAGGTACAAGAGAAATGCTTGAAGAGGATGAAGAGGAGCTCCCACAGGAAATTCCCTCATTAATGCCCGTCTTCATTGCCAGAAACCTCAACAGAGCATTAAAATCCAAATCCTCACTGTGGAGAGGTTAGGAAGTTCTCCAGTAGTGCCCCAAAAGATCTGTGTGCTCCCCTTTCCCCAGGTCAAAGCACTTTCCAGAGTTCATGTACTCCCTGTCCCTCCTCCCCATCACTCATCTGTAGTTGTGCTGCCAGAGGATCAGTGAAGGGGGGTGTGAGGAGGCAGGTGGGGTGAGCAGAAGTGCCCGAATTCAGCCTATATGGGCTTGAATCCAGTGGTCCTGATCTCAGGAAGATTATTTCATCTCTCAGGGTCTCAATGTTGTCATCTGTTAAATGGGTATGATAACAGTACCTATCTCACAGGATTGCTATGGGGATGAAATGAGTTAATGTGTGTAAGTGCACAGAACAGGACCTGGAACCCAGTAAGCATTCAGTTCATGTTGGCCAACATCATTGTTACTAATGCAAGAGTGGGGGAAAGGAGGTGGGAAAGTCACTTTCGAGAATGTCCCAGATTCTCATGGACCTTTCTAAATAGGAAGGGTCATTCTCCTCATTTCTATCTTTCCTGAGCTTCTCCTACCTGTACTTTCAGTGCTATTGCTGAAATAAGCCAGAAACCGGAAAAGATGAGACCTGTAGCATTAGGGAAGGTGATATTGGTGGGGAGGTACCCACCAGTTCCCCAGCCCTCTGGTAAGTACTTACTGGACTAGCCTAACCCAAATGCAGGAGAGTGCTTCTCTATCATTGAGGAGATGGGTGCCAGGAGAGGTGAACTGACTTGACCAAGATCTCACAGCTCTGTTATGACAGGGTCTCACTAGGAATCAGACTGACGTGTGTGACTCTGGAACCCAGCCTGTTTTCCGCCACCTCTCCTGCTGCCCTGTTGCTCAGGAAGATCCCCATCGCCCTGCCAACAATAACACCACTGCTATCGTGTACCTTGATGTGTCCGCTGCTAAATGAAGCATCTGACCATGAACACACTGAGTGAATCATTTACCGGGCAGCAGTTTTCTCATTAAGAACACGTGTTAGCAAATGAGTCTGTATCTGGGGATGAATGAGTCCTTTGGGGGGGCGGGGTCATTGGTCTCCATGCAAAAGAAGGCCAGAAACAAAAGCAGTGATCCCAGAAGAAGAGGAGAAGGAGGAGGAAGAATAAAAAATAAGGAACAGGCACTGAATTTAGACAGAAAAGTGAAAGAATATGGTGTGTGGTTTCTGAATTTGAATCCTGGCTTTGATCTTTACTGTGTGACCTTGGATGAGTTATTTAACCTTCCTAAGCTTCAATTACTTTATCTGCAAGATAGGCATAATGATGCTAATATTACTGACCCCGTACGTTCCATTCAGTTGACAAATGTCTGTTGAGTACCCGCTCTGAGCTAGACACTCAAATACCATTCTGTTCCAGGTGCTGGGGACACAGCTGGGAAAGAAATAGAGCAAAACGCCTGTCCCCAAGGGGCTTATGTTCCAGTAGGAAATGCATATCGTGAAATGCATATCATAAACAAGGTTAATAAGTAAAACAACTAGTGTGTTGGATCGTGGTGCATGCTAAGAACAGTTATACAGAGATGATTCCATGTGGCTAGGTGAATTTTAGGTGAGGTTGCTACAAAATCCCTAAGTATAAGGTGACATTTGAGCAGTGACCTGAAGAAGATGAGACAAAGAACTATGTGGGTATCTGGGGAAGAGAACTATTGAATGAATGCATGCATGCATGCATGCATGGGGTTGTGTGGATGAAATACGACCATCATAAATGTAAAGCACTTAAAACAGTGTCTGATGTATAGTATGTGCTCAATAAATGTTAGCTATTCTTATAATTTATCAGCATAATCACTGAAGTTGCTGCTGCACCTTTTATTTCTGGCTTTCCGATAAGTCTTTTTCAAGATAGGCAGAAAGGAAGGCTGCAGAAACTCCTTCTGATTTGTTGGCAGCGTACAACACGGCCTCTCTTTCAGGTTGGCCTGGGCACAAGTTAAGACTTGTCACACATTCAGGGCTGATACTCATGTTTCCTTATGCATGGAGCCCTTTGGAGAGTTTTCATACTTTCGCATAGTCTGCATTACTTGTTCCTTCCCAGCGCCGCCTGGGGTAGGTTAACGCAGGCGCTTCCCCACAAAGGGGACCTAGCATTCCCTGAGCAGCTACTCTCAGAGCCAGGCGCTCTGTAGTTCCTTCATGCTTCTGTGTCCACTTGTCTTAATCCTTCCCGGAGTCCAGTAGGACATGAGTTATCACTGCTGTCTGCGAGGTGAGAAAACCAAGTGGGGCTAGGGCCGTGGCTGCCTCAGAGAGGCACAGCAGTGAGTGACCTGGGGGGACCTCCTGGCATCCTGGAGTACCACATCTAGGGTAGTTCACATAGTGTGCCTGCCCCCACCTTTCTCCCTGGTGCCACTTTGGGATGGCCAGCCATGCATGGGAATCTAGGGGACAGGGCCTGTGGTAGGCTTGCAGTGGAAGCGAAGTGGAAAGCAGCCCAGTGAGGCAGGCACACATCTGCTAATCCTGATCATAAGAATGTCAGAGTTCAAAGCAAACGTGGACCCAGAGAACAATAGCTCCACATACCAGCAGAAAGGGGCACGGGTCACTGCCCCCCCCCAACCCAAATAACTGGTCTTTATCCAGCAGAGCCAGGGCCTGGAGGGTTTGGCTGGGTCCAGCCCAGGAAAAGGCTGACTCACAAGAGATGAGAGAACAGTCCAGAGAGAATGGGAAAACGCAGAAGCCAAGTTTGCCCCCAGTGACATATACTTTGGGGCTGAGTAATGTGGCAGACAAATCACTCCCTTTACCATCCCACCCAGAATGGAAGCACACCCTGAAGCCACAGAGATAATTTTTACTACAACAATAAAGCAAAATGGAACCACAGACTCCCCTGGTTCTTCAGGAAAAGATGCTGCGGTCCTGAGCTCTGCCCCCCACCCCCCACTGCTTTCTAGAGTGGGACCTTTGGAAGCAAACATTCCTCCAAGGGAATTGAATTAGCCAGAAATATTTCAGAATACATCTTCCCTCCCATTGACTTACAGTTACTGGTCTTGGTGGGGAGTCTGAGGGTGGTGTTTACAGGGCTTTCAAGGGAAATTCTAAAACAATAGGCTAGACTTTCAAATATGTGGTCATGTTGAGATGTCTTGGGTTGTTTTACCCTGGCTTGGAAAAGGAGCAGCCAAAACATCTTGACTTGCTAAAATCTTTCCAGAACATAAATCACTGGATGCTCTTAGAGCTCATGGTGAGATGGGCCCAGTGCCCGTCTCCCATGATCTTCCAGTTGTACTCTGTCCTCCGCCTCAGAGCAGCTCTCCACAGGGCCAGCGAACACCATTTCTGCCCAGGCCCCAAAGGGCAAAAGTCTGAGAAATGTGTCTTGGTAAGTTTTACAGGAAAACTAGCCTCAAAGTCATAAGATTGGAAGAGGACAAGAGTGATCATGTCACATCCTTCCGTTGTCCTGGAGATTGTTCCTGGACATCTTTAGTATTTCCTGTGTGCCCTGGACAAACAGGTAAACCAAAGCTTCCAGGTCTTTTGCCCTTGCTCTGGGCTAATAGCTTATGCTGTTGAGATTTTAGGTCTCTAGAACAAGGAGGAAATAAATGGGAGAGAATCTAAACTTAAATTTTTTTCAAATATTTTTCCCAGCACATGAGTTATATTTTGGATGTTCCTCCAAAGAATGCCCAGAGAAAGAGGAATAGCTATAGGGATATTGACATCCCTCTTCATAAACATTTGGTGAATTAATAGAGCGTGGCTTAGAGACCTTTTATCTAGCCGTGTCTGACATACTCAAGATCTTGATTCTGCATTCTCAAGGTGAAAGTCATGTAGATCAGATTGCTTTGGCCTACTAACTGTTAGCCTGGCATGCTTTTTAATTTCACTCTTTAATATCAGTGGTACCAGGGGCACCTGGGTGGCTCAGCTGGTTAAGCATCTGACTTCGGCTCAGGTCATGATCTCGCGGTCCATGAGTTCGACCCCTGCATGGGGCTCTGTGATGACAGCTCAGAGCTTGGAACCTGCTTCATATTCTGTGCGTGTGTCTCTCTCTGCCCCCTTCTCTGCTCACACTCTGTCTCTCTCTCTCTAGAAAATAAACATTTTTTAAAAATTTAAAAATTTCACAAAAACATATAAATAATGATACCATTTTCTTCTTTTCCCTTATGTCCATTTGCTGAGATTTTCACCCTACATTAAAATCAAGTTCAAGTTCCTTTCTCTGTAAGCTTTCCTCTTTCAGCAGCCATCTCCTCACCTCCACCTTACCTTTCTGCCATGATTTGGTGATAAAATCTGTATCATCTGGTGACAAATCTTAATGATGACCCCAGCCATTTCATAATCAAGCCCTGTACCATGTGTCAGCCACCATGTAAGGTGGTTGCCCTAATTTCATTTCATCCTTAGAGCAACCGCAGGAGTCAGAGAGAGAAGCCAGCCCCATGAGGTCACATGACTTCATTAAAGTCCCAGCTTGTGAGAATGGAGGCCAGAGTTGGCACCAGCTCTGTTTGACCTCCCAACCTCTGAACACGGATGCTTTTGACTCCTAGTGTGGTCTGCGCTGTTGGATAACTCTATGCACATGCTTGTCTGGGCTTGGTAATCAGGGAATACTCTCCACAGGCAGGAAGCTCACATTTTTTTTGTGTGTCCCCCATGGCATCCAGCACAGCACTTTGCACCCAGAAGACCTGTGTTTCTGTGTATTGTTTGAAAGGTGTGTGTTCTGTTCACTTTGTACCAATTACTAGGAGATGGGAAAAAAGGGAGCTGCTTCTCTTGCTGTGAGGGGAAGGTGGTGATAGTGCATCTCAACCTTTGGGCATTACATCCTCCTGAAGAGCTGATTAAAACATCACTGAACCCACTCCAGAATTCCTGAGTCAGTAAGTCTGGATGGGGCTGAGGAATTTGCATTTCTACCAAGTTCCTAGGTGGTCTGGGATCTCACTTTGAGAACCACTGTGATAATGGGAAGTTTAACCCAAGTTTAAATCCCAGGTCTGCCCCTTACTGTCTGACCACAGGCAAGTTTCTACAACTCGAGGATGCAGTAGAGTTTTCTCTAAACAGTTTCTCTAATAACCTCATCAAGCTGTTATGAAAATGAACTGAATATATGGTGACAAATCTTAATACATATATATACACACACATATATAATATTTCTTTACCAAATGTGGACATAGCTCTTGCTATTCTTTATAAATATGAACTTATGTAATACCTATAATGAGCATAGGAGGTGATCCTCTTATTTTCTTCATTGTTCAGAGAGATGACTAAGGCCGAGAGAAGTTCTGTGACTTGCCCAAGCTCCCCTAGCTAAGTCTGTGGAGTTGGGTTACAACCCAGGTGGACTAGCTCCAGAGTCCATATGCTCAGTACTACACAATTCACGGTACCTGGTCCATCATTGGCACACATTCTTTCCCATCCCCAGCTAAGCTAAGAGCAGGCTCTCCAAAAGAGCAGAGAGACTGGTTTTCTAGTTCATAGGCATATTAACCAGAAATGACAAAGAAAAGACAACTGTTTTATGACCACAGCTTGAAAATCACACGCTTGACCTCCCTTCTGATACCAATATGGTTGGTAGGGAGTGGCTGTTTCTCTTTAAACTTCTCTGGCACCAAAGTTTATCATTGCTCAGAAGGAGGGTGCTTGAAAGAAGCCTTGTGGGCTGAAGGAGTGTAGGAGGTGGGCTGCGGGTCAGTAATAAAAGCAGAGAGAGGTTGGCAGCTCCCCCTCTGAGGGCCTCAGGATTCTGGCCAGCAGGCGGGTGGAGAGGCACAGCCTAAGGAAGGGGCAGTGATGGACAGGGTGGGAGGGGAGCAAATAGTTTCAGCCTGGCCGGGTAGCTGACGCCGAGAGGGCAGGCAGTGGGAGAATTCCAGCTATGTCATGGGAAATGGCTATGGCCAGGGCTCTGATTAGCAGCCGACCACAAATCCTCTGGGACCCAGCCAGGGGTCAGGAGACTGGGGCACATTGAGATGCCAAATGGTTGCTGTATTTTATTGTTAGAGAAGAAGGAGGAGATTTCGACTGTTATCCCTGGATGTGAATGCTGGCACTGCCAGGAGCTGAGAGCTGGGTGGGGATGTGGGAGTGAGAGGGAAGCTAGAAAAATCCACTTTTCATTCCAGGGAACATAGAGGAAAGACCACGCCATGCTGCTGGGGCTTGGCATGATCTCAAAGCTTTTTGACCACCCTCTCTGAAGCATTTCTGCCCTTTCTTCTTCTTTTAGCAAGGTGAAACATCAAAGTCTCCCATTGCCATGTTGGAGACATTAAAAGGGAAACTTGACCTAGATGCCTCAAAGTGTAGGGGGGTTGGGACAGCAGGGCTTCTGGGAGAATGTACGGCACCAGTGAACCCCCATAGTCTGCTCGTTTGACATGTTGGGCTTGGAACTGAACAATGAGATGTGGAAAAATCCACTTTCAGAGTAAACAAGCTCAGTGCCCAGGCTAGAAACGGGGATACCTATGGGAACAAGATCAGGTCACCTAATTCATTCTTCTAGTTTATCTCAAGGCCCAGTTCCATGAAGCCTTTATGAATGCTTGTTGAATGAATGAGGAGGGGCTGATTCATCAATTGATTGATTATGTCCAAAAGGATAATAGATTCAACAAAAATATTAGCTAACTCTTTAGAAATGCCTGACAAATAGGCCCAAAGCTTTCTCTGGGCTCATCACAGTCCCCTGTGAGTGTGGAAGGAAGCCTTTCAGCCACAGAGAATGATACAAGCCTCTTTGTTAACGGAATTTTACTTGGTTTTACAGTACATTGTTTAGATTAATAGCCCAGACCCTACAGTTAGACTTCTTATGTTTGTACTGGGCAGATGAAATGTGTGACCCTAGGCAAGTCGCTTAACTTATCTTTATCATTAATAAATGAGGAAAATAGCAGTTCTTGCCTCTTTATTTCATTAAAATAATCTCTCTGAAGGACTTGGTATAATGATAGACCCATAGTAGCTCTCAGTAAGAAGAACTCTCCGGTATTAGTGAGCATTGGGTTTAACTGCAAGAAATAGAAAAATCCAACAGTAACAGGGTTTAAACAAGATGGATAGAGATTTATTTTCCTCTGAACTAGGAATCCATGGAGGCGTCCAGAGTTGGTGTAGCAGCTCTGCTCTAACAAACACTCAAAGAGCCAGATTGCTGTAGCTTTTACCTCCATTGTCCCTATGTTGTAGCCTGACCCTGACAGTCTAAGTTGGAATGGCAGCCATCACCTACATCTTCTAAGAGACAGAATGGAGGAAAATTCAAGAAGAAGAAAGGACATGTGCTAGTTGCCTTTTTTAAAAAAAAATTTTTAACATTTATTTATTTTTAAGAGAGAGACAGAGTTCATACAGGGGAGGGGCAGAGAGAGAAGGAGACACAGAATCCAAAGCAGGCCCCAGACTCTGAGCTGTCAGCACAGAGCCCCATGCGAGGCACGATCTCCCAGATGGTGAGATCATGACCTGAGCCAAAGTTGGACACTTAACCGACTGAGCCACCCAGGCACCCTGTGCCAGTTGCCTTTTAAGGGAACTAGCCAAATAACAAGTTTGCTTATGTCATATTTGCATATACTTGGGTCATGCTTCTTTTATTTTAACCCATTGATCTCTGTCTTTAAATTGGTGTATTTAGGATATTTAATGCAATTTATTGTAAATATTGGCATGTTAAGTCTGCCATTTTATTTTCTGTTTTCTGTTTGTTCTTTTTTTTCTCTTTTTTCTCTGTTTTCTTTTTCCTGCCTTATGGTGGATTACATGAACCTTTTTTTTAGAATTCCATTTTGATTCATTTGTAGTGTTTTTGAATGTTTTTTTTTGTAGCATTTTTAGTTGTTCCTCTAAGTATTACATTATATATACTTAATTTATCACATTCTGCTGGTGTTGACAATTTACCAGTTTGAGTGAAGTGTATAAATCTCCATAACCTCCATTTATATCCTTTATCATCCCCAGTTTATAATAGTTGTCTTAGATATTTCCTCCAAATACACTGAGAAGCACAACAGACAGTGTTATCATTTTTGCTTCAACCACCAAACATAATTTAGAAACCTTAAAGGAAAAGGAAATAAAATTACCCATTCTTTTACTCTTCCCATTATTCTTTCTCTTTAATGTTCATTTCCTTTCTGTTTAGAGAATTTCCTTTAACCATTTTTTTCTAGGCTATACCTGCTACTGACAAATTCTTAGTTTTATTTCATCTGAAAATTCATTCTGACGCATATTTTTGCTGTATAGAATTCTGGGTTGACAGGTTTGTTGTTGTTGTTTTGCTTTGTTTTGTTTTTAGCCCTCAAAAAAATTTGTGTCGTTTCTTTCTGGACTTCATGGTTTCTGATGAGAAATTTGCTGTTATTTGCATTGTTTTTCCCCAGTACGTAAGGGGGTGTTTCTCTCTCACTGCCTTCAAGATTTTTTATTTTGTCTTTAGTTTTCAGAAGTTTGACCTATGTCTTGGCACAGATTTTTGTTTTGTATACCCTGTTTGAGTCTGCTCACATTTTTGAATCTGTGGATTTATGTCTTTTTCCAAATTTGGGAAGTTTTCAGCCATTATTTCATGAGCTTTTTCAGCTCTGCCATCTTTTTTTTCTTCTGGGTTTCTAATGACGTGTTAGGTCTTTAAGGCTACCTCCATTTCTTTTCAGTCTATTTTCTCTCTGTTGTTGAGACTGAGTCATTTCCATTATTTTATCCTCAAGCTTATCAATTCTTTCCTCTGTCCCCTCTGTTGTGCTGTGGAGCCCATCTGCTGAATTTTTCACTTTGATCAGTTTATTTTTCTGTTCTGAAATTTCCATTTGGCTCTTCTTTTATCTTTAGTTTCTTTGCTGAGAACTTCTAGTTTTTCATTTGTAACAGGTATCTTCTTTGTTGCTAATGGAAGTGTTTTTATGGTGGCTGCTTTAAAGTTCATGCTGGTGTTGGCATTTTTTATTGTTTTTTCTCATTTAAGTTGAGATTTTTCTTGTTCATGGTGTGACAGGTGATTTTCAATTAAAATTGAATACTTCGGGCATTATGTAATGAGACTGTAGATCTTATTTAAATTTTTTGCTTAAGCTGGCTCCTGACATTGCTCTGGTGGGAGAGGAGTTGGCATTGCCTTATTAGTGCCAGGTGGAGGTAGGAATGCTGATTCACCACTTGGACTCCAGTGATACCTGGAAGAGAGGGCCCCTTATTACATCTGGGTGGGAATGGGAATTTAAGCTCCCCACTAAACTTCTGTTGATACTATCTAGCTGGGAAGGCAAGAATACCCTATTACTACTACCACATGGGCTCACCAACACCACAAAGGTAGAGGGTGTGGAAGTGGCCTCATTACCACTGGGCATTGGTAAAAGTACTGACTTTTCTTGAGACTCCTCTGACACCACTCCAATGGTTAGAGAGGGAGCCACTGGGGAGAGCCACCTAGTTACCTACCACCAGGTAAATCTAGAAGACCAAACTCCCCCCATAGTCTCCACTGATATTGTGGGGAAGAATTTCATTACTATTCAACAAGGATAACATGCCCTTATCTGATACTACCCAACAAGGGCTTGGGGTAATAATGAGGCTGATGAGGGTAGAGGTCTAGCTTCCACACTCAGCCAGTGCTGGAGGAGGTGGGGTTACAGATTTTTCTGTGGTGTTTAGTTGGCATAAAGTCATTATCATCTGGAAGTTTCCTATTTGCTAGGCTGCCTCTTTTCTGCTCCTTAGACGAGGAAAGCAGGCTTTATTTGTCTGTGCCCATTGGCATACTGGGGCTGCCAGCTTCACTAGCACTAAGTATGGGATACACGAGGCAGAAAGAAAACCCAAAGAACTCACCACAATCCTATTTCTTGGGTTCCAAGTCCTTAGCCAGACTACGTTCTTCTATCCATCTTTAGAGTCTTCTGATACTTGTTTTATAACATGTCCAGGGCTTTAAATTAAACTCAGTAGAAAGAATAAGGAGAAATATCTCCATCTATTCCATCTTCCCAGAAGGCGAAGTCCTATAAAATGGACTTTTTAACCATTTTATCAGGATCTCAGTGGTTCTGACAGAGTAGACCTTTGATGATTTGGGCCATGGTTTGTTCATATATAAACCTACCTTTAAATCCCCTATGATTTTTTTTTTAAAGGTTCTGCTTGGTGCCCATCAGAAGTGAGATAGAAGATCTTTTCTATTGAACTCTTGATAAAAAGCTGCTCTCAGTGGAAGAAAACAGGCAAAGCAAGACAGGGCAAAGAAGGGGCAGAGATGGGCCTTCAGACCTCCACAGCCTGGGAATGCTTCTCTTCCTGCTGATCCCAGGACCAGGGTGTTGGAGTAAGAAGACTTGACCAGTTGAGCAGGACATTTGTTATAGTAGCCACTGGGGGTGGGAATCAAGTGTTGTGTGTGTGTATGTGTGTGTGCATGCTCTCACACACATGCACATGTGTTATAGTTTTCTGCAAGGCTTCTGTCTTAGAAGAAACCATGTTTTCAGAGCTTTCCCTTTACCATTATATTGATTTCTTACACCCATCAGGGTGGAATGATCCAGGATGAGAATTGTTAGTTTTCCCTTTAGCAGTCAGATGAATGAACTAGGTAGCTTATAGTAAGCTTGACATTTCTTGAAGCTTCTATGGGATGATAAATTATAAAGTTCTATGGTCAAAAACACTGGAGAAATCCAAGGTTATAACGAGATAAATACATTTCTTTATTGTGGGACTTCTAAGAACCTTAAATATGCTGACATGTATTGTAGAATCTGCAGTGTTTCCCAAATTTACCCAGTCATGGATCCATTTTGTTTTAGGGCATTGAAGGAGACTGGTGTCCTAGGGAGACATCTTGTAGGAAATGCTGCCGTAGCCAAGATTGAGGGTTTCACAGTTTTGAAGAGAAGGAGTCATGATGGCCCTTCTGATAACCAAGGTGTACAGCCAAACTCTGTCCCCACCCATGCCTACCTCTATGCCTCCAGAAAGGGCAACACCAATTTGCATCTGTCACTTGAGGAATTTGATGTCTTAGTCAGATCCAAACCCTTATTTTAAAGGAAAGGAAAAGTCCCAAGATTCTGCTGTGAGTTTCCCACAAAGAATTAAGTCCCTTGAGTTACACAGGGGCACAGGCTCATTCCACTGATGGTAAGACTGAACTTCATATCTTCTCTCAGTTGCAGCCCTCTATCCAACATTAGAATTGAATATTCTGCTCATTTAGGGGTCATTTTGCTTCAATGTTTTTATTTTAACCTAAGACAAAAGGTTTCTGCTTTAGCAGCTTCTGGGGCATTGGGGTTTTCAATAAGTTAATTTCAGATCCAAGTTGTTCATGATGTTGCGTTATGTAAACGTGACTTGGGCCAGGAGAAAGGCTCTGATTGCTATCAGTTGCAGACACGGAGGTGTTGACAGCGGTTGAAACAGTCTTGCTTTGTCTGAGTAGGTATGCAATCTCCGAAAGCTGACCGCACTGATAGGGAGGACCTGAGTGAATTGTCCTTTTGTGGAGGCAAAGCTGTGGATGTGCTTTGTAAATTAGTTCTTATCTGACTCACAGACATAGGGTTCAGAGGCTCAAACACCAGCCACAGACACTGGGTTACCAAAAACTGCCACCACGTATGTATATTGTAATTCCTTTAACCAGGTCCTCTTTGAGGCCTAGTAGGCCAAAATGTCTTTAACTTTCTCATCCTATCTTATCCTTAAAGCTGAGTTTTAGATGATTTCCTATGTTAATGTTCCTTAATAAAGCTTTTTTTTTTTTTTTTTGCCATGAGATAGGCCCCCAAATGGCTTGGTCTGAGATTGCTTTGAAGGTGAATTTGGAAAAGCCTTAGTGGGCTTATACATTCCAAAGAAATACTCTAACCAGTCATGTTCATTTTCTCTGATTCTCATTCTCAGTTTGCTTCAGATTTCATAATAAATTTTAGAATTCCCAAGTGTTGACACCACATAATTAGTTATAATAGCTAATATTTAGTGTGTACTTAAAAGGTTCCAAGTATCATACTATCCTTTCTATTCATTATCAGATTTAATTCCCGCAACAACTCCATGAGGCTATCTTGACTTTACAGTGAGGAAACTGAGGCACAGAGCGATTGAGGAATCTGTCCATGGTTGTACAGCAAGTGGCTGGGATTTGAGGTCAATAGTCTAACCCCAGAGACTATGCATCCTCTTTCAGAACAGGCCTGGGCATGGTCCAATTCCTGGCATTGAGATGAGACAGGCAGGCAGAGGCTGGACCTGAAACCCGAGGAATAAGCAGAAGGGGCATAGTGTGGGTGATGACAACAGGAAGAACCCAGGAAGTGGAAGGTATGGCTCAGGTAATGCCAAGGAGCTGTCAGCATGTGGAGGTGCAATTAGGAGTAATGCGAGCAGAACAAAGGATGAAGTCAGGAGTCTGTGTTACTGGAAAGACTGGAAGCATCAGGGGACTTTTTCAAGGTTTCAGCTGGGTGGGTGGGGTTCAGAGACAGAACCCACAAGTGAAGAGACTCAGGTGCCACATAGCTCATTTCAGTGGACCTCAGGCCAGAGGAAAATGTCTGGAACCAATAACCAGAACCAGAGTCCAAAGTGGAGGCTGAAGGCAACATCCGATCTGAAAGCTCACGGTTAGAACCAGAGTCAAAGCCATATTGACGATGGAGAATTCCAGCATGTGAGGCCGAGATCCCAAGGTCCTCTCTGCCCAAGTGATAATTAACTCCTAGTATTGATTCAGGACAAACCTCCCAGGCAGAATGCAAGTGAGCTCTGCCTGACACAGAGCCAGTCCTGGAGCCAAAGAGAAAACCCAGGCCTGGGCGTTTCCAAAAAAATGCCAAGTATCTGAATATTCTCTGACAGCCTGTTAGTGGAGATAGGAAAGCGGCAGACGTGGGTGTTGTGATACCACCTAGCCTCTCACTCAAATAAAACACTCTATGCTGCCACAGTTGACAGCACGTAATATTTGTTGAGAGAGTGGGAATTCTACAAAGGGACCTGTAAACTGCCCAGTATAATTTCCATTGCTTTGTAAAGTCTGGAAGTTGGAAATGAAGTGTTTGGACTTCAGGGGTTGTTCAGGGAGATAAAAATCATTGTCCATCTGCCCAATACTGGAAATTCACTGTGGTCCTCCTGCTCTCCTTGTGGGCCCAAATGGAGTGAGGGGTGCGCCGTGTAACTTGCTTTGAGGCAGCTTGACAGTACTCAGCTGTGAATTCTGAAACCTGGCCCACATCAGCGAAAGTGATGTCTTATCCAGACACACGCCATAGGAGATATGAACTGGATTGAAATCAGAGCAGGGAAGGCTGTGGGGACCTCAGCACCTTCTGAAGGTATTTTTAGAATGCTTTTAACCTGAAAAAGGGAAAGTGCTACCCTTCTGGAGACCACGAAGCTGAGAATGGCTCATAGCTAAACCAGGGTAATGCTTAATTTGGGGGGAGCCCCCGGGGCTGCTCCCCTGGGGTTGGGGTAGGCATGTCTGTTGTAATGCTCTGGGAATGTGACATGCAGAGGTTGGCTGTCTTCAGAGCCGCCCCTCCCCCTCTCTTTAGCCTGAGATTGGGACACCAACAGTGCCAGGGAAGGAAATAATTATTCCCTGTATTTGTAAATGTGGTTTATAGAACACATGGGCAGATTTTATCCCTGTGACAGCACTGGATACACAGGCCTACTGCCCCCACTTTTCTGATGAGGATCTCGAGGATCACCCCACATGTCCACACAGCTCTACAGGGGACCCTGCCTGGACACTCTCAGCCCCCACATTCAGCACATAAAGCAAAAGATTATGTATAGTCAAAGTTACCTTGAAAAAAATCACACAAATCGCCCTCTGAAAGCGGTGGCTGGCCAAGTTTGCCCTCCATAGTTGGATGAGAGTAGTCCCTTCCATGGACTGCCAGTGCTATAGTTGCCTGGCATTTAGAAGTCCTGTTTTAGGGCGCCTAGGTGACTCAGTTGGTTGGGTGGCTCAGGTCATGATCTCATAGTCCTTGGGTTCAAGCCCCGCATCGGGCTCTGTGCTGACAGCTCGGAGCCTGGAGCCTGCTTCAGATTCTGTGTCTCCCTCTCTCTCTGCCCCTCCCCAGCTCACTCTCCATCTCTCTCTCTCAAAAAAAATAAAAATAAAAAAGACATAAAAAAATTTAAAAAAAATTTAGAAGCCCTGTTTTATGGGAAAAAAAAGAATTTCTTCGTGCTCAGCCTGCTGAGATATACACATGGGAAGCATGTAGAAACTGAGACTGAGCGAGGGCCAGGTTTGAGTCTTTTGTCCACGCTCAGTGGGGACATTTGCCTTCTGAGCAGTGTGGTGGCCGAGAGTTTCAGTAAATGGCTTTCTCTCTCTTCTTCTCCATGCAAATGCATGAAGTTGAATTTGCCCAATTTAAATATGTATGTGCTGGGATTGTACTGTAAATTACAGAGCAGGCATCCTGTAACAGAGCAGCCAAAGGTCCTGACTTCAGACCTGGAGCTCTTTGTGCCACCTTCCTTGGCCTCCCTTGGTCCAGTGTCACCTGGCTATGGGAACTGTTGTCTGCTAACCTTTCAGTAATAATAATAATAATAATAATAATGGCAACAAGTATTGAGATCTCATCTTGCAGTAAGTGTTGTACATGCTTTATCTTCTTTGCTCTCCAAACAACACCTTGGGATAGGTCCTGTGATTATCCCTTTTATAGATAGAGAAACTAAGGCACAAAGTGACTGAACCAAGCCACTCAGCTTATAAGATCCTGGGGCAGGATTTGAACCCAGACTTAGGCATCTCCTAAGTCCATGCTGTTCATCACTTGGCTCTTCTGCCTCTGTCTTACCCTCTTCCTAAGCACTGAGCCCTGAACCCATATACCCTCTTAGGAAGGCAGTCCCTCTTGAGGCTGGAAGGAGCAGGCCTGAGCATCTTATCCTGGCTCTCTGGCTTGTTCTTGATCGTGGACCTGGAAGTTAATAGCAAATGACACTGTCATCTGACTAAATAAAGTCCCCAGGAAAGGTGACACTGATGCCAAGTGGAATCGCAGCCAGCCTCTCTTCTGCCCATACTGATGATGTCCTCAGACACTACACACTGGACTCTCCAGAGGGGGCTCACCTGGGTCCCCGACAGGGGGGTTATCCCAGCATTGGTTTTCCTCCTGCCAAAGCTGTTATTCCAGACTAACTTTTAAAGTTATTTAGCTCTTTGGAGTGCCATACCTTCCATTAGAACCCCATCCTTCCAATGGCACTGGCTGGAGCTCAGGGAAGTCTCAGAAGTGAGGACAGGAGCGTTGATCCCAATAAGGAAGGAAGCAAGGTCACACAGGGCAGATGGAAGTACACTCTCAGTCTGCTGATGGTGCACTTAATAAGTGGCCACCTGCTGTGCTGAGAGAGAGGGCCCCAGGCAGGCCAGGAGCCCAGGCTCAGTGGAAACTGGGGTGATAGCTGCTTTCGTTCAAAACATTGCTCTCAATGTCCCTTTCAGTGACCTCTTCCTCCCAGCCCCAGTTCAGTTCCTGGCCTGCCACCTGGCTTCCAAGTCCCAAATTAATGTTCCTGGTATTTCTTCTCTCATACAGAAGTCCAGGTGCAAAATGTTTAGGGGCTCTCTTTTCTAGGGAAAGGGAAGTTTAAGTTTTCCTTTCCCCAAATTGCTGAGGACTTAATTTCAGTAGATGTTTCCAGCACCTCTGTCATGAGTTCAAATTGCCTGTTCCAACGCCACATTCTCCTGATTCCCAGGCCAGCCCTCTCACCCTCTACATTCTGGTGTCTCCATAAGGCAAAGAAGTACCAGAATGGCTACTCCATTTGAAATTCTTACATTCCTATGTGAGATAGGGGTGCGTGTGTGTGTGATTGAGAGAAGTTGTACATGCATGTGGTATGTGTGCATGATCACACGTGTGTGCATGAGAGGTGGTAGTGGTGTGTGTGTGTGTGTGTGTGTGCGCGTGTGCACACGCGAACTAGGATGGGAAATTGTTCCTTGATCCCACGCTGGGACAGAGACCATTTTCCTTTCCTTATTTAGATCTTTGTTTAGACCAAAGTGCCATTTGCTTGTCCCTGAGAACCTGCACAGCCTCATGGCTTTATCTTTATCTTACTTTATATTTAACCTCATTAGCCATTAGTGGGCCTCGCCTGGGCCAGATCGTAATGTCAGACACACAGGATAAGGGGCCCTGATGTTTATCTCTGCCATGGAGTGTCTGGTGTAGTAATTAACTTTGAGGTCTTGAATACAGCAGGATATGGAAGGAAAAATCAGAAAGGCCTTTGCTAATTTGCAGAAGGCTTTATAAAACAGAAACCAGTTATTTATTTGTTGCCTATATAAGGAATATTTGCAGTATCCAATTGCACACCAAAGTACATTAGAGTAGAACCTGGTTTTGGCCTGTAGCTGCCAGTGTTGGAATCCTACCCATTGGCTGCATGATCCTGGGTGAGTTACTTTACCTCTCAGAGCTCAGTCTCCTCAGATGTGAAACAGCAGTGATAAAATGTGGATTAAATGGAAAATACAGTGAAAGCACTTGGCATTGTCCCTGGCATGCAGCAAGGTCAACAAAAGTAGGAACTCCTATCCAGCCTGCTGTAGCCATCCAGTGCCCAGTTGTACGCATCAGGCCTGCAGCCCTGATTCCTGTTGATGTAGGGCCACCTAACAGTGATCATTCCAACATCACATTCAAAAGTGGGTTTAATTTAGTTATTAAGGGAGTATCCCTAGACCTTCCTAGTTTGGGACGCCATTGCAAATCCAGATTTAAAAAATCATTCTATATTACTCATGTGCTGGATCCCTGGGGTTGTACAGTATCTGGTAATTTGTCCCTCTTTGCTTTCACAGGCACACAAAAAATGATGCTGAATGGCCCCTTGGTTTGTGGAAACTCCCAGTGTCTTGATTCTGTGGATTTGTGCTGATAGCCACTAGAGGGTGCCCCAGGGGTCTCTGGGGTCTGGGTCTCCTACAGATAGGCTGAAGAGTTATGTCAGTAATTAATAGAACCCTCCTAGGGAAGAGGCAGACTGCAGTTTGGATGATGGGAACAGAATTTTAGAGCTGGAATTAATAAAGGATTCTTGCTACATGATGAAAAATAAGCCCGTGTTGTATTCCTTTGTGAGGTTTGGCTATATCTTTTTCTAATAAGACCATTTACAATGATTTTACCCCTAAACAATCATTGAGTACAAAACGCCTATCTGTAAGCAATCAAATAAAGTCTGTTGGTATCATTTCCTCTTAATTAGTCATGCAATTAGCGTGTGATTAGAATTTCCCAGGTTGTCTTTCTTCTGTTTTAGAAGGCTAGGTGGCTGGTGGCTGTAGATTTCAGAGTTAGAGAGATCTGGCTTCAAATTCCAGCTTCCTCCATTACAAGCTGTGTAGCTTTTGAGATCATGTAACCTTTCTGAGCCTTGTTTTTCTCCTCTGTAAAATGGGACTGATGAGGGACGTCTAGCAGGCTCAGTCGGTAGAACATATGACTTTTGGTCTCTGTGTTGTGAGTTCGTGTCCTACTTCTGGTATAGAGATTACTTAAAAAAGTAAAATAAAATGGGACTTATGATATTCCTTTAAAGGACTTCTGTGCCTGGGAGGCTTAGTTGGTTAAACATTGACTTTGGCTCAGGTCATGATCTCACGGTTGGTGAGTTCGAGCCCCGCATAGGGCTCTATGCTGACGGCTCGGAGCCTGGAGCCTGCTTCAGATTCTGTCTGTCTGTCTGTCTCTCTCTCTCTCAAAAATAAACCTTAAAAAATTTTTTTAAAAACGACTTCTGTGGATAGATATATAGTGAGTGCCATATTGGTCTGGGATATAGTAGCTTTGTAATAAATGGCAGATATTATGTTCATTTTGATTTTTTTAAATGACACTGTTAGTCACAAACATCACTGGTCTGCCTTGGAGAGCAACTTCATGATATATAATGACATGTGTCAGCTCTTCGGGCATCACGGTTTAAATTTGATCCATCCTCTTTCCTTGCTATGCATTTATTTGACTATTTAAGAAATAAGCATTTTATATAGCACCAATGCCAAATCACAATTAGTGACAATTTTTATACAACACATAACAGAGGCCGGGAACTATTTATGCAAGACGAGAACAGCCACTGAACAATGTGCAAAGAAAATATCGTGCCTTCCTGGCCATTCCTAACATTTCAAGTCAAGGTGTTGCATTTAATTAATCTCCAGAAGGTTTAATCTTAGACTTATTAAGAGCATTATTTTGTGCAGGCAAACAAATAGCCCTGCTGGCGGCACCAAACATGTTTATTCCAAATAGTTAATTACATTGTGTCAGTTCCTGCCCTGGAGCCTTCAGGCTATTCTGTTTTTCTACCCATGTGGACATTCCGTCATCATTCATTTTTATTTCCTCTCTGGCCTTTTAAAAAGCGAAGTGGAGCGGCAGCATAGGCATGGGTGTAGCTGGAGCATCTTGCAAAGTGAAATTGGTAAAATACAGGCCCAGTGCCAGCTATTGGGGGCCGACTTCAGTGTCCAAAACTCGGGGTTTTCCAGCAACGTCAAAAGATTCCTGAATGATTCTGACCCTGAACCCTTAGCCACCGTGACCAAGGCTAGGAAGTCTCTGGAAGTCCCTGGAGCTTGAAGCTGTGTACGAAGAGGAGCATAGACTGGAATCTGGGTGCAAGAAGATATGGTGGTTGGCTTCCAAAACTGCGAACCCACGTCTCTTTCTCTTTCTCTCTGACTTGCAAACACAAGATGTATCAGCTTAGGATATTTTTCTAGGAAGTATGGGAAGCACCTTGGGACACCTGGATGGCTCAGTCGGTTAGGCGTCCGACTTCAGCTCAGGTCAGTGAGTTCAAGCCCTGTGTGGGGCTCTGTGCTGACAGCTCGGAGTCTGGAGCTTGCTTCAGATTCTGTGTCTCCCTCTCTCTCTGCCCCTTCCCTGCTTGCACTCTGTCTATCTCTCTTTCAAAAATAAAATAAAAACATTTTTAAAATTTAAAAAGAGAAGTACAGGGCTTCCTTTGGCTTCAGGAAGGCAGAGTGCCAGCCCTTGGCAGGGCCAGGGGGACATGGAGGAAGAGGGAAAGGCACACAGCTATTTGCCTGGGCTGGAGTGTATGGTGAGTCAGCAACACGGAGACTCTGGCTCTTAGACATCCAAGAACCAGGGACACTGGATTTGGGTTAGACTGGACCAGACACCCATCGCTAGGAAGCAGGAGGCTCCAGGTCTCTCCACACTCCCAGTCTGGCATCTCCAAAGCAATTAGAAAGGAATGTGTGGAGAGCTAAGCACTCACAAAATAGGCCACAAGTAGATACATACTCACCAGTCATACTTGTGCACAAGCATCAGACATGGTTCCCTCCTCAAGGAGCTATAATTCTGTGTGATAGGGAGTAACAACAGACATTTACTGGGCGCTGAACTGTGAGCCAGGCACTAGGCTAAGTAGTTTCCCTGCATTAACTTCAAACACCTCTATGAGGCAGGCACACTAATTATCTCCATTTAACAATCTAGGAAACTAAGGCGCAAGGAAGCAAAGAACCTTGCCTGAGGTCATGCAGCTAGTAAGGGGCAGCTCGAGGATTTTGTTGAATGAAAAGATAATGTAATGGTGTCATGAATTAAAATATGTGTATACACTAGCTTGGCAAACTTATGTGCCAAGTAAGGCCTGAAAAACTCAGAGTCAAGAGGTGTCAAGGAGGAAGGGGTCTCTATGAACTGGGATTGGCTAAGGTGTCTAAGATATGGTGGGGTGCACCGGCTGGGTTTGGAAGGACCTATAAATGTGGAGAGAATCAGGAAGACCATCCCAGTTGGAGTAAGTTTTGCAGGTAGCCATGGAGTCAGGAGGAGCTGGGATGATCCGAGCAGGTGGCAGAGGAGGATGTGTGAAGGGCAGGAGGATGGCTGGGGACAGCTGGCTCATAGAGGGCTGTGAACCTGAAGCCATTGTCATCAAACCAGAACCAGAGAAAATGAAGTGATTAAATCCCTGCAGCTGGCAGAGTCCTGGTGGGGGCGGGGGATGGCACTGGGCTCCAGGAGGGCAGTCAGTCCCCGTGCCAGGAAGATGGGAACTGTCCTCAGTTAGTGGGATCATGGACCAGCCATTGCACCACTGCGGTTTTACAGCACCAGCCTCTGCTTGAGAGGGAATACGTTTCGCGGTTAGGAGCAAATGCCCGGATTTGTGTTCTGGTCCTGCCATTTAGCTCTGTGTCTGTGGAAGAGTGACTCAGTTTCTTTGTGCCGCCTCAGTTTTCTCTGCACTATAAAATGGAATGACGCATTCCTGATGGGATTGTTGTAATTGAATTAAAGTGCTTGACACGTAGTAGGCCCTCAATATATGTTAACTGCTACTGTTTCTGTCAGTGGTGGTGCTGGTGGTGTGGTGGTGTTGTTATTGTCATCCCCAGCTTTGAGACATGAGCATCAGCCCAGAGCCTAGAAAATGGTAGGGACAAACTAAGAGTATGCAGGTTTACCCATCTCGCGGTTTCTCAGCCATGTGAGGTCGTGAGCGCAACCAATGTGGCCTGGCCACTTGGCTATGACGAACTTCTCTTTGGCTGCCTTAATACAAGGTTAATAGCATAGGTATGCTTCTTTTTAACACAGAGAGCCTCAGCAGGTGGAGGTCCATGGGCTCTGCCTGCAGCTTTGGGCTTCTCTAACATCTGCACATTTGTACCTTATGAGCAGCGTTGATGGGGGAGACGCTGACATGCAGTGCAGTGGCTTTCCTAGGAAAGCCTCTTGTCCTCAGTGGACCTCGTGGGCATCCAGCAATAATAATTGCATTTCCTCTCTAGTCCAGGAGGCAGGAAGCTCCAAATGGGACTCTAATTAACCCTGAAGGAACAACAGATTTTTCCAGAGCCGGAAGTTCCGATTGGGTCTGAGAAGGTGTCGCGCAGTCTTGGGAAATATTTATAACCATAATGACAATGCCTCAAAAGTCAGGCTCCCGACAATACACCTCAAACAAACGTGTGTTTCTCCCTCCTCTCAAGGTTCGCTGCCCTTAATTGCTACCCTGCTTCATTAAGGGGCAATTAATTTTGCGACTGGGTTTTAAAAGACGGTAATTATAAGGTGAGGACAAAAAGCCCATAGTTAAACATAATCAGCTGGATGTAAAAGGTGTTCCCCGGCAGATTAAAGAAGGAGAGAGAGAAGGATCTTACGTCCTAGGCAGGTGACACTTTTCTTTTCTCATTTCACAACTACCTCTGTTGTTACAGGGTCAGATGTAGGACGAGCCCATCTTTTTGAGGGTATGAGACTTATTATCTTACCGATCTTTGAATTTGAGATATTGGCCAGTGGGCCTTCTTCTGCCGTAAAAGTCAATTAGAAGGCCTGGGCCAAGGTCAATGGCCTGAGGTCTTGAGTTGTGGGCATGGCTTCCCAAAGAGACCAAACCGCTTTTTAGGATTTTTACATGTTAGGAGTTACTTTTTATTTAATGGCCAATTCTGGACACACATCCATTTCTTCATTCATGATTCATCAAACATTTGCTGAGAGCATTATAGACACCATGCTAGACTCTTGGGATGAAATTGTGAGCGCAACAAGCATGTTCCATGCCTTCAGGAGTTTATAGTCAGGGAAGCCAGCTGGATGTTAATGAGATGATAACCCAGATACATCATTAAAAGGAGGGTTTTTTTTATTTACTTAAATTCCAGTTACTGAACATACAGTGTAGTATTGGTTTCAGGAGTAGAGCCCAGTGATTCATCACCTCCATATGACACCCAGTGCTCATCCCAAAAAGTGTCCTCCTTAATGCATGTCACCCATTTAGCCAATCCCCCACCCACCGCCCCCTCCAGCAGCCCTCATTTTCTTCTCCTGCCATGTGAGAAAGGGGGGCTATGGGAGCAGAAACTGGAGGCATCAAAGTGGTCACAGAAGATGACCCCAAGAAAAAGACTTCTGCACTGAGATCAGGAGTGGAACTCATTAGCAAGGTCATGTAGGAGGGAGGGAGTATTCCAGGCCCTGGAAAGAGGAGGTACAAGGGCTCCAAGACAAGAGTGAGTGTGACACTTTCAAAGAAGAGCAAATACAGGTCAGTGGACAGCTCAGTGCACAGAGCTAAAGGGGGATGGGTGTCACAAGATAAACGGGAAGAAGCTGGGTAGCTAAATGGACCTCAGTTTTCCCATCCATGAAATAAAAATGGTATTGCCTTGTCTTGTCTACACCACAGAGGGTAAAGTGAGAGAATAGCTATGTGACTGTGTTATCTGTGCAACAGTATTTATTAAGCTCCTGCCAGGCACTGGCCTATTCCTTTGAAGTGGTTGGAGAGTCAAAACCTCAGCTTTATGACACTATGTAATGTGAGCCATGTGACATAATAGGACCTTCTGCTTTGGTATTTCTGTATCGTTGCCTCATTTTTTACCATGGACCCATGTGATCCTTCCTGTGGTGAGCCTTCACCCTCTCTAGCCATCTCTCTCTCTCTCTCTCTCTCTCTCTCTTTCTCTCTTTCTCTCTGTGTGTCTCTCTGTCTCTCTCTCTCACACACACACACACACACACACACACACACATTGTTTATGCAAACAAAATTGCAATCACACTGCAGCAAGATAGTATGGGGGTAAGATGGGGGCATGGGCTTTGGTGCCGTTGGATTTATATCCTGTCTATACTAATCACTAGCCATATAACCTTGGAAAAGGTACTTAACTTTAAGCCTGTTTCTACATCCACAAAATGAAGGTGAGAGCATCTACTTCACTCGTGGTGTTTGGATTAGATGTGACAGTTCTGGAAAGCCCTTAACAAACTTCAAGCTCTCAATAAAAATAATAGTCTTAACATTATTAGCAGCAAATGGCTTATTACAATGTTTGATACCTACTGGGTGTTCAGTAAATGATACAGTTACTGAAAGTAGGGTTAATGAGGACTCTTTAGGATAACGAGTAGGGACACGACTTACACGAAAATGAGGACCCCCTGGTCATTAGGACTCATCCTCTTTTCCTCTCTGCTTCTTTCTGCATCTCAGTTTCATTCTGCCTGAGGCAAGTAGGCTTTCTTTTTGTTTTAAAGACTTTATTTTTTTAACAGGAGTTTCAGTTTTAGAGCAAAAATTGAGAGGCAGGTACAGAAATTTCTCACAAGCCCCTGCCCCTATACCTGCAAAGCCTCCCCCACGATCAACATCTGTCACCAGAGCGAGATGTGTGTTATAACCAATGCACCCATACTGATACCACAATCACCCAAAGCCCATAGTTTATGTTAGCGTTCACTCTTGACTGTGCATTCTGTGGGTTTGGACAAACATACAGTGATATGTATCCCTTTGCTTCCTTCCTTCCTGGTTTTTGTGGTTGCTACAGCCCCGGATGAGGTGGACCTCTGTGTGAAAGTTTACTCTTGGAAGGAAGGAAGGAAGGAAGGAAGGAAGGAAGGAAGGAAGGAAGGAAGATAGGAAGGAAGGAAGGAATGGAGGGAGGGAGGGAGGGAGGAAGGAAGGAAGGAAGAAAGGAAGGAAGTGGGGACGGCAGGGTCTCTGTGGTATCGTAGAGTATTTTCACTGTGGATTGGCTTTCCTCATGTAGCAAGAAACATGGTCTCTGGTAGTTCCAAAGACATGTTCTTGCATCCTGGAAAGCAACCTGGAAAGCGATGCAGCCCCAGTATGAACAGCCCCCAATGCGGGCTCTCACTGGCTCTCCTTGGATATGTACCTCACACTCAGAGCAATTACTGTGGCCCCCGGATCCAAGCTGGGTGATTGGCAGCCCCCAACGGTATGGTTGGGTTGAGGGGTAGGTGTTGGGGGATGGGAACTGTCCCAGAGAAGGTAGGGCAGTTTAGCAGAGACAGCCCCTGGTGAGGGCCTGTGTCCAGAGTGTACACAGACTCAACCTGCTGACGCTCCTGCCCTGACAGTCTGGCCTCATCTGAGAGGATGAGGGTGCTGGGACCTAAACGTTTCACGAGTCCCAGTTTATACTCCGTCTCAGAGCTAAGGAACTGCTTTGCCATTTCTCTCTGTCTCTGGGCTGAATCCAGTGGGCAGTGACCCAACACCCAAGTGATTTGTGGGCCTAAAGGAGGAGGGGAGAAGCTGATTATGGAGTCAGCAATTACTCTGCCCAAGCCCATGCCTGGCAGGGCCTTATCTTTATTTATAGCTGGCTGAGCCTCCCAGAGCCCAGTTTTTGCCCTTGAGTGACTAGTGCACTGCAGTTTTAGTTCATAAAACACTGTTTGTTTATAATCCTTAACGGATTCTGTTTTATTAAAAGAGAAGGCTCCATCCTGAGTATAAATAAAGTTAACTGGTTAAGTTTTAGTTTATATCCACAGTGAATATGCAATGGATGGGCATTCACTGCAGAATTATGCACACTCATGACCTAACTGTATTAATTTTTTTTTAAAGATCTCTGTGGCCTGGACAAAACCTTTTCCAAAGTGGGGAGGATTAGGGTAGAGGAACTTGAGATCCTAAAATCGTCTTTGAGGCAGTGGGGTTTTTTTTTTTTTTTTAGTTGCTTTTTGTTTTTGGTTTTGTATTTGACAGTATAGCGGGCAGTATGTCTTCATGTCCGATTCTGTGATTTGAAGGATAAAATTGGGTTAGACTTAGAACTGTTTCTATTGGAGTATGTGTGTGAGTGTAAGAGTGTGTATGAGAGAGAGAGAGAGGAGAGGGGCGGGGGAGAGGGGGAAAAAGAGGGAGAGAGAGCACAACCCAGGGAATAGTGAAGGCTTCTTGGAGCAGGTGGCATGGAGCTGAATCTTGAAGGACGGATCAGATTCTGACCAAAAAACAAAAAGGAAGGAAAAAACCAAGAGTCAAATTCATGCTAAAGGGGGAAGTTGAGGTTGTTTAGGGTTTTGCATGAGGATTAAACTGTCAGGAGCATGAAGATGACACAAGGGAGACAGGATTCAAGGGTAGGGTCTCCTACTGGAGAGATGTGGTCAGATCGAAGGTTTTTATCCTCGACTTAGAAGGCAGTGGAAGGGACACTGGGTGGCTCCGTCAGCTGAGTGTCTGACAGCTCAGGTCATGATCTTGAGGTTCATGGGTTCAAGCCCCACGTCAGGCTCTGTGCTGACAGCTCAGAGCCCGGATACTACTTCAGATTCTGTGTCTCTCTCTCTGCCCCTGCCCCGCTTGTTCTCTCTCTCTCTCTCTCTCTCTCTCTCTCAAAAATAGTAAACATTAAAAAAATTAAGAAAAAGAAGGCAGTGGGAACCACTGCTTTCCGGGGTGGGGGTGGGGGGTGGGAGGGGCATGGTTGGACTGACCCTTTGGCTTGTGATTCTTCCAGCTGGCACCATCCCTCAGAAATGGCTCTTCCCTCTTGTAACCAGTATCCTGCCTGAACCCTGGAAGAACAGCCCCACTTTGCTCTCCTGACTGCCCTCAGCCCAGCCTTCCTTCCCTTCCTCCTGTCTTTGTGGTTGCAGCAGCCCCAGACGCAGGTGGGCCTCTGTGTGAAGGTTTGCTCTTGGAAGGAAAGAAGAGGCAACTTCAAGGTCTCTGCGAAGTGAACGGCTCTGAATTTCTTACCCGAGACCTACTAGGGCTTGAGGAGTTTCTGAGTAAATCTGGCGGCTGGCAGGCAGAACAGTGCTGCAGGTCTTCCTGCGGCAAACAGGCCCAGGTGCGAAGACGGAGAATTCCAAGGCAGTGAAGGTCCATGGGATGTGAGGGGTGTCCTGCCTGCATCCTTCCTCCCCCTTCCTTGTTTTCTTCCAAAAATATATATATTTATTAAGTGCCTGTTATATACTTGCCATTCTGCATAGCATGCTCCATTTTCTCTCCTTAGAGGGACCTAGAAGGGTTTCTTGAGAAAGAGAGAAAACAGCCGCAAGCATCATCATTACCCTTATACATTTAGGAAGGCACGGCAAGTAATTGGCATGAGACTCTCCCCCTGTGCCTGTGGCGGACAAGACACCATCTCATAGAGCCTGGAAGATGCCTCAGAACCACTGTTGACACAGTGCTCCAGGCAGCAATTTGCCGTTAGTACAACTGGACTTCTAGGATTGCTCCTGCAATCCTCACTGTATGCCACCTGGGCATAGCCAACTTTCTTCACACAGGACTTCCTGGCATGCCTAGAGGTCCATGGAATGCTCCACCCCACTTGCCCCCTGTCCTCCCCATTTTTCCACCCACTCAACCATTTCTGTAGACAAAGCAGCCTCCCCTAGAAACTGGCATTACTATTTGAGCATAGGGAGGCAAGTGTTGTATGCAGGGATCAATCCTAAAGAAGACACAAGCCTGGGCCCTTCTGGGCTTGGCTTTACTGCTTGGGACCTTGGGCAAATCAATTTACCTCCCCAGGTCTTGGTTTCCTTATCATTAAAAAGAGAGCGTGGGTGAAGTGGTATCTTGTGTCCTGTCCAGCTCTGGCATTTTCTGATCTAATTAATGAAGCTATTTCCCTTTTAAATCTAAGAAACTAAGTTCCAGTCTTTTCTTTAGTGACAGACAAAATAACAAGGGAAAAAAGCAAAATGGGTTTCTGGTTTTTATTACTATCTATATACATAATATATACATAAATATAACTCAGATCTCTGTTATCCATAACTGAGCAGAACTCAGTGCTGGGTCTCCACCTAGACTGTTGGCATCATTACCACATCTCTTGAGCTGCTTGTTCCCCAGGTCCCTGTTCCTGGCCTAATTTACATATCCCTGAAGCCTGCAGAGGAAAGTGATGGGAGTCCCTGGAGCTCTTTATGCACAGACATGGCTCCACGCCCAGCCTGCCTGTCCACTTGCCCATCATGAGGGTGGCAGGCCTTAGCATCCCCTGGACGCTTGCCCTCAAGCCAGCCCTGGTTCAAGAGCCTTGCAGACCCCTTCACCAGGAAGGAGAGCCCATTTCTGGCTCTGATGAGAGCCACGGGGGAGGTGGCAGGGGGCCAGCATCCCCTCCCTGCTGAGGCATGCTTGCTTCATTTGTAGTGTTTGAGTTTTGGTTAATATATCAATATTTGCTCGGGAGGGTATTTGGCACAGAGCGGGTCCCTGGGACGCCGGCAGATAGATTGCCTTCTCTTGTAGCATTCTTTGTTTTCTGGCAGGGATGGAGGGGTCCCCAGCTGCCAACAAGAGGCATGGAAAAGGAGCCCCTACTTTTCTCATGAATACTTCCCTATCACAACTTGGCGCTGTATGATGTTGTCAGTGCCTTGTGTTGTCCCCATCATTCACTATTTCCCCATGTACCTCACACACTCCACCTCTGCTAGAATTCTGTTCCTTAAACTCCGTTGTTTCAGCCACTTGACTGAAAGCCCCTGGGGGTCAGGCTAGTGCTAGGAAGGGTGGAGCTTAGTATAGGCAAGCGTGGGCCAGAAGCAGTCTGCTTGGGATGACTCCTGCTCTCTATGTCTAGACATATACCCTGGACAAGCTCCGTACTCTCTCACGGTCTCCTAGTATCCCTCTGGAAAGTGACAGAGAGGATGATAGAAGAGCTATGAGGATTAACTAATATCATCTATGCAAAAACAGTTAGCAAAACACCCCATGCATAGTAAGTGCTCAGTAAAGGTTGGATCTTGTTAATCATTGTTTTTCTCTTTCAGTAAATGTCTGATGATTCTTGTGTCCTTTTTGCCTGCGCTAAGTTTCTGGAGGACAAGGACTGAAACCTTAATTTATTCTCTGTTTCTTCTGTCTCTCCTGGAGCAGGAAAGCCTCCTTACAACCTTGGGGTTTTAATCTAAATGTCTCTTATCAAAGGCCGGTGCCCTCACAGTCCTGAGAGGTGGCATCCACAGAGAAACCACCAGCACTGAGGAGAAAATGTGTCCGTGGACTTGGGACAGGGCCTGCCAGTGGAAGATGAGAGGAGAAACCTTCTGTCTGTGATCTCTTTAGGAAGCCGATTGAAAGAGGACCCAGGCCTTCTGGAAGGGCTGGGACAGTGGGGCCTAGATGTAGGCAGCCGTTCTCAACTGTGATCAACGTAAGAAACCTGCTACTTCTTTTACTGCTGGGGCTTGCAGAGGGTTACTTCATAAATCAGCTAATATCCCCTATAGCAATGTCATAGGGATATCTCCATTATAAAATAGAAGTTGCAAGTCAGGGATTGCATAACCCCTGGGGTACCCAGCATTTGGCACACCCTTGGGTATGCCCGTGCACCTGTGTCATGCATGAGGGCATTAGCAACCGAGGTGCCACAGGGAGGCAGGGGAAGATAAGACTTGTGGTCCCATGGGACAAGACTAAGTCACATGGGTCAGGACAGCAGCTACAGTATGGGAACTTACTGTGTGCAGGCTCTGACAGGATAAGCATTTGATCACAGCATCTCCTTTAGTCTTTCCAGCAGTTCTGTGAAGCAGGTGTCTCAGTCATGCTCTCTAGGAGCAGAGCCTGAGCCAGGGATTCTTGGACAAGTGAATTGCTGAGAAAGGGAGGGAAGCAGGATAGTACAGGGGAGGAAGCCAAGCGAAGATGCGGCTACAGGAAAAATCCAGCTTCTGCCTGACCCCGCAGGGAATGCTGGCATGTGAATGGCACCACAGATCTCTTCTCACTTGAGGCAAGACGGCTGGGCTTCTGTTCTCCGGTGTCAGTCAGTCACTGGCTATAGGTCCCACTTCCCAGGAGGATTTGTGGCATAACTTCCTATGCATTTCTGGAGCGACTCCTGTATTCCAAGGACAGCTTTGTGCTATTAGCAGCCAAACCCCAACTGGGGGATGAGAGTACCAACCAGGAAAAAGGGAACTGGGTGGGGCACCAACAGCTGTGGTCAATCATTAACTGTGGTCAGTACAATTAATAGCCCCATTTTTCATATCACTAAACTGAGGCCCAGAGTGTTCATGTAATTGGTCCATAGCTGTGTAGAGCCAGAAGTCAAACCCAGGCATCTGTCTCCAAGCCTTTGGTCTTGCGTGACTTGTATTCCCTCTCCTGTTAACTCCAGTGTCCCAGCTGAGGGCCAGGTAGGAATTAGTAAACCAGAGATAGATGAGACACGTGCTCAGGAGGCCAGGCGATAAGGGCAAGGTCATGAGAGGAACCCAAGGGGCAAGACCAGATTTTAGGGTTCTGGAGTATGACCAGCTCATCCTCCTTTGCCTAGGACTTTCCCAGTTTTGACACTGAAAACTCCACATTGTGGGAACCCCCTCACTCCTGGGCAAGTCAGGCAGGTGGGTCAGCCTAGCTTTCCAGGTGGGAGAAAGGTAAGGATGTCAGGGTCTGTATAGTGCTGGGTGGTGTCAGGTGAGGCAGGGCTAAAGGTAATTTGAGCTATCCTTTCCTGGGCTACTAAAGTCACAGCCACCTCAGTCAGAGGCTGCTTGGGGAACATGGGTGAGGGGGAGTAAGCCAGGAAAAGCCCCTGGCAGGGGGGTATCCTGGCCAGGAGCTGAGCAGAGAGGGTGGCCTGAGATCCAGGGTGGGCTAATGAGAGGAGAGACTTGGATGGCTCCAAGAAGGGGAGGGGAGTGAGTTACCAGTCCCCTGAGGCCTCCTTGGGGAGCTTGCCAGAAATAGATACCCTTCTCCTGACTCCTGCTTTGAGGCAGGCTGTTTGCTGTGTGTACGTGTGCGTGTGTGTGTGTGTGTGTGTGTGTGAGAGAGAGAGAGACAGAGAGAGAGAGGGAGGGAGGGAGAGATTGAGAGAGAGAAGGGGTAATGTACATTTGAATTAATCCAATGAATAAATGTCCCTTTAAGTTCTTACCCCATCCATAGGGTAAAATAAGCTCCTGTGCTTTTGAAAAACCCCATCACCAGAATCTGAGTAATATTCTGCAGACCTAACAAGAAAAGCTATCTAGAAACCAAGAGCCAGGAAACTCATGAATAATCATGTCCTTTGGTGAAGCTTACTGGGGAAGAGTCAATGACCATGGTTGGGATCTGAGGTCCAGAAGTCTAAAGCAAAAAAGTAGGTCCTGGATTCCCAGGGTTGAGCCCTGGGCTATGATGGCTCAGCAATCATACATATACACATTACACACACACACACACACACGCACATGTATTCATGTATGTGTATACACACACACCTATACATGTACACACACACACACACACAATCTCCCTGTAGCCAGAAAAACATGCTAACCCATTCTCCATATGGGAAAGCTGAGCCCAGGCCCATACCTATGGGTTAGGCTTGTTTTTAGGAGTTGAAAGGAAGTTCCAGGGATCACCAGGTTTAACCTCCAAGGTGGTCAAATTTCATTGTTGACACATGGTCTAGTCTGACCCCATGATTGGACTGTTATTTCCTGCCCCCCTTAGGAATGAAGGTGCTCACTTGATTTTCCAGTAGCCTAGGAGTGAGGAGCACCCATGCCTCGGTGGCAGGAACCCCCACATCAGTGTTAGGAAGCCCAGCCTTGGTGGCAGGTGGTGGAAGGAAGTGTAAGGCGTGGCCGGGACATGGTGGCATGGGTTTGGAGGGATGTTGGGAAAGTAGCAAGCCAGTACAAGAGGCTTGTACCAGTGCCCGCTGGCTCCCTTTTATTTGGAGTCTTTGGGTTCACCACAGATATTTCCATCTCATGCTGCTTTTTCTAATGGTCCCTAATCAGCATTTCCTCCTGAGTGGTCGGCCACTTTGGAGGAAGACTCTGGAGAAGGCCCCCCTCCTCCCAGCCTTGGCCTTGGACTGTGGTGTCCAGCCTGGCTCCTCTCCACACAGTAGCAAAATGGAGAGAGATCATTCCTAGTTCTTTCTGTCTGGCATTCTGACCCAGTGTTTAGGAGACTGTCCCAAGAGGGAGTGGGGTTAGGAAAGTGACGTTTGTTTTTCCCTGCTTTGGGCACAGAAGACTGCTGTTAAGTGAAGGTGATAAAGGCAGGACTGACTGGGACATGCTTTCCTGGGGATAAGTCTGGAGTCTCTTCCTGGTCTCCAGGGTCAAAGAAGCTTCTGTCCCATTTAGACAGATCTTCCCAGCCTGCCCTAGTGACAAAGGGAGAGTGGGGAGAAGGATCCCAGAAGGCCAAGACTGAGAGCCAGATTAAAGGTCTTGGAGCTTCTGTAGTCCAGGCCTTTCCCGGAATCCCAGTTTACAAAACTTGTTGGTGTTTTTTTGTCTGTGGCCCACAGGAAAACACACGTATGCTTGACATCACAACCCAGTGAACAAATGCATGCAAATACATAGATGCCAAAAGAAGGGTGTCATGAACTGGTACCTACCCTCTGGTTTCACTGGTGGTGAGAGTAAGCATTGTTTCCCTGTTTCTGGTTGTTTCCGTATGACCTCATGTTTCATGAGCGTTAGCCTTTGACAACCACTGAATTAGTCTCATGAATCCAGAAGTAGATAACCATCCACAGGTGGAGAGAACAATGATCCAGTCTACACTCTCAGTTTGTAGAAGAGAAAACAGGTGCACAGTGAGGGAAATGACACCCGGGGCTGCATAGAACTCCACCTAGGTTTATTGAGCAGTTACTATATGCCAGGAACTGCCTTAGGTGGATACATAGTAGTGAGCCAAACGTGTGATCTCTACCCTCCAGATGCTTAGAGTCTCATGGGGGTGGTAGACATTGAACAAATAAAAGAACAAATTGGCATATAAAATTATAGTATGAAATGTGATCAGCTATGGGGAAGCAAGCTGGGAGCTTTAGT
>CM053572.1:88369687-88531499 GCA_028646485.1 Cryptoprocta ferox
AAGGATTGGAGGAACAAATGTCTGCCTCTTGGCAACCAGTAACTGAAGTCTACAGGAGTAACTCTCAGATCAGCTCTCTGATGATGAAGCCATGGTCAGTTGTCTGGGGAACATTTTGTCTAAGTCAATTGAATCACTGAAGCCAGTGCAGACTTTTCATTGTAATTATGTGGATCATGAAGTCCTGATGACTCCCAGTGGATGTCAGTAAAGAGTGACTAATGGATCATGGGGTCATTTGGTTATGTTGGGGAAAAAAATCTGGGCAACCAAGGACAGTGCTTGAGGCGCTCCTTATCTGTGGCTAACCTCTGGCAAATGCTGTCTCCTGTCACTTAGGAGTGACTCATCAGAGCCTGCCTCCCCAGCTTCATTACAGGAAAGCCCGACACACAGGCAGGTCCATGCCTCTCCAGCTTTGCCCCGTGCCCCCCGATGCCTCAGTAGTTGATATCACTGTGTCAAGAGAGCAAAGCCTGTGTCTATGAGCAAAGCTTCCATGGAGTACTTGTGAAAGGCAATGCCCTGTGTCAACCATAATGTCATCTGAGAGTCAACCCAGCCCAGGCCGTGCTCTTCATGATGTCACCACTAAAGTCCCTTGGCTCTGAGTTATAGTTGTTTCTCTTATGCTAGCTTTTTGTGTTAATTGTTAGTAAAAGAGGAAAGAGTCTCTGCAGACTTTTACCTTTACCTATAAATACCTCTTACCTTTAGCAACATCCTGGTGTTTCCTGGGTGAGGTCTCACATCCCTCTCTCTCTTTCCCCCGTTTCTCTTTCTCTCTCCCATTTTTTCTATCTCTCTCTTCTTTTTCTATATACATTTGATTTTTAAATCGGCCAGGGTACCTATCACTTCAGAACATAAATTGAATATCCAAAGTAGATGAGCTTTAAGATAAAAGGTTTTAAATAAAAATTTATTGCAGGATATTGCATGAGAAGATATTCCTACAGGGTCTTTTGAGGTCAAACAGTATGCCATTGGAGAGCTGGAATCAGGCTGTTATCAGTCTTCCTATGGTATATGGGGCCATGGGGCTCCTTCTCTCTATGGGCTCCAATGCAAACGTGTTGTCATGAGATGAGCTAAAAGGCAAGTTAACCAAAATGAAGTCCCTGAGGAGTGTGAACTCTGGGACACCAGTCGATGCTCTTCCAACAACCAGGCTAGAAGCATATTTTATCTCTTGGCAACCTGGTTTCATCTCTACCTGAGGAAAAATAAAGAATTTTTCTCAGGAAATGTAAGCCCATGTTCCCAGGCCTTGTTCCTCTCAAGCTGATGGACAGGTATGGAAAGAATGCATTTGTCGGCAGGAATTTGTTGGTGCCCAGGCACAAATGAAGTCATTTTCTCATCCGTCCTTTCTGGCCTTTGGGGGAAAAAATGTGGTGGGGGAGATATTGTGCAGGGAGAGGGGTGCAGAACAAGCTGTCTTAGTTTCAGCCAGCTGCCACTTGTCAGTGGATTCCAACAATGGCGTCTGGCTCAGCAAACATGGAAGCCAGGAAAGTGCCTAATGATGGAAGCAGAGTGACCAGTGGGAGGCAAGGTAAACCTCCACTGCAAGTCAGGAGCAGGCTGAAAGGATTTTGCTTGCCCTGGATATATTCTCCCAAAGAAGGGTTTTTCCCCACCCTGTTCTGTGAATCAGTCATGGCTCCATCCCAAATGGGAGGCTTGGTATTCCCTTTGGTTCTGTTTCCAGACAGATGGCTTTTCATAGCAAGCAGGTGGCTAAGACAGGAATTTAGAGACCTACTTAACCTGAAGTTCCAATCACAGGCATGGCCAAATGCATTATAGTTCAAGAGGATGCTGCATTGCTGTTGCAAATGATGCTGGAGATGGATCTTAGCTCCTATACAAAGATGTGCAGGATGTAACAGGCAAAAAGCAAAGGCCATGAAACAGTAGGTACAGAACATTACCGTATTGGTATTCTCCGTTCTCTGTTTTTTCAATATGTCTTTGAAAAAGAAGAATGGAAAGTAAACATGCTAAAGATTTAAATAGTCATAATTCCTCAAGGTGATATTTTTTTCTGGTGGTTATTTTTTCTTTGAGGTTTTTCTGTTTTCCAACCTTTTTTTTTTTTATTTCCCTTGATGACATATGATCACTAAGTCTAGCAACCTCTACCTATATCCATAGTCCATATCCATCTATATTTTTCTCCAGGGTTGCTGTACAGTGGGGTAGGTTGGGCACTGCACCAGCACTGATTTAGAAGGGGTTAGTGGGGTCTGAAATCTGTCACTTGATTTAGTTGCCAAACTATCCCTGGACTATGTCTTCCCAGAGAAAAGGGAGCCTTTCTCTAATTTATCTGTGCAGAAGGGATGCCTTTTTCTGATTCATACAGTGACACGGGATTTCTTGCAGTAGCCCTGTATGTGTGTGTGTCTGTGTGTGTGTGTGTGTTCATGTTAATTATTTTGGCCATTCCATTTAATCACCATATTGTTTAATAATGGGTAATTATTCCTCACTCTAAATGTGTCAGGAGTCTTAACACACAGGTTGAGAGTTTGGAAATGGCTTTCTGGAGGGGTAAAGTTCAAGAATTCTTCAGAAGGACCAGTTTTCTTTGGGCCTTACAACTATGCTTTTGTGTGCTTAAATCCATATTTCCCAGGGGTCAGAATGGATTGGGGGAGGAGCAAGAATATGTCACTTTGAAATGTCAGTAACAAACAATGACCAATAAAAGCCCAGATAAACCCCCGGTGTTGGTAGGATGTAGGCAGCGTTCATTGTTCCAGGAGATAGTGATGGTGTCACCAGCCATGTAAAATAAAGGGACCATGACCATATGGTTCTGCTGGGGAGTGGAAGATGCAAATTCTTTCCTCATCTTTCTAATCTATATCTCTTCATGTAGCCTTGCCTTTGTTATGTTGAGGAAACTGAGCTAGCTTAACAGAGAGAGCATATAGTTAGTATGAGATATATAGCAAGCATGAAATCATGGAACCAAATGGCTCCCAGGGTTCTTTCCTCAAGTCAGGGAAAAGTATGATGAGCCATGAGGACGCTGGGTACTAGAGCCCAGGGCTTTGATACACATGCACAAGGCAGGCTCATTCCAGAAATAGTATCCCTGACCCCAGAGACTGGGGAGGCCTTGTTTTAATTTCAGGGTTGGAATAATGACAGTTTTATGAACAACCAAATAGTTATTCCGGGTTCTTCTCTTAAGAGTGTGGTCTGAGACCTTGGCTTGTGTAGTCTAAGTGTGTAATAACATCTGATTGTGCTCCCAATGATCCTGTGACAGCCTTCACTTTGAGTTCTATTTTGGAATGCCCTCCTAATGGGGAGCACCTAAACATAGGCCCTAGTGGTGCAGAATTTAGAAGCAGCATTATCTCAGGGCATTCTGGGGCCAAACTGGTCAACTCCCCACTCTCAGCTCAGTGAAAAGAAACAAAAAGTCACCCCCATTTTGGGGATGATGAAAAGGGCTACCATTTGCTAAACAGAGGGATTGCTCTGGGGCGGCTTATGAGCAGCTCTAGAATTCTCTGAGAAATTGCTAGAATTGGCATGATGGGTAATGTAAGGTAGAGGAAAATGCAAAGAACTAGAATTACAGCAACTCCTGGGTAACTCAGGTACATCATTGTCCTTGATGTTATCTCCAGTCGTAACTAAAGGAAAAGCTTTCAAACCAGAATAGAATGTTGATTTGTTTTCCCTCTCTATGCAGAATAAATGTGTCCAATTTTTACTGACAGTGGGGTCTTCAAAAATGTTAATCATGAGATTGTGTTCACTTCATAGAATGGCCTCCAAAAGTAAATACAGAGCAGCAAGGAATATCAAGATGAGTGATCCCTTGATTAGTGCTTGACTATGAAAACCAAACCCCTTCAGTTCTGAACCCCGAACATAGGACAGCTTTGGTGTCAGTCAGTGGTTAGGGTAGACAGGCCATCAGGGGTCACAGGAGAGTCTCTCTGTGGAAAAATTAGATGTTTGAGGCCCAGACACAATAGACACAAGCCCGTGGGGGGCATTTTTTTTTTTTTTTGCATCACTGTAGTTGATGAATCTAAAGTTATACAAAGTATGCCACTCTAGAACTTAGATTTAGTCTTGTTCTCTCTTGAATGCAATTAGGTAGAGATTAAGTCAGTTTCAGCATTCACCAGAAACGTTTAGGTATTGAAACTCCTAAAGTTAATCCTGAGCCATTGGGGTTCAGAGGTAAGGTCCTGGGGCACAGCTCCTGGAGTTTCCCATAGGGGTGGTTCAAGAACAACCATGCTGAAGAATCCTTAAGAACACAGATGTGGAGTTTGGCATTTGGATTGCAATCCTGGCCTTACCAGTTAGTAGCTGTGTTAATAGTTCTCTAATTTTAGCCACCTCGTTGCTAAATGGGGAGAAACATAGTATTTCTATATATAGTAAATACTTATGAGAAGTAAGAGATCTCATGGCAAATTCCCAAGGAATCAAAGCTAGGATTGCAAGAGAGGATCCTATATCAGTCTTGAGACAAAAACACTGGGATCATGGCTTATTTATTTTATACCTGGAGGTTTGTACCTCATCATTCCTCTCACCTATTTCTAAAATAAGTAGGCCTTGAGTTTGTAATGTACAGCATAGGGAATATAGTGAATAATATTGTAATAACTTTGTATGGTAACTAGACTCATTGTGGGGATCATTTTGTGCTGTATGAAAATATCCAATTACTATGATGTACACCTAAAACTAATAGGATATTGAAGGCCAATTATACTTGAGTTAAAACACACACTATGAGCAGACCAGGCAGCACAGAGAGAAGGGAGCTATCTGGCTTCTGGGATGTGGGTGTTGGGTCAGAAGCAGGTAAACCAAGACTGTGGTAAATAAGAAACCAGTGAGAAGCTAAAGGCAGAGAGATGCAACAGTGAGGGCAGACACAGCAGGT
This sequence comes from Cryptoprocta ferox, assembly GCA_028646485.1. Lineage (NCBI taxonomy): Eukaryota > Metazoa > Chordata > Mammalia > Carnivora > Eupleridae > Cryptoprocta > Cryptoprocta ferox. The sequence continues at coordinate 88,374,624 of CM053572.1, forward strand.
ATGTGTGCAAGGTAGCAGAAATCTTAGATCACATGCTGTATTAGTTTGTTACAGCTGCTATAACAAATTACTAAATATTTAGTGGCATACAGTGGCACAAATTTGTTATTTTACAGTTCTGGAGGTCAGAAGTCTGAAATGGATTTCACTGGGCTGAAATCAAGATGTTGGCAGGGACACACTCCCTCTGGAGGCTCTATGGGAGAATCTACTTCCTTGCCTTTTGCAGGTTCTAGAGGCCACCTGCATTCCTTAGCTCATGGTATCCCCCTCAATTTTCAAAATATCAGCACAACGTTTAAGTCTCACTCTTTGTTTCTATTATCACATCACCTTCTTTCTTCTCCTGGGCTGGGAGTGAATTCTGTTGGATGGCTCTAGACGGAAATCACTCCCCTTGCAAAGGATTTCTCTAAAGGATGTGTTCCCAGAGCAACTCTCTGTGGAAAATGAGGAAGGCTAGAAAATTAGGTTCCTGTTGTTTCTCCATCTTATTTATGTCTTATGCCATCACCCCCAAGCCAAGCACTCTGATGTTGTATCTATAATCAACTGTGTTTCTTGAAAGATCAAGTTAAGTCCATTTTTAAATGGGAAGAAAGGTAGGACTCTCTTTACTTTCCTACTTAAGAAGATATTCTTCTTGATTCTGTCCTGCCCACAGAGTAGAGTTTTAATAGCCAGAATCAAGGCTGGTTTTGGAAGCTGATGAGTGACAAAAAGCTTTATGATAAAAGGGCTTTTACTGGCCTCCCATCAATTAGCTGATTTTTTTCCTTTCTTTAAATAATATGACAAATTAGTGTTCTGATAAGGTTGTCTTTGGTGTGGTTTCATGAGTTGACATAATTAAGAGCCATTTCCACTTGGCAGTGCTGCAAGAAAACCATCCAAGTCAGATGAACAAGGAAATTACTTAATTAGCAACTCAGGTGAACACTGGCTCTTGAGAAGGTGGATGTTAAGATTGGAGGGAAGACAGGAGACCCACAGAGGGCAGCATACCATGGTTGGGTGGTCAGCCAAAGACAAACTCCTCCATCCCTTTCCTGCTGCCCCTGCAGGAGTACTTGCTGACCATGTACCTGAAATGGGATATAGATGAGTTCTGGCTGTACTGCTGCTCATCTGTCAACCTCAAGGAAGAATGATTGCAATTTTGGTTCCCTCCACTTCTCATGAAATAAACATCACCTGGCAATTCCTTTGAGATTGATTGATTGGTCACTATTTCATTCCCCAGGGTCCTTCTTTCTGAGTTAATCATTGTTCTAAACAATGGCAGCATTAATCAGAATGATAACAGTTTTTAGTCATTAACAGCATAACCAGCTTTTGTGCCTATTGGAGGTCCCTTTGTCAAACCAGCATGAAGATCGGAAACTCATTCCACAGTGGACGCTATTTCCTGGGAGAGCCACATGTGCCCATGTCGGGAATGTACCTGTGGAAGATTTAGTTTCCAGGGGTCAGCTGCAAAGCAAGGCTGAAGAAGTCTGTTCCGGTGTAACTCCAAGACCTTTGCTGTGGGTGAGCCAGAGTCTTTGGCTTCCATATGTATCAACTTTGGTGCTTTTAATAGCTGCAGAAGCAGTCCAAATAGTTCCGTAGATGGGTTTAGGATCTACACAGAATTAGATTCAAATATGAGCTTCAGCACTAACCAGTCATTGGACCTTGGGAAAATTTTAACACAAGGCTAAATATAATCGTCTATGTGGAACACTTTTACATGGTGCCTGATACATGGTAAGTGCTCATAAATGGTAATTTAAAAACTGAGACCACTGAAATTGTTTAAAAAATTCATGAGACTCCAGTCTGTTTCCTGGGACTTTAGAACCATGGAGTATGTATCCTGAGGGGCAGAAACAAACCAAAGAATGTCATAAATGCCATTCAGATGAAGAGATGGCTAGAGTGTCCCCTACTCTGAAAGTGAGTCACCATCAGAGTGGCAGACTTGCATAAAAACAGGTTCCTGCAGGTGCCAAATGACACAATTACCCCATTTAACAAATGTTCAGTTTCATCTCCCAGTGATGGCCAGGGTCCTAAATCCCTCAGAACTATATACCATACAAATTCCTGGGTCATTGTTTCTCTAGTGATCCAGAACTGACCACTTGGAAGACTAATCTTGCAACTTAAGCTTAAAGTACAGACTGAGGTCTGCTTCTTCACCCTGTTATCCTGGGATAAAAGCCTGGCCTTGGGCACCTGGGTGGCTCAGTTGGTTAAGGGTCCAACTCTTGATTTTGGCCCAGGTCATGATCTCACAGATAGTGAGATTGAACCTTACGTTGGGCTCTGGGCTGACAGTGTGGAGCCTGCTTGGGATTCTCTCTCTCTCCTCTTTTCTCTTCTCTTTTCTCTTCTCTTTTCTTTTCTCTTCTCTTCTCTTCTCTAAATAAATAAATAAATAAATAAATAAATAAATAAATAAATACACTTTAAAAGAAAAAAAAGAAAAAGCCTGGCCTTGGCTTGGCTCTGCCTAGGGTTTCAAGAAGAGCAGTTAGTGAAACCACTAGCTCCCAATCTTCTTTCCACTTCTTGGTCATATCTGCCCTTTCAAAGGTGGGGCACTCAAAGACTGGAGGAAGCCTCCAGGCCAGAAACAGCTCCAGGCATTGTCACTGGGGAGGCAAACTCAGAGACGGCTAGTGTGTGGTCTTAGTGCCACCTGTCAAAGACTTTTCCACCAACACATGCAAGTCTTCCATTTAAGACCTCATTGAATGTGACATGCACCTATCTAACACGAATTCCTGGGAAAATAAAGATGCTGTTATACAAACACATCAGAAAGGTAGACCTTTAACAAATATTCACAAATGCACCAAAAATCAAAGTTTCAGTGGTCTCAGTTTCTAAATTACCATTTATGAGCATGTATCAGGCACCATGTAAAAGTACTCCACATAGATGATTATATTTATTCTTCTGTTAAAATTTTCCCAAGGCCCAAGTGGAAAGCAGGTATCATAGAATCAAAGAACTACAACCGTGTTCTGGGCCCATGTCAGAGCGCCATTTCCTTGTTATGCTAACTCATGCTTAAGAAACACTCTGGAGGGTTCTCAAGTGCTATCTAAATGGCCGAAAGAGAAATCTCCGAGTTTTCAAACCTATTACATCTATTTCTGACTTCACTGGCAATGTTCAGAGCTCACCTTGCATAGGCAGACAAGAGAGTTCTTCTCTTGAGAAAAGAGACCTCAGGTGGCATGGAATAGTATTCGTCGGATATTTCCAGGGAATGGGAACCCTTGGCTGTGGGTTGCGTAAGATGTTTTAAATAAACAGAATTCTGGCTAATACCACCCATGAGTGCCTAGAAATTCTGCCTTCCACTTCCCTACATCAAACTTGAGGTGAAGTTCTGGTTGGCAGCAGCTTGGCTCTGCCATCATGTTCAAATTCCACTATTGCTGGCCTGAATTTGCTTTTCCTGGCAGACTTGAGCCGAGTCCCAGTGAAACATATCCATGGCTTGCAAAATTACTGGCAGACTTGGGCTGGCAAGAGGTGTGGGGGCAGAGGAGGGAGGGGGAGGGGCGAGCGTCCAGGGTAATTGCTGTGAATGGCCCGGTGATGAGGGTCTATAACCAGGAAGTAATTTCATGAGATCTCTGCTCACTCACTTCTGGTTTGGCTCTCCCAACTCCCTCATGCCAGGCACAGAGCAGTACTTTTTACAGACTGTAAGTCCATTGTGAGCTTACGTATCCTAGCAGTTTGTAAAGTGGTGTTTTCTTCATTTTTAATGGTGGAACAGTATAGGCACACATTTTAATGGTACCTTCCTGTTCCACACTGTCCCCAAATAACGGAGAAGGACTGCCCTCCCACCAAGCCATTCCTGGGAAGCTATGTTTCTTCTGGGCCCCGATAAGCTTCTGATTTGCTGTGTGTCCCTGGTTGAGGGTTCCCCAGCCCATTCCAATGTTGTGGGAATGAAGAAAGCAAAAGGTTGCAGCCCTGCCTGAAGGGTTGTATAAATCTGAAAGATTTACTTTGAGCCTGGCCAAGGGAAACCTCAGCTAATCAGTGATCCCTTGTTTTTTATTAGATTCCCCATAAACAACTAGGGGCACAATTGTGTAGGAATCAGAGGATGGTAGGTGTTTGATGCCTGAGGCCTTTCCTCCAGGGCTGGTGCCAGGCAGTTGGAGCTGCTTCTTATAATGCAGGCTTGACTAGCTGGTTCTCCCTCTGACCTCAACCTTTCGTGGAAGCATTTGTGGCCAAAGGAAATATAATTAACAGGAAGATCCTGTACGCAAACTGTCATCTTATCAGTGATGATAATAGCAGGCCTGGTTGCCTATATTTTTCCAGTTAGCCACCGTGTTCTGCTAGTTTGGCATTTGTAATTCCCCCCTTCATTCCATTATCGATGTCTTCAGGCTTCTTGTCTTACCATCTCACATCTATCCCAAATATCATAACCAGGCTGTTCATCACAGAGAGATGTCTTGGCACCTTGCCCCCAAACCTTCAATAGTTCCCTGTTTCCCAAAGGTAAAATCCAAACTTTGTATATGACATCCAAATCCCTGCACAGTGTGGTCTCAACCCATATTTATGGCATCATGCCCTGTGCTGCCTCTGTAAGTACCAGACCAGAATGCCTGTGGTCCCTCAGACACCTGCCTTACCACATCTCTGCTCAGAACGGCCTCCCTTGTCTGGACTTCCTGCAATAATGCTCCATTCAGATCCTCATTCCTCACGAGCATCTGCGACAGCTCTAACCCCAGGATCTCTCTCCCCCTCTCTGTCCCTCCGCTTCTCCCTCTCCCCCCTCTTCACCCTCTCCCCCTCCCCAAGTTCCTTGGACACTTGTAAACTGGGAACTTATTTTTCACCACTTTATATACTACCTGCCCCAAGGGCAGGGACCACCCTCCACCTCTCTGCAGAGCCCACTGAGCCTGTTCTGCTAGATGGGCCTTGTCCATTGGAGGCGGACTGATACGGAGGTGTGGAGCACCAGCCTGAATCAGGAGCACTGAGCCTTGAATCCCACCACAATGCACGGCCCTGGCCAAGTCCCTTCATCTCTCTGGTCCAGACTCTCTGTGTTTGCAAAGTAAGGGGTGATGACTCATTTGACAGAAATAGTTGTAAGGATTAAATTGGATATTCTGGGTTAGGCACTTAGCATGGCACTCAAGGCACTATTAGTATCATTCTCATTATCATTAAGTAGATGTCTGTTGATGAATAGACTTCTGAGCATAGGACCCAGGGCCTTTCTGAGGAGTTGGACATGTGGCTTGGTCTGCATGTGGAACCCCTTGTCTGGTTCTGTAAGTTTGACTAAATCTCAGTTTCCTCGTGTGTAAATCAGGAAGAAGAGGAGTCTCCATGTCCCAAGTTGTTCTGAGAACTGAATGTGATGATGAGTATAAGATATCTATGCTTAGGAAAGGCGTGGTTAGTGAAGAAGCTATGGAATCCTGAGAATGGCTAGGGTAAGCAGCCAGAAATTGTGACCTGTGTCATCTCTCGGGCTTTCCTTGCTGAGCCGGGGGTGGGGGGGTGCTTAGTTTCCCTGGTCCCTACATCGAGTCTTGTTGGGGTGGGTAAGGGGAGCCTCATCAGATTCTGACTTGTCATAATTCTTCCCTTCTGCCACCTTTTGCCTACCCTGTCTGACCAGAGCTGGCAGAGTTGGGAAATTTTAGAAAGATGGGGCCCTTCAAGTGGCCAAGGCAGACAGGTCACCTGTGTGCCCCCCAGGCAGCTTATCAGACCCCACAGATGCTTCTCTGAACACTGAGCACCCCTGAGACTTTGTGCTCTGGGCTGTGGGGGCCAGTGCTGACATATTATCACCCCCCCTCCTCGTCTCTGCCCCCTCCATTTCATCAGCTTATCCTGAGGTGGATAATGTTTCTCTAACTGCCTAATTGGGAGAACTTAGCTGGAAAATTGCCATCATGCTCTCTTTAAAAGGGTGCCAGCAGCCGGAGGCTGCCAGCTGTACTGTCAGCGGGTAATCCTGGCTTTGCTGCCACAGAGCCAGGGGTACCCCCTCTTTCTTCAGTCTTCTTTCCTAGTGGTTAGAGCATGCCACAGGCTCTAAGAGAAAAAAAAAGAACATGGAAGAGCAGGACAGAGGTAGCCTAGGTGGCTGCTGCACACTGATCGGTGTTCCTCCCACCCCTCATGGCCCTCTGCAGCCTGTAGCAGTGGGGAATGAAATGCCATCAACTGACAGCCAGGGCGCCTTGGCCCTGCACCTTGGTGCACTGGTCAGCTCCATTGACTCCCACTACAGCAACCCTGAGTTTAGACTGTGTCTGAGGGCTGTCCCGGAAAAGGAAAATCTAATTGTAAAAACTTGTTCCTAAGTTTGAGAGAGAGTGTACAGCAGTGTTTAGGAGTGTGGAGCCTGGAGCCAGACTGCTTGCTTTAGTTTACATCTAGGCTCTGCTACCTGCTCGGCAAGTTACCAAATCGCCTAATTTTATCATCTGTGAAATGCAGGTGATAATTCTAGCACCTACCTCTGCTCCACACATCAAGGGACCCTGTCTGATGGCACTACTGCCACCCTTAACACCTTGCATCCAGGGTCTTCCTGCAAGGTGGATGTCTAGCCCCCACACAGAGAAGGCATAAAGGATTGGATGTCAGAGATTTTGATGGGCCTGGCTTAGAAGCAGGGGGGTGGGGGTGGGGGGGCGCCTCGCTCCAGTCACATTCCACTCTCAGGAAAGAATGTAGTCATATGGTCCCAGCCTAACTCAGCTAGAGAAGATAGTTTGCTGGTGCTCAAAATGAAGAAGCACGGCAGTCTAGTCTCTGCCACACAGAGAAACCTTCCCAGTAACAAACAGCAGGCATTAATTGAGCACTTGCATTAAGTGCTTTACATGTATTAACTCAATTACTCAACATGACATGATGAAACTACACACAGATACTATATATCAGTGAGGGTCTTACTAGAAACCCAGTGGAACCCTCAAAGGACCAATTAGAGAGGGTTTAAGGATATCTGTATGCCATGTTCATAGCAGCATTATTCTCATTAGCCAAAAGGCAGAAGCAACCTAAGTGTTCACTGACAGATGAATGGATAAGCAGAATGCAGTATGTACGTAAATAGAATATTATTCAGCCTTTTTAAGGAAGGAAATTCTAGTACGTACTATATAATACAACATGGATGAGACAGAAAGTAGAATGGTTGTTACCAGGAGCTGGAGGGAGGGGGAAGGAGGACTTATTGTAGATACAGAGTTTCCATTTTGTAGGAGGAAAAGAGTTCTAAAGAAGGGTAGTGGTAATGGTAGCCGAACAAGGTGAATATATCTCATGCTTCTAATCTGTAGGGTTAAAATTGTTTAAATGGTAAGTTTTATATTATATGTATTTTACCGCAATGAAGAATCATTTTAAAAGAGGGCTTAGGGGCTCCTGGATGGCTCAGTCAGTTAAGCATCTAACTTTGGCTCAGGTCATGAGTTTGTGGTCCGTGAGTTCAAGCCCTGCATTGGGCTCTATGCTGACAGCTCAGAGCCTGGAACCTAATTCAGATTCTGTGTCTCCCTCTCTCTCTGCCCCTCCCCTGCTTGTGCACGCTAGCAACTCTCTCAAAAATAAATAAACATTAAAAAATTTTAAAAGAGGACTTAAGGAAGGGGATATTTGCAAAGTTATAAATGGCATAGGTGCCAATGAGTGATAGTTAAGCACAGAGGGAATAGCAACTATGGGAAGCTACATCCACCCAGAAACCTGAGGGGTAAAGGAGGGAGCAGTTACCAGAATGAGATGGGAACAGTAGCCATGGGAGAAGAGCCACTGAACAGGAGGTGAGGCTTTAGGTATGGGAACTCAGTACTTGCAAACCACAGCCCAGCAGAGAGGAACCAGTGGATAAATACTGAGACCCTGTCCTCCTGTCCATGACTCCTCCAGCTGTACCCAGCTGGAATCAGAGGGCATGCACAGTAAGTTGGTGATGTTATCCAGTGACTCAGCCTCCCCAGGGCTCAGAGATGGGTGGAAGATAGTCCTGGGGGGCAATCAAAAAAGATTGGGTGTAGCCACCATATTCTCATTCTATAGATGGGGATACTGAAGTAAAGTAACTCACCCCAAGGTCACACACTTAGGAATGCAGAGCAGGCTTTCAACCCTGCTGGTCTCAGAGCCTTCTGCAGGAAAGGGCAGAAACTAAAATGTCATGAAAGTCTGCGAAATACCTAGCACTGTGCTTTCTCCTCCAAAGAGTGAGAAAAGAGAGACTCAGAGAGCTTAATTTAGTAATTCTCGCAGGTCAGGCAGCTAATAAGCAGATCCAGGATTTCTGACATCAGAGCTGAGCACTTCCCACCTACTCCAGGAATCTTTAGGGCAGGCAGTCACTCACTGTCACCACCATTATCACCAGCATCAGGACGCGGTCACTGAGCAAGGGTTGCAGTGTGCCTTGTGTCTGGGCAAAGGAAGCTACTGTGTACAGATGCTAGGCCTCTCCCACCCCAACTAAGCCTTCAGGCCAGGGCAACTACTTTGTCACAAGCCACACTAAACAGGAACCCAAAACACAGTCCCTCCCCTGTCAGCAGACACCAGAATGTTGAACTAAAAGATAGGTTTGAAGCCATCTATCAAACCTCCTCATTTTGCCTGGGCTGAAATGACCTGTTTGTCCAGTGTAAGTTCAGGTCACAAGTTCAACGTTTACTGAGCACCTGGCTAGTGTCCAGCATGAGCTAGATGTGAGGGTGACCCAAGATGCAGACCTGGCTGTCTCACATACCATCTGCTTCTTTTAATTTGCACCACCATCACCTAGACCCAGAGTCCAAAAGCTATGGCCCATGGACCAAATCCACCTGCTGGCTGTTTCAGGGCATCAAGTGCTATTGGCACACAGTCACAGCCTTTGTTTACCTATTGTCTATGGGTGCTTTCACATTATGACAGCTCAGTTGAGTAATGGTGACTGGGATGTTATGATCCCTACAGCCAAAAATATTTATATCTCACCCTTTAAAGAAGTTTGCTGACTCCTGACCTAAACCAAGTACATTAGTTTGCTATGGCTGCCCTAACAAAGTTCCACAAATTGGGTGGCTTAAAATAACAGGCATTTATTGTTTCGCAGCTGGAGGCTAGATGTCCAGGATCACTGTGTCAGCAGGGTTAATTTCTTCTGAGGGCTGTGAAGGAGAGTCTGTTCATGCCTCTTCTAGCTTCTGGTAGCCTCAGGCATCCTTGGTTTGCAGATGGCATTCTTCTGTGCCTTCACATCACCTTCCCTCTATGTGTGTCTATCTCTATGTGCCAATTTTCTCTTTTGGACAGCCGTGTTGGATTTGGACCCATCCTAATGACCTCATCCTTATTTGATCAAATAAGGCCATTTCCAAATAAGGCTATTTCCAAGTAAGGTTACTTTCACAGGCACTGGGGATTAGAATATCAACTTTTCAGGGGACACAATTCAACCCATAACCCCAAGCTACATTATTCCTGGACTATGGCAATAGCTTCCTAACTCGTTTCCTCCAGCCATTTTTGCACTGCACCTCATCCCATTCTCGAGCCCTTATTCCACAACCCACTGCCCATGTCTCAGATTAATCATTTCCCGGTGTCATTGGAATATGTCATTCTCATGTTCAAAGACCTCCAATGCACACCCCGTGGGTAAAGGCTAAACTTTACTATGATCTGTGGTGTGCTGCGTAGTCAGCCTTGGGGGACCTTGCCACTTGCTCGTACCCCACACACCTGCACTCTCTGTTGCTGCCTCGCTGGCTTTCCTTCTGGTATTCAAACTTGCCATGCATCCTTCCTAGACAGGGCCTGTGTGTAAACCATCCCTCTGCCCGAACCTTCATTCATCTCGCCTCTGCCGGTTCAACCCCTACTCATCCTTCATAGATCATCCTAACCATCCCTTTCTCACTCAGTAGGTCACATTACCCATTAGTGGCTTAAAGCACTTTTCTGACATTTATCCACAGCCATAATGCTCCGAGAGATGAGTCCTTTGTCATTAGGTCCATGAGATGATAACAGGAACTTTATGCTGCTGCTGTTGTTTGCCTTTATATCCTAGCAGCTAGCACACTGCCCAGCCCACTGTGAACACTCCAAAACCATCTGTCAAAGGTAAGGAGAATGGAGGAAAGAAAATGGAAAGACAGTCAAGGCCCTTGCCCGTGAGGAGCTCAGGGCCTAGTGAGTGCAATCAATGTGCAAACAGAAAATGACAATACAGTGTCAAAAGTTATTATAGAGCAAACATAGGTAGCATTGGGGGAGCACAGATGAGGGACTTCTAGAGTAGGAACAGAGTAAGAATAGGGAAGATTTCCTGGAAGGGGTGATGTTTAAACTTAATCTCATGAGTACCCTTAGTCCCACCTTTGCAGATGGAAAAAGCCACGATGAAAGGCCTGGAGGCTTGGTGCTTTCCCATTGTTGTGTAACAATTTACTACAAACTTAGAGATTTACAAACTGCATACATTTACTATCTCACAGTTCACATAGTCAGGAGTCTAGACACGGTTTGACTAGAGCCTCCACATAGGGTCTCACAGCACTGTGGTCAGCTGCTGGCTGGACTTCGTTTGGGGAAGAATCATTTCCAAGATCCTTCAGGTTGTTGGCAGAATTTACTTCTTTGTGGCTGTATGAGTGGGGTCCTGCTTTTTGCTGGCCATTGGCTTGAGGCTGCCCTCATGTTCTAGAGGCCTCCCACACTTCTTTGCCATGGGGGTCTCCCCAACATGCCTTGCTTCATCACACCATCAAGGAAAATCTCTCTCCAATCCACTAAAGAAAGAGTCTAGTGGGGCACCTGGGTGGCTCAGTCAGTTGAGCGTCCAACTTTGGCTCAGGTCATAATCTCACTCATGGGTTTGAACCCCGCATTGGGAGTTCAGACTCCCAATCCTGCTTTGGATTCTGTGTCTCCCTCTGTCTCTGCCCCTCCCCTGCTCATACTCTGTCTCTCTCTCTCAAAGTAAATAAACATTAAAAAAATTTTTTTAAAGACATAGTCTAGTGTAACTGAATGGAATTGCAGGAGTGACAACCCATCACTTTTTCTATATAACAATCATGGGAGGGACATCCTACCTCCTTTGCTGTGTAACTTGAGTCGAGGAATGACATTCCATTACCTTTCCCATATTCTGTTGGTTAGAAGCAAGTCACATGTCCTGCCCTCACTCAAGGGGAGGGATCACACAAAGGCATGAACACCAGTTGGTAGAGAATCATCAGGGGTCACTTTAGGGTCTGTCCACTGCAGAAGCCTGAGAGGGAATTGTGCGAGGACACCAGCTACTTCTTCTTTTACTCACATGGGCTTGATGGGGGACCCACTCTGTAGCAGGCACCATCCTTGGTGCTGGGAACACAGTGGAGAACTAGACAGACCAACCATCTACCCTCCTGGAGCTTCTCCATTCAGAGTAGCTAAAGTATGCAGGGAAGGGGGAGGTTACTTTCACTGGCATGGTCTTGGGTCATCTTCCTTCCAACAGCCTGATGAGTAGAGGATCTTCCTTATCAAGAGCTGCTCCATCCTCTAAAGGCATCAGGCAGGGTCCTTGACTCAGCCATTGGTTTAGCCATCCAGAGACCTCAGGAGTTATTATGCCCCCAATCATTACTAGCAGTTGAAGCTGTCGTTGCTCACTCTTACAGTAATTGAGCCAACCCTCCGTGGCCTTATGCCCTTTTTCTGCCCCTACTATTTTTCCATCCCAGCTACTTCCCTAGCCTCGAAGATCATCTCTCTGAAAAAATCCCTCTGTATTTCAGACCAGTGGTTGGATGCTTCCCCTTGGTCTGTTTTGCTGTTGGTCCCTAGAGCATGCTATGCCAGCTGTCTCTCAGTCTGCAAAAAACTATTCTTAAATGTGGAAATACCAGCATCCAAGTGTCAGGGCCCAGACTTGAACCCAGGTCTCGTGGACTTGAAGACCCTTCTCTTCCACTGCACCTTGCTGTCTGAGGCTGAGAGCACCTGATCCTTGCCCTCCATCTGGAGAATTTTTGATCTCTTGCTTATCCCATGGATGTTCATTGAATGCCTACTCAGTGCCCTAGGCTGAAAACAGGCAAAGTGCCTGCCCTTAGCAAGCTTACAGCCTAATCAGGGAGACAGATATGGATTGCAGTATCACACACAAGTGGAAATGACATGTGATTCCACCTTTAATAAATGTTAAGAGCAACCAGAACATGGTGATAAGAGAGCCCGTGGGGCAGCGTTAGAGCTGGTCAGCAAAGACGGGAAAGGCATCCCTGCTTCAGAGGTTCTTGACCCGAAATTAGAAAGAAGAAGAAAAGTCAGCTAAGCCAAGGGCACAAGGAAGGCAATTAGATTAGAACAGCAATCCGAGCAGAGGATATAATGTAGGCAAAGACCCTAAAGTGGGAGGAAGTTTAGTTGGGCTGGAGGGAAGAAGGCCAGGTGGTTGTTCTTGCTCAATCTGAAGTCAGACAGCCAGACCCAAACAGAGCGAGTGCAAAGGCCCTAAGCCTGTCTCATTCCCAGGCTCCCTGTGATCCCGACATGCCAGGGCCTCCCATTTATCATTCTGAAGAGCTCTGCCATGCCTCCTCCCTGGGGCTGTCACCCCTTGGGAGAGGTTATCACCACATAGAAAGCCAGCCAATCCCCTTACCATATTTAAGGCACACAGCTTAGAATAATAACCATTTTTTTTAAGCCTTCAGAAATATCCAACCCACATCCACTTGGGATGAAAGACCAATGCTACAACTATTAGCACCAGGGAAGTATGCAGGCTTCAGCTCTTAGGAAGCGGAATGAAGCCAGTAAGCACATTGGCATCTGTAAAAGGGGAGAGAGAAGCTTGATTTTCTACACCTTTGGGTTTGGGAGCACAAGCTTGAGCTGGGAAGAGAGCGAGCTGCAAAGACTGATCTATGAAAAAGGGAAAGGGAGACAGACAAACCCACTCGTCTTGTCCATGAGCAGCAAGGAGCGGGGTCCAGCCATATGGGCAGTCATGAGGAGGCAGGACTATGTGCCCTGCTCAGCACTAATTAGAAGCAAACTAAGGCCTGGCTGAAGTGGCTGCAAGGACACCCAGCGGGGTCCATTTCCTGCACAGGGCGGGCAGCCCTGGATGAGGGGGTGGACAGGTGCTGCCTCCTCTGACACTTTTGGCAGCATCTCCCCTGCTCCTGCAGCTCATCCCAAGAAGCGCCTGACCTTGGAATGCCCAGGGAAGCTGGGTTTGGCTAAAGGTTCCGGAGACTGCTTTCTGCAGGGAATTACTGTCTCTCCAGCTCTCTCTTTTGAGGGTTTATCTACAAACACTGAAGAATTTTTGCTTCTTCTTAAGTTCAGCACAGGGATGGGTGGTAGTTAGACCTGGCCCTCTTGACACAGGGTCATTTTGACATAACCTAGAAATCAAGCCAGTAAATTGTCAATGTGTATTATGATGCTTTGGCATGCTGCAGGGAGACAGGGAGGGGGTGACAGGACATGTGCAGTAGTGTCAGGGCTGGGGAAGCTCAGGACTGAGACAGAGGATGAGGAGAGGGTCAGAAATAGTAAAGGGTCTGGGACACAATGGGGGTACTGAATACTGGTAATTTTTAAAATGGTATTTTGCATGGTGAAGTGACAATCGTGACATTGGAACGATTGTGTCAAAATGATCATAATTAGTGTGACCCACTTTGCATTGGCCATACAGAGGAATTGTCTATGTGACAGAATCTCCAGGAGTTTTTCTGTCTTTCCTTTTCTTTCACAGCCTTGGCCTCGACTTTTGTCATCACTCACTCCTACTGTTGCAGCAGCCCAAACACCGATCACTCTGTGATCTATCCTCCATGCAGCAGCCAGACAGATTTTTTCATCTGATCGAAAAGGATGCTTGGCCTCTGCTTCCTGATACAAACCCAAGGCTACTGACCCTGGTCTCTGAATCCTGTTCCTTATACTTCCCTCTGCTCTGGAACATGTTGATTTATCCAAGGATGACCTTCAGGGGTGTTAACTGGTAGACAAAGTCTTATCTTCACAGGCCTGATGCCTCCTGAGGCTGCCTTCTACCCAGAATGTGTCCTCAAACCTTGATAACACTCAGCATGCCTTTGGGGGGCCAGCGGAGAGTGTTCTCAACACAGTGGAGTATGGCCCTCATCCATTCCTTAGCCTGTAAGCTGCTTCTCCAAGAGGATGAAGATGGAGCAAGAAGTTGTACCTTGGGTATTTCCCTGATTTAAAAGGAAAAAGGAAAACCTTCTCAGTCTGTGAGCATGTACATATACATGCATTAGAATTGTTAATGTTTCTTTGAAGAGAGGTAAAATTTATGTGTGGTTTAACCAAACGATGTGTCTCCAGTGGGGGAGAAAACCGCCCCTGACCCCATTAAACACTATTTGTGATGCATGGGGGAAAAAAAGAAAAGAAACCTTGAACTCTATGAGCGTGAGAAAACAAAGGGGAAATCGAAATTGTGGATCTGCCAGAAACCTGCCATTCATTGAGCCCACAAATCACAGGGAAACAAAGAGAAATGGAAAGATTTGGTATTAAAAACCCATTCTTCCCTGAACCTGTGCTAGCATCTATAAAACAATTACATGTGATCATACTTGAGGCTTTTCTGAGACACTAATTCTTCTCTTGACATTAAAATGTTGTACATGCTGCTTTCAAAATGTCGCACCCAGTCAAGAAGGGCACACATCAGAAGGGCAGACACAGGGTGCAGGCCAGGTTAGACCCACCCCTGAAAACTGGGAATCCTCTGTGGTTTCCTTCTTTTTCTCCCCTGGGAAGTTTCCTTGGAGCCACTAATTTGTGACCCCCAGGGTGTGATATCCTTGCCTAGCTCCCAGAGAGCTCCCTTGTTGCCAAGAGACCAGACAAGGGGGTGGATGGTTCCCTAAGCTCCCCCCACGCTTCCTCCTCCAAAATCTGAGAAAATTCACCAAAGCTCATGACCAGGAGAAGGTGAGGAGGCTCCAGTGTGGCCCAAGGTGGAATGAATGCATGTGCTCAGTTACTGTGGAGAAAGCTGACCCCCAGATCCATTTGTGGATGGCGAGTTCCTCATCGTGTTCAATAGGTCTTTGATTTAAGATTAAATAGGGCCCCTGTGTGAAATCGGCTGTTAGTTTTAAAAGCCTTTTCATTTTGACAGGTGAAAACTTCATTAGAATTACTCTATGCAAAGATGTCAGGAAAAATATACAAAGGGAAATTGGAAAATGTGATTGAGTCGAGCGTGCGCTTCCTCTGTCCTGGTATTTCTGCACAGGCATATTTATTTCTCATGCACTTGTCGTTTGGCATGTCCCCTAACTGAGGCTTAGATGTAAAAATGCACAAAAGGCAGGTGATTCCATGGCTTTTGGCTCCTGGCTGGTATGGCTTCACGGGCTCATTTCTTGGCAGGGGACCCATCTTTGGATCAAATGCGGGGGTATTTCCAAATTGAGCTTTGAGAGGAGGAGCCCAGAGAAGGAGAGGCAAGAAGAAAAATATGTGAACTAAGTGAAAAGCATGTCGTGAGCCAATTTAATTAGGGCTAATATATCAGGCCCCATATTGTTTTTGGAACTGGATTCAGGAGTAACAGGATCCCTGACAAGTTGTAGCCAGCCCTGCTAACGAGTGACTCTGGAGTTCACAGACTGGTCTTGAGGAAACCCCAACACAAAGCAGAAAGTGGCAAGTCCTCTCTGGTGGCAGGGGTGGGACACAGGGCCAACCACTGCTCATTCTTCCCTTGGTCTCACTGCCCTTCCTGCTGAGGAGAGACGAGGCCTGGGAGAGAGGGCTTCTGGACAGCGGGGCTGGCCCTGGGCCATGCCGGCTTGCCCCGGATGGAGGTGCGGGCCTGCTTTCGGAAAGCTCCTGTACAGAGGGCCCCAAGTATTCCATCTGGACCTAGAAAAGGGCCAGACCCTTCCCTCTCCCAGTCACAGCACAGGGATTGTGGGGCAGGGGCTCCAAGGTGTGTAATTTAATCCCTGCATTTTGTGAATAAAAAAGGAACGGCCCAGAGTAGGAAAGGGTCTCACTCCCCACGTAAGCTGCTGGCTTCAGCCCAAGGGACGACTCAGGCAGGAGACAGGCAGCCAGGAAGAATTGACCTTTCTTTTGCTAGGGACCACAGGCTCACATATCCTCTGCTTGGTTTCCCTCAGAGACTCTGAGGGTCACCTGAGACATGGCTTCTCAGACCATTCCTCAAAGGCTGCAATCCAGGGACACTGCTAGGAGGAAGGGACCACACGTCCACTTCCGAGAAAACAGGCTTGATTTGTCACATGCTGGGGAGAAACCCTACTCCTTGGGGTCAAACACAGTCTTCACTATTTGTAAGTTGTGTGACTGGATATCTTATCTTACCTCCTCTTTGTCCCCAATTTCCACTTCTGAGAAATGGGAGTAGAATAATAGTACTCATTTAACAGGATTGCTATGGCGATTCAATGAATCAGTGTATGTAAAACACTATGAACAGGGCCTGGATGTAATAATCACTCAAAAATGTTACTATTACTACTAATAGTGTTTTTTTGTATTACCATGGCCATCGTCATATTAGGGTTATAGGAAAGATTCAGTTTGAAGAAAAAGGGGGGTTTCCTGAAGGATAAAACAAGTTTGAAATCTATTGATTTGGAACAGAAGTAACTTGTGATAGTAAATTCAATATGTCAACTCGACAGGGCCATGGGATGCCCAGATATTTAGTCAAACATTATCCTAGGTATTTCTGTAAGGGTGTTCCTGGATGAGATTAACCAATCGCTAGACCAAATAAAGCACTCTGTAATGTCGGTGGGCCTCATCCAATCAGTTGAAGGCATAAATAGAACAAAAAGGCTGATCCTCACCCAAAGAAGAAACCATTCTTCTGCCTGACAGCCTTCGGACTAGGACATCAACTCTTCCTGGTTCTATAGCAGCCTACTGGCCTTTGAACTCAAACTGGAACATCAGCTCTACAGATCTGGACTTGTCAGTCTCCATATAATAAATCTTTCTATATATGTGTATCTGTGTGTATATATAACACAGTAAGTATATATACTTACTGTATATAGAGTATATAATATATTCTATATGTAACATGTATATATAATAGGATATATATACATATATGTGTATGTACCCCCCCACATACACATGCACATAATATATATCTCCTATTGGTTCTGCTTCTCCGAGAACCCTGACTGATGCATGACCTAAGGACCACATTTGGCCCTCAGTAATGTATAGGTGTGTGTGCGTGTGTGTGTGTGTGCACGTGCACATGCATGTGTGCAAATGTATTCAAGATTGTCTACATGTTTTCATGTTAAAAATAATCCAGATATCCAGGTCCTTTGAAAAATCATAAGGTATAGCCGCAGTAGTCCCAAATTGGCTGGAATTGAGTTCACCTATCCCCATCAGGACGTGTGATCTCCAGTTCTCACCCAGACCCAGACATACATACTCCTTTTTAAAGCCAGCTCCACATAGGGAATAGAGAACATTTTTGAGGGATACTGGGAAAGTTGGTTGCCCTCTAGAGTACAAGATTCATTCATATAGTCAATATTCACTGGTAGGTGGTGTGGTGAATTAGACATCATTTAAGGAGCTCATTGTCTTGGAGAGCACAGACATTTAAGTAGAAAACTGAAGTGCTGAATGGTAAGTGCTAGATCAGATGGAAGGCCAGGTTCTCTTGGGTTATGCAGTCTGGGATACAGGAGATGTTGAGGATGGTCACTGGAAAGTGAGGAATCCTTAAGTTGACTCTTAAAGGTTGCATAGACATTTATATAACTGAGGAAGAAGATAAAAAATAAGTCTAAGAAGCGAGAAGAGCATGTGCAAAGACCCTGTGGTAAGAGAAGCAGAATAGATTTAAAGAACATTTTGCCATAGCTGGAGCATATGGTGGCACTTAGATGTTGAGGCCAAAGAGATAGAGAGAAGCAGAATCATCAGGATCGCTTTTCCTGAAAATGATTCAAGACAATTAAGGATTTTTAGTAGAGAAAAAACTGACATATTTCCATTTTAGGAAGATCTCTCTAGCTGCATTGTGGAGAACGAGTTGAGAGGGAAAGATGTAGATAACATAACCAAGGAGTCTCCATGGAAGATATCTGGAAGTCTAAGATGTCCATTCTAGTAGTTATTGGACCCCTGTCATATTATATATGGGATAAGAACTCAATCTCTATCACACTTCATTGTGAGTAAATTCAGGGACCTTCTCCAAGAGTAAGTCTCCATAGTAGGAGGTGTAGAGGGTAGTAGGGCATTAAAAACAAATGTCACTCATGATTTTGCCCAGGTTCTATCCTATGAAGAGGGATCATTCAAGAGCTCAGTAATGACCTTATGAGGGATGTTTATAGGCTGTTCTTTGGGACAAAGAGACAAAGGTCTCTTTGGCCCCTGATGCTCACATTTATGGCTTTCTTCTTGGAGGATGACAACCATTTTTCCTTTATTCCCTAAGACCGTCAAAATGAAAACACTATTTTCAGACATCCATGGGACTCAGGGTGAGACTGAATGCTTGACATTAACTTTTCCTTTATAAAAACAAACAGAACTCAAAACCAGTTAGCCAGGATGAGTCCCTCAGGATTAGGACTCTGATTGTCAACTTTTACTTAGGCTCCCACACTGGTCTGTTTGTTTAAAAATCAGGACGACATTTGGAGAGGCAGAAACTAGCATTTTCTTGCCAGCAGATATTGTTGATAAATGGTGTCTCCCTGTGTCAGCTTATTATCAGTGACCATGGAGAGAATCCTAATGAGTCATCCTGATCCTAGACCTTGAAGCATCCCTGGCCCTTTGGTAAAGATGGCTGCACCTGGAATTAGCCACAAGTGGACTCGAAGATGGAATGAGTCAGTATCTGCTCCGGCCTTTCCCTCCATCACAAGCTTATGATGGAAGTTCTGGTACAGGTCGTCATGATGAAGGTTGTAGATCATGTTTTTGGTGTCTTTGTATCCCTGTTTTCCGTCAGTGTCTAAAGGAATGATGCAGTATTGAAAGGGATCTGACCCATCATGTGTTGAGTGACCAATTTCTGCCCTCTGCCTAGGCGAGAGCATGGACTCTCTTGCTGCATTTTAGAACATCTTACCTGCTTTCATTTACAGAGTACTTTCTTGGTACTAAAACAACCCTGTGAAGATGCAGTTCATAACCCCTATTTAACTAATAGGTAAACTGAAGCTTGTCTACTTTGAAGGACTTGTCCCAAGTTCGCAAAGCTCCCATGACTGCACCAGGACTGAACCCAGCTGTTAAATCCAGAGCATTCTGCTGTCCCATCTTCCCCATCCAGCTGGTGATTTTAACATTGTCTCTTTGGGCCCAGGGCGGTCCTGCAGTACCATTCTTCCTGGGTTTTCCTTGTTTTGAACTGGCTTTCCTTGTTCTACACTCTGCCTGGCTCTGCTCCAAACCTGCACCTCCCTGCTTCTACTCTGTTATCACTGAATCCTGAGCATTCAAGGAACCAGAGGAGGGCTTGACAGGGTGATGAGATAAGTTAGAGGGGAGGCAGAGCAAGGCCCTCCAATCTCAAGGCCAGTTGCCTCTCTGACATCTGTTCCCAGGGGAAGAAGCTGCTTTCTGGCTCATGGTCAGTTGGCCTTTGTTTAAATCAACCCAGCAAGTGGGTCTGAACCTATCTCTCCTGGCTGGCAAAAGTCCCACGTGCCTTCAGGACTCACCTTAGATGTTACTTCTTTATAACAGTCCCTGTCCTCCTTCTCTTTGGGAAGGACTAGATGCCCCTCCAACAGTGCTAGTCACACAGTGTTGTGATCTGAGTATTACCTGGCCACCTTGTCCACTGTACTGTGAGCCACTGACGCTGAGACCAGGGTTCTGTGGCCACTGTTACAGTTAGGACTAGGATGGGCTGTGAAGTCAAACTGCCTAGATTTAATCTCCAGCTCCAGCACTCAGTAGCTGTGTGACCCACTTAGAGGATGTTTTCATATCTGTGAAATAGAGCCAATAATCACACCTGATCAAAAAGTTATTATAAGGATAAAATGGCATGATATCTAGAAAGTATTCAGCACTATGAAGGGTGGCCACCATGTCAGTTGTTGTTGCTATTATTATAATTATTATCATTATTATTATATCACCAGTGTCTAGAAAGTACATATGAATCAGAGAGAGGAACAGGAGGCAACCTAGAAGGAAGGAAGCATTGATTGAATTAGGAAATGATGAATGATTGAATGGCTGATGAACAAGTCATATGTGTGTATTAGTCAGGGCTTTCCAGAGAAAAACAACCAAAAGGACATGATAGATACATAGGTGGGTAGAGAGTTATTACAAGGAATTCACTTTTGCAACTATGGAGGCTGAGAAGCCCTATGATCTGTCATTTATAAACTGGAGACCCAAGAAAGCCAATGATAATTCAGTCTGATGCCAAAGATCTCAGAACCAAGGAGCAAATGGTATAAATTCCAGTTCAAGAGCAGAGGAAGATGAGCTGAGATGTCCCAGCTAATCAGTGAGGCAGGATAAAAGGGGTAAATCCCTTCTTCCTCTGCCTTTTGTTCTATCCAAGCCCTTAACAGATTGGATAAAGCCCACCCACACTAGCTAGGGAGGGTCATATACTTCCCTGAGTCCATAGATCTAAATGCTAATCTTACCTGGAAACACCCTAGGTGTAATGTTTAATGTGGGCACCCATGGCACAAAATTAACTGTCACATGCAAGCACGAGGATAAAAACAAGGCCCAACAGTACCCAGAGTCCTTCCCACCAGCCTGATATGTCAAGGCCACTGTCTTTGGGAGCTGCTGTGCCTATGAATCACCTATTTTGTACAAACACAAATCATAACCTTAGAGGCATATTCCACACTGATCAGAGAATCCCAAAACATCAGGAAGGGCAGTCCAAAGAGATGGCAAAAGTCTAGGGAGAAGGAGTGGGCCAGGGAAGACACTCGCTTAGTGTTCCAACCATCTCTGGAGAAGGTCAAGCAGAGGGAGTGGGTTTCTGAAACCTTCACTAGGCCATGGAGAACAGGCCTGAGCTCCTGAGCTTTTGTGCTACTAGGGGGGTAGGGTAGGCAGACACCTGAAATCTGACCTCCCAGCTCAGTGCTCTGGCCTCCTCCTGCCTGCCCAGGTGTGTGACCCTCCTACCCCCTGGAATGCGGCTGTGCTGGAGATGTAATCAGCAGAATTCCTCTGACTTCTCAAGAAATGCCCCTTTGGGAGAGAAAAGTACAAACAGGCTGGGAAAATGCGAATCCTGTTTCTGTGGCTGTACAATTGGTCCATTGTAATGACCGTGTGCCGCAAGGTAGAAGTCTAAGATTTCAAATGACATCTTTGTCAGAAGCCATCCACACGTAACTTACATCATTTGATGCATTTGTAGGCGGGCACATCAGCTTCATCCACCCTTACTGTTGTGTTTGTTTGCTGAGCTATTTCATATCTACCAAGTTATATGCAATGTCTCTCATTCTGGAATTATCAGAACTGTAAATATCCAGAACTAGATTCATGTAATGTATGGAATAGTAGATGGTGAATCTATCAATATATGGGATCCTCTGTGCCTTCCAGCATTTGTTGAGATTCTGGTTTAAATGTCATCTACATAGTCTCCCCTGAATCTCTGGGCTCAGTAAAGAAAACCTCTGCATCTGCTAGGATGGATTCGCACCCAGGCCAAAAATGTACATTAGTTTGTGCTTCGTTATTGGTTGCATGTGGAGGGGTGTATGTGCCTGGGTATGGTGTGGGCAGGGGATGCCCACATTAAAAAAGATGAAGTTCATTTTGTAGAAGGAAAGACACTTGGTCACTCTGCTCCTTGGAAAGGAGAGTTCTTCCTGGAGTAATTTGTGACTGAATAATGGTCTCCAAGCCATGAAACCCCATGTGTGAGAAGGAGTCAGCTCTCTAAAAGAAATAAAACCAAGCTGGGCCCAGTGATAACCATCAGGAAGGCATGGGCAGCTTGCCCAGAGTCAGAGTTTTCCTTTGCTCTGAGCATCCCTTCTGACAGGTTTTCCCAAACTGGGAATAAGCACTTGTCAAGTATATTAAAACATTAAAAAGGAGGAGAGCATTTAGTATGGTCCCTGGTTCAGGCCCCTTGGGGGTTCCCCACTTATATTTTTAAAACTCAGGCTTCGGCAGGTCTTGGTTTTGCAGTTGGCATGAGATGGAGTGGAAAATACACTTGATTCTCCAAGTTGTGCCTCGGGAGCTTGGCTTGAACCTAACAAAGGGCAGATGAGGGGCAGCACTTGGGGAGCTTTGGGGGCTCCAGAGCAAGCTGCAGAGCACTATGTCAAGTTGACAGCATTCCTGGTACTTCCACTTCACCTGGCTATTCCCCCTAAACCATCTGTGTCTGAAACTGCCCATGGCTGCTAAACTCACATTATCCAGAACTGCCCTTCTTTCAGAATAAACATCTCCCTGGTAGTCTGCCCTTGATAGTCCCCAAACTGTCCCTAAGAGGTCACAGCACATGGGTAAACACAATTGTAAAAGATCATATACCTTTAACAGTAGTATTCTTGTTTTCCCTTCTCTTGACCTCCCTTCCTTCCTCCCCTCCCTCCCTCTCTTTCCTTCCCATTCCCCCTTTTCTTGCCTCCCATCCCTCTGTCCCCCCTTTTCATTCACCTATTCATCCATCCATCCCCTTCTCATCCTTTAGTGGAAAGCCACTAAAGGCTTTTAATGTCACTTCTCAAACTTACTGGACCAAGGAGGGAAGAAAAGCGAGGATCTGAGGATCCCTATCCAAAGAAGGGGGTTAAGAGCTACAGTGTCTCAGTGCTGTAGGCAGGGTAGGGTGCACACTGCTGGTAGAGCAGGCAGGTGGTAGTGTTTCAGCATTGGGTAGATGCCCAGCAACATTGAGTCCTACTATAATGAATCTTAACCTGAGGCTCATGGTTGACACCTGAGGGCTCTCTGAATGACCTGAAATTACAGGCAAAATATGTGTGGATATTCCTGGGTAGACAATCCAGCAGAACCATCAGATTCCCAGTTGTAAGAGCCATCTAGGACTTAAATTATGACTAGCTATGTTTTGAACCATCTGCATTCTACCTCTTCTCTCCTTAATAGTAGAAAGACATTGTGGTGTAGTAATTTTAAAAAATTAAAAAGAGAAAAACGCTGGAGACATGCTACCTGGATAATGCCAGCTCTACCAATTATCAGCTAGCTATGTGACCTTAAAGAATTATTAATTCTACTACTTCATAGGAGTATTGAATTGATTAAATGAGATAATGCTGGCAAAGTATGTAGCAATGGGCATGGTATATCTAAGGGGCTCAGTAATTTAATAATCATTGGTGCTATGGTATGGTAGCCTAGAAATACCCATAAAACACCAGTGTTCTAGTTTGAAGGTATGCTCTAAACCAAGAGATAGCAAACTATGACCTGTGGGCCAAATCCTGCCCACTGGCTGTTTTTATAAATGAAGTTTTATTAGAACACAGCCATATCCAGCCATGTACATATAGTTTATGGCTGCTTTCAAACCACAAGCACAGACTTGAGCCGTTATTATAAGAACTGTATGGCCTGCAGAGCCTAAAATTTTACTACCTGACCCTTTACAGAAAAACACTTGCCAACCCCTGCTCTAAATAGTCAGAAACAATCATCTAACCTGGAGAAACTCATAAGTACACAAGGAGGCATAGACAAGGATGTTTATAACATCATTATTTTACTCTCAAATAGCTGAGAGCAATCTAAATGTCAACTAGAAGAGGAGTGCTGTGCTCATACTGTGACAGATAAAAAGAATGAATTTTATCTATATTGAATAATATGGAAAAGTCTCCAGTAGGGATTGTTGAGCAAAAAAAGCAAGGATGTTACCATTTGTGTAAAACATGCCAAACATATTGTATATTTTCTACTAGTTCATATGTAAATATGAAGATGCTCAGAAAGGACTCTGGAAAAATATGCAACAAATAGATAATAACGCTTGCCTTTGAGGAAGAATGAGCTTGGGGTTTTTGTCAGTAGAGACTTTAACCCTCACAGTAATGCTTTTATATTATGACCAGGACAATGCATTCATGTATTTCTTGTTCAATTAAAATGGATTGAAAGAACAGTGAATGTAAAATGAAAGACACTTGGGCAGAGCATTGAGGGATGGTTGTGATTCTGATAGGTGGAATGATGAGGGAAGAACATGAGGCCAAGCAGAAGGACCACAGGAGCAAAACAATGGGGTGGAGGGGAGGCACTGATGTCACTGGTCAGTGAGGACAGTGACCAGTGTGGCAGGTCACTGAATGGCAGAAGGTGAGCCTCAGGGAGGGGAAGCGGACAATTAGCATGAAAGGAAGTCATTTATCTCAGTAAAGGTCAGAAAGGGGAATTAAGGCATTACACCTAATGCCACCATGGACCACTCCTGAGAGGCAGCAGGCGGGAAGGTCATGGATACTTACAGTAGGCTAGACAGAGCCCTGGGGTCCACCTGGCCCTCCACACTAGGGGGTGGGGGCTTACTCTTCTCAATTCCTCCCCCTTTTATTTTTTTTTTTTAATTCCCTCAGATTATGTTCTAGGGGGAGGGAAACAGAATTCACTCTGCTTCTCAGGGCCTCATAAAACACCTAGACAATTAGGTTTGGTTTTTAGCATTAGGAGAAAAAAAATGCCTGTTTCTAGAACAGTTGCTATAACACATTAAAGTTCCAGTCAGATGTGGTTTGGGGCAAGATGACTCTGCATTGATATTTTTAACATTAGGAAATCCACCCAGTTGAAGGATTCACTTCCTGGGATGAGCAGCAGTTATACAATAAACAAGAAGAAACTGAGTAAGTGACCAGATTTGGGGCTCTTGTTTGAAACAAGAGTGGGCCGTGGCTATGAGCATTTGGCAGAAATAGGAAGTAGGGCAAGGAAATAAAGTTTCAAAGCTACAGAGATGATTGTCGAACTTTGTCTCTGCCATTAGATACTAGGGAAGCAGTCATTCCTTGCTGTCCTCTTCAATCCACAATGGTCCCTGTGGTATAAGGTGGAACTAGTAGACATGAGCCATCCTGGGTCATCTCCAGGCAGGAATTGGTTGGCAAGCTGTTTCTGTAAAAGCATCAAATAGTAAATATTTTAGGATTTGCAGGACAGGTGGTCTCTGTCACAACTACTCAATTCTGCTGTTGTGACATAAAAGTAGCCGTAGATAGTATACAGATGAATAGAGATGGCTGTGTCCTAACAAAACTTTACTTATAGTGTCAAGCTGGGTTTGGCCCATGAGCCTTAGTTTTCCAGTCTCTGTTCTAAAGCAATGATTTTACACCTTAGGCTATCAACACTATGTTTTCTCCCTTGGGAATTTGCAGTATGTTGGGAGGTGGTTAAGAGCAGGGGCTTTGAGTTCTGGCCCAAAGCCCTCTGTGATCTTGGATAAACAGTATAACATCATAAGCCTTATTATCCTCATCTGTAAAACAGAAATAATGCCTACATCATTGGGCTCTTTTTTAAAATTTTTTAAGTTTATTTATTTTGAGAGAGACAGAGAGAACACAAGCAGGGGAGGGGCAGAGAGAGGGAGAGAATCCCAAGCAGGCCACATGCCATCAGCACAGAGCCTAACAGGGAGCTGGAACCCACAAAACCGTGAGACTACTACCTGGGCTGAAATCAAGAGTTGGACACTCAACTAACTGAGCCACCCAGGTACACCTGGACTCTTTTGAATAAGAAGTTAAATTATTGAATGGAGACAGGATAAAATAGTGGTTAAGAATATAAATGTAGATTTACTGTACTCACACCCTGGCACCAGCATGATTTGGGGCCAGATTCTTTCATTTCCATTCCTCAGTTTCATCATTTGAAAAATGGGATTAGTAATGATACCTACTTCATCATATGTTAAGACTGTAATTTAAGTTCACAGATAGAAAGAGCTTAAAACAGTGCTGGAAACATAGTGCAGTCTTAATAAACATCAGATATGGTAGTAAGTGGTAGTAATTACTCCTTTATAAGTATTTTGTTTTACATAATAATAGAGCTTTACCTACTTAAAAATTAATAACTTTAAGCTGATTTAAGGCTATCCTTATAATAAGGTCACTCTTACTTGAAGTGCAACATATATATATATATATATATATATATATAAATATATATATATGTGTATATATATAAATAAAATATATATGTTTGTTTAAAAAAAATATATATATATATGTATGTATGTATTTGAGAGGGTAAGAAACAAAGGGACCATCAGTTTATAATCAATAGCCTGTCTTATGTCTGGCACAACCAGTGAAGAAAGCAACTAAATTCTACTAATCATATGTTAAGTATTGTGGAATAATTTTAAAAAAATAAAAACATGAATTACTCTATTATAGAACTTTCCTTCCCATAAATTGGGGGAGTAGGAAGGGTGGCAGGGTCCAGGTCTTCAGCAAAATGTCAGAACATTTAACTGAATGACTGACTTAACCCCACAGCATAATCCAGATCTGGGCTAGTCAGCTTCTGGCCCCCACCCCACTCAACCCTGACCATAGGTTAGAATAGACAGGTGACCTGAATTTGCCCAGTTGTAGTCCCAGGATTTTGCTGGACTTTGGGGGAAAAGAGGGCTTTTTCTTTTTCCTACTGGAATTGGTGAGCTGATGAGCTATAAACCTGGAGGAGCTTGAGACCATTAAGTGAACAAGAACCTGCTTAAGAATGAAGCCAGGAAAGAGGAAAAAGCAAGAGAGTTAAATTCTTGACATTACTTACCTCACCAGATCCAGCTGTACCTGGATCCTGTTAACCCCCATACTGTACAGTTATAAATAAATTCCCATTGTTCTTAAATCAGTTTCTGTCACTTGTACCTCATAGAGGCCTGACAAATATATCCAACCTATTATGCTATGACAGAACAAAAAAATTCAAAATCATTTTCCAGAACTTTCCTCCAGATAAAACAGGGCAAACTTTCCTCACTTCTTCCAACTCCTTAGAAATAAGCCAGTCACCACTCTGGATTGGTCAAGCTTAATAGTCCAAAGGAATAGAAGTCCACACTGGCCAAGGTAAGCAGCAACTTCATTTATAGGAAACAAATCAGGTCTCAAAACTGCTGGAGCTCTGCAGAACTGTGCTCAAGATAAGGGTGTGAACAAGGGTGCAACAGCACCACAAAGGGCCAGGATAGAGACACCACTGCTACTGCCAACACTGGACACTGATCCCAGATAGAGACAGTCCTATTTGGCACCCCAGAAATGGGCTGTGCTGCCCCCCCTGCGAGATTTCTGCATGCCGACTGATACCATCCCAGGCAGGTGCATCCGTGCATCTGAGCCGGGGTCACATGCCTGCACCCTTGCCACGAAGGAAGCTGGGAAAGTGATCTGGCTATTCTGACTTCTAGAGCAGAAGGAAGACTACACCTCCCCCTGAGATTTTGGGTAGCAAAAAAATAAAAATGGAGTGGAGTGGAGTAAAGTATAATAGAATAGGAGTAAATAAAATAAAATGGCATATGTCCACTATGGCTCATCTTCCCTTTCCTAGAAATGCTGCCACCCTGCATGAGTCCCTGCTCACCATCCTCGGTCTGTAGCTGCTGCCACAGCTCATCTCCTACCCACGCTCATACCCACTGCAGGTCAACCGGAACCCATAACCTGATCAGCACTGCCCACCTCTGAGACATTTTTCTGGGCCACTCTGTGATTTCACTGGGACATGTTACCTACATGGGCTGTCAGCCCTGGGTGCTGTGATTTCCAGAAGGCCCTCAGCCCAGCTCACGCCATCTGTGAGCAGACTCTAAATCCGCCCACAGCACTGAGTGGTAACTAATTATCAGGCCAGTCCAGCCCTGCCATGAGGCTCTGCACACGTCTGCTCTGCATTGTGGCAGAAGGAAAGCCAGGCAAGGAACAGCACTGAGGGAGTCGCAGGTCCTGGCAAGCCTGCCCTCCTTGTCATTTCCCTATTGTCTCCCTGGAAACTAATCCTGTCCCTCTTGACAACTGCATGGTAAGGCTGCTTGGTTCAGTGATCGTCAAGGTAGCTTATCCCCTCGTTAATTAACTACTCAGGAAAGTGCTGTATGACACTGCGGTGTTGGGCTTCTAGCTTGTTAACATGGGGGAATCCGGAGAAACTTTGACCTGGCCCGTGGCTGTGAGTTGGATGACTCAAGAGAAAGGCTGGATGGAAGAGATGCTTGCTTCCCCCATGGCTCACCATCACTTTCAGGCACTATGTTTTGAACATAGGTAGGATAACTGGGACCACAGCTGCCCTTGGGAGATTTTGTTTTCTGCCATTTAAAACAGAGTGTCCCTTGCAGGGCCTTGGGCCATGGAGGCTGGATGACAGAACAGAAAGGCCTGCAGTGTAGAGTCTAGCTAGAAGGCTAGAAATAACAGAATATTAACCTCTTCATTTGGGCAATACTGTCCAAAGGAAGAGGTCAAAGATAAGGTGTGGCTTAAAACCTAAATTGAACTTACTAACATTTTTTGGTCATCCATTACATGCCAGTCAGTATGCTGAGCCCTGGGGAAAGAACTACTCACAACATAGTCCCTCAAGAAGGTCAGTCTCTGAAGACAGATCAGACAATGGAGTAGGCTACATGGATGCAGAGGGACAGTGGACCATGGAAGTGAGCAGGGATGCTGATGGGAGCATAATAAAGGGGCATGGTATTAGCTTCGTGTAGCTGCTAAAATAAATTGTCATGAATCTGTAGCATAAAACAACAGAAATATATTCTCTCACAGTCCCGGAGACCAGAAGTCTGAAATCAACAGGGCTTCCCTCCCTCTCCAGAGGGAGAAGAGAATTGGTTCCCAGCCTCTTTCAGCTCCTGGTGGCTCCCAGCCATCCTTGGCCTGTGGCTGCATCACTCTGGTCTTGTGTTCATATTGCCTTTCCTCTGTGTGTCTGTCTCCCTCTGCCTCTCTCTTATAAGGCTACTCGTGATGGCTCTTAGGGCCTGTCTAGAAAATCTAAGACAAGCTCCTTCTCTCAAGATCCTTAACATCTTTGGGGACATAAAGTAAGACTGTCCCATAAGGTAATATTCAAAGGAAGTGAGTATATCTTCAGGGGACCATTTTTCATCTTGGGATTGGGACAAGAAAAGCTTCCTAGAGGAATTAAGGACTGCTGATCTTAGGCTTGTTTGCCTTCAGACCCATTCCCCACCTTTCCTTGCTCTGCTCTATGTCTCTGGGGGGCCCATCCCCTGCAGGCTGTGGTTCCTGTGTTCTGTGTCAGCTGGCTCCTGTCTAAGTCCTGCCAAACAGAGCCATTCAAAGAGGCATGAAGAGAGGAGGCTGAAAAGAGAAGCCAAGGTACTCTTTTCCTTCTTCTTTCTCTAACAGCTCCTCTGGTATTGACTGTCTCATTGGTGGTTGCCTCTCTTGCCATTCTCATCCCTGGGCTCCAGTCACATAGCCTACTCAGCTTTGTTCCTTCAACATAGGAGTGGGAACAGCTTCTTGTCATTGCCCATCTGTGGGATAGCTCAGTGTCCTCTGTTGGGCTCTCAGCTCTGATCTCACCTGCATAACCAGTTTGCCTGCATTAATTCTTCTGTAGGACATATTTACAGTAGCTTCAGTTTTCCTGGTAGGTCCTTGACCAATGCCAAGTCCAAGCTGAGATTTGAAGAATAAATTGGTTAGGAGAGGGTGGAAGAAGACTGATGTGCCAAGGGCTAATGATGAGCAGGGCAGGCAGATCTTTCCTCTTTGGAGCCCTCAGTCAGATGGAAGAGGCAGACATCAGTCAATTCACCACCTAAATACCTAAATGATGACAGTCAAGGGTCAATGTATGAAGGGAAAGTAGGATGGCTTTAGAAAATGCAGTGAGGGGACATCTAATCCAGCATAAAGTGTCATGAGAGCTCCCTGAGCAGTGATGTTTGAGCTGAGCATTGAGACCTGAGCTAGGAGACCTAACTTAGTGGAGGCACTCCAAAGACAGGATGAGTCCTATGCAGAAGTCCTGATGTAGGAGCGAGCTCTCAGGGGTCTGAAAGAAAGTCAATGTGACTAGTAGCAGCAGCCCTAGTACAGGACTTTACCAGGAGGGGCAGAAAGGATAGGCAGAAGGCAGGTTGTACAGGCAGGGGTTTGGGGAAAGCAGTCAAGTGGTAGGGTTTTGTGTTTTTTTTTTTTTTTTTTTGGGAATAGAAGGGAAGGTAGTCTAGGCTAGGAGCCACCTAAGGAAGGCCTTAGCTGGGCCACAGGAGATCAGGGGCAGATGACACCCAACTCCCAACCATGCCGTGGGATTTGAGCAACCAGTGTGCTTCTCAAGAAGTGAGGTAGCACATGATGATCAGAGGCCACGTGAGAGAACTGCAGGATCCAGACACCAGGAATAAGTTTCTAGATGATTATAGCCACAGAGGGGCCTGCCATCCTTAAAGAAGCCCTTGAACTCAATGATGGATAGCCAGAATGAAGGATGGAGAAGACTCCAGCCATGACTGGACAGGGGTCCTTAAGTTTCCTTTGCACCTATGTGCAGGCCAAAAGTCCAGAGCTGGTCACATCAGAATCCTAGGCACATTTGCTCAAAACACACATTCCCTGGCCCCACCTCTGGAGACTCAGATGCAGTATTTCTGAAGAAGGGCCTGAATCTGTATTTGTCAAAGCCCCCTGGAGATTTTTACACACAGACAAGTTTAGCAACCTGTGCTCAGTCTGATTCTTCAGTGGACAGCTGCCCCATGTCTTGTTTGTGGTGTAATCCTTGCTCCCTCCACACTACATCCCTCTCTCTGCTCTTGCTTACTCCTGGGACCATTATAAATCCCTGGTTCAGAAATGCTGGGTTTATCCTGTGATTCCTTCTGGGATGGCCGTGCCAGTGCCCATTGCCTCTGTTATTGTTGATGTTGCTGTTGTGATGATGGCAACAGCTTCTTGTGAGAAAAACTTTGACAGGGGACTACAGGGCCTGCGGATCTCAGCATGTTGCAAATGCCCTTCTAGACCCTCTGTAACCCATGTTGTGGCTTCTGAAACTTCGGAAGCACCAGATACCACCTGGCTAAGATGAGAACAGCTTAGGAAGCCAGACAGGTTGTTCTCGCTCACCAATGCCAGACAGAAAGACGGCTCCACCCAGCCCACCCTCAACTGTAGGAGGTAGAGTTGCTTAGTTCCTACCTTACCCTAAAGCCATTGGCCTTTGTAATTCTTACTTTGGAGAACGTGGGGAACAGTCAGCTTAGAAAACAGCAGCAGAGACCATCTAGAAATGCAGAGGGGCATCAATGTTGGCATCTGAGGCACCCCCTGCCCTCCTTCCTCCATTGCCCCACCTTCTTAGAAACCAGGGAAGTCCCCTCTTGTAGGTGGTCTGGGAAGAATAGGTGGTAGGAGAATAAAGAAGATACGCACAGGAACTGGGGCAATGGCACACACTTTTAGAACCCAAAATCGTGACTTTGGATTCCCGGATCCTGATCCGAGCTATTTGTCCCCCTGCAAGTTATTTATGTTTTGTTCATGCGTAAAATGGGGTGGTTGGCCTGTGTAACCTCTAAGCTCTTTAAAAAAAAAAGGTGTTTGTGCTCCTTGGCCTTGACCAGTCTCACAGGAAAATAAAAATCAATTATACAGGATGCTAGAGCTTCTGAAGGACACCCTGTGGCTGTGAGTGGAAACGTCACTGGCCTTAGAGGAGGGTTGACATTTTTTGCTCAGGAAGCTGACTGCCTCTAATCAAGGCCTCTGAGAAATGATTTCGGGAGCACCTGTGTGGAATAAAGGTTGGTGCTGACTTCCTGGGCTTCAGGCTAGTGTGCTGTGGCCAAGTTCGCTGTAGATCAAAGATGCCAACGTTAGACCAGCTTTTCAAGAGGGCTAAATGGTGCTGCCTGGCAACAGTCATATTGTTCCTGCTCATGGCTTGGCCATGCTGTCTGTCCAGCCGTGAAAATCACAGAAGGAATTTTCATGAGATCTTCCATTATTCCAGAAAGTAGGGAGAGGATGGATTCGTATTAGGACTGGGTGAGCATTGCATGCCACTTGCTTGTCCCTTTAAGACCGATCTGCCTTGCTGCGCTGGGGCAGGCTGTTTGGTTTGGGTATTGACACCAGGCCGTTCTGACTCACAGCAGTCACCTCCTTCTTGTTTCCGTTTCATTAATTTTCATTAAGGCTTAAACAGCCATGCATGTGGCCTGGATTTGGGGAATCAGGGTGGATCTGGACAATTAACAGTTCTTTAAGTTTTGCAGGCTATCTCTGAGTAGAGAAAGACCAGAGAGAAAAACTCTTTTTTCCCCCTTCTTTTACTGCTGTGTTAGTTGAAGCAATTTCAGTGGGATTAATTGACTGCCGGAATGATTTGCATTTTACTGCCCAGGTCTGCTCATTGGGTTAGAAGATGTCTTAAAAGCAGAAGGCCAAGCCTGCTGACAGCCTCAGAGACAGCAGGCCGCTCCACAAGGAAAGTGGACCGGCCATTCTCATTCTTTATAACTCGGTGGCCTAATAAGCCCCATGTGTTTCCAGCTGACCGGCTCTGGCTGCAAGAGTCAGGTTTTCTGTTTTTCCAGGGCCCAGGGAAGCAAGTAAGCCTGAGCAGAGCGGGGTAGCGGGTGCTGAGTTTAAGAAAGCAAGAAACCTGGGGTCTAGAAAAGACTGGACTTGGATAGCAACCCGGTAAGAATTTTCTCTGAAAGCTGGGTAGAAATTGAATCTATGTGTCGGTGCTGTTGAACTTGTAAAAAGTTTATAGCTGTAAGGTCTTGTTGTCTGTAGCAGGGATTAGACCCTCCTGCTGGGAAAAGCAGGTAATATGAATGGGTGAAGTCGGTCAGGTGGCCAGTGGAAGGAACTGAGCTCCTCTGGCCCATAGCAAGGCTTTGTGTGAATTAGGAAAAGGGACCCCTTCCTCCCCATGGATGCCAACTAGACCAGCTTTGATTTCAGCCTGTCTGGGCCCTCTCAGCAGACACAACCAAAGACAGTGTCTCCCTGACCTGAGAGAGATGCTCCGCTTAGCTCCAGACAAATGTTTATCAGGCAGGTGTGTGGACCCAGCTTGCCAACTGCTCTGATTCATTTTTTGCTTTTTTTGGTTTTTTTGCTTGTTTGTTTCAGAATAAACTGGAAATCTAATTTGTGTGTGTGAAATATCACAAGTTTAAAATGTACGCCACCATTTCAATTTTTTGTTTCACCTGAGGAGTGTTGGAGGATACTACCAAGGCATGTCCGAGGGGTGGATTGGGCTGCAGCTTGCAGGCTCTGGTGCTATACCATAAAGGAGATACTAATACACAGTTTCTATTACACACACACACACACACATACACACACATACCTGAAACGAAAAAGAGTTGAGGATTCTGGGATTCTTTCCTTTGATTCTTATTCTCAAATGAGCCCACTTTTGGAAAACGAACACCAAGCATGAGCATGTTTAGACCGGTAAGGTAGAAATTGCTCTTGAAGAGAGTAAAATCCCAAGGGAGTGTGAGAAGGAGTGTGTTAAGTGAGGCAAGCAGAGTTAACCAGAAGGGACAGTTCTGTTCCAGGAGGGTATTTTCAGTAGCCCATAATGAGCTTTACCTCATTAATTGCCAGGCCGGGCTAGAATTCCAGGTGTTCCCCCCACCCCTCTGCCCCGGGGGCATAAAACTTGGGAAGGGGAAGGAGGAATTCCTGGAGGGTGGCTGGCATGCCTGCTCCCTGGTGGACAGAGCTCTGGGCAATACTGTGAGCTTCCCAGAGGCCTGTGATGTCCAATTCCAGCCCTGACAGTGTTTGGTCTTCCCTGCTGAGCCCAGATTGAGTGCATAGAGACGGCTAATTAAACTCTGAGCTGACAAACACACTCTGGAGAGGCTCCCCTTTGAAGAGCAGGAGATCGCAAGGACAATTTCCTGTTTGCCAGTTTGCAATCCCAGATCTCATCAGTATGGGATTGTGTTAAATTTAACTAAGGCGTGTGATGGCACTCAACACCACTCCCCATTTGCTGAAAGTTCTCATCATGGATTGGTGGTCATCTCTTTTCTTCTCTCATTTCGTTTTCAGGTATGTGTGCTCTGGAGGGGGTGAGGAGGCAGGTCAGTCAAGCTTTAATGGCCAGTTAACCCCGAGTCTTTTCATAGGAATCTGTTATGTTAAAGGAACAGATATATGTCCTTCTGTCCATATATGTATATATACACATGTATCCAGATTGCCAAATGCATTTGATAGGTAAATGCAGATACACATAATAAATACAGAAGTAGACTCGACGATGAGGTTAGTTTGGTTTGGGGCCTTTGCGTGTCCTGTTCCCCCTCTGGGGTGACCAGTTGGTTCCCAAATAGTACTGACAGACAGTGCATCTCACCACCAACCGAGAGAACCAAATTCTTATCTTGGCTAAGTTATGTCACATGTGGTAGTCATGCAATAAAGATCAGGTTATTTGATTCTGAGGTCACCGTATTTGCTTTCGAGCTGTAAGAAACATGGACAAGTTCAAACTGAGAATTTACCCTGTATTGGACTGCTGGGAACACACCTATCAATGACTGGGTAAGTGGTGTTATTGAGGCAAGGGGAAGGCAGGGATAAACTCAGCTGAATGGAGCGCCAAGTTGCATATGGTTGCTGTTGAAGGTACCAGGCAGAGGCAAAGGATAAATAGTGGGTCTCATGGACAAAAAAGTGCTAAATAACATCACTTCTAGATCTGTTATTTCTCCACTTTTTTTCCAGGAACGTCCAGACTGATTAAATGGCAAACTGTGGTAACTCTTAGCCCTGGTGCAGTCATTTCTGTCATTCTGCCACATGATTTTACATACACAACACACATGCACACAGATACTTCCCAAAACCCTGGACACTGGGGTGGGAAGAACAGAATATAGACAGCCAGGAGGCAAACATCCAGCTTCGAGGAGTTTCCAATGCGGTGGACGAAAGAGGCGTGTATGTTAACTTTTTTTAATAAACTCCCTCATCATTCTTTTGGAAATAGGCAAGGCAGACAGTACTAAAAAAATAATAATTACTCCAACATTATCTTGACTAAATCTTTGTCAAAAACTCAAAACGTAAGCTCCGTGGATTAAAAAAAAAAAATCAGAATATAAATATGAGCCCTGTATCTTTGATACCTATCTGTGAGCTTCCTTAGGAGTATAGGGGAGAAATAGGGAAAAAGCTAGAAAACGTTGAGCGTTTTCAACTACCCACAGAAAGCCCTGGCTTGTTTACCTTGTTTTCCACTCGTGGGCCAGTTTGCTGGAATGGCCAGAGGCTGTCACCTTCTAGCTAAGGACATTTTACTGTGTTACTCTGTGCAGATCCCTACACCTGAGTTCTATCTTCGTCATCTGCAGAATGTGTTAATAACAGTGACCTTACAGAGAGTTGTACATGTTAAAAGGGAAAACAAATATGCCTTACCTCGTACAGTACTCCCTGAACCTTACAGTGTGGGTTGTGGAGACCCATTGACCTGGGTTCAGATGCTGGCTCTCCAGCTGTCCATTCTCTCAACTGGAAAGCTGTGCTGATAATACATGTCATTGTGAGGCGTGAGACAGTGTATGCAAAAGAGCACTGTGCAGGATCTGGCTTAGAATGAATTTTTTATAAGTCTAGGATGTCATTAGCTGACTTAAATATAATTCATTGTAGCCAGCCTCTTACTACCAGCACTGCTGCCCAGTACTCAGACCTCCCACTAGCTGACGGATGCTTCCAGTGACTTTCTGGGACCTTCCCAGAGCAGACCCCTAAGTTCAGCATCCCCTCTCCTTGGAGGCCCTGATGGGAGAAGGTTCTGATGCATCCAGTCACTCCAAAACATGCTATAACCCCTCCCCACCAGAGGAAAGAGCCCCTTAGCACTTGCACAATTGGAGACCCATGTCAGGAGAATGGCCAGGAGCTTCCTGCCGAAACCCGAGGGCATGGAAGGTTTACAGAGGCCCTTCATTAAGATGAGTTATGAACCTGTGGGTCTCTCTGGCTCTATTTGGCCCAGGCTAGGAGTCTGAGGCCCAGCTGGCCCCCTGTCTGCACTGCCTGAAACCGTCTTCCTCTCTTCCCCTCCCAGGCTCCTTCCTACCCTGCTGTGTACCCCCTACTTTTGTTTAATGAAAAAGAAAGCCATCAATCCCTCCTGGAGGTCCCCAGAGCAAGAGGTAGAGTTCAACCTGAGAAAATTCTTTCTTGTAAGTGGCAGGCACCTGGCTGAGGAGGCCTGGCCCAGACCCTTTGTGATGTGTGCTGAGCCCTCTCCAGTCTTCCCTCATTCCCCCCAGGCCATTTACAAGTCCGCACAGCCAGGGGGGGAGGAGAGCCAAGGGGTTGGGAGGAAGCAGCCACAGCCTTTGAGCTGGCTGTGCATTATTCCCATCCTAAGCCACAGGTCAGAGGTTATCCTGTCAGCTCCTCCAATGTGCCTGGATTTTTATGTTTTTGCTTTGATAAATGGTTGTTCAGAGAAGCCAAGCACAAATGCTCTCTGGAGCAGCGGTTCTTAAATGTTAATGTGCTTACAAATCACCAGGGAATCTGGGCTTTGCAGGGAAAGCCTCCAGCACGAAGGTGACATTTGGTGGCAGCCAGCCGAGGACTCCCAGGGCTCATCTGCAGCATGAGGGATGGGAGTTAGACACTAACAAGGTCTCCCCACCTGGCCACAGAGTTGGCCGTATGGCAGAATCGAGAGTTGCTGACGGATCAGAGAGCTGGAAAGTTTGTGAAAATAACTTCCCCAGGAGAGTTTTAAAAATAGAAGAGGAAACTAATATTTACTGAGGGTGAACCATGTATGCACTTTCTAGCTTTTGCCAGGGAGGCAGAATAACACAGTGGTGCCTGTGTGGTTTTGGAGCCGGACTGCCCGGGATCGAGTCTAGCTCTGTCACCTTCTAACAGGATCTTGGGCAAGTTATGTCATGTCTCCCAGCCTGAGACTCTTTGTCCTTGCAATGATCATGGTGATGGGTATGCCTATGTCACAGCATTATTTTATTGTGGGTTAAATGAGATATTATGTAAAAGCACTTAGCATGGTGTTTGGCACATAAACACTCCTTAAACATTCTGTGACGTCAACATCATCATCGTCATCATCATCATCATCAACATAATCGCCACCTTGTCCTAGGACCTTAAAGCTTGCAATCCTGTCTCTGATCCTACTCTCTCTGGTCAGTGGGAGCCTTTTTTTCAGCTGAAAGAATTAAAATTCTCTCTGTCAGGGACTATGGATAAGAAGCACAGCTTCTTTTTTAGTGGAGGCTGAAAACAGAGAAGCTGAAAGAAGTCAGGTGCTACAAGGTCTCACCCTTTACTTCTCTGGTTTACACATCCACCCGGGCGAACCCTCACCTGACAGCCTTGGGCGCCATGAAGTATGTGCTCTCCCTCGTGGAAAAGGGGGAAATTCATCAGCGAGTCATTGCCTATTATCAGCAGCATGAGGGACAAGGACCTGCTTTTCTCTCCCCACCACCCCACCACCACCACCACTCTCTTTCTCCTTCCTTTTTCTTTCCTGTTTAGAATGTCAAAGGTGAAGGCTGGTTCTGGGAAGCTGTGCTTTTTCTGATATTCCCAGAATTCCGTGCCATTAAACTTGAAATCTGGAGCCAAGGGGCTCTCCTGGGTGGCTCAGTTGGTTAAGCGTCCAACTCTTGGGTTTCGACTCAGGTCATGATCTGATGGTTCAGGAGTTACGGTTCCTGAGTTTAAGTCCTGCATGGGGCTCTGCAGTGCAGAGCCTGCTTGGGATTTTCTCTCTTTCCTTCTCTCTCTACCCCTCCCCTGCTCACTCTTGCCCTCTCTCTCTCTCTCTCTCAAAATAAATAAATAAACTTTTTTAAAAAATTTTAAAAAGAGAAATCTGGAACCAAGAAGAAGGATTCTGGGTTTGAACTATGACATTGAGACTAATTAATTCTTCCAAACCTCAGTATCTTTAGCTTTTGAACAGAAATGGTAAAGGGAGCATCCACTAGACCATAAGCAACTTGAGGGCAAGGAATGGATCTTTCTTTTTTTTAACTATTTCACTCAGAACGTCCAGCGCAATATGTGCCACACCATTAGCGTTCAGAGGATATCTGAGAGAATGAATGCCTTTACTTTACTGAGCTGTTGCGGCCACCTGCTGAAATGCTGTGTGTGAAAGCCCTTTGCCCACTTCTTTTTGCTGCTCTTAGGAAAAAGAGGAAGGGTAAAGAAAGGAAAGTGATAGGAAGGGGACACCAGAGAATAAGGAAGGAAGGAAAAGGACAGCAGGCTGAAGCAGGAAGGCCTCCAGGTTTAGAGGAGTCCTGCCGTTTATCACACACTAGGTCTGTGACTTCCACTTGGCCATTTGACTGATCTGAATCTCAGGCTTCTCATCTGCAAGATGGGAGTAAAAACATTCATTTTACTAGTAGTGTGTATCTCAGGAGAAATATATTTGTGGAGACAGCCCCCAGAGGTCCTTGAGTGCAGTAGGTACAAAATGGTATGAAATCTGAAGGTGGAGAGGAAAAGAGAAGCAAAGAAAAGAGGAAGAAGGCAAATAAATACGAAACAGGTGAAGCAAAAGGAGAGAAAAGGAGAGGTTTGGGTTTTTAGCTTCAAAATAAAGCCAGTTCCTGCTGCTTCTGGCCAGTATGGGTTGGTCTTGGACCTGAGAAGTCCTTGCACTTGGACACCCCCTATTGCTGAACCCTGCATTTTTTAACCTGAGGTGATTCAATCAGAGCAGTGGACAGTTGTGGTCAGGAGTGGGTTATGTATGCACAGGTTACAGTTCCTGTGGGGGAAGCAAAATGAAGGGAGGACCCCAAACCATGCTCCTAGAAGGTTAAATGAGGTTTCCTGGGATTCTGCACCTTACACACAGCTGTCTTAATCCCGCATGGGCTGGAGACCATTATTATTGGTTGGCCCAGCAAGGCAAGCAACAAACTGGCTGTGTGGACAGAGACACAGCCTGAGAAAAATACACCTGGAAAGTCCTGTTATTTTTCTAAATAACTTTTAATATTTTTACAATGACAATTTCATTGTTAATACTTAAGGAAGTTGTGGGCACTCAATCTGAAAATTTTGGAAAATGTAGAAAAGAATACCTAAGCTCATCATGAGCTAATCCACCATGGACTTTTAGCTATACATTCCTTCATATGTGTACACAGGCACCTTGCTTTTGAGTGAGAGCATATTTTTTATTATCCTCTAAGGACTTAGATAGGTTTCCCAAGACCCATCAGTTCAATAATATTTCTTTGACTATATATGAAGTCCCGAACTAGATTCTGATTAGCTTTTCTCCAGTCTGAAGTTAAAAAGAATATTTTTGGGAAATGTTAATTGCAATATTCTCTAATTTATTGTAGAATTTCCAAAGACTAGAATTTCCAGGCATTGAGTTATGATATGTTTCCTATTACTATTAGCCTCTCAAGACAAATTTCTTCTGCCCTGTCTCTTAGAGCAGGAAAAACACGATTTTGATTATTTTATTTTTCTGGTTGTGTTCTATAAAAGAGAGTTTTAGTAATCTAGAGAGAGAGGTAAGGGAAAAAAGGAGAATATAAGGAAGGAAGGAGGAAGGAGAGAGAGAAGGCAAAGATGGTAGAAGGCAGGCAGAGAGGTGAAAGGGAATCTGTGGTAGTTCCTTCCTTTGCTGTGGGACCTGCATAGTCCTTTGTCCAGCTGATACTTACTGCATGTCCATCATATGCCAGCCCTACGTAATAATCACAGCCTCCTGAACAAACCCTAGCCCTAATACATGCTCTCTTTGATCTCTCTGAAGTCTGAAAAAGACCCCCAATCCCTTGACCTTTGAATAACACTCTTCATAAACTATCGGGGAAATTCAATTTATCTTCTCTCCTGTAATCCCCTTGCAACTCCCTATGGCCAAGGTCAAACAAACCAACCCAGCGCCAGGGCCAGCGCCAGACCTATCTCTTCTGCATGAAAACTTTCCTGAGGGTCCTGCCCTTGTTGGTGGGCCTTCTGCAGGGAACTCTTACCCAGAGCACAAGGGGACTCCACTTTGTTCAGCAACCCTCCTGGGATGCCTCTCACTACACTGCAGATTCTCGAAGAGTAGGGTAGAGTCACCAGCCTACCCTAAGATGCCAGTGCCTTTCCCTCTGCCACTCTGATGGGGATTTGTTGTAGGAAATCCCACAGAGACAAAATAGAGCAATGGATTCATCAACAGAGAGGGAGGGAGGGAAGATTGCATCTGATGGTAGATAACCGACTAGTTGACTCTTTTACTCACTCAAGAAATTTCTATTGAAAGAAAAAAAGTAAATATGTGAGGGTATGGGTGTGTTGATTAACTGGATG
This sequence comes from Cryptoprocta ferox, assembly GCA_028646485.1. NCBI lineage: Eukaryota > Metazoa > Chordata > Mammalia > Carnivora > Eupleridae > Cryptoprocta > Cryptoprocta ferox. The sequence goes on from CM053572.1 coordinate 88,415,060, forward strand.
GGGGAATCCTTTCTCAAGTGTATGTTTATCAGTATATGTTTATCAACTCATCACATTGTACACCTTAAACATCTGACAATTTTATTTGTCCATTATATATTAACAAAGCTGAAAAAAGTCCTCATGATTGGGGCTGCTGACTCTGGCTCCTCTGGGTTTGGAACCGAGGTGAGCCTTCTTTAAGGGGGAACATTTACACTGTCAAGTGTTCTCTGTGGTGACGCTGAAACTTCTTCCAGAAAGACTAGACTGTGACCTTTTCCTTTGATAGAAACCACAAGAGTGAGGTCTCAACATGGGACGGGTCCCCAGAGCTCTCTGGGTCCTGAGACAGTGTGGGGATAAGCTAGCTTCTGGGAAGACAGAGAGTGTTCTCTGGAAATGTCACTGTTGACCTCTTAATCATCATCCCATGACTGGATTAATTAGGCTGAGAGCTCTGCAGATTGAGCTGTTCTCACTCAGGGAGTGGTTTCATAATGCACAAAGCCCATCACAGAAGGCCAATGCTCAAGAAGGAGAGTCCGGGGGCGCCTAGGTGGCTCAGTCAGTGAAGCATCCAATTGGACTTGAGTCATGATCTCATGGTTTGTGAGTTCGAGCCCCACATTGGGCTCTGCGCTGACAGCTGGGAGCCTGCTTGGGATTCTTGCTCTCCCCACCCCCCCACCCCCGCCATGTGCACTCTCTTGAGCTATGCTCTCTCTCTCTCTCTCTCTCAAAAATAAATACATTTAAAAAAAAAACAAAAAAAGGAAGAGAGTCATAAATACAACACATCACTGAGAGGCTCTGCTCATGGCCAGGTCATCATTCGCCATCTGGGAATGAATGGTTGTCTTCTCTTTGTTCTGATTTTGGACCGGACACTTTAAGATGACGGTTGGGTTTAACATTTTAATCATCGTTTCTCATTCCACGAGGAAGTCTGAAATAATTGTGACTTAGGTAGGAGAGGGAGGGAGGAGGGGATCGGCTAATGCCAGGATTTTTATGTTATTTTTCTTGAACCAACTACAATAATCACATACTTGGGGAATAAGGTCTCTGCATCAGGGGTGAGCGAGGACCTGGAATTTTCTCTGTTGGTGTGTTTTTGGTGCTGCCTATGTATGTGTGTTTAAATCCTAGGAAATAATAAAAGCTGTGTCCTAAAATTTTGTGAGGCTGAACACATTTTGTTAAGAAATTCTCCCTCCCCAAACTCCAGAGCGAGGAAAGTTGTTTGCTTAAATTTTAGCTGTGTAGAGTGGGCTACATGAATGCTTTCTTTGCAGAACCGCATCAAATCTATGAGAGGTTGCCTGAGCTTGGTGCATGCCTAGAATAGTCCAGGCAGAAGCACAGGGCAGACTCAGCTTCTTATATACAGACAGAATAGTGGAGGGAAAAATTGTTAATGACAGCACCCTCTTCAGAGTTCCCATCACCCTTCACGCAAAGCCCTACATGATCTGGGTCTTTCCTGCCTCTTGGATCTCATCTAGCACTTTCCCTAGCCATGCTAATCTGCTTTGGGTGCTTCTAACAAGCCAGGCTAGTCCTCATCTGCCTTTTCATTGGTTCTTCCCTGCCCTGGCCATTCTTGTTCCACAAGCAGGTCTAAAGCAACCTGCCACCCCCAGGTGAGTCAGGCTGTTCCCCTATTGGCATTTAGAGCCTTGCTACTCAAAGTGTGGTCCAGGGACCAGCAGCATAACTATCACTTGGGAGGTTGTCAGAAACACAAAGTCTCAGGCCCCACTCAGACCTTCTGAATCAGAATCTACATTGAAACAAGATCCCCAGAGGATTCCATCCACGTGGGAATGTGAGAAGCCCTAAGTTAGAACTCTGGCTTGAAAATCACACCTCCCTGTCCCCTCGGAGACCTTCCCTGGGTATCAGAGCTCCCCAACCAGAACCCACACACACACTGCTAACCATCATTTCTCTCCTGCCGTGTCCTAGCTTGCTCTCTTCAGAGTACTTATTAAAATGTGACATTTCTATTTTACTTTCAGTGTGTCTGTGTGTCTGGAGTCTCTGAAGTCTCAGTAGGACCATGGAAATTATCTTGTTAGTTTACCTGAGTATTCTCAGGATCTAGACCAATGTCTGATGCATAACCGGAGTAGAGCTCTGGGGACCCATCCCACATTGGGCCCTTACTCTCACTGTTTGTAACAAGGCTGACTAAGGGAAATGCCACAGTCTGGTCCCTCTGGAAGAAGTTTCAGCCTCACCGCAGAGAACACTTGACATTGTTAATGTTCCCCCTTAAAGAAGGCTCACCTCAGTTCAGAATGCAGAGGAGCCAGAGTCAGCAGCCCCAACCATGATGACTTTAATTCAAATTCCATACTTCGGCCTAACTCCTTAGGAGGTGGTAGAGGAAAGGGTGACCCTGAAGACCTTAGCAAAGTTACTTACTTCTCTGACCTTCTGCTTCTTCAACTGTGAAATTGGATTACTGGCCGTACTTACTTTTGAGGGTATGTTTTAGGAGTAAACAAGTTATTATATAAAAAAAACTTTGAGACAATGCCTGGGATGTGGAAATACTCAGTAGACACTAGCTATTAGTAGTAGTATTACTGTTACTATTATTTGTGTCATTTTGTGTATTAACTCAGAATTCCTAGTCTCAAGCTACAAAATCAGACGTAGCTGATTTGTGCAGAAAAGGAATGCATTAAAAATGATATTGGGTGGCCTACAGAATTTCCCAGAGAGATGGGAAATGAGACCTGGAAACCACCCAGGCAGGAACAACACCCAAAATCACCCTGGAGACTTGCCCTGAGGGCAACACTGCTACCGCCACCCGGCTGTGGAGGTGGGTGGTACACACCACTGCCCACTCCAGCCACTGCTACCACAGGACTCCATCTTGCCCAACCTTTGAAAATGATTCTTCCAAATACCTGTTTCTTTAAGGAACACACTTCTCATTCACCCGTGGATGACCTCTGTCTGATTGGTACAGCCTTGACGACATGTCCCTATAATTACTGCAAGGGAGTCCAGGAAGCAAATATCTGGCATTGTCTGGTTCTCTTGTAGAAGGGGGCTTTGCCTCCCAACAAGATTCAAAATAAGGAGATTTCATCAAGTGTTGGAAGAAGGATGGCCTTGCGCATGATGGTGACCATCACATATACAGGCCTCAACCCCCCACCTCTTTTAAGGTGCTGGTGCTTCTGCAAGTACAGGAGAACTAGGAGATACAGCTCCTCTCACTCCCAAGGAGAAAGCAAGGGACCTGAGAGGCTGAGAGTGGGGAGGCTGCAGTGTAAGAAAAGGAGTTTTAGACTAAAATTAATAGGATGTGAAGGATCAGGTCTGAAGGATAAATTTCCATTGTTTACATGCCCCCCCGCACTGCATGAGCATTTACCAATAAATATTAAATGAAGGTGCTGTAATTACTGGATGAGCCCTCTGGCCACCTGGAGCCACCGCTGTGTTGGAGGTACGCTGGGGTCTGCCATGGAGGCTGGCAGTGTTTCAGCAAGAGGCAGGTCCCTTCACTAGAGCAGGTTGGGCTGCTTTCAGGGTGCAGCGCCAATAAGCAAGAGGGAGGATGTTGGAGGCTGAGAATGGCCAGAGGCAACAGGAAGAGCATCCAGACACTCAGACCAGGATTGGGCATAATGTTGCTCAAGACATTATTCTAGCCAGTGACCCAGCCTTGCAGGTGATCTGGTGTGAGTTTTATCTTTCCTGGCTGGACTCTCACTGCTCTGTGCTGATCCCTGCCCAGCTGGAGTCTAGAAATATCCCTAACCTTCTCCCTGGAGGGCTATGTCAGGATGATAAAACCTCTACAGACAGGCTATACCTAGCGTGGTGGCTCTCTTTGATCCACCTGAGAGTCTTCACCTTTGAATAATAAGTCACCTCTTCATTTGTACTCACCTTTCATCACAGTCCCCTTAGAGCTGGAGAGATCTGATGTGAATAATGGAGGAATTGATTTTATAAAGAGCCATACATGCCTTAAGTCATTTGCTCTTTTCAACCCCTTGAGGAAGGGCCAGCAGATATTTATATACCTCATGTGATAGATGAGGGAGACACCTTGGGTTCAGGAAGCTTATGTGACTTAAAGCCACACAGAAGTAAGTAAAGACTCAGGTGTCTTATCTCCTAGTCCAGTGCTAGCACACCTTGCGTGGAGACACGTCAGTGCAGGAGATAGGAGAGCATTGTCATTGAGAGCCTTGGAACCAGACTCAGACAGCTGAGGTTGCTGTAAAGGTTAAAGAAGATACTGCACGTAGAACAGTTAGCATGGAGCAGCCAAATGACAGCACTCAATAATACTCTTATTCTTCATTTTTTTATTTAAAAAATATTTTTTAATGTTTCTTTATTTTTGACAGAGAGAGAGAGCATAAGCAGGGGAGAGTCAGAGAGAGAGGGAGACACAGAATCTGAAGCAGGCTCCAGGCTCTGAGCTGTCAGCACAGAGCCCAACACGGGGCTCTAACTCACAAACTGTGAGATCATGACCTGAGCCAAAGTTGAATGCTTAACCGACTGAGCCACCCAGGCGCCCTCCTATTCTTCATGTTTCTCATTATTCTCTGCTGTTTTCTGGCACACACCCAATTGTCTACACCACCACCACCCCTCCATACTGCAGAAAGTCCCCTCTATCTTGATCTAGTACTTCCACAAGGGGGGCCATCTTCCTCTCCCTCTCACTATTTTCTGGAATCTGGAGGTAGTAATTCTCATACCTGTTAATAAATGACTCTTTTTTTTACTCTTTGGAGATCAAAAGTGAGCTACTGTTCTAGTCCCAACTCAAGCCAACTTAGATCCAAGAAACATCAAAAGGAGCTTTTGTTACCTTCTGGCATTTCCCTGTGACATTATGAGAGCCCTGTACCTGTCATTTCCCCCTTTCTCCTCTAACCAGAGTGACCCAACACCACTCCTCTGCCTGCTCTGCCCACCACCCCACCAGCTCACACAAGGAATGGAGTAAGCAAGAAAAGCTGTTTCCTGAACAAGAGGCCAAGTCAGTCGTAGTGAACGAGAATACACAGCCTGTGCAGTGGAAAAAGACAAGGCAGGCAGTTTCCATTCCAGGTGCAACCCTGGAGTCTAGGCTCACCCCCAGCAACGATTCTCAGTCAAAGGGATATTGCAGAAACCCCTGCTAACGTGGAGGCTCATGTTAGGGAAAAATGGAGAGCACTGAGTGTTCTAAAGGGATGGGGCTTCATCAGAGGGGCTGCAGCCTACAGAATATATCTGGAGTGAGAAAAAGCCCTCCTCTGATGCCCTTTTCTAGGATAGCCATTTGTCACTCTGCATGCCCTCCACCCAGCAATCAGTGTCTTATGGACTACCTTTTGAGCAAAGGCTCCTTCTCTTTCCTTATGTTACACACAACAAGAGTTTAATTAAACTCTGGGTTTCTCCTGCTGCTACTTCACAGAGCAATGAAATATAGTTGGAGGTATTGGATTGTGCAGGAATGATTTTATCTGTTTATAAAGAAGAAGAAAACGAGCACAACCCTGGTTTTGTGTCATACACCTTCTGCGAGATTAAGTGCACTAAAGACTTTTAGACCATGATGATGGCCACATATATCAAGAACTACACATGTGCCATCACCAGTAATAAGCAACATCTCGAGACCCATCTCGTATCAGCCTCACAATTATCTTACCTGTAAGGTGACATCTCTTAAAGTAGCACCTTACATGGGGAACTGAAGCTTTTGGAGTTTAAATAACTTGCCCAAGGACACACAACTAGCCAGGATTCAAGCCCCATGTGCTGGCGCCAAAACCCAAGTGTCTAATTGCTAAACTTGCTTCCTTTTGTGGAAGCGGGTTGGTGATGGGTGGCTCAGCAGCATGGGAGTCTAAAAAATGTGTAAGGACAGTTTGAAAGTTGGGGCTTCAGGCCTTTTTTTTTACTTTTTCTTTGGAGGAAAAGATATGGAGAAAGTCCAGGCACGCGTTGGTGGACATAACACAATGGCATTCAGGTGATGGCATTGGGAACTCAAGTGATGAATCTGGCCTTTGCATCTTTAAATACCTCAGAAGGTCAGATTAGCACAGAAACCCTGATGCTGAACCGAACACTTGGTCCTCCCAGTTGGCAAACATTAGCTGGTTGAAATACTTCCTGATGGAAATACCGATAACACGCTGACAAAAGTTCAGATTTGTTTCTAAAGGTCATCTCAACCAGCGGAGCAATTAGTTCAAGTTTGCCTTTTGCTTTTCCCTGGCGAGAGTTTTAGCCGAAACCTCAAATTTTAGTCCTCCTTGCAACATATGGTCAGTGGCGGGAGACAGCCTGAAATTGTACCTCATACAGAATGTGCAGTGATCAAAGTTTCTCTTCATCTGGGCCAGAAGCAGAGTTAGACATTCTGACCGGGGCCCGGAGACAGCAGCCTCTCCAATGGGAGTCTCTTCCCTGGGATGCTCCCTGAACGCCAGAGACATCCAGTGCCCTCCTGCACATAGTGTGTGGATACTGCAAGCCCTACAATGCCACTGTGTCCCCTGTCCCTTCTGCATCACCTGCCACCTTCAGCATGGAATCTACTTCAACTTTCATCTTACCCGCATCTTTTTTCCCTTCCTTTTCTATTACCACTGCCGCCGCCCTCTTTCACATCCCCTAATCTTCTGCCCAGCCCGTTACAGCTACTCTGTCTTCATCCCACCTTTCTGTGCCTCCTCCAGAGGCAAGTGGAGTGACCTTTCTAAAACCCCCATCTGACCTTGACTTAATCCTGCTTAAAATCTTTCAGAATTCCCCAATGCTCTCAGAATGAAGCCCAAACTCTTCTCTGGACTGGACATGTCCCTGTTTGCTTCTCTGTCCTCATGTGTTACCCACTCTTCACATTCTTTTTTCCCTCTCACTCTGTCTGCCTCCCTTGATGCTTGCCAAACCCTGAATAGCCCATGCTCTCTTACACATTTGTATGTTATATTGCTTCCACCTGCAATCATCTTAACTACTCACCAAGTATGCAAAGTGGAAGTTGGACATCTTTCTCCCAGGCTCCCAAGTCCTCTGGGACCACTCCTACAAGTCAGAGCTCCTCAGGGACCCAGGGCAGGGGCCCTCTCTCTGCAGTGAATTGCATAGAACCTGGTACGTGCTACAAGCCACCAGTGGAACAGATGAGGACCAAATGCACCTTCAACGTTGTTGCTCAGTCTGCTGACTCTGGTCCTAAAGTGACTCTAATGGCAAATATGCCTCGAGCTGGCTGGGACCCTCCATGGCATTTCCTCTTCACATGCCTCACCTGCCAGCCGCATGTGACTCTTCTGCTCCTCATTATAGGAGAGCATCAAGAAGTCAGTCCCTGGCTGTGATAGGTGGTCTCTGGAATTGAGCTTGCATTCAGCTCCAGTGTCTGACACTGAGGATTTCCGTGCCTCCTAATATGCGCCTTCTCTGTCAATTGGGCGTGGCAGTTATAACTCTTTCTAAGGGTTGTTGTGAGGATTCCTTGATGTAATTTGCATAAAGCATATTGCTTGTGTCTGGCTAGTCAGTCAAGAGGTCGCTGCTATTCTTGCTGTTTCCTATCTGTGCCTTCTACTCCATAGTAGCAGGGTTTATGCTGTCTGCTTATTTCTCCTGTGTGTTATAGCGGCTAAAAACAAACCCAGCCAAACTTATTAATTGAAACTGAATTGGCCCTGAGCTACTGGGTGTTAGAAGGTAACCTTTCTCTTATGGGATCATAAGAAAAGGATTGTGCACTCTTTTTTTGAGACTTTTAAAATCTGCGTGTTTGATGGGACTTTCCCCCTAATAAGCAGGGTCTAGAAGCTCTAAGGCAACTCTTCTCCAGCTGGGTGGGCTGTGAGTGTGTTATATGCACATGTGCATGCTGGGTGTGCTCTGACACAGTCCCCTCATTTGCCTATCTCATCAGACACCTCGCTACCTGGACCTCATTGCTTTAGACCTTTAGAGACTTGCTTTTGCTGCACAAGGGGCATCCTAAGAAGCAGTCTTGAAACTTTCCAGGACAGTGGCCTTTCAAAGGGTATTGTCGGGACATTGTTGTCTTGCAACTCACAGAAAAATTCCTTCCAGCTTTTGGTTGTCAGAAAGAACTTTATTTCTATAGAGGGGATTGCTATGTTTTGAAAAACGTTTGTATCTCCCTTTACTTTGGCCACTGGGATGCTCAGAGTATAACTCACAGTCTACCTTAAACAGGTCCCTCTGGTAATCAACACTGTCTCCTGACTTTACCCCAGGCTTCCTTTTAGTGCCTTACCTTAGTTTCCTTTTACTTTAGTCTCTTTACCTCAGCACCTAGCTCAGTGCCAGGCCCATAATAATTATTAGCCACATTCTATTTCCTAAAATCTATTACCAATAGACTACTATTCATACTTTTTTCTATGAAAATATAAATATGGGACTTTATTGGAAAATGGCAAGATATAAATAAAGAAACCTTGTTATTGACATTTTTTTTCCTCTCTCCCTTGCTTTTTCCCTCCCTCATTGTCTCTCTTCTTAAAACGTAGTGAGAGTTCCCTTAAAGTAGGATTTATTGTACTTTTACAGCTGAACAGGGAATATTCCTTACCAGCTTGACTGGTGGAAAATTTCCAAGCTGCACAGTTCACTAGTTTATATTACCTAATAGAGAGATAAATAAGCCATGATTCTTCTTAAGGACTGGCTTTTAATTAGATTTTTAATGGATCCTCTTTGACTTTCCCAAGCATAAGTACTGCTGTATTAGTTCATTATTGTGATTAAAAGCAGCTAATAATGATCATAACTAAATAATTTTCCTCAAGTGTTCCAGCCCAGTTTACTGCCCTGTGTGTTCATATGAGCTGGCCTAAGCCTATCTCTTTTTCTGTGCAGTGCACAACAGAGCCACTGTTTTGTGTTGGAGGCAGGAAGCCTGCAAACACAGGAATGTGCAGGGGACAGTTTCTCAAAGCCATGTCTTTGTGTTTTATGGAGTGCTGCTCAAAACACCCTCCACTACATTCCTCTGACATCAGAGGCCCCTAACACAAACTTAACCCAACTGGACTATTTCCCCAGGACTCTAGTTAGGATGTAAGTTGGGAGGACCAACCAGCTAGAGGTGTGTGAGCTTGCAAATGGCTGCTGCAAGTTTCGGCCACCATATTGGCCATGGGGCTGAGAATTAAAACTTGAGGCCTCCTCCCACTGCCTGCCAGCTCTTTTACCTGAGAAATGTAGACATGAATGAATTGTCCTGTATATGAGGTAGGGAGCCCCATGGCCTATGTGGGGTAGTTAGTCTTCATATATATAGAGAGAGTCATTGTGGAAATTTTTGGAAACTCCTAGAAGGGACAGAATAATGATCACTATTTGTCGTACTATTAATATTGCATGTTTGTTCTTGCCTTTTACAAAGTGTATATTTATCTCTACATTTTTTTTCAAAAATGGCAGCATGTTGTTGCCTTAGCAATATATCATGACCATTTTCCCATGTCATTAAATCATCTTCTATAAAATTATTGTTTAAGTCTGTAAAGTATGTCATTACATAGATATATCATAATTTAGTAATCTGTGACTATTGTTGGACATTTGAACTATTTTTGAGACTTATTATAAGCAGCATTGCTATTAATAACCTTTTAGAAATATATTTGAACACTACCATGATTTCTTCCTTGGGTAAAAATTTTAGATGCTGGTCAAAGGGAGTGGAGAATTTTTATGGTTTTGCTAATGTTCTCCAACATGGAGAATTATCACTTTTATGATTAATATTCTTTTCTAAGTTTCAAGGTACAGAGAATGGTAGTTGACTTAATTTAAGCTTTTGTCCTTCCATACAAGTCAGATTGAACTTTTTTTTCATGCATGTGTTGGCTATTTGAATTTATTTTGTGGATTGCTTCTTCCTGTCCATGGCCCATTCTGTGTTATGATGTTAATTTTGGTGTAATTACCATTTAAGGGATTCAGAATGTCCTACTTTACCAAAAAGTAAAGTAACTCACTAGCTGTATCACTTCATGCTTAAGGCCAGGATAGGATCAACTCTGGGTTTGGGATTGGGAAAATATAATACCACTGCAGTCAACTCCAGAAAAGTATGCACAACAAATTACAAAGTACCCGAAGATATTTATAAATGCTATTGCCAGGTGATATTTGTGTTATTATAGTTACACCACATCTTAGCCCTGCCTCTGCCATTTACTTGCTTTGTGAACTTGGGCCAAGGTCACTTCACCCTTCTGAGACTGTTTCCTCATTTGCCAAATGGGATGAGGGCATTTATCTCACAGTTTTCTTTAGTAGCAAATGTGCTAAAGCTTATAAAACACAGCGCCTAGCACAAAGATGGCAGTCATGAAAGACACTATTATTATCATTTAAGTGATTATGCAGAATGATGTCCAATTTTCTTTTGAAACATATCAACATGTCACTTTTGAGAATTTTTTTTTTAATTTTTAATGAGTAGTTTTGATGTAACTTTTGGGGCTGCTCTCACCCTCCTTCCCTCTTTGCTGATAGGATAGGACAATCAGGGAGAGGTACATGCTGTGTCAGAAAGAAGTTTTCCAGATCCCATGGAATGGGCCCTCTTGGGGGATTTGCAGACATCCCACCTTCCTCCTGACCCACAATACCATGGGAATAGAATCACTCCCAGGACCCAAGGACATCTTGGAGGTTAGGGGGTGATTTGGCCTCCAAATGCCCCAGCAATGAGTGGGATGCCTGATATGGTCAGGTCAAAGACCAAGCTAAAAAGAGAATTGCTTTGATGGTCAGTTCCTCCAATGTATTCCCAAAGGACACAGTCTTAGAACTTCTGGGGATACCAGGACATTGGCTCAACTTGACAAACACTTCTGAGAAGCCACCCAAGTGGAAGGTAATGGATTTATGAGGACTGGCATGAACTTGGGCCCTCCTTTGTGTGATGGCTTTTACATTATTCATTTGGGATGAAGTAGAGAGAATTTGTTCTGCCATTTTTTGTTCTAGCACCCTTTATGATACACTATACACAGTAGCAGTTGTAAAAACTGATGCTGAATGTTTATCTGGTAGTTGGAGAGGAGATTTGACTGTGTTTGAAGCTGGTTGGAGAAAGGCATTAATTTCACTTCTAATGAACATCTAAGATTCTCTAAGGGATCCTTTTTGAGAATTTTAGGTAATATCAATAATTCCAGCTTTGAACCTCTCCACCAGTACCATATACAACTTGTAACCATGTGACCTTTGTTCCTCTGGGCTTCCATTTCTTCAAGGACAATAGTAATAATTTCCACACCTTCTTCAAAGAAGAAGTTCTGAGAATAAAATTAAATAGTAGGAGTGAAACGTCAAAACTCATAGTGTCAAGATGAGGAGTTAGTCTGGGCTGGAGTTTCAAAACTACCAGGAAGAACCTCTGAGGCTTTTACGTCACCATCTTTCAAATGAAGAGTTTGCACTAGGTCAATCCCTAGAATATAGACAGGACTCTTAGAACTGAGTTAATATTGAAGGAAATCCAGTCTCACAGGACAGATTATGTTCACAAAGGGAGGAGACTGCCCACCCTTTTATACCTGCATTCAGGCAGCAGTAATGCTCAGAATACAGGCAGCATTTGCATAAAAAGTACATTAGATTTGGCAGCAGAAGATCTGGGTTCAAATCTCGACTGTCACTTTCTAGCTATATAACTAGAAATAAGTCACTTTACTTCTCTGGCCTCAGTTTCCATCTCTGTAAAAAAAAGAAGGAAAGAAAAGAAGAGCATAGTATATCTGCTGGATTTTTCTAAGTGGAAAATAAGATCATGTGTCTAAAAAGACTTGCATACTATAGGGCCTCACACATAGTGGGCATTCACTAATGTGACCACCTTTGCTATTATTGGACTAAAAGAAAGAAGACGAGTTTTCTATTTCAACCACCCAAAGAATCCAGAGGCAATGGCCAGAGCCAAGAAATATTCTACTGGGCAAAGATTGTGTTCTGTCCCCCTGCCTTCCCTTCCCACTTCAATTAGGGTCCTTCCAGGAAGTCACAGGTGAGTTGTAAGAGTTAAGTTTGGCCTTTAATAATCCAAGAAAGTGCATCTGATTATCTTTTTAAAGGAGAGCAACAGAATCCTTTTTTTTTTTTTTTTTTTGACACCAAGCAGAATGGAAAGGTGTTCCTTTGTAATGGGCTGGTTTTGTGCCTTAAACTCTTTCCTTATGAATATAATTTACCCTTCTAATTACATCACATTAACCAACTACTCCCGGTATAGATTAAAGGGCTGCTTTTTCAAATCATTCCATAAATTAAAAGCAGTCCTCCCAGATACATGATTTCATGGATAAATGCTGCATTTGTGTTGTCAGAATTTATGTTGAGAGGAAATGGAGGAAATGTATCCTTAAAGAAATATTTTGCAGTAGTTGTTAACACCTTCCACTCCTGCGCTCTGCTTCTGGTACCATAATATAAATGTGCAAGCTGTTAGCGTGAGATGAACATTCCGGAGCTTCAGGGGCCACCTGCCTGCGTGGCTGGCTTGTTATTTAAATTCCCTTTGCATTTCACAGATTTAAATACTGCCAGCATCCTGATTTATGGTGTCCACATCACACACATAAAACTTTCACTTGGATCTCCCTCTTTCTCACACATGAGAGGAAATCAATTGTGGCCACAGGTGGAATGGATTGTGGAACTAGTTGTCACCAGCAGGGTGTAAAGACCAGGCGAGAGCATCCAGAAGCCAGCTGGAATGTGGCAGCATTTGGGAGCCTAGTTCTGAAGAGTCTGTCTCTACTCCTTCCATCAGCCACAAAAGCATTAAGGGAACATGGGAGGACTGAAGGAGCAGAGACATACGCTAGAAAAAATTATGAGGGGTATCATCTGCCCCTGGTATGAAAGAAATCCACAGCCCCTCCTTCCAGAGATGGATCTCATAGGATGCTGGGGAGCAATCCTGTAAAAGGAGATTAAACTAAGTGACCTTGGAGAATACACAACTGACAATCAAGGTCCCACATCTGGCACCATGCCACATTGTGGCCCTCCATGCACAGCTGGCTCTGGGGCTCCATTGGCCCTGAGGATTCCAACCCCCCCTCCTCTGGGTATCTGCAGCAGCCAGTGTGCTAACTTGTCCAAGCATCATATTTAAGCTTGGGAGATAATCCAACACATGTTTAAAAAAAACCAGTTCATACAAGTAATATTTCCATTCTGAAATGTAAAGGAACATCTCAGCAAAGGCTTGATTTTGAAGAGGTTTATACACATGCATGCACACAGACTCTTTATGAAGGTCTTGTTAATCTTCCTGGTCCTTCTTCTCATTCATAGCTAAAGGTCTTTCTCCCTCTGGCTATGTTGAGAACTTCTCTATATGGGTAAGGCAGGAAGGGCACATTAATGGTTAAATGGTTGCAACAATAACACCTTACAGTGCCTGACTCTCTGTCAGGGAGACTCACAGGTGACAAAAACTCACAAACAGGGCCTCTGCTCTGTATCTTAGGGAGAGACAGACTGTAAGAACCAAATACATGAGTAAATGAAATAATTTCAAAAAGTGTAAAATAATTAGAAAACACAGTAGGATAACATAATTGTGACTAATGGCAAGGGCAAGAAGAAGGGGCCAGACTTGACAAGGAGCAGAAAGGAGGTAAGGTGTTGTGAGGACACAGTGAGTAGGGGAGGAGGAGTGGAGGCAGATTAAATCAGAGAGAGAGAGGAGAGACCAGATGGTATAGAATCAAGGTGGGGACTCAAAGATGTAAGTGCTTGTCTACACCATGAAGGTAAGGAAAAGGATGAGACAGTTACCAAAGTTTTTCCCTAGGCATCTGTATAGACTCAGTGAGTAGGAATGTGATTCCTAAAGCTTTAGTGAGAGCTGAACAAATTGGCTGGGTTTATATTCCAGGAATAAGGATTCTGCCAAGAAGGATTACTGGCAAATGTCAAATGAAACGTCTGGAGTTGTTTCTGGGGTGATCTAGAGTCTAACTGTCCCCAAAGTAGAGGGATAGACTCAGTCTCCCTGGGTACCTTCCTGACCCCAGAGGGTGGAGGGTGGAGGTGGAGAAGGATTCTATCATCATGACACTGGTCTGCAGCTGGAGAGAAGGGAGGATGTTTCTTGGGGCAAAAGTCATGATCCTTAGATGAAAGATGTTCCAGCATCTTCCCAGGAAGGTCTGGCAGCATCTCACTGATGCTTGCTTTCAAGTCTTCCTAGTCCACACATCAGGGTTCCTTGTTCCATTGTCAGTGACTGATGTGACAGAAATGAAGCCAGTCTTGACCTTTCCAGCTTCTGTCTGGGACTCCGTTAGAGCTCTGTCGTAAGGTCAGATGGAGACGGGACAGGAAACCAAATGCTGCATAGGAGTGTCTCTCCATCTGCCCTCACATGTGTGCTTAACAGGATATTCTCTGTAGCCAGGACTATAGGGTGGACAGTAGAGAGCTGAATGGTTAGGTAAGTGGGCCTCTAAGTTACAGGTGAGGGGAGCATTACACAGAATGGGTAGACCTGAGAGCAAGCAGACCAGGGGTTCAGCCCAACACATGTCACCAGTCACCATCCAATCACATGTACAGCATATGGACACCATCAGTTCGTAGCCTTTCTCTCCTTGGCCTCACGGACCAAACTGCTGACAGAGTCCTGCGAAGACACCACCGAAGCCACACACAGCCTCCACCCCATCGTAAAAAAGCATTCTCCTCCCTGAGCTAAACTGAAAGTCCCTCTAAGTCATCCAGGAAGGAAACAATAATGGGAAAATAAGAGTTGTTTCTGTTTATTGAATATTTATTTTAGACACCATGCTCAGGAATTCCCTCATTGACTACTCACAGCATTCCAGTGAGGTAGATTCTGCTACTATCCCATTTGCAGATGAAGAAACTGGGGTGTATAGAGTTTACAAATTGTTCAAGCTTAGGAAGTGACTGTGCAAGACTTGAGTTCAGGTGTCTGTGACCCCACAGTCCATTTGGGCACCACTGCAATTCCCATTTAAGGGAGACAAGTGGTTTATCATAAGTAGGCAGGTCGAGGGTCCCAGTGGCACTTGGACAGCATCCGGATTTTTAGCTCACCCCCCCGGCTGGGTCAGACTCACCCAGGATCAGCGCCTCGCACAGCCTGGGGAGCACCACCTTCATTGTGTCTTCGGAGGCTCTTCTCTACATGCAGCGGGGCTTCTGGTCAACCACAGACTAGAACCGCACTAGGGAGCAGGGGACAGAGCTGCATCATGTGATGCAGAAGAGAGCAGGAGACACGCAGAGTCCTGATCCAGGATGCTCAGGCTGCAGTTATACCCAAGGTAGTGGTGACATAAGGCCATATGCAAACCTAGAGAAACACACACCTGCGGGGCTGGGCAGGTCACTTAAGGGACAGAAACCAACCAAATGCTGCCAGCTCTCACCTGTTGGGCCCTGCGGTAATGCATGACTGGTATAGTCAGGTCTCTTCATTGTGTTTTAAGTCAGACTAGGAATTTGGATTTTTAAAGGTGAAATCTCCCATCTTTAAAATATTGGCAACTGATTTTAAAAATTGTTTTTAATGTTGTGCTGTGCATACTAAGCATGTCTGTGGGCTGAAGGAGGCCCAGGGACTGCCCATATTCTTCAGTATAGTGGGGGGATCAGAGAGTGTATAGCTTTGGGATGGACTGCACTGGGTTCAAATCCTGGAAGTGCCACTTGTATGTATTACTTGACATCTCTATCAAATGCCACCCTGAAGGCTTGCTGTAAGATTAAATGGATAATGAAATGCCTGGCTTTTGAAATTTCAGGTCCAGTGACTGTCAGGTAGTAAGTGCTTAACAAATATTGCTATTGTTATCCCTGTTGTCAAGTAGGTATTAAGGGAGAGCTGCCTGACTCTGCTCCTAGGAAGCAGGAGAGGGGCTTTTATTATATTGTGTCCTTCAAAGAATCTCTGTGGTCCTCCAGAGCTGGAGAAATGGCAGCTTTCTGTTTGCCAGGAGGATTCTGACAGTGAGTTCCCTACCAACAAGGTAAAGGATGCCATGAGCTTGTGATCAGTGGGACAAAAGCAAGTGCTCTCAGGGCTCGTGCTTTAAAATGAACTCTCTTATTCAAGGTTTCTTACAAGATTTCTCTTGTGGCAAACTCCCCAGCACCTGTGTTCCTCACTCTTGCATTGCAGCATCCTCACTGTGTTTGGTCTGTGCAAAGAGACCTGAGATGGCAGCTTCCTGGCATGGAATATTCCAGAAGCCCCTCTAGAGGAGGGCTCCCTCACCAAGGTCAAGAGGTGCCATGTGTCACCAGAGTAGGAAACAGACTCATACATTGTTGCAACCCAGAGAAAGCCAAATTGCTCCATAGCCTATCCCAGCATAGCGAAACCTTCAGATGGAATCACAAACCAGCATCCCAAAAGAATGACCCAGGATCTCAGTCTTAAAACAGTTTCTCCAAAATTACAGCACAGAATTGCATTCATGTCACACAATAGAATTTCTGTGAATTCTCTGCGTATTTCACATGTCAGGCAGCTGCCTCCTGCTCCCCAGTTCCCCCCAAAACGTTCTTCCAAATGTTGCCTGAGCTGTTCTGGCCTCCTTGACCTGCTTTCTTACCTTTCAGATCTAATTTCTTCCTAACTCTGCCTTCCCACGTGACTCAAGCTCACCTGCCTGGCTTCCCCTGGTCCGTGACCCTGGCCAGAACTCCAGTAAAAGCAGCAGGCAACAAAAAGGTCTGCACATGAGTGCTGCTGGGGAGGAAGGCTGTGAGTACATATGAACTCACATTTGGCCCCATCATAGTAATAGAGTGGATGTCACAGGCTTGGGAAGAAGCCATCTGAGAGACAGCTCTTTTGACAGGCAGAATGTTTGAGAAGCAGTGTGAGTAGTAGACTTTTCATGTATGAACAGGGCAGTCCCTACATCTGCAATAATACTCATCTCATTTGACACTGAAGGAAATTCCACTCTTTATTCCTCATGGAATGGGGCTGATCTTTTGATTTGCTACACAGTGAGGCAAACAACTAGGTAACTTATGTTCTGTAGCCAATCTGATCGTGATCGCAAGCTCTCATCCTGCTGAAAGGGGAGGGGGAAATCCTCCACCTTTCCAATGAAAAGAGAAGCCAGATCTTTTTGCTTAAATAGTTTCGTGCGGGCATAGAGGGAAACGCAAGCCTTTCTAATGGCAGGGGTGGACACAAGATTTTTGGTCCATATGCTGGCCCCATCCTGGGCATCCGGCATCCATTGTTGGAGTCCACGAGTGATGAAACTTGAGGTTTCTTCTCTTTGCACAGTGGGGAGTCTTGATGACTCATCCCACCCTACTTCAGAAGCTGGGCCCCACCTGCCTTCTGCATCTTTTCTGTGGCTCAGACATGTTTTCCTTCCAGCCCCTGATATATTCCTCTCTCTGCTTCTGCTAAGCAATCCTTTACCCTTCACATGATAACCTCATAATGGGCCCTCCAGTTCCCTCAGCCACCTTCCACCCACCATCCCCACAGAGAGCTCATGGACACTTTTCACTTATCCACTCACAAAACTCTATATTTCTGCCTAAGCCCACCATATTATCTTTCCAGGCTTCGCTAGCTGCCCATGCTGGTGCCAGGGCACTTGGCAAGGCAGTCTCCTCCTGGAAAAAGGAAGATGGGGTAGGGCTCCATTGAATTTAGGCTCTCCCCAGTCTAGCTTGGGTAACTGTTCTTGACCTGTCCTCCAGGCCTCAGCTCAGTGATCTTTGCCAAGTACCCTCAAGGCTTTGCCCCTTTGAAGTTCTCCCATTTTGTCCAAAAGAGCATTCTTTTCTTTTCCTGATTGAAGAAAACTCATCACTATACTATACCCTCCTTCTCACCTTCCCTGGGTTATAGGTGGTAGCTGTTCTTTTCTTTCCTGGAATATGAAACCTCAGTGTGGCTTTTTTTCTTGTTTACTAGAAAAGGGGAAAGAGATCAGGAAATATTTTTAAAATATCAACACCATTTCACTTATAACATGCTTGCTTTTGTCGTAATGAAGACAGATATGGTAGATAACATTTTCCTATTTTACAATTGAGTAAACTGAAGCTCTGAGAAGTTAAGACACCTTCCAGGGCCATACAGCTTGTTGTTGGCACAGCTGGGAAGAGCACATGGATGTTTTGACTCTGGGTTGACTGCCCCTTCTGTGACAACTGCACCGCTTCCCCTGCTCGGCACCCGTCTCCTTCATGAGGTTGTGAAGTCAGCCACGGGGCACCGTCAACTCCACCGATCTGCTCCCCTGTCCCTTAAAGTGATTATAAAGTAGAAACCATGAAATCAGCAGCCGTAAGAACGGCAGAAATTCTCCCTCAAATAGGCACAAATCCTGAAAGCCAGCAGTTAATGCTGAAGTCACTGTGAGCTTCATTTAATCTTTTTTTTTTTTTTAAGAGATTGCCAGCTATGAATGTCTGGGAGGTGGCCAACGATCTGTTGTAAGCACTTAATAATTTGTAAGACAAACCCCTGTATTGATGGCAATGTGATGTTGAAATCGCTCGACTTGACAACGGGCATTGAAAAGACAAATCAATTATCCCTGGGTCTCTCCAAAGGTGGTTTGGGACAGGAGCACATGGATACATAAGTATATATAAACATGTATATTTAATGGATTTCAGATGGAATAAAAACTGGGGTTATAATTGAGGAATCTTTTGGATTCCCCTTCTTTGGTTGGGAAACCAAGAATCCACAAGGCCTATGAATCAAGTCAGAGCCCTCTCCTTATCCCCTGGGTTTAGGAGGAAGTGAGGCTCCCTCTGCCCACAGCAAGGGTGTCAGAGGCTGCTCAGACCCTGTTCTGCGCAATACTCTTACACAGGAAGAAAAGATGGGACATCCCTGCTCCATTGTCTCCTCCAAGCCTGCTACAGCTCCTACCTGGAATTCTATGAAAACTGCCTGACAAGCCTCTACTCTGTCCTGTACTATCCATATCTATGGAGAAGCCAGAACAGCCTTTTGAGAACCAAGGTCTGATCATGCCCTGCTCAAGCACACTTCCACTGGTGGCCCATTGTATCTAGAATGAAATCCCAGTTTTGTACCATGGCCAATAAAGTCCTACATGTTTTGACCACTGCCTACTTCTCTGACTTCTTCTCATACTTATGCCTAGCACCCTCCCTAAGCTTAAGCCTTTCAGGCTTTCTGGCTCTGAGTTGAACAAGTCAGGATGTCCTTTAGGCCTTTGCTCAACCTCTACTCGAATGACCAACTTTTGTCTTGGCACATTATTCAAGTCTAATTTCACATGTTATTTCCCCTTTGAGGCAAAACAGGTTATGCTGTTTTATTTCTTTTACCACATATTTTTATCTGAAAACTTATTGGAGCCAATTATTCATCTGCCTACAATGGAAGTTTCCAGAAAGCAAAGAGTTTTTCTGTCCAGCACCTAGGGTGCTATTTGGCTTATGGTTGGCATCCTTAGGAATCTTGATTGACTGGACTGATTTCTTTCTCCCCCTAGCTGACATTCTCCTTTACCAGTTGAGAAACTACCAGTTGAGAAGGTTACCAGAAATTCAGTTACTCGTTTTTTAAAATTTGTTTGCTCAATAAACATTCACCACTTCCCTACTATTTGCCAACTTGTATGCCAGGCAGTGATTGGACTTGAAGAAATCAAGATCTAGAAAACTCCATGATACTTGTTCAATATGATGCCAAATATAACAAAGTGTGCATCATGTTCTCAGAAAATGGACTCCTACATGAGGGCTTTCAAAGAAGGGATTTCAGAAGGAGATAAACCTTTAGTTATACCTTGGAGGATGTATGGGAGTTAGGTGAACAAAGGGTGGAAGCATTCTAAACAGAGCATAAGCAAGTATAAGACGTCCCTCCATATGGCTGGAGTTAATGATGCTCATGAAGGAGAAGCAGGAACTAGGGAGGCAGACAGGGGCCAGATTAGAAAGGACCTTTATAACATTAAGGAGTTAGGATTTGATCTTTAAACTATAAACTTTTAAGAAAATACCTTTAGCCCCAGTGGAGAGGATGTGTCTGTCAGAGGAGGAAAATTTTAAATCTTGAGAGACCCTGTGGGCCTGGATTCAGGGAATGTAATCATTTCCTAAGGCTGCTGTAACAAATTACCACAAACTGGACGGCTTAAAACAGAAATTTATTCTCTCACAGTTCTGGAGGACAAAGGTCCAAAGTCAAGGTGTTGGTAGGTCATATTCCCTCTGAAGTCTCTAGGAGAGGGTCCTTCCTTGGCTCTCCCAACTTCTGGTGGCCCCAGGTGTGCTCTGGCTTATGGCAGCATCACCCCAATCTCTCTCTGTGTCCTCACATAGCTGTCTTCTCTTTGCATGTCCTTGTCTCTGGATGGCGTTTCCCTCCTCTTACACAAGAACACCAGTCATGTTGAACTGAGGTCCACACTAATGACCTCATCTCAATTCTGTCTCAAAGACCCAATTTTGAAGCAAGGGCACATTCACAGGAACTGGGGTGTCTTAGTCCTTTCAGGCTGCTTTACCAAAATCTCACAAGCTGGGTGGCTTATAAACAACAGAAACTTATTTCTAACAGTTCCAAATGCTGGGAAATCCAAGATCAAAGCACTGGCATATTCAGTGTCTGGTGAGAACCCTCCTCCAGATTTCAGACTGCTGACTTTTCGTTGTATCCTCCATGGTGGAAAAAGGGCTAGGGAGTTCCGGGGGGCCTCTTTTATAAGAGCGTTAATCCCATTCATGTGGGCTCCACCCTCATGGCCTAAGCACCTCCCAAAGGCCCCACTTCCTGTTACCATCACATTGGGCATTAGGTTTCAACATATAATTTTTACGGAAGAGCACAAATATTTGATCCATAGCACAGGAGTTTGGATTTCAATATATCTTTTTAGTGGACATAATTTAACCCAAAACAGGGAGTAAAATGGAAGGAAGGGGAAAATTCCAGAGTTGAATAGAAATAGATTCAATAAGTCTTAGAAGCTTAACAAATATGAAAGTTAGAAGGAGAGGTGGTAACCTAGAAAGATTCCCACGTTTTCTGGTTTACGTGATTAGGTGGAGTGTGGAGCCATTCATTAAAATATAGAATATATCATACAGTGTGTAGAACACAAGATCCCTGTTTTTCTTCTTCAAATATTTAGCCCATTATCCAATGTAATCTTAGTAGCCCAAAGGACTTCCCTAGAGAGGAAGAAATGGCAAAAAAAAAAAAAAAAGGTAACTGCATGAGTAAAGCAAGAAGGAATGTTACCTTTCTCAAAATTCAGACCAGAAGCTAAAATGGAAATCAAATTACTGAATTCAACTGATTTCTTAAAAACTAGAGTCACAGACACAACCTGGGTTTTCCTTCTGGAGGAAAAGGAAGAAGCCTGTTTTCCCAGCCTAATCTATTGACCTTCATTCATTCAGGAGCCAAGCTGACATCAATGGCGTCTTGTTTGGTTGGGAAACCTTAGGGAAGGGAGGCCAACTCTTAGCCCAGAGCTTACTTGAGAAGAGCATTCACATGCACAGGAAACAGCAGACTCTACACGTATAGCACCTTTTGCTCTGGCCCCAGTCATCCAGGGTCTTGTTCTGACATGGTTCATCCGGTGCCTGTTGCCAAGCCTCTTTGATGTCCAAACCAAACACAACCCTCTTTCCCATGGGCATCCGTGCCTTTTAGCATATGTACCTGGAGGTGGTTGTTCTGTGCAACATCCGTCTATGCTTTGAAACAGAGTGGGGCAGAGGTGGGTAAGTGGGTGATCCCTATTAAAAGGCTGATTGAATTTGTAGACACCAGACAGAGGTGATGATGCAGTATTTCAGCAGTGGTCTTAGAGGAAGCTTGGATGGTATGGAATGAAATCTACCTTCCTTCTACTTAGAACCCAGTTCAACCTTGGAAGACCTCAACAGTGTGATGGCTTATTGGGACTGAGACATTTACCAGGTCAAGGCCAAAGGGACTGTGACCTACCACATTATACAGATTGTTGACAGACGGGCTTACTGGCCTTCACACTCTGTATTCTTCGGACATTTTCCCTCCCTCTTATTCTTCTGACAGTTGGAAAGTCTTGTTTGGCTTAGCTGGCCTTGACAAGCTTTCTGTTGCCTGAGGCCGGGAAACCACCTCTGCTCTTAATCTGACCCAGCTAATTGGCCCTGAAGAAGTAAATTATGTAGAAAGAAGAGCTGTCTGTGACTCTTGCCACATATATCACCTAAGTATAAGAGACACAAAGAGTGACCACAGCCTTCTTATAAATCTATTATGGCCTCTTGACCTCTGAGCAATAATAAATAGTATTCTTGTAGGCTGTCCTGAAGATATGAAGACGTTTTGTTGAGAACATCTGGCATTCATTGACTCAGGAAAAGGAAGAAAAAAATCACAAGCCCTGGGACAGAATTTCATTTTCTTTTCATGTTGCCATGTGGGTGAAGGAGCCCTCTCTGTCTTTAAGCAAATGTGTGTGGGGGAAGAAGCGGGGGGAGGTTGGTGGTGGTATGTGAGCTCCCTTTCAAGTTTTAAAGGGGGCATAAAAATGCACATGCATTTCTGTGAAGAAGTTCTCTAGCAGGGGGAGCATCTTTTTGAAGGGGGCTGGGGATGTCCGGTTATTGTAACTTGCTGTCAGTATGTCTTCTTTCCTTCTGCTCCTGTGAAGTTTTCTCTGTGCTGCTCTCGGGGGAGACCTGGGTCACAGACTATGGATTCTGTAGGTTTGTCGGGGGACACCAGAGTGTGCAAGCCTGAAATGGACAAGAACCCAGAGGGCTAGTGTGCATGCTCCCTCTCTTTCTACTTCCCTCCCTCCCTTCCTCTCTTTCTCTCTTTCCAGTTCTGTAGAACAACCTGACTCTTCAGCTCAAAACCAACAAATTTAGATTCCCCTTGGAATGCGGTAGAAGTTCACTTCTGAAGCCTGGATTTGCCTCTTTTCCCACCGGATAAGCATATGCTTTCCTTCCCCCACACAAAAGTTGGCCTCTCTTTGATCAGTGAGTTTAAATCAGAATAGGTCTTAGGTAGCCGAAGTGGCTTAAAATGTTAGCAAACAGTGGGATCCCTTTTAATTTTTAAAGGGAACTCTAATTCTACCCTTTATGACTTGCTTAATTATCCTGGGCCCCTGAACAGCTGTCTATTGATTCCAATTAACATGATTGACATCTCCTCTGGAAGGTAAAAGCTAATCAACTACAGGGTCCCCCACTGAGAATTCATTTCCTTCTTGGAGTCACTCCTGGGCAGGAGGAAACTTAAATGGAGAATTGAGATTTGGCACCCACAGCTCTGATTTACTCTTTTATATACAGTCCCACAGTGTCTTGTGCAGGGACAGAAAAAAAAAAAAGGCTAGAAATGAAAAACAAAAAATGGCAATTTATTTTTGAATCAAACTAGTGTTAATTCTGTTGGCTTTCCTTTTCCTTCTTTTCTATTTTTTATGAATCTAAATTGATAACCTTGGATTTTTATTTCCTTTTCCTTTCCAGTTTTGAAGGACCCACAAAATCTACTCTTGATTACTTCTGACAAGTTCAGAAGTTGACATGGTACAGTCATATCTCAGTTTTCCATCTTTTGGATGCAGATCTTGACGGTTTTCTGGTGATATTCTCAGATTAAAAACAAAAAGCAAATCAGAGAGGTTATGTTAGACAACAAATCAGGCTCTATAAAGATAGCAGAGGGCAGATATGATGTTGAACCTAAATATGAAACAAAACAAGTAAAGCCAACAAATTCATTCAACACATTTTTCTGCCTATTATGTGCAAGGTACATGGAAGCTTCTAGAAGGGGTGGGTGTGATCTGGCTGTGATACCTGCGGCATCCCCTTCCCTCCATGTGTATTCATTCCTTCTTGTCAGAAAGGAAATCTAAGTGTTATAGTTGGCAGCAAGCTCAATGTGAACAGTATTATATGGTTGCAACAACAACAAAAAAGTGCTATTATAGTCTTCAGAGTATCCAGTTCAAAGGGGGCAGTGGTTAGGCAGATCCTCACATTGATCGGCATTTTATTTGACTATAAATTTCATTAGGGCAGACACAGTGTTGGTCTGGCTGATCACGGCATTCCAATAGCCTAGCACAGTGCTTGGCATGTCACAGATACTGAATGGAGATTTGTTGAATGAATGAATTCTCTGGGCACAGACCCAATAATTTCAAAGAAACGTGGGCCAACTTTGTGCTCAGAAAGCTGGGCAGAGAGAATGATTATTGTATGGAGGGACAGACAGATGGATAGACTGGATAAGGTGAGATTAGAGGAAAATGAGATGAGATTTTGTTTTGGACAAACAACATAGGCTAATGACAATGCTCAGTGTTTACTCTGAAGAAAGAGTTGGTGGACTGAGGATTTGTACATAAGGCGATCTAGCCCCGCATCCCTAACTGTTGAGTGTCCCTCCTTCAGTTGGCTTGGGCGAGAAGAATGGCACAGGAGCCCTTGACAGCAAACAGCATGGTCCAGCAAACCCAGGTCAGCTGCTATGTTAATTTCACTCTACTGACTGGAGAAAGTACTCTCCTGACACACCCCTTCTCTTTTTCTGTCATTCTGGAGCCATGTCATTTACTCAAAGGAAAAATAGGGAGGAAGGAGACAGCCAAGAAATAATAAGTGGCTCAACTATGCTGGAAAACCAGTGTCTAAGTCTGACTTTGCAGACTGCCACCTCCCTGATACAGATGAAACAATTGCGGCAGTATTTCTTGACCAAAATGGAACCAACAACAACAAGTAAAAACAATACCACAAACCTACCCTGGGAGCTGCAGAACACTTTGATTTTGTTTGTCTTTCACCCATTTCTGAATGTAGGTTGTGTCTAACAGATTCAAGTGTGTTGGCTATCATTTGTCAACCCCAAATGCCAGCTTCTATGTCTTAATGTCACTTCCTCTTACCACGACAATAAATCTTCAGACAGTAAGAAACTTCCTAGCTTCCCGCAGGGAGTCCAGAGCCGTAGACCAGACTTCCTGGAGGGAAGCAAGTACTTCTGATGCTTCCATTTAAAGCACTTTGTATATTATTTTGCTTCTTATATTTGATTTCATACTTTTTTGCATATTGGGGCCAATATATTTTTTCCAACCCCAAACACTTGCCTATACCTTCAGAAAGCTTCTGTGATGCAGATGTTGACAAACACGTAAAATGACTTCGCCTGCCATAGCCATCCCCAGTGGCCTCTGACAGGCGGTTGGCTTCATGAGACACCTGCCTGACTGTTGTCTCTGGTGAAGCTGGGTTTTCAGTCATCCATTGAAGGTCCAGCACTATGCTGGTCATGATGTCCATTGACTCCCAAGGGCCCCAAGCTCTGGCCTGTTCTTTGCTCAGTCTAATCTGGAACTCCACATTTTAAGAACTGTATCTTAAGTGGAGGATTTTTCTAAGCAGCTGAACCGGTGGGGCAAGGGAGCTGGGTTTCCCTTGCCAGATTGTGATTCCTTCCAGAGGAATCCCATGCCACCTGCAGGGATGAGGTAGAGGCAGTCACTATAACAACTGAATGTGGCTATTATTATCTGAAGCAAAAATACTATGGCGTTTAACATGCATTACTGTTATTCAGATCTGGAACTCAGAACCTGGATCTGCCTTTGCTTTTTGTACTCAGAGACTCAAAAATACAAACAATTTTGAGTCCTTGGCAGCAACACTGGAGGAAGTCTGTAGGCAAGCTAAATAACTCTTGCCTCAAACAACCATATCTGTGGTGATCTTTGAATTCTGATAAGTCTGGTGACGAAAATCCTTCTCCTTTTCATTGTCTCACCTCATCTGTCACCCCAGCTGGACTCACCAAGGCAGAGAGTATTTTACAGCTTGAAGAGCTATATTCAGTAAAAGATCGCTAAGGACAGTAATAAGGAACAATAATAAAAATTGTCATTCATTGAATGTTTACCAAATGCCTGGTTCTGTTATGGGAATGTTTTACACCTTATCACGTTAGTTAGTCAAAGGTTAAGGCAACTCCATAAACCAGTGATGATTCTCTGTTTAAGAATAAGGAAACTGAAGCTTTGAGAGGTGAGGGGAGCTGAGAGACCACCATGAACAGAGTGTGAATATTCAAACCTTATCTGCTGCAAAATCTGTGCTTTGAGTCCTCTCAGCTTCTCCTTTCTGGCTTGAATTTCATTCACAGGGCATTGAAAAAAAACAAAATGAATTTTGGAGGCAATATGCAGATCTTGAGAGCAGTGAATTTGACATTTCATTCCATTTTGCTTCCTTCTTTCCTTTCTTCCTTACATAACCGCTTACTAGACATTGTGCTAAGCTGACTGTAACCTGGCCCGTCTCTCAAGTCTCTGGTCACCTAGAAGAGCATGTGACAACACAGTGCATGCTTGTGGCAGAATGGGCTGAGGGTCTTCATAGAACCACCCCACATTTGCTATAGCACAGGAGAAATAGCAGCCACAGAATGGGGGGTGTAGTGAGTATCCCCACAAAGAAGGAGACAGCATCGTATGGGAAGGCCTGGGAGCAGGAAAACACACAACATAGTCAGGGAGAGACAGCAAATCCAAGAGAACATGATTAGACCAAGTGTATTGAAGGAGCTATCATGGAAGATGATGATCATAAGACTAAATGGAAAGGTAATTCAGAGCCATATTGTGGACACCTTTGGAGGATGCTAGAGGCAGAGACCCCAGGAAAGATGGTTGCCAGTGGTCTCAGGACAGAAGATATCCAAGATGAAGTAAAGGGTTGGATTCAAAAGACATTTTAGTTGTAAAATCCATAGGGCTTAAAAACATATTTGAAAAGGGGGAGAAGGGTACAGGAGAAAATGAATCTGAGGGCTTCAGCTAAAGCAATAGGGTGGATGCGGAGGAGCATTGTCAACCAGTATAAAGATGAAGAAGTGGCTTGAGGTGGTGGCCAGGGAGTCATCATGAGTGCAGTTTTGGACATGTTGAGTTTGAGATGCCTGCTAGACATCTAGGTAGAGAAGGGTTGTTTTGTTTTTTGTGTGTGTGTGGAGTTTTTTGTTGTTTTGTTTTTGTTTTTTAGCTATGCATTGTGTTTTGTTTCTGTTTTTGTGGTTTTTTTTTTTTTCAGTCTACAAATAGAACTTGAATCCTCCTTCAAGAAGTGAAGTTTCCAGTAAAAATAATGTCAGCATTATTGTGTCTTGAGAGTGGCTGGGGTAGGTCCCCTGTGGCAAAGCCCAGAATATAGAAAGCAAATGGTGTTTTTGGCAATCAGGGACAGGCACCCAGCTGCTAAGTAGGGGTTTAGGCCTCGCTCAAGAGGGGGCCAGAGGGTTGAGGAAGGATGGAGAAGAGGAGGGGGCCAGGCAAATTATCTCTAAGAAGAAATCACTTTTGTTTTTAATTTTACACACATGGGGCTCATAATACTTGCAAGAACAGGGCTTAGTGATGAAGAGAGATGGAGAGATAAGAATGAGTCTCCCCTCCCGAGAGGAGGGGGGGCACTGTTGTTTTCCTCTGGACAGATTCTGGTGCTCACAAGAATAGATTTTTGGTAAAAAGGGAGAAGAAAGTGATTCCCAGCCCTCTCATGGCTTTCTTCATGCTTTCTTAAATGTGCAGTCCACCTCTCAGCCCTGCTCTGCCTAGAATATACCCAGGAGATTGTGGGTCTGGAGAAGTTTCAAATATACAAAAGAGATTATTTCTCTCTCTTGTGCCTCATTTTTACCTACTTACCTAGTTACTTTAAAGCAGTGTCCAAGGGAACCAGTATCTTCTGCAGTGTATCGGATCCTGGGAGCCTCACCTCCCTTCTTGTATTAATTTAGGAATGTTTCATTTCTGCAAAAAAATGGTGCTGTGATCTTTGCTTTTCTATGCATGCCTTTCATCTGGCGCTCACAATGTGCTGTACAGATGTTCCACTGCCAGACCCTGGTGCCCCCTAATTTGCTGTGAGATCCCCGGCTAGTTACAGTCCCTCTAGGCAATACCTTTACCTGTACCTAAGCACACAAACAGGACACCTTAGGCGGGGAAGGGAATCTCCCTCCACATTTTGCCTTCTGCTTCTTTGCCTTTGCCCATCAAAATCTTACCATACTCTGCCTTCTGTATTCAGGCTATACAGCTCCCTCTCAAGTTATGTTCATTCGTTAATTCAATATGTCTATATTGAGTGACATACCAAGTATTGTACTTGTGTGTCCCTCAGGATACAGCCATGAACAAACACAGTCAATCCCTGCATCTAGGAGCTCATAGTATAGTGAAACAGAAAATGCTTCCTATAGAAAGTTAAGACCTGGCTTGCTATTGTCTGGATCCCTCATCCTCTACTATTTACAAGTTGTGTTACGTTAGGCATATCACTTAATACCTCTGTGCATTTACAATATGATAATGAATTTAAAACTTAGTAAAGTACCTATCACATAGTAAATGCTTAACGAATGCACTTCATTCATTTATTCACTCATTCACTCCTTCATTCAGTAAATTCCCATTGAGTACTTACTGTGTGCTAGGCGGTGTTCTTGAAGGTGTGGAGAGGTGTGCCCAGGTCTTAGAAAATCAGTTCTTCTAGGAAGTAGATTACTTCATCTCAGCCCATTTTATTCTACATAGACCATATTTGGAGAAAGTCTTAGAAGTGATATTAATGGAAGTTCTCTTTTGCTGCCTGTCAGGAGGCAATCGAGAGGCCTTTCCTAGGGGTGAGGGAGAGCCCAGGCAGTGAGGAAGTAGCAAGTGTCGCTGTGCCCAGCCTCCACATTTCAGGTCTTCAGGAATTCTACAGCTCTACTGGGTCCAGCCTACAGGAGTCACCTTCTCCGGATACTACCTCACTCCTGACCCCTATCTCAAATTTAGGTCTACTAGCATGACAAGGCACATAGGAATGCATTCTCATCTTTTGCTGTTGTCAAAAATAGTCTGAAACCCAAATCTGGCTCCTTAACATTTTATCAACACCCATTGCTGCCGAATACTTGAAATTCTTGGAAATAAAATGCACTGCCCTCAGGGACTCTTCCTCAGGGAGAACCTGGCCATCACATGCAGCTGCTGCTGCTTCAGACCCCTCACATGGAGGACACTGTAAACCAGTGCTGCCACCGAGACCTTAGCATGACCCACCATCTCTGCAGATGCCTTGCCCGAGAGCAGCTCTGAACCGTGGAGGGGTCCTCCCCCCATGCTGTGAGACAGGGGCTGGCTCTTCAGAGAAGATAAACACAGTACAGAGCTAAGGAAGCCTATACTTAGTGCTATTGTGATGCTCCAAAAATGCAGCAGTAACTAGTCTCCTTTTCTGAGTCCAGAACACAGAGCTGGTTCTTCAGCCCGACTGAATTGAAAGACAGTAAAGCACCACTGTTGGGGGTCCTTCTCTTTCCAGAAAATCTTTGCCCTTTTTTCCCCTTGAGATATAATTCAAAGAACATAATATTCACCATCTTAAAATACATAGTTCAATTTTTAGTATATTTACTATATTGTACAACCATGACCACTATCTAATCCCATAGCATTTCCATCACTCCTAAAAGCAACATGCTACACATTAGCAGTCTCTTTCCCTCCCAGCAGCCCTGGCAACCACTAATCTACATTTTGTCCGTATAGATTTGCCTTTTCTGAGCATTCCACATAAATGGAGTCACGCACTGGGTACCCTTTTATGTCTAACTTCTTTTGCCTAGCATAATATTGCCAAGATTCATTCATGCTGTAAGCATATAACAGTACTGCATTCCTTTTTTACGGCTGGGTAATATTCCATTATTTGGATAGACTGTGTTTTGTTTATTTAGCCACCAGCTGATGGGAATTTGCATTGTTTCTACCTTTTGGCTATATGATATTGCTGCTAATGAACATTCACGTGTAAGTTTTTGTGTGGATGTATGTTTTTAACTGTTGTGGGTATATACTCAGGAGTTACTAGGCCATATATGTTAATTCTGTGTTTAACTTTTTCAGGAACTTCAAAACTGTCTTCTACAGTGGCTTGTCATTCATATTCATACCAATAATGTATGAGGGTTCCACTGTCTCCACATTTATTATTGTGTGGAGACTTCCCAACACTTATTATTGTTCTTTTTTTCTTTAAGTGTAGCCATCCTGCTGCCTACTGGATATGAAGTGGTGTCTTTTCTTCTGCATCTTAATTTGGTCATTCTAATAAGATTTTTCTACTTCTCTTTACCCATAGCTATCCTATCAAAGATCCAGAAATTTTCCTAGAACAAAAAGAAAAATTATGGACAATTTTTAATGTTTTGTATCTCTCATAGTTACATCATTCATAATGTTAAATTGGCCAACATCTGCATAATTCCAATCTTGAGCCCCCAATACACATGCGTTCCAAAGTCCAAGCTCCCTTTTATTCCTGTCTCTTGCTAATTTTAAGACCTGAATTTGATAAACCAGAGATAGCTACTTCCCATTAAATCAGCCACCTTTCCTTCCTTGGGCAAATGGAGAGAGAAGGAACTCATTGTTTTCACATGCTTCTCTTTGTTTCTAAACCAAAGGGTTAAGGAAATACACAACTTCAGTTTGGAAGAAATTAAAAGCTAAGCATAATCATGTCAAGGCTTACTATTCAAGAATCTGTGCTTGAACATAACACCAGCTCAAACGTAGCTACTGTAAAGTGTCTTCAAAAGAGATTTTATTATGCTTATTATCAAGTTATACTAAACCAACTTCAGGGAACAGAGTATTTTCATGTATTTTTGTTGTGTGTTCCTGTTATCTCTATGTGTTGGGCTTATGACTTATAAATTGCTCTTATCATTAAAGTAAGTCCTGAAGGATCTCCAGCAACCAGTGAAATCACCAACTCATTGTGTATACTTGTAGGTAATCTATGCATATTTTATAACTCAAACTTTTCTAGTATATTTAAATAGTCATGTGTCTCAACCAACCCATATAATGAGGCTTTGGTTCAGTCTGATTCCTATCAGAATAGTGAAAGACAAAGTAAAACAGACTTTGGTTTCAATCCCAGGTGTGCTCTGGCTGTATGACCTTGGGCACATCACTTTTCTCTAGTATAAAATGAGATTCTGATACATAGGTTACAGGGCTGTTTTGAGAAGTAAATGAGATTACTTATGTAAAGTGTCAGCCCAGAGACAGTCACATAAGTATCAGGCATTGAATAAAAGGAAGCCATTAGTAGCAGTAGTACATTTAAATAATAGATATGTTCCAGAAATGGTACAAGTAAACACCTTTTTATTTTTGTTGTGTGGACAATGAAAACATACTAACTAGATTAGGAAACTGATTTTTAAGGAACCCCATGGTGAGTCCTCCTTTGTTAATGGATGAATCACTTTGGGTTTTATCAGGTTTATATGCATTTTATTTTTTTAACACCAGGACTTTTAGAAATGGGACATACCTGTTCAGAATCCTAAGGCCCCATCTCCTGCCTCTGATTGAAAAATATCACCATATGATTCTCATGTTGGCAAATGCTGGTGTGGCAAACAAATACCCCGCCCCACCCTCGATGTGAGCAGACTGTGTGTGAGAGCCCAGGGTCTATGGATTGAAGGAGGTACTGGCTCCTGGGAGAGAAAGACCAGTTTCACTAATCTTATTCTCCATTGGGCTTTTAAGGGAAATCTCACGAAGATGCTTTGGTTAAAATGAAAGCAAAGTGCTCAAACCATAATAAGGATCTCAATTATAACCCTGGGAGAGCAGATGGGCACTGGATTTGATAGAGAGGACTTTTAGCACATCTGTCTTTGATAACTTCTAACGCAGAGAGTGGCGCCTTTGAAATTAATTGGTCAGTCCAAAGCAGTGTTTTTAATAATGTGACTGAGAACCTTTTGTTATGTAGAACAGTCCTTACTGGTGCTGACTTTGAGGACTGAATTAATTTTTCATGAGTTCATAGTGCTTCAGGCTACCGTTCCAGCCTCTCCTAGTTTCTGAGGATTTTTTTTTAATATGTAGG
Organism: Cryptoprocta ferox; assembly: GCA_028646485.1. Lineage (NCBI taxonomy): Eukaryota > Metazoa > Chordata > Mammalia > Carnivora > Eupleridae > Cryptoprocta > Cryptoprocta ferox. The sequence continues at coordinate 88,447,070 of CM053572.1, forward strand.
ATGATTCGTTTTAAGCATCTCCATATGAAGGTATTTGAGGGACTCTGTTTTCTCCTTGGTCACTGTCTGGAAGAATGATTCTGGAGAGTTAGAAAATTCTCTAATAGGCCCTTTAAACTGGCCTATCTCACCTTGCTACCAAATATTCTTCCTCCATCTTTCATTTTTCTTGCATATGCCATGTACCAGCAATGTACACACAGCCATTGAATCACAAGGGCAAGTGGGAGAGGCAAGGTTCCCTCTTGGACAAAAGTGCCTTCTTTAGAACTACAAGTTGGAATAAGGGATGAGATCCATTGCTTATTTTTTCCTTTTCATTCCAGGAAGGATTCTTAAGAATCTTTACTAGCCCACTTGGGTTCCGAAGAGGTTATGTCCTCATAAGTCTGGTTGCTGAAAATGAGGGTCTTTTCTAATAGAAGTAGAAAGCACTTACTTTATTGTTAGCCTGTCTTAGAGAGCAAACTCTGACTCCTCATTTTCAGAAGTATCTTCTAAATACTCAACTCCACACAGATTGCCCCCATTCTCTGAAGTCCTACAGCAACCATGCTGTCTGCAACAATGGGTATAGTACTTAATCATCCCCAGCCATTCATCAAGTAATATATACTCATGGCATGAAAAAATAGAGCTTTTTGTCTACCTTTCTTTCCCAACATTTTATAAATATGTCATATTTCATTAGCTTGTAAGTGCAAGAATTGAAGCGTGCCTGACATTTACTTTTATAGGAAGGAAGGGAGGGCAGGCCCATGGTAGTTCTATAGTTTAGAAGACTTCATCTAAGTGCTGAGGCCACTGCAAGTGTAATGGATAAGAAAAAAAAAAAGCCCTTTCTGCATATCCTTCTGAGTCTGAGGTAGATGCCACTCCTGTGTATCCCCACATTATCTGGTACTTTGTTTCTTCTGGCATTGTTCACACTCAGTTGTTATTACCCATGTACATGTCTGTCATCCCCACTATACTATGTTCCCTAAGAACAAGGAATTTGTTCTGTCTTATTTGAAGATCATGCCCTGTGCTGGGCACACAGCCTACACTCAGCTCAGTAAATGTTGAATGAATGAATAAATGAGTAAATTAATATAAGTGCCATGTAAATTAGTTTGGGCTTCTTCTCAAAAGAAATTATACTAAAAAATAATATGTGCATAGCCAGGATATTTATAATTGATTCAGAGAATGATGCAGTACTTCTGTAATTTAGTTTGGGCATAATGGTACCAAGAATCATTGGAAGAGTGACAAATACGGAATATTGGTCCCATAAAGAAACTGTGGGCAGCTGAAAGTTTTGCACCCTTTTTCATGTTGTATTGACGGTACATCTATTTATCATCACCTCCATCAGTTTATGAGCCTCACATTAATGCACCATCCTTTGCAGAAGTGGGGAGTAGGAGAAAGGAGCCGGCTATAAGAAAGATTTCCATCCTCTGAGGGTAGTAGCTAATGGTAGGATCCCTATTGGTGGGATTCTTCAGGTCATAATGTATGCACAAGACCTCTTCCCTCCCACCCCCTTTATTAAGGGATAATTGATTGAGGTCAGAAGTTTTGGAGAGTCCTGGGAGATTTTTAATCCAGTGCCATCATGCAAAGCTTACTACATCAATAAGACGGTTCCGTAGGGGGATAGAGGAGTAATTGAGATGCCACACCAGCTGGAATCCAGATGAAGATACATTTGGAAGCTTAATCACAATCATGTTCTACACTAAATATTCATCCGTCTGTCTCCCAAAGAGGACAGGAAATTAAGTTGTCAAGGGCAGGGGGGATGAGGGTTTAGCTGAAAGAAGAAACCCACACCTCAGCCTTAATCTCTAAATATGCAAGACTGTCTTCAATGGTTGAAGTAAAATCCTCTTCTTTCCAGTTTTATTTTCTGAGAAATATTTGAGCTGTTTATACACAATTTATCAGCTTTACAGTTACCAAAATGGACTGTTAAGATAGCTCAGGCTTCTCACTGTGGGATAAATACAGATGAACAATGCCATCTCAATAGAAAAATGCTTTACTGAGCCAATATAGAAAAGTATTAAAGTTGTGTAAACACGCAAGAAGGAGCAGGGGAATTCCTAAACAGAGCTGACGGGCTGTGATTGCACATGCCTTGAGGTACTGTGTCCCGAAAGTTGGACTAAACCCTGCATGTAGTCAGTAGGAATTACATTACATACTGTGGGTTTTCTTTCATTTATTTTTTCTTTTTTTTTTTTATTTCCAAGTTAAACTCTTATGGTCCCTTCAAGGCATCTAAATTTCATTTCAAAGGGTGATTTGAAAAATGTGTATTGCCGCCATAAACTAGATGATAGTTTCCTTTACGTTTTGGTCCGACATTATGAATCAAACATTGGCTCAAATTAAAAGGGGCAGTGAATCTCAATGATATTATCATGTGAGGGGGTTGTATCAGGCAGGGTGTCTCTGGCTGCAAGTAACAGAGCAACCCCTATTCAAATTAGTTTTAGTAAGGAAATATGCACAGGTTTCCCTGTTCTCTGGAAGTTCACTTTGCACCATATCACTTTTACGGAGGACCTACATTCATACTTGTTTTTGCTAAGGAAATGAAATCCAAAGAGGATTTTTGCTTTTATGAAATGGTGACTGCTTACTTGCTTTATTCCACTTCAGCTTACAAAATGTTTCATAGGAATGCTTTACTTTTGGTTCGCAGGGGATATCTGTATTTCACATGATGGAAGTCTGTATGTGGGAGATACCCCAGGTGCAGAATGTTAGGGCCCCTGCCCTTCTCCATGGCTCTGTTGGTGCTCTGCCTTCCTCGGTGTGTGGACACCCTTCTCCAATTGGGATTAGATGGCTATAGGACATCCCAGCCATCATGTCCTGATGTTTCAGTCCAGCAAAAGAAGGGGCCATTTCTTCTTTATGCCTTCCTCGTAAAGAACAAACTTCCTAGAAGCTCATTAGTAGAGTTGCTCTCCCTGGAAACATACCTTGGCCAACCCACTGGTGATTTTTTTACAGCCATCTTTGCTTAGAAGTGGTGGTAGGAACACACCCATCCTCTTAATGCCCTCTCTGATGTGACTAAGACATAGCTACCCATGACATCACTGACTTCATGTGGTGCAGCAGACAGAACATGGGTTGCATATGAACCCATTTTCACCCCTAAATAGCTGTATGACCTTGGTGAATCACTTACCTTCAGGGAGCATCACTGCCCCTTGGGTAAAATGTGAGGATGACCCACCGAGAGAGCTTGTGAGAATTCAAGCATGGTGCTGGGTAGGCATGGCTGGGTAGGCATGGCTCAGTGATTATTCCCTTTCCATGTGTGCCTTTTCATCGAGTGGGTCTTAGTGCTAACTTACTAGCTAATATACACCATTCCTCCTAGGTATAGGTGTCCATTTTGTAACCTATCTTCTAATTACATGTATGTATGGTGTAAAGCATAATTTAATTGAATGTATGTGCCTACAGCTGTTTGATGTGAACGTATCATATATAGAGATAATGTATATATATATATATGTGTATGTATATATACAGCACATATCTCTTCAATCAACAGGTACACATTGAGGAGATATCTTATGTTCCACATTGTTCCAGCACCCCAGTGTTCTGCCGTGGTGCTATTCAGACCATGGTGCGCAGATTGACGCCAGTTGACAAACTGCATGATACTGGTCTGGGACAGAGAAGTACAGAAATTGAGTGTAAACATTTAGACACATCATACTTTGACACTGCTAAGACATCCATACCCATGTTCATCCTTGTGATCCTTCATTTTGATTGTATTCTCCAAAAAGTACTGATGCATGCCAGATTGAAAACTAAAACAAAAACAAAATCAGACAGCCCTTCATGGAGTCACCAGAGAAGTTTGCTAGAACAGACACGTGCTCAAGCTTCTCCCGCCTTCCAGGTGCTGTGGTTTATTTCTGCAGTGAGAAGAGACCATCACACAAAGTCGTCAAACAACAGTGCAAAGACAACAATGAAAAATAATGTCATGAGGCAGTCATAAATGACCCAGTGCCACACCAGTGGTTGCGATGACACTTGCCACAGATGTCCGCAGGGGGATGAGGTGTCGGGAAAGTCTTCCCTGAGCAGGTGGATTTGTTTTGATTTCCCCTGCATCGCGGGCCTCCTGTCAGGGTCTGCTCTGTCCCTTCTCACTCGGCGGCCTGACGGGTTAATCTCCTGGTGAGCGAGGGCCTGTGAATGAAGCTGGATGGAGTTATATGTCAGACTACAATGGTCACGCACTAAGTATCCTGCTCCATTTTCCTTGACGGGGCTTTGATGTTAGCCTAAGACACGTCAGATTACAAGGGATGTCATGTCATGTGTCAAATCAGTGTTGGGGCTCCATCCTGACACTTTAATTAGTACGGGTGGAAGGAAAGGATGTATTATTTTTCTGTTCCAAGGCAAAGACCCTAACACCCACTGAGAACTATTAGGTTCTGCCCAAGCCCCTTTTGAAAACATAGCCTGTACCCCTTAGGATAATGGCCACAGTGTCAAGCTAATGAAAAGAGCCCCGGGCCAGGAGGTGTAAACCTCCCTGGACTCCAGTCCACCAGCAATGCCTTGTTGTGAGCTATGTCCCCCAAGTGTCCTGTTCAGCAACACAAATGTTTGTTAATTATTGACGTTGCAGCCTTCCCACCCCTAAAAAGTGGCTACTAATGCTTTCATATACCTCACAGGAGTATTAGCTGTTGAAATCATGCCTCTGACACTGTGTCAAATGCCACAAATGTTGCCAAATGGGGAGGGTAGGCTGTGTCAAGGGGAGGGGAGGGGGAAGATGCCATTAGAGACCTTTGCTTTTAAGAACCGTTGTCAATTAGCAGCAGTTTACTCCACAGCTAGCAAAACACCTGCAAACACCTTGCTTTGCTTGTGCCACTGCAAGCAGGCGGGGGTGTCAGAGCTCAAGGACGTATTCTATCCAGAGAAGTGCCCAGGCATGAACGTAGCCCTTTGCCGTTTGCGAACGTGGCCCTGAGTAATGAGAAACCTGCGCTTTGCTTTCTGCTCCCGGAAGAAGGTCGTCCAACTTAATACTGAGTGAAATCTCTGAACGTCAATAAGCAGCATTCACTCTGACATCTAGACTCCTGTGTAATTAAGACCTCAGGTCTGGCGCTTGGTTTATCAGTGTGTCACTTCTCATTTACATAAGACTTTGGTTTTTCCCATATCTCTGCACAGACGCCGCCAAAAAAAATACTATTAACAATGAAAGAGCTGAGGATAGAGTTACACAGCCCATCGTGTCTTTAATCCCTGCTTAACATTTCCCTTAAAAAGAACATTGCCCTATTCGGAAATTAAATGCAATGCGTTAGATGTTCTTTATGGAGGAAGAAGGGAGGTGGATTTTCCACTGCTTTATTTTGAGCTTGAAAAACATCCGATTTCATGCCCTTTATTCAACTGCGAGGCAGAATCTGCTGCATAATTGGAGGGTGGTTTCTTCATCTCTCTTTTAGAAACCAACAGACTCTTCTCACCTCCCTGTAGCTGGATGCTAAAAACTGAGACTGAACTCAAAGATCCCCTAGGTGTGTTAATCTAGTTTTGTTTATTCAGACTGAAGTCTGTTGGGTGTAACTGGATCCCACAAAGGAGAAAAGTGACTTCTGGGCTGCTAGAAACCATCCTTCCCTCCCCTTGGAGCTTTCTCCAGGGTGAGGAGCAGTGGGGATCCAACACTTTGGATGCCTCCTCTTCAAACATTAATGGGTGCAAGGCAGAGAGTTTATTGTTGCAACTCAAATGAGAAAAAGCACATTCAAAAGAAGTTAGGGGACTCTCCCAAGACCACACGTGGAGTTGGTTATAGGACCTGGGAAACACTAGTCTCTATAAGCCTTCATTTGCACACTGATATAATGTACTCATCTGCAAAATTAGGGACGGGGAAAGAAGTCTCATAAAAGGGCACAGAGGGGCACCTGGGTGGCTCAGTCAGTTAAGCGTCAGACTTCAGCTCAGGTCATGATCTCACAGTTCATGAGTTGGACTCCCATATCAGGCTCTCTGCTGTCAGCACAGAGCCTGCCTCAGATCCCCTTTCCCCCTTTCCCTGTGCCTTTCCCCTGTTTGCATTCTCTCTGTGTCTCTCAAAATAAATACACAAACAACTTTTTAAAAAGGCACAGAGATAGAAGATTCTGGTCCATATAACAGGATTCTAGCCCCTAAGATATTTGTTTTAAGTAGGAAGCCATAGGAAAGGATGGAGACTTGAGGTTGCTTTCAAGGATCCTCCATTCCAGCTCTATCACTTACTACTGTGTGACCTTGGCCAAGTCCCTACACCTCTCTGGGCTTCAGAAGCCTCTTCTCAGAAACAGATTATTACAGTGCTCCCTTTGCAGCATTCCTAAAAATACTAATGAAGTAATACTACTTGGAGGAGTAACTAATGTAAACTTAGCTTTCAATTAATTTTGCCTATTAGTAGTAGCACTGCTAGTTTTTATCCAGATGGCTAGTCCCTTCTGAATGAGGCAAAATCAGTGATTGACTCCACACTGCTGCCAGATTTTCCCCATATAGTCTGTCCTCAATATCTGGCCAGTCCTAGGAGGCCAGGCAGTTATGGAAGGCACCCAAGAATCTAGGTCACTTCTCAACCTGGGTCCAAATGAGAATCATCCTAGGGAACTTGGCACAATACTGAGGGTCCCATGCCTGGAGATTTTTGTTTAATTGATCTGGAGTCCAGCTGGGCATCAAGAGTTTTAAAAACTCTCCAGGTGATTCTAATGTTAAAAGCCCCTTGGCTAGTGAAAGGCCCTATTAATTTTAATATTGAAAAAAGTTCCTGAAATATGAATGGTATAAGCTATTATTTCCCAAGTGTAGTGTTTACTGCTGATTATATGAGAGCCTGATAGTTCAGATTATTTGTATGTTGATAGCCTTCCACCTATTTCAATGTGAATTAGGAAAGAATATTCACAAGTGGTATTCTTGAGGTTTAAATTCATTAAAGCTAAAGGTGGAAGGGAATATATATAAATTCAATTTAAATAAAATACCTAGTTAATATTTACACATTTATGGTTTAAAAGTATAACTTTAAACCATAAATGGCTAAGGTTTGGGAAATATAGTATGAGGCAAATATGACTGTAGTTATAATTCTTAGTAAATATAATTCTAAAGAATAAAATTGTTGAGTAATTGTACAACTTTTCTCATTTGAAAATATAAAGGTAGATTTATGGTGGGATATGGTGAAACTCTGAACCCATCTAAGAACACAAATTCCTTGGTGTCTAGTAACTTACTTTGGGGATGCAATTGGAGATAAAAATGTTATTCCATATTTACTCAGAACTATAATTATAATTACTGTGTATATACTGACATGGTTAATGATAATGGCATCCTGTATTTTAAGAATGCCTTACCATTTACAAAACACTTGACTTACATTATGTAATCGGGTTGCCTGATAACTTGCTGTGGTTGGGTTATTAGCCCCTCGTCACAACTGGGGAAAATGAGCCTAAGGGCTTGGTTAAATGGCCTGTCTCACATTACAGATAAGATGTGGTAGTGCAGGGCTGGGACCTTGTTATCCAAATCTAAATTTTTACCACTCTTCTTGTCCATGTTGCCTGCTCTCTCTCTTCCACATTAAATTATAAAATCTCCAAGGACATCTCTCACTGTGTGACTGTGGATTTCCTTTCTGATAATTTGCTCCACCCTCAAGAGCATTCAGTGTTACTTCCGGTATTAGAAATTAATTGGGCCAGTTAGGTCATTTATATATAAAACGACCTTAATCAGACTCCTCAAAAGACTCTTCACTTTATACTCTTGACCAACCTTTTTTTTTTCTTTTTCGCACAGACAGTTAGTCAAAATCATCTTTTGGAAATGTGCCAATCCATCTTAACACTCCTTACTTAAATCTCTGCTTTGTATAAATTCTAAGCCCTGCGCCGCCTGACGCATCTCCCATCTCCAAGTGCTCTGGGCCAGCTCATGTCCTTGATATCCCTCAAATAGGCCACACTCTTGTTGCTTCATATCTAGACAATATGTTGTTTCATGCAACAGGATTGGTCTCCCTGTCCCTCTCTACCCTGCTGAGAAAGCCTTGCTTCAGTGTATCTCCATGGAGGAGAATTCTCTGACCTCCTAAGTGGATGAGACCCCCAGCCCCGCCCTTACTCTTTCATACTGCAAGCAGATCTTTCCTTCCCAGTCCTTATTATGATTGGGAATTATTTATTGGTGTGAAGCTGCATGAGGACAGGGCATCAGTCACCTTCATACTAGTTTTCTACATTCTCGTTCCAAACCCTAGCACAGAACTTAGTACATGGTAATTGCTTAACAAATATTTGTTGAACTCATGAACAGAATGTGCAAAGGCTGTGGGGTGGCTTACCCTCTCTGAGGACAGGGCGCAGTTTTCACCTCCTACACGGACAGCAAGTCAGGAGGTCAAAAGTGTTTGCAAGAACCTCAGGGCTGATCAGGGCCGCCTGCAACGGTACTATCCTGAAGCCACTGTCTATCCCTGACTACTACTATGCTGGGTACTCCATATAGGAAATGACAACCTACCAGTGGCTTCCAAGCTGCTTTTTAAGGGAGAGGACACTCTAGTTAAACCCAAGGTAGATACCCAGAGCGCTGCTGGCCTCACCTTTCTGTGGCTCCCCCAGGAGTTCCCAAGGCAGCTAATATAAGAACCCTGTAGTTCTCAGAACAGAATTTTAAAACTGCGAATATAGTAAATAAATACAGCGCCAGAAGTTAGAAATCTGTATTTTATTCCCAATGATACCAGTTTCTACTTCTGAGCCAAGAAGTTGCTTTTATTGGCCAGCTTTTAGTTTCCTGACCATTATAATAGGTATAATACTGCTTATCCTACTTGTTGGATTGTTTTGTAGGCAAAATAAGAGAAAAAGAAAATATTTTGAATAGGTAGAAGCACTTTATATTATTATTTGAGCCTGAGTTACACAGATATGATTTCTTCTCCGTAAAGGCTTTTAAATGAAGACATACTGATTTTCACAGATACAAAGGCGTCCCAAACACATAAACACAGTGAAAGAACAAATGCATTATTCATTAGTGTTATGGATTTAGGTGGGTAGTCAGAAAGAGAAGGTGTTCTTTGCCTGCGAATCAGAGACCTAAGTTTGAACCTACCTTGCCATCCAGTTACTAGATGTGGGAATTTAGTAGGTCATGTAACCCCTGGAAGCCTCAATGACCCCCAGCTGTAAATTGCAGGGGGTCAATGTAGGTGGAAAAGTGGAGAGGGGTAATGATATTACAGTAGTTTGGAGGATCACGTGAAACAAGTAAGAAAGGCCTCTGGAAACAGCAGAGTGCCTTAGCAATGCAAGGTATTAGTATTATCCAAGCTCTTGCATTACTTAGGCAAGGGGAAGGCAAGGAGTTGTCAGGGAAGGCTGCCCAGAATAGCAAGGGAGTACCAAGAACGACTTGCGTAATGACAGGGAGAGGCCAGGTCTAGCCAGAGAACGCGTGCTTCAGGCAAGGGTGCAGCATGGGAGACGGCTTATTTCCAAGAAGCTGGCAGGACCTAGCCAAGACGGTGAGTCGTCCCCCCTTCCCAGGAGCTGAAGTGGCTTCTAAAAGCTCTGGATTATAAGGCAGAGGACAGCATCCAGGTGGGCAGAACGTGTTAAAAGGATCCCAAGCACACTCAAGGATGTTTGTTTTTGATTGGAAGATAAGGATTAACTGGATTAATGGAGCCTCATGGATGGAGAATGTGCAGACGCTAATTGCCCCTAAATTACAGTGGATTCCATTGGAATTGTGTATTCTCCTCTACAAGCCTAACCGCTGCCCCTCCTTCCCTCTCTCCCTTCCTCCCCACACAATGCTAAATGAGCATGTCATGGTAACTGAGATGAAAGGCCTTGAAATTTATTTTCTACTTCCTTCCAAGATCTCTTGTTTGCAAAATACAAGAGGAACTAGGTTACTAATCTAGTTTCAGTTTATTCCATACCAAAAAAAAAAAAAAAAATGTATTCCAGGGATTCAGATTTCTAGACTTTTCTAAGTCCTCTTTCCTTGTTACATTTCTCTACCACACGGATGGCCTAAATAAGTGGTTCTCAGAGTTGAGTGTGCTTCAGAGTCACCTGGAAACCCTCTTGAAGTACATTCCTGGGACCCGCCCCAGACTTTCTGCTTCAGTTGGTCTAAGGAGGTCCCCCAAACTTGCATTTCACAAGTTTTCCGGGAACACTGATAGTGGTGGTCCCAAGACACACTTAAGAATCACTGAACTAGGGAAAATGAAAGTATTTTAAAGAACCTACCTGGTCAAAGGAAAAAGAATGCAAACCTCAAAATCCTGGGGCTGCATCTCCTGGGAAGTGGAGGTACAATCACTCAGAACTCAAAACTCCTTATTTCCTAAGTCAAATATGCATATTCTCTTGGACATTATAAAACTTACAGGATAAATGTGCTTTTCTATGTATGGGAAATGCAAAGGGGTTTGGAACTGGAGAAAGTTCTGGCTACCCACTCCCCCCACTTCACTCTGGTTTACCCACTGCCTCTCCTGTGGATAACTGTTGTCAAGGAGTTTTTTGGCAACTCCACAGCCATCACACCTCCAGACCCCTGAACATCCCCTCTGCCTTAACCCTGCCAATATGTATTCAGTCCTGTTACATATTTATTTATAGATCACTTCTTCTGTGCACCACTGGGTAAGGCTTAGGCTACCTCCACTAATGCCTCCAGAACTTTGCAAAGCACTGGACAGTGAGTCAACAGATTTGGGGTTTTGGTTCTGGCCTTACATCTGTCTGGAAAGAACACTCTAAACCTCTGGGTATGATTTTTACTCCTCAATTAAAGGAGAAAGTCTAGCTAGATTAGTGGTTCTTCCCCTTTAGGAGAAAATGAAAATTAAGTATTTAGACCTCTTCCAGGAAAATGCACATGTGCATGACATGCAAAGTGTTGCTTACAATTTTTAAGCTGCATAAATAATAGTATAGTAATAGCAAGCAATAATAATAGCTGGCATTTATCAAGTGTCAACTTTATGTCAGACATTGTGCAAAGCACTTTACATGTCTTTACATGTATTACCATATTTAATCCTTGCAACGACCCTGTGAGGTCATCAGGCCCAGTTTCTAGATGAGAAAATCATGGCAGCGACAGGAAGGAATGCATCTCAGGTCACCTAGTAGTACACAGCAGAAAGGGGATTTAAGGTAATTTACACTGTCCTGAAGCTGATAAATGGTCCTCTGGATTAAGAAGGGACCCTGTTCCAGGTGGTATTTCAAGTTCCTGAAGCTCTGAAGTCCGAGGATTTGTGTCCCCCCCCACCCCCAATTTTCCTAGTCCTGAGAACCAAACACTGGGGAATGACCCATGGTGGTTTCAAGGCTTTTATGCATCAGAGGTGGTCACAAAAGTTAGAATATAAAGGAGATTTGGGGTTCACACTCTGCAAAGCAAGGCACTTGTGTCCTTTGTGTCTGTCTTAAAAATGAATGCTTTCTTATCACGGCTTCTAACCAGAGGCAGCCTCCTCTCAAGGCAAGGGGAAATACCCATCTCGGCTTGGGCAGGTCAATGATGTGACAAGATAAAGGGCAGATCCTTAATGAAAACCACTCTGCCTCCTGCCAGCAAAGGAGTTTTCTTAGTGCATTTCAAGTCCGCTAACACCTCTTCCCAGATCAATGGCTTTTCATAAATACACCAGGAGATCTTTGAACCACTAATGCTTCAGGGGCTGTTTAGGTTTGGAGTCAAACTGTTTAATATAACTCTCCTCCAAGTCTGGCTCTATTGAAAGGTCTCAGGAAACAGGGCGGAGGGATGTATAAAAAGCAGAACTGCCATGGCCAAGTGACGTCCCCCCACCTAGGCCTCCTGTTTATACAAGCAAATTGGACCAGGCTGATTACTTGCAGGAGGGGAAAGAAGGAATGAAATGACACATGGGTCATGGTAGAAAGTTGAGTGAAAAGGAATCAGATTAAAGATGCCTTTTGATTGGAGGGGAGCAAGTCATTTACTTGGGGTTGGGGGGAGCCATTGATTGGCTTCATCAACAGATTCGGTCACCAGCAGATTAAGCACTACAATAAATACTGCACTGTGCCTGGGGAGAGTCTTTCCCAGAAGATAAAGGATGGTCAGCATCAGGAGATGTTATGCCAAAGGGCCACCTTTCTGTGTCTACACTGTGCCCGAACCTGCTTTCACAGAGCGCTTGGTGAGAATGGTAATGAATAGTAATGGTAATAGTTGGTATTTCCTGAATGTCAACCTGCCAGCACTGTGTTCTGTCTTTACCTCATCTAAACCTCACAGCAGTCTTCTGAGGCAGACCCTCTGCTGTTACTCACCCCACTTTCAGATGGGGAAAGTAGGCCTCCAGGCAGATAAGCAACTTGATCAATGTCACATCCATCTGGGATGGGAATCTAGATGATAAACCACCATACTGTGTCTATCTACCTGTGGGAATATGATCCACCATCATCGAATGTTTATCTCGTTTACTCCTGAAGATCTGGGACCTAGTGACTATTTCATGTATTCCCTCATTTAGACTTCAGTCCCCGTGAAGGCAGGGACCATGTGGCCCTTTAATTTTACTTCCCACCAGAGTGCCTGTTAGAGTAGAGACCTGATCCCTATCTTTTATTCTTGAAAGTCACTTTTTTTAATGTTTATTTATTTTTGAGACAGACACAGAGTGTGATCTGGGGAGGGGCAGAGAGAGAAGAAGACATCAAATCTGAAGCAGGTTTCAGGGTCTGAGCTGTCAGCACAGAGCCCGATGCAGGGCTTGAACTCACGAACTGTGAGATCATGACCTGAGCCAAAGTCAGATGTTTAACCGACTAAGCCACCCAGGCACCCTGAAAAGTCACTCTTAATGTTGCTTTAGAGTTTTATGGATTCTTTCTGATTATAATATTAATATAAAATCACCACATAAAATATTGCTTTAGGCATCAAAATTTTGGAAAGATAAAAAGGAGAAACCGCAAGAGGTAACAGTCATTAACATTTTGCTATGCAGCCTTCTACTCTTTATGTGTATATGCACATAAAGGCATACCTTAAATAGGATTACACTATGTATATATTGTTTTGTAGCCTGAGTTTTTGTTAACATATTGTGGACATCTCTCCACATCAATAAGCATAGACCTTCAGTTGTCTGTCTGTCATAATCTTTCAGTGTTCCAATGTCCAGTGGCCATGTCAGAATGCAGTAATCTGCAGTCGATGGACTGGGTGCTCCCTGGAATTTGCTTGTCCATGCAGGATGCAGCAAACCTCCCTGCACCTACAACTTGCTGTTTCTGTATTTCTGTCACTGCTCTTGGCCCTGCTTCTTGAAAACTTCACTCCCTCAGCAGTTGCTTGGATCACAGTTCTCGAAATGGCAAAGTATATATGCTGTCTGTTTCAGGATGCCTTGGAAACTTATACAATCAGTTTTTAATATAAAAATTAGGCTGTGGCATAGCCCTTAGAACAGAAGGAAGTCACAAGTGTCCATTTCTGATTCGGTCCCTCAGGACATACTAGCCTTCTCTCCCGTGAGCACTCTATTCCTTGAGTCAACACAACCTGGGACTTGTAGCCACTTCCAGAAACGCCCTATCTGTGAAATTGCTATGGACAGCCAATAAACCTGGGGTCAGAGGTTAATGAATGCCAGCAAGAGCATGGGGAGAGGAGGCAGGCTGGGAATTTGAGAGTTCGGGAATGAGCCACTCTTTTAAGTTTCTGGGCTCAAGAGCATCCTGGGGAGTCACAGGTGGCTGTAACTATTTGAAGACCCGGACAGGTATGAGGCTGGAGCTGGGGGAGAATTCGGGGTGGCAGTGAGAGTTAATATCAGGTACAAGCCCCGGGAGCCCTATTTATTATTTTTCATCAGCCAAAGAAGGAAATTTTTAGATTTAGATTTTTTTTTCTTTGATGAGCTGTCACCATGGTGACAGAATTGGAAAATCTTTTCTGACAGCTTTGCTGTTAAGCCATTTGATGAATTATTTGCATACCATGACTCTAGAAGGCCCCCAGAGCTGCATGCTTCCCTCTCTGTCAAGACGAAAGTTGGTCTCAGCCATCTCTTGGCTTCTCTGCCACAGAGAGGTCCAGGTTTCCTGCATGCCTGGTCTCTAGCAGGTATTCCTGGATTCCCCATAGTGCATCCCACAGAAGGAACTCATGAGAAAACAAAATCAAAGACAAGAAAAAAAGTGAAGAATTTACCATCTGTTCCAGGGAAATTTGAGGCTCTCTACTTTTCTCTGGACCCAAGTGGTTTGGTCTCTAGTACATCACGTCTACAGAAGCCACCACAGGGCAGAGGTGCTTGGAGGAGACATGCAGTAAGTGTGACCTTCCAGAATGATCCAGGCACTTAGGAGCCCAAGTTGCTGCTTTTTACTGGGCTGGAGCTGTCTGAATTCACTCCTGTTCTTCTGTGAGTGATAGTTTCTTTAAAATTCCAGATGGATCCAAGATATTTTTTTTTAAATCCTCTTAACTCTCTGACTGATTTTAGAACTGTATCGGGAAAAGTCCCTTCTTAACATCCTTCTCTGATTTGGGCCCAGCAAAATAGGACGGATTGCATTCTGAAACTTCCAGCACTTTTTGCCCTGACTCACATTTCCATTCAGATCTCTTTGAAAAAGCACTAGCCACAGTAATGAAGAGCCATGTCCTAATGAGAAGTAATTGAGTTTACTGATTATCTTCTAATTCGGTGAGATTTGGATATGTCTGGAGACTTCAGGAGTCACAGCTGGCCTCCGATCCCATGTCCCTGTGAGAGCTCTACATGCCTACGTAGTAATTGTTTGAAGCTGCCCTGTGTCTTGGGTGTGTGTCTTCCATTTTTTCTCTTCTCTGCCCCCATTCCTCTGCTATTCTTCTTTAAAGACAAGTAGGGGGTGGTGTATTCTGGGTTGCTATCAGTTTGCTTCTGGAGGATGGGGTGCGTGTGACAGCTTGGGCAAGGCACGGAGCCCAGGCTGTTTGTGTCACACTCCGTTCCCAGTGACAAACACTGCTGCTCGCCTCCCTGTCCAAATCTGATAGCACGTATGTTCTCAGCAGCACGATCTAGAGTAGGATTATGGCTTAGTCAACCTTAAAGCCTCGCAGCCCTTCTGGCAACTTCTGGCAAGCAAAGTGTGTCTGCTCCCACTGCCCAGAGAGAGGTTTGTGACGGACAGCTTCCTCTCCTCACTGGGAAGGTTTGCCTCCTGAAGTTTGAGAATGGGTGTCTGCCCACAGCTCACACTGGGGCAGTGTAGTTCTCAAACTCTAGGATCTTAGCCAAATCCCAGCCCTGCTCCTCATGAAATAAGGCACGCGAAATAAGTGCTCATTAAGCATGAGCTGTTATCACAGCCCCTTCAATGGCTCTCCTCTTCCTCTCAGGGTGGACTGGCAGCCCTGGAGTCTCCCAGTTGCTAGACCTTAGTGCTGCTCTCCGGATTAAGTTCCTGGCTCAGAGGCTTACCAGCTGTATGACTGGTCATGTTCTTCACCTTTCTGATCCTCCCATTGGTTATTCATAAAAGGGGAATAATTATGCCTATGTCCCTGCTGGTTTTGAGGATAAATAAAATAGCACGCATGAGGCCCTATAGCTCAGGACGCACCCAATGTGACCTTCTGGCAGAATCTAATTCTCTAAATTCCAGATATAAATGTTTTCACTGGGGAGAAAAAACAGTTCTTTTCCTTTCCAGGGGTTCAGTCCTTTGTCCCTTTCTGAAAATGCACCTGCCCCTAATGTACCTGCTCCCCTCTGTCTGAAGAGATGGGTGAAGCACAGGTAGAAAACCCAGCCTCTGGCTCCCTTACACACACACTGACACACCCACCCAACTTTACTATCTCTGCTAGAACCTTGCAGACAAGGCCTTTAATATAGTGGGGGAGCCCAAGAGTTTGAGGCACAGGAGGCAGGGTGAAGATTCTAGAAGACATCCGTGAAGAGAAGATAGCTAGGAGTAGGATGGAAAGAGAACAGAGAGTAGGATTGAGGAGGAGGAGACAGAAAGAGAGAGAGAGAGAGAGAGAGAGAGAGAGAGAGAGAGAGAGGAGACTTCCCAGTGAGCTTAGAAGCCTTTGGGGAGTTTACCCATAGCTTCCTCTCACTACCAACAGCCTCCAACCCAGAGGTCTAGAGCTGTCCCTAAAGAACATTAAGGGCCTATGAAAATCTTTAGTCTTATAATCATTCTTCTTTAAAAAATTTTTTTAATGTTTATTTTTGAGACAGAGACACAGAGAGAGAGAGAGAGAGAGAGAGAGAGAATGAATGTGGGAGGGATTAAAGAGAGAGGGAAACACAGAATCCAAAGCAATCTCCAGGCTCTGAGCTGTCAGAGCACAACATAGGGCTCAAACTCAAAGACTGCAAGATCATGAACTGAGGGAAAGTCAGATGCTTAACTGACTGAGCCACCCAGTCACCCCTAAATCATTCTTCTTTAAATGAAAATTTCACTCCCTCCATTTTTTTTAATTTACATCCAAGTTAGTTAGCATATGGTGCAACAATGATTTCAGGAGTAGATTCCTTAATGCCCCTTGCCCATTTAGCCCATCCTCCCATCCACAACCCCTCCAGTTTACCCACTGTTTGTTCTCCATATTTAAGAGTCTGTTATGTTTCGTCCCCCTCCCTGTTTTTATATTTGCTTTCCTTCTCTTATGTTCATCTGTTTTGTATCTTAAAGCCCTCATATGAGTGAAGTCATATGATACTTGTCTTTCTATGACTAATTTCGCTTAGCATAATAAATTCTTCTAGTTCCATACACATAGTTGCAGATGGCAAAATTTCATTCTTTTTGATTGCCAAGTAATATTCCATTAGGTAGGTAGGTAGGTAGGTAGGTAGGTAGATAGATAGATAGATAGATAGATGCCACATCTTCTTTATCCAGTTATGCATTGATGGACATTTGGGCTCTTGCCATACTTTGGCTGTTGTTGATAGTGCTGCTATAAACATTGGGGTGCATGTGCCCCTTTGAAACAGCACACCTGTATCCCTTGGATAAATACCTAGTAGTGCAATTGCTGGGTTGTAGGGTAGTTCTATTTTTAATTTCTTGAGGAACCTCTGTACTGAACACCGGCATGTGGATCTCATGGAAGAACTCACACCAAAGCCCCGGTTCTTAGGACCTTCTTCGGTGTGTTTGCATTATACATGCCTGTGTGCATCTGGACACTTGTGCAGCTCCTTACCATACGATGGCCATCTATAGAGTGATAAAAATGTGGCTGCTGTGACAATAAATAACTTTATTAGGAAACTTTCAGGAACTCACAGAGAATATGCTCAGATAATGGAAGTCAGAGCTTTCATTTCTTAGGCCCCTTCATATAGCCAGAGAAGAGCATTTAAAATTTTTTTAATTTTTTTTTTTTTACTGAGAAAGAGAGAGAGAGAGGGATAGAGAGAGAGAGAGAGACAGTGTGTGAGCAGGGGAGGGGCAGAGAGAAAGACAGAGAGAGAGAGAGAGAGCGAGAGAGAGAGAGACAAAGAATCTGAAGCAGAGCCTGATGCAGGGCTCAAACTCATGAACAATCAGATCATGACCTGAGCCAAAGTCAGATGCCAACCAACTGAGCCACTCAGGCCCCCAGAGAACATCATTTTAGACTGGGCATCTCTAGAAGTACAAATCTTATAGTGCTCTCACTAAGAAGGTAATACATTTTTGCTTAATACCTGTTTACCTTTTGCTCATTTTCTTGTGGAGCAAATCAGGGCTTTAAGCTTGGATGGGGTGTGTTCCTTTTTGGTGAGTTTCTGTGTTTAATTAAGCACAGAGTACATACTCTATTATTTACTTGTCATGGCTCTTGTTCCCCTTGGGAGGAAAGTTAGGGCACGTGCCAGACAATTTTTTCACCTTTATACACCCTATGTTTCATCTAAAACAGTGACGAGTCTGAAACCGCTTCCTGCATCTACCTGTTACCCCAGACACATTTGGTCCAATAGGATACTCTTAGATGCAAGAAACATTGATCTCTGACTCATAAAACTGTTCAGCCTTTCATTATTTTCAGCAGCAGGTTTGTGTTTGTACAAGGAAAATATGAAAAATACATAGTGGATATAAACTCAGTCGCAAAGATCAGTATATATAACAATTTCTCACCCATGTCCACTTCCCACACAAACTAAACCTCACACACTATGGGGTCTTGTACCCTCTTTCCCAGGGCTGTGTCCATGCTCCTGGGTATTTAAATGGTGCCCACATGAGGAAGGAGGTGATGGGCATCTAGTTCATGGCATTTAAGTCTGTCTACCTGGGCATCCAATAAGACAACCACCTCTTTTCATCCACCTTCCTTCTTCCCTGAAATTCCCTGCTTCAAGCAGCTCCCAAGTTTTATTTCGTTTATTTGCTTATATGGGGAGAAGTCAGAGAAGCAATGTGGAGCCAATGAGGATCAAGGAAAGGAAAATGGGCTTAAGCTGGAGAAAAATTTCAATTGGACAAAACAAAGTTCTTTTTGAATGCAAGGTTGATAAGATTGCTAGGTTTCACTGTTGAGTGAGATTATGGTTCTAAATCTTCAAAAAGCAATTCTAAAAAAACAAAGAAAAAAACCCCTCAAACCTTCCTTCTCCTCCCAGTCCTATATGTTTCCCACTTATACCATTTGTTCCAGAATTACCAGCATCATTTATACCATCTGTATTAGAATTATCTAGAAAGCTTATATAAATGCAAGTTCTCAGGCCTCACCGCAGTCACTACTGAGTCAGAATCTCTGGGAGATGGGTGCTCCACAAACCACAATTTGACAAGCTCCCAAGGTGATTCCTATTTACATGGAAATCTAGGGAGTGAACCAAGGCAAGGTGCCTTCCACCTTGAATTTTCTGTATGTATGCATTTTATCAAAGTCATCAGAGGGCTGCTACAAAGGTCACTAAAATAAAAATAAAAGCTGCCTTTCCCAGGGAAATGGGTTGCTCAGTGTTGGAGCACCACCCTGACCTCAGGGCACAGCCAAGCTGATGGAGCTGAAGACACAGGTTCTTGGTAACCCTTGATTACAGACAGACAGCTGAGAGGGGGCTGCCAAGCCTCACCCTGGAGGGATGGGGGTGGAAAACTTCACTTAAGGGCAAATTCCTGTGTCTAGAAATCAGATCTGAGTGCAGCATTGCCATCCTCTACTAGAGAAAGAAACCTTACAGTGATTTATCTTTCTCCCTCCTCTTATCTCTGAGTTGGGTGCTGAACTGTGCAAACACTTAGTGATTTGCTCTTCACTCTTGGGCGCTTTGCAGTCTTCTTACCAAGGGACTGAAAACGTCTCCACCCATTCTGAGGTATGTGACTGCTGATCCTAGGGGAAAGGGGAGGGCCCGAAGGCACTTTTCTTTCTTTTTTTTATGTGTTTTTTTTTTTTTTTTGGCCTACACTGTGTTTTTGTTTTGTTTTTAACTTGTCTTTTTTTTTTTTTTTAAGTATAATTAACATACAGTATTATAGAAGGCAGTTTTCTTTTTCTTTCTATTGCAACTACATCTTTGGAACATGAACACAGGGGCTGGCATAAGGGACTCCTTTCCCTGGACACTCTTGGCGGTGACTTCCTCAAGGTCTCGGAGAGAGCATTTTTGCCTCTCTCTGCTGGGGTGCCCATTGGCACCCAGCATTGACACCTAGCTTCTGTTGATTCTTCCAGGCTGATTTGCCTCCTTCCACTCTGGGCAGCTGGGTGATAGGAGGGGAAGTGCTCATCAGGGTTGTTTCACAGAACTTTGAGCTGCATCGTGGAGAGGGCAAGGATGGGAATGCCTGCCATGTTGCCATACAGAGGCTCATGGGAAACACTCAGCGAACTCTGAGGAGTTGGCTGCCGATGGCATGCAATTTGGCCCTGCCCTTTCCACCCTGCTTCAATCAAGGGCTGGCATAAGTGTTATGAACGCCCCACCCCCCCCCACCCCCGCCCCCAAGGTGGCTGCTTTTCTTTCCTTAAAAGCTTCTATTTATGAGAGCATTGATGGGTCTCTGCCTTTCCAGCCCCATTTCATGCCATGGCTCTTCTTGGCTCACTCTTTAACTTTTCTGTGCTGGGGACCCCCAGTGCCTGGGGTGAGCTGGGTCATTAGGAAAGAACAAAAGGGAATGTTCCAGAAGAGTCTGGAATGGGAGGCAGGGGTGGGCGAAGAGGAATCACAGATGATGATGAAGCAACCTTATCTACTGACCTCAAGGTAAAGACCACAGGCATCTCTAACTCTAATTAAGGCCCTACTGTATGTGTCATACATTTGCATGATTTTTCCAAGGCAAGATTAATTGACCTACAGATCCACAATGACTTTTAAAGGTAGATTGCAGGTCAAGTCACAGAAGGTGCAGAGTTTCCTGGAAAATTTAAAGAAGTTGCCATCAAGCAGTGGTAGTTCACATCATGAGGGATGACAGAGTATGGTGACATGCTAGCCATACTTACCTCAGAGAGCCCACTTATGCTCTGTAGACATTAGTAGCTATATGTGGAAAAATGATTCCATCAATAATAAGTAATGTTTATGGAGCATTTACTACATTCTTAACACTGTATTAAGTGCTTTATATAATATTAAATTGAAAAATCACACCAACCCTATGTGGTATATATTGTTATTTGTCCCATTTCACAGATGAAAAAATGGAGGCACAGAGAAAGCCAGAATCTGTGCAACTAGTAACATGCTCTTCTTGCTGTGCTGACATCAATCTCCTATTTTATTATGGACTGAATGAGGTGTGTATGAGGAGTTTAATGCAGTTCATAGCATACAGCACTCAACAAATAATAACTACACATATTATATATATTTAATGGATGAGTCCATCCCAAATGATGTGATTTCTCAATTTATAAGAGTAGATGCACTTAATGAAGAATGAGGATATTATGTTTTGCTAAACTTGCACATTAATGCCCTCTCCTAGGAAGGCTTTCTGGATCCCCAAAAGTCACTTCTCCCACAATTAGCATGATACCTTTGTTGCTAGATTTCCCCCATGAACTCTGTCTTGATTTCTTGCAGCAGAAATGTTGCCATTTTGGGTGCACCTGTTTCTGTATTAGAGTAAGCTTCTTGGTGCAGTGGCTATATTTATTGTTACATACCACCAGGACTCAATCAGAAGACTCTTTTGCTGACTGGCTGGTATGTCTTATTTAATGCTCAACAAGAGACTTGGGGATTTGTCTTAGAGGCTAGGAGCTAGATAGTTGAATCGTAACTGTGGGACATCAGCTACCCCAAACCTTGTGGAAACAGTTGCTGATTTGCTGGCTTTCTTGGTTGGCTGCTGGGGGTCACTGGCCCCTGTGAGACAAATGAAGGACACTTGGCCAAGAGGAAGAAAAGAAGAAAGGCAGAAGATGATAAAGAAAGAGCAGGGGAGAGGAAAACAAAAGAGCATTGAGCAAAAATAATGTTTGCATAGAAGTCTAGAATTTTTAACCTGGAAAGCCCCTAGAGAGTACCTATTCCAATGTCTTAATTTTATCAAAAAGGTTAGAATGGTCTAGACAGGTTATTACACAGAGTTATACAGCTACAGATTATGTATTACTTTGGGACAGTCCTAACAGAAACTGTTCTTGCCTGTCCACATGTGTGTGTGTGTGTGTGTGTGTGTGTGTGAACATGCATATTGCCAGACTCTGGCTTCTGGGACCCCAATGCTCACTGGCTCCTGAAACTCAGAATTCCAGCATCCTTTGGCAGATGTACCCACAGCCTTTAAATGCACACCTGCAAGCGCTCTCCCACTGGATTCAGGGTCACCAGGAAACATGCCCTGAACCTGCCCTTGTAGCAGGAACAATCCACCCTGTGCATAAGAACAGCTGTCTAGGAAGGGGCAGGTAGTGGTAGTTGCCGTGACAAGGAGGGTGGCCAGAGCTGCTCCTGTTTTATTCTTTCATAATATATAGAAAATCTGTACTGGCTTATATCTATTTGTCAAGGGTGTTGCTTTGTTCTCATTTGGTTAGGTGGTTTGTAGTTTATTTTTGCATGGATGTGTAGCCCCCCTCAAGAACTAGGTTTACTTTTTGCCCTTTTGGAAGTTTTGTTCTGTAGCCTACAAAGTCATTGCAGCCTTGTGAGGTTGCTTCTTAATCCTCCTGCAAACAAGATTTCCCCTTTTCTGCCCTGCTTCCCATCCTTCTCTGCAGCCCCATGTACAGAGAACACTGTTGCCAGTTCAGAGAAACAAAGGGAAGCATTTGTGGCCACGTGAGGGAAGTTAGCTTGACATGAGTCTTGACCTGTTGTTGATCTGTTTTAGACTTCACATCAAAGCAAAGCCCTGACTGTTTCTATTCTTTCTCCTCCCCCCGTCTCCCCAGCCTCTTGCTCCCACAAATACTTCAGATTTCTTGGCTCTCATCAAATTTATACTGACTTACCACTTGCACTTAGATGTACAGGCCCTGAGCAATTTGGGTTCAGCAAATTCACTAGATACAGCAAGAGAGAGTATGAGAGAGAGAATATGTGTAATATATAATGGCCAGCCATACTTCCAGATAAAATGACCTTGAGTTGCTCAGGCCTTGTGTATGATGTCAGAGACTGTGGTCAGTCCATGCGTGTGTCACAAAGCTTTAGAACATCAAAAGTAAAAGAGTGTTACTGTCCTTCCTTCCTTTGTGAAAAGGACATTGTCTGTACTCTAAGCCCCAATGGCAGGCAGGACTCTAGATTTTGGGGTGGCATCTTATAAGTCTTTTGTTCTTTTCCCTCATCTCCTCCATGCAAAAACTAGCACATGCTGGGCCTATAGCATGAACAAGACAGGTAGAGCTTCTCTTCCCAGCGATCTGACAGTCTAGGGGCAGCAGGCAAGCACAGGTAAGCAAGTATACATCAGATGCTTTGGAATAAGTGACATGAGGTCATAGAAAAGGAAAATATGCAGAGGAGACAGGATGCATGGGACTTTATATTTGGAGGTCTGGCTAGGATTCTCTAGGGTGGACACTTAGGCAGAGACCTGAATGAGTAGAAGGAGCAAGGCTTGCTCAAAAACTATCCGTCAACCCAGGACCTGCCTCAGGCCCTCAGGCCCCGACTGCCCTGAACTGCCTATATAGCCCGGGTTTAATTCCAGGTGGGTTTTGGCCTCTGTATGGGCTTAGGGAGAGGTCAAGCAGCCGCTGAAACCAGAGTAACCCAATCTTGGGGACGTGTTGGCCCTTAATAAGCATCCAGGTCCTTTGAAAAATGAAACCTGTGTTCAGGTCCCCCAGAGCAGAGGGATTTTAAAGAGATGCCCCTGCCTGTATCCCATTTTGCAAAATTTCAGCTTCCCCTGGAAGAAGGCTTCCTGCCTTGGATCCTGGAGGCCCCGATATTCTTACCTCCTGAGGATACCAGCTCTCTGCGTATTGTTGGACACGGAACCTGGGCAGTGAGCTCACAGGATGGTGGGATGGAAGTAGAGGCCCCAGATGTTATGTGCAAGTGGGTGATGAAAAGTGTGTAGGAGGTGGGGACTGGTTACAGGGCTGGTTGGTGTTCAGATTTGTGGGCTGCTGCTCGAATTATGACATCACAGAAGGATGGGACAAGTTGCAAATCCAGGAGCATGAACATGGCTTTTCCTCTCCTTAGTTCCCCATGTAGCCGGCAAAAATTCTCTTAAACACAAGGTGGAGCAATGCCGTGGAGCGGGGGTCTGGGGAGACCCCCTGTTAATAGCTCACATTTTTGGCACCTGCTGTGTGCTCAACACTGGGGTAGGCAGTGGACATGCATTACTTTCCTTAACCCTCTCAATATGCGATGCATTAGGTCATAGTACTCCTCCCATTTTATAGATGCAGAAGGTGAGACTCACAGAGGTTAAGTAACTTGCCCAAAGTCATCCAGGTCAGATTCAATGACCAGGATTTATCTCGGGCCTGATTTAAGAGTCTGTATCTCAGAATTCTTCACCAGGGTGCTTTACTGCCTGTTTGCTGAGGAGCCAGACCTGCCAGAGTAAGACAAATGGAAAGAGGTGACCTACCTTCCTAAAGGCGTTTTCTGAAGTGATTTTTAAAGCTATGTGATACAGTAACTTTCCAGAATTCACTCAGTAGTTAGTTGTTTAATGGATGAATAAGTAGGATCAGAGGTGGGGGTGGGAAGCAGGGAGAAGGAGAGACATGGGTGGAGAATGATTTCCAAGGCTGAATCTTTTCTTTATTTGACTCTAGTAAATTTTAACAAGGCCCTTAATGAAATCCCAGTGCTTAGCAGAGCCTCCACGTTTACAAGTCATTGGCCTGGGGCGGAGGAAGGAAACTTGGAATCCTTGGAATCCTGGTGTGGAGCTTAGTCCTGCTGACCTTTCATCCAGTCAGGTGAGCCCGACTGGTCAGAACGAGCACCATACTCTGAGTGCATCACTCCTGCCCAGATACATGGACCAGGGGTTCTGATGCTGGCACAGGAATGGCCCCAGCTCCTTAGAGGACTTGCTCCAAGTTAGTGGCTGCCAGTGGATGAGATGTTTGAAAGAAATTCTCAGATACAGTTATCACAGGTCTGCAGAACCTCGGGTCATTGTGCTTTGGAAACATTACAAAATAGCCGTTGGTGATGAATGTTTTGGTGATCGTCAGAATTCTTGTCTCATTCCCCAATCTGTAAGACGCCCTTTCTCACACCCCAGAAATGACTTCCATCAACAACAAAGAGTTATCATTGTTAGTATTAACTATTTAGTGGGCAATAAATAATATGTATAACATATCAAAGTATGAAGAATAAAAAGCAGCAATAAAACCGGTTCCTGTCTTCTCGTACTTAAAAAAAAAAAAAAAAAAAAAAAAGCAAAGCAAAGAAAAAGAACATCTTCCTGCCATTGAAATCCTCTGTATAGGGTGAAAAATGAAATTTTAATCAAAGTGGGCAGTGGTATACATGGGGGCTTCCTCAGGATCATATTCTTCATTTCCTACAACATACTTAAAAAAAAAAAAAAGGCACCAGCTTTTGTAATGGCAAAAACAGCTGCGGCCCATTTGCTGACAGCAGAACCAGGTAACTTTTCAAGTCTGGTTGAGTTTTTTTCCCTTCCCTTTGACCTGACATCCATAAGTAAAGATTTTAGGATGTGTTAAACCCTGCGCTCTGACAGAACGGGCCCTCCCCCCAGGCAACAGCTGTCTTGAGCTGCTGGACAGAGCATTCCTCCGTCTGCTCTCCTCAGGGGCCTGCAAGGCATCCTAAAGTCAGGCCTCCTTCTCTGCTCAACTCCCTTCTCCAGAAATCACCATCCACACCATCCTTGCTGAGTCGCTGGGGAATCAAGCCATCTTATTTGTAGGCAGTTGTCGCCTGACCTGGAATATGATGAGCCCAAAGGATTAGTAGCTAGACCTCTTACAAGTCTTGTCATCCCGGGACTCACAGGTGACGGAGACTTCACTGTGGTCACCTCACCACATAAAACCATTTTCTAGCTCTGGCCTTTCTGCAAACCAGAGGTCATCCAGAATCGGACACCTCTGAAACTTCATGCTTCACAAAAGCCCAGGAGAGGCATTTTGGAACTGAATGCAATGGTGTCATGTCTGGAATGCTGGAGCCTGGGCCAGGCTGGGACTTGGAGGCAGTGCAGGGTCCCAGAGCAGAGCATCCTGGGAGCTGAAGACAGTTTGGGTTATAGCCTTGACCCACGTGGATTTAGTGTCTTGGGCAGGCTTAGCTTCCCTGAGCCCTGTATCTTTTTCTAGAAAAAATCAGACCCACATTTCTCATCTCACCAGGTAATTGGGAAGGTCAAATAATACAGTATATGCAAAGGAATTTTATAAACTATAAAGTGCTCTAAAAATAAAAGGTGTTATATGTGAATGAGTATAAATCACAGTGCGCCAGTTCAGTTCTACAAACTCAGATATGAATTTTTGTCATGTCATTTTTGTCAGCTTACTTTCTACTTCAAGCCAAATGTAGGGATGCCAGACTTACTGAATAAAAACACAGGACACCCAGTACAGGGCATCCTAGATTGTCTCTGGCAGCTTCACCTTCTCTGTCCAGGCCACCAGGAAACTATGGTAGGAATTGCTTGGGTTCCACCCTGACTGTGCTGTTGTTCTAGGGATTTGTGCAGTGTCAAAGTAAGGCAGAAACCAAGCAAGTTACCTCTTTGTTGCCCCTTACCCCCTCCATATGGCAGCACTGGGGCTGGCTGCTCTCTGTGGTCACACTGGAGACCTGAGAATTATTTTTGCAGAAAAACAATTTCCCTGTATTTGCCTAGACATACAACACAGCCACTGCCTTGCAGAAGTCTTGTTGAGGCAAGAATCATGAGGTTGACTCCTCTTTGCCTAAGCACCCAGCAGTCCAAGCCTCAGTCTCTCTCTGTCTCTCTGTCTGTGTCTGTCTTGGTGTCTCCTGCTCTCATTCTGCCCCCAAGCCCAGGGATATTTCTTTCTGTTCTGGGAGAAAGCCTTTCTCTCCTTTGACTTTCTACAATTCACATTGCCTCTTCCTCCATCTAGTTCTTCTTTTGCCCCCTTCGTTCTCCACAAACCCTCTTGGTTCAACTCTGGACATCAGCTTTTGGAATACCAAAGCCAGGGAGTCTTGACAATGACTTACTTCTTTCTCTCAGCAGTGGGCCATCTCTGAGGCAATGAAGGCAAGGCTGATTGGCTACTTGCTTGAGGAGAGAAGACAGAAAAGTAGAAAGTAGATGAAAAATAGATATAAATTAATAGTTCAAAATGTATTCCCACCATAATTAAAATGGTGCTCATTTAGCATGTATTAATTACACCTTATGTAGTAGCATTTCTCCATTGGTCTTTTCCTGCAGTACTTTTATAATCTGGGGGAGGGACAGGCACTGTACTTCATCGTGTCTGCTATCTGATCTGAAGTGAGCGCTCAGTGAATGTTGAACTTGTTTGGTGGCTTAAAGCTACTTCCTGTGATGTTGGGATGCGCTATCAGTATCCTACGCACTTTTGGGGAAAGCTGGCTTCCCTTGATGACAACACCAGACCCAGTATTACCTCTGTGGGTTACCGTTGGTTTGTTCTTCATCTGCATAGATAGCAGGAGGAGGAGCGTCAACCCCAGCAGGCTGGAGGAGCCTGGCACAGAAAGGTGATGTGCAAAGGAGCTGGTACCCACATAGAAGCCTTGCTCTTTGGGAAGAAAGGGAGAAGAATGTTTGCAAATGGACTCATTTCGAATTAACGATACCTTTCCAAGAGTCTTGCAGACCTTGTCAGCTGACTCAATCAAGTTACGATCACCCAGAGACGCAGCTACGTGGGATCTGGAAAGTGAATTAGCAAGCTGTGTTTCCAAAGTTGCAGGGGAGTACATGCTATAGAATGGAAGTTTCAAGAGGAGGAAGACGACTTTCTGGTTTGATACCTTCTGAGGTCCTTTTGCTTTGTGTTCCAAGGCGACCTCTCTCTCCTGATATACAGTTTCTGGTTTCTTCTAAAAAGAGTAGTAATTTTGCTCGTACTGAAATACGACTTTGGGTGCAGAAAAATGGAGCTGTCTTTGCTTAAATCCCAGCTCACCCACTTACCAGCAATGTGACCTCAAACAAATTAGCTCATCTCCGAACCTCAGTTTCCATGTTGGTAAAATGCAAATAATAGCACATACAGACATTCACCATGAGGTGCTGCAAGGGTCGTGTGCAAAAACATGTGAAAGTGCTTGCTGCAGTACTTGACAGATAATTAGGGCATGGTGAATGTTTGCTATTAGTGCATTTGGAATAATCTGTCTTTGAGGCTAAGTAAGGCCTGGAAGATTTCCCTTTTGAAAAAAGGGATGGTGAGTTCAAGTGGCTTGTTCAGACTGTAAGGGAAGTCAGCCGCTGGACAGGGAGCCCCTCTTCTTCAGTAAAGAGGTGGACCTGGCCAGGACCACAATCTCTCTGGGTTCCTCTGGCTCCTGCCAAATGCCAGCTCTAGCTGTGACTGTGGTCTCTCCTCTAGGCCTCTGTACTCCTGCATGGCTAAGCAGGCGCGTGCTCTACGTGCTCCCCCTCACAACCTCACAGCTCTGTCGCCACAGATGATGTGCTGACCCAAAGATGATTCACCACAGAAATCATTTACCTTGTTTCATAAGAGCCTAGAGACCTTCTACTCCATGGGACCCAGAGTTCTTCTACCTCACATCCTGCCAGGGATTTTCTTTCCATCACAAAGAATTGATCTTTTTTGCTTCTTAATCTCTGTCTTCTCTTTTATGGACTTCACCCAGGAGAAGGATAAAGTTATCATCACTTTGGGGCATCCCCTTGGAACAGTCGGTTAAGAATCAGACTCTAGATCTCGGCTCAGGTCATGATCTCACAGTTCGTGGGTTCAAGCCCCACATCGGCTCTATGCTGATGGTGTGCAGCCTGATTGGGATTCTGTCTCTCCTTCTCTCTCTGCCTCCCCCATTTGCTCTCTCTTTCTCTCTCTCTCTCTCTCTCAAAATAAATTAATAAACTTAAAAAAGAAAAGTTACCATCACTTCTCCAGGAACCATATAGAGCTGGGAGCAGGGGGCATATGCCCAACATGGCAGCAGAATGACGTCTTTCTCCTGGGAATACTGAAAGAAAGTGGCAGTTCTCTGCAGACTGGGCTCCATGAAGCCCCAGAACCCCCTAGCAGACGGGCTGCGTTGCAAAGGTCACTGTTCAGTACCCCATTAAGGCAACAGAGAAAAGGGAGTTTAGTGGGGAAGATTAACATCCAGATTAATACCCAGAGATGATATCATTGTCTCTGAGTGTCTCAGCTAGAAAAGTCATGGAAAACCCAAGGTCTCTAAAAGCAAAGTGGGGGCATGTACTGGTGTATGTACAATATAACTTCATTGGGAAGAGGCCATCTTCAGCTCTGATAAATCTTGGGAAGAAAAGCTATTGAGAGGTGCTTTCTACTTTAAGAAAGCCAGGACAGTTAAAATTGTAGCAAAGCCAGTGGATAGGTATCCAGTCAAGCCGGCAGATTACAGTGTTTGTAGGCAAACACACACAAGGCTGTGTACCCCAAAATATACACTTACAGGTACACACACACATGCACAGGTATAATGTAAATACATTGACACACGTACCTAGAAACTCCTGAGCCCTCTCTACCTTAATCTCATTTTAAAGTCTATTATTTCTGAAATCAAAGAGTATATAGAATACTTTGGGCAAAAATACTTTGTCTTGATGGTCAGGGCAGGTCCCCTGAATTTTCCAGGTGGGGGGCATGATGATAGAATAGTGGAACATCCACATTCTGAGGCCTGCATGTGTGCAGGTGACCACTGGGGAATGGGGTGAGCAGAGCTGTGTGACAGGAGTTCCGTGTCCCCCCACCCAGTATCCAGGCTCCTGCCCGGGGAACCATGCTGCCTCCTTACCCTTTGCCAGGGTATGACAGGTGAGAAGGCCAAGCGTTTACTCTCCAGTTGGCTTGAGTGGGAGACACTCAAGGTCCCTGGCAGAGCAATCTCTTATTTAGGAAACTTTGGGCAAGAAAGAAAACAAGTGGAGGTATAGGGCTGGGTTTTTCTTATCGGGTTTTCAGATCCTGTTTCTAATAGTAAACACCAGGCTGTCATCGGCTTCTTGTGCTCAGAGAACTGGGAGTGTGTGTTTGTGTGTGTGTGTGTGTGTGTGTGTGTGTGTGTGTGTGTTTGAGAGAGAGCAAGAGAGAGCGAGTGAGCAAGAGAGGAGGGGGGAGAGGAGTGGGAGAGAGTCTTTAAATTTTAATTGGTCTGCAATGAAAGATTTAACTGTTTAAAAAACAAGACCCTCTTAGTCCCAGACCACAACTTCTGTGCTAATGTGGGAGGTTAGGAGCTAGTGAAGAGAGGAGGAGTGGAGGAGCAGATTCCTAACAGATCCCGTGGGAAGTCATGCTGTTAAGAGACAGGAGAACCAAACATATGGACAGAAGAATACAATCCCCGTCTACTACTACTCTCTAGCTGTTGTCTCATCTCTTAGGTAGGAAAAGTAATCTTTGCTTTCCTTATTTTTAAGATTATCCTGTAAGTGAAATATATGATTAGGGCATGCAGAGTTGGTTCAAGGTTTAGCATATACCCTGCTTCAGAAGATGGTGGACAGTTATGGTATAAATCCCTGAAATATAGTGATGTAGCAGATGCTTTGGGGATCAGGCATTGCCATGGATTTTCTGTGGGCATTTGGAGAAAGTATAGCCCCTAAGTTCCTGTGGCCCTGATGACTTCTGTATCCTGCCATTTGTTTGCAGCATGAACCCTAAGTAATAATTCAGATGTCCTTTGAGGCATCTTGCACTGTCTGCTGAGGTTGTGTTTCAGCCCCACCCCTCCCCTCCCCCACCCCCATAGCAGAGATGACTGTGCTCTCCAGAAGGACAAGGACTGTATTTTCCCTGCTTATACCTATATCTGCCACTCTAGAAAAATGTCTGGAACATAGTAGGTCAATAAATATTTATTAAATGAATGACTGATTGAATGAATGAATGAATGAATGTCACGGCTGCATTTTTTTCCTATATCTTGATTGTCCAGCTGAAAAAGGACACCGGGGATGTAAGTACTGGTACTATCACAAGTGCCATTTGCAAATCCATTCTAAATGGCATGCAGTTGAGTTGAACTTAATGCCTCTGTTCTCGTTCAACAGGTCATCAGGGAAGATTGTGATGGTGTTGGTGATGATGATGATGATGCTTCCCATTAACCGAGAGCCTGCCATGTGCCAGGAACTCTCTGACACATTTCACATGCATCATCCCATTGACTTTTCATAGCTAGTCTGTAGTGCAGTTACTCAGTTTCTCTCTATTTCACAGTAACCGTAGCTCAGAGTAGGTTAACCCACATATCCAAAACCAGAGTTAGGAAGGTGTGGAGGCAGTATTTTAACTCCGGGCAGTTGACCGACCCCAGAGCGTCTTCTCTTACCTCCCTGTCTTGCTGAGCGATATCAGACTTAGCATTGGAGGAAGGCCCAGAGGGGTTAGTAAAAGCAGCAGAAGAAAAACAAATTGTAGGGAGTCTATTATGGTTGATCTTAAAAGTCTTGTAATGATCTTATTTTCTCTGGAGGACATTGTGAACTCCAGTGATTTACCATACTCCCTGGCTAGGGGAAGATGTCCAGGCAGCCAGCTCTCCCTACCTGAGCCTCAGGGCTCCAAACCTAACCCAACAGGGATTCTAAAGGAACTATTAGCATCCACTTTTATTTCCCTTTGACGCACAGAGATCAGCCCCTCCGATTTCGTGGGCTTTTTTTTTCCAGGCGGGTAATGGGCTTCTAGCCAAAAATCCTTTCAATTAATGGACTAGGAACAGCACCCATGAAGAAAATTAGAAACAGATAAGGAGAGAAAGGCCTCCGTGCTCATAGCAGAGGAAGGGAATAATTCTTGGATTATGCTGATGATTTACCAATGTTTTCCTAATGTGAGAATCGGTCAGTAGGGGCCTGGGTTTTTTATGAGGGAGGAATCTCGTCCAGACAGCTTACTCCCCAACAGCCCTGATAAATCCCCACACCCCCACTTCCAGTGAGAATGTTGCCCTCTCCAGAGTCATGGTGTCAAAGCCTGTTTAGCTGTTCTTTACGTATCAGCCGCAACCCCAACATTAGTTCATGCTTGGAATATGAAGCCATTTCATATTTATTCTTGTTTTATCTGGCAGGGAGCCTTAAAAAAAAAAAGTCCCCTGCTGGTGCTGTTCAGCTCTTATATCTTTATAGTCTCTTGAATTGATTTGACAGAGCAATCATAGGCCATGGGTGAGACCAAACGCCTCTCTTAGCAACACTCTGGCAGAATGGACTGCATAGCTCACTTCCCTGGGGCTAGTCAGGCCACATCCATGTTCTGCCCTTGAAGGGGCTATGTGTGTGCCCTCACCCACTCTGGCCCTTGCGGACCAGTACCAAAGAAAGAGTTTACTCACGGCAGTTGTTCAGTGGGCATTTCTGAAAAGAGCAAGGGTATCTGGGGAAACATTAGGAATAGGTTTCACCTCAGAACATTCTAGAAGCTGAGTGGAGTCTGACTTCCCCAGAGGAGTTGCAGGCTCTTGAGAAGACTTCTCCAAAACCACAGTGAGCTTTGGGAAGATTTGTCAAGTGACCTGGCCTGCTGAGACGCTTCAGATAAGTCAAAGAGTTTTAATCCACAGAATTATGTGTGCGCATAGACATACACTCAGTTTTCTGGGAAAAGACTCTAGATTTTAGTGAGTAAGCAGAGGGGTCTGTGAACCCCAGCAAGCTTAAGAATCTATGAACTAAGGCACCTTTCACTGATGGTCTGAAATGATTTAAAGTACGTGTCAGACAAACTTATTTTACTATCTGTGTACTTGTTTTCATGTGTGTTAAATATATTATGTGACAAATATGTCACATTTATGATTTTACAGATATAGCAGATTATGTTAAGTAAACCCAATAGTCAAGTTATTCATGGATAAGGATAAAATAAGTAAATAGAAGTAGAGGTTATGTACATCCGTGGTAAAATTCACTTATGGTGAATTGAGAAATACTTTCATCTAAGAAGAAAAACATGGAAGATTCCAGCCCTCACAGCCTCTTATCCCAATTATGGAGATGTTTCTCAATTAGACCCCGATTTTAGTTTCTCCCACCACCTGCCTATATGCCACCCTGCATTCTAATATACATTCAGAATATAAGGCTGCTCTTCCAGAACACATGATGGCTCCCTGTGGCCACTACATTATGTCCCATATCCTCTAACTGGGTTTCCAAGTCCAGCCTTCTATCTGATGTTAGACCCACTATTTCCTGCTTTGCAAACTCTTCTCCAGCCAGACCATTCTTTTCACTGTCCTCCCCAACTCCTGAAATTCCGTATTTATTTCTCTCCTGTTGCTTTTGCCATGTAATTACCTCCATATCCTGCACTTCTTGTTTTTCTCTTGAGCCACTGCATCCCCTAAAAATCCATGGTTCCCACCAGTGTTTCCCTTCCCTGGAATATCACTGCCTGGCGATTCTGAATGTCAGAAAAAAGGGGGAGACTTTTGGTTAATTACCCCTCTATTTGGCACCAGTAAGCCTAGACATGGAGAGGAGCCACAGCTAGGAGTCTAAACCTTCCCTTTTGGCTTGTTGAACTTATTGACGAAACGGGATAAGTTTGGGATTAATCATTGAAAAACAAGTGAGATAAACTTCTGGGTTCCAGAAATATTAACTCCTTGGTCCTCGTCCCAGCTTAGGTTATCAAAACCAAGAATTGTTCATTTTTCACAGTTTATGAGGTTTATCTTCGGCCTGTCATGAGACACTGACAGAAAGATGAAATTGGTCTGTTTCCAGTCTATTTCACTCAGTCATTCCTGCTTTTATAACAAGTTGAAATGTTCCATTGTAAACACTTGCGGAGGAAAAACATAGAGACCTGAGCAGTGAATGGTCATGTACCTCTTGCAGTCATCTTGAATTTTTATCTACATTTTTTTATTGTTAAGACCAAACTCAAAAAGTGGAGGACCTCCCCCTTCATTCCAAGCACAAGGTGAATTTGAAGTGATTTAGTAGGGGGAGTGTCTGCAAACTGATATGTAGGGGTAGTTTGAGAACTTTTTGTTTTCTCAGGATTAGAGAAGATATAGGTTCAAAACACTAATAATGAAGAGGTGCTAGATGTGAGAAGCTTCTAAAAAGTGTTGACTGAGGTTTATTCATTGCATCCCCATTGGACATTCATTCAAGAATAACAAAGCATTTGGATAAATGTGAAAGTGATTTGAAGTGTAAAAATACTGTGTATATGCCGAAAAACACTTTTTCAATTGAATGGGATTTTTAATGTTCCTCTGAAGTATCACAAGTTTACTAACAAATAAGATGACAATAGACTCTTATGGGCACCCTGCTCCATGGAGAGTCCACTAAAAAAAGTTTTGGAAACAACTCAAATGACAGATTAGCAGAAAAAGTTACTCAAGAGAGGTTTGGAACTAAAGCCTCCAATAATGAGCATCTAGGATAAAATACTGACTGACTTAAAAAATTGTTTCTCAGGTCTATTATTATTGAACAGTAGATTAGTATTCATCAGATAGATGTTTACTGAATGCTGAGGGCTTTTATAACCAGCAGGTGTGTGTCTTTCTTTTTGTGACTATGTTTGTATAAAGGTAATTTCTGACCATTCTTTAGTGAGGTCGAACCAGGCCAATAACGTTTGACTCTGTATTATATGATTCATCTCATTCTCTGACTTCTAATACTGTAAAGTTTCTGTTATTCATTCTTACCTAAATGTTTTTTATTGTAATTATTGTTTTTAGGTTGTTGAGCATTTTCTGTGATTTCTTTATTGTGTTTCTTTTTGTGTAATTCTGAATTGTAGATTTCAGCATTAATGTAGCTGAAAGAACTCTCCAGTTCTGGAAAGAGTCACAATTCTGTGTGTTCTTAACTAATTTTTTTAAGGCAAGACACACACTTGTTTCAGAATTCCCAGCCTTGCCCTAGCCAGCACAGCACAGTGGCTAGGGACACAGGCCCTGTAGGCAGACCACCTAGTCTTGAACTTGGACCCCTACTCACTGACTATGTCATCCTTGGCTACTGGCTGAGCATCTTGTGGCTCAATTTCCTCATGTGTAGAACTGAAGTGAATAATATTACACCTGCCCACAGAGGTATAAAAGTTAATGACTTAATATATTGATTAATACACACCTGGCACATTCTCAATTCTCCCATATGTTTACTGTTGCTATACCTACCTGACAGGAAGCATTCAGTGTTACCTTTTTTTTTCCCACATAGCAATCTGGAAATACTGTATATCTTCTTAGTAATGGTCACAGCATTTATTGAGCACTGATTTTTGTACATGGTGGGAAATGCTTTACCTCCACTTCTCCTATTTCCGTAGAGGGGCAGGGACATCCAGGTCCCAAGAGGAAAACACTTGAGTCACATCTTTTATCTGAAGACCTTTTAGAACAGTAAAACCAACATTCTCTATCTGCTTGATTCATATTGGTTTTGGACTTGGAAGGGATGGGGTTGTGATTAGTTTTCACAGAGTATCCCCAAATACCCACACCAGGCTCTGTGTGGTGTTTCATTTGATCTGACAACCCTATGAGATAGGAATTATTAGTATACTGATCAGATCAGAGAACCAGGCTGAGAGAGGTGTAACCAGCAGCGCAAGGTGAACAACCTGGTGCCTGAAGGTCTAGATTCAAACCAGGTCTGTCTGACTCCAGAGCTTAGTGTCTTGAACCCCTAACCAGATTACCCAGCATCCCCCAAAGGACTCATTAAAAGAAGGTTGCTGGCCTCCCCTCACAGAGTTTCTGATTCCGTGGGCCTGGGTGGAGCCCAAGAATCTGGATTTCTAACTAGTTTCCAGCTGGAGCTGAGGCTGCTGGTCCAGTGACCCCACTGTGGGAACAATGCTGTATACCCAACCTCGTACTGCCCAGTAGCCGTTTCTTAGCTCCAAGCTTCAGAGTCCACTGGTACATGAGGTGGTACCAGATTTTGGTGTAAAACATTAGAGCCAGGAAAGTAAGATTATTTGAATTATTAACTAAGATGTCTACAATCTTGCATAGAAGACAGATCCGTTTGAAGGGATTTTATAATTTGTTGTACTTTCTAAAGCTAAAATGAATTGAGAAAGGGATGAAGGGATGCGTCACTTTAAGCCACGACAGAGTATTTTATTCTTAAGATACACTTTCCAGTGACATTTTATTCTATAGGCAATCTGGATGACTTTCCTTCTTGTAACTGTGCACCCAGGAACCATCCCTATGTCCCAGGTGATTCCCAGCATTTATTACTGAGAGCTTCCACCTGGTTTTGAATGTGAAGCATCAAGAGGGAGGGAGGGAGAGAGAGATTGGAAATTGTTCCCAAATTCAGGGAAAAGTGATTACATGAAGAACAGAGCCCCTGGTCCTTTAATAGACACCAAAGACAAGGCCAAACAAGGCTTATAAGTGGGGGGTGAAGTGCCCAGGAAAAACGTCGATGTGCAAGAAATACCATTCCCACGAACCTGATTTTGACCATTGAGACCTTCAAGTTGGAAATTCCATGTCACCCACTATCCGGATTGCCCCCTTTCTGCCTTCCAGCATCCCACCCAGCAGTTAGGAGTTTGCATGTGCCAGGACACCACAGATGGCTAGCACTGCTCCCCCACTGTTGCCCAGACCGACTGGAGGCCCTTGGAACACAGCAGCTCTAATTTTTCTGAGTTTTATTGGGAAAGGGAATTTTTGGCAATTTTGGCTTCCAGATGGGCAAACAGGTATGATTCCTGGGGTCTTTCCCCTCCCTGGGGCACAGTAAGGAGTGAAAGCTCTTCCAAATCTTTGGGCCTGGTGCATCTTTCCTTCTTTAATTCCTTTCTAGTTTTCGGGAAAGAAGCCACTTCCCACCTCTTTTTGATGCCACTCTCCCTTCAATCTCAATCTTCCCCAGTGGGACTCGATGCCAACTCTTTCCAGGAGGTGCAGAAAAATCGTATCATTCTATCCTTCTAGAAGAGGAGAAGGGGTAAGAAAACCAGCAGAACTCAGATTCAATCCTAAAACAATGTGACTCACCTTAGATTTGAGCCATGGTTCTGAGCGGAAGGGTGTCCCTCTCCAAGCCTCCCCACTCTTGAGGAGTAGCACACCAGGGACAGGTTTTGCCAGACAGCGATGTGAACTCTCAAGGGACTAGCTCCAGGCCCTATGTCCTGAATTGTGCAAATGTCACTCTTTGGGATGGGACTGGCATTGTCCAGTCCCCTCGTGTATGGGGCAGAAACCTAAGTCTCACTAGGATAGAAATAGAGAACAGTAAAGAGACTGAGGAATCTTTGTCAATGAGGCAATTAGTCCCTCCCTCCCACCATAATTTCCTGGGAGGAGGGTGCTCTTGCCTTGCCTCACAGCTGTAAAGATGACCTATTGACACAGGAGTCACCTGAGAGTCCTATGGTAGCTTAAAGGCTCTGAAATCTGGTCAGACTATGAGCCAGATTCTACTATTCATCAGCTCCTCCACAGCTCAGGCTGCCCTCTCATGCGGCAGGTCCAAGTCTCATTCTGCATGCTGGTGGAGGCCATAAAAACATAGGTTGACTGGGGCCCCTCACTGTCAGGAGCCTTACTTCCTACCATCCTGCCTGGGTACTGGATGGACTGGCCTGAGGCCAAATCACTGACCAGCCTGGAGTGACTTCACCATTTAAAAACCTTTAAAAACCTGCTGTCATAACTTTCATCAGGTCAATTCCCACAAGCCAAACACTGTTGAGGGTCAGAGTGGACAGAGTTTCTTATGGGTTTTTTAAAATCTTATGGGTTTTTAAGAAACCAAACAGTGGGGATGCCTGGGTGGCCAGGTCGGTTGAATGTCCGACCCTTGATCTTGGCTCAGGTCATAATCTCATGGTTTTGTGGGCTGGAGCCCTGTGTCTGGGGCTGACAGTGTGGAGCCACACTGACAGTGTGGAGCCTGCTTGGGATTTGCTCTCTCCCTCTCTCTACCCCTCCCTGCTCCATGCTCTTCCCCACCCCCCGGTAAATAAACACTGAGAAAACAATTTTAATTAAAAATAAGAGAGAGAAACCAAACAGCGGCATTGTGAAGGGGTTTGGCATTGTAGCTGAAGGCCCAGGTATAAATAAGCAAGCCTGGGATCATTAGAAGTCACAGATTATTTCTTTCTCTTGCATAAATTTGGGGGGTATAAATACCTACAAGAGAATACTTTATTGTGTACATTAAAAATGAAACTTTAACTCCAGTCCTCCCTCTTCCCATCTCCCATCTACTTAAAATGAAACCATTTTGTGTCCCTCTGGTGTGAAATGGGAAAGGATATTTGCAGCTCAGTTGTCCCTATGTTGACTTCATGCTAGGGAGGAGGACAGTTCTGGAAGGGCTCTGCTTGCAGACCCAGGGCCTCTGTATTTGTTACTCCATCTGAAAGGCCAGTGGCCTCTCTTGAAGGGAAGAGCTTCTCCAGAACAGAAGTCCAGTGACACCCACTCTCCCAGCTGCCCCCAGCCATACTGAGCTTCGGTGAGCTTTGTGCCATGCCTGCTCTGTGCCTGGCACTGTGCTGAGTGCTTTCATGTATGCTTAATGATCTTGGCAGCCACCAGTTGAACGTTTGGGAGTGTGAGGGTTGGGGGTGGGGGAGTGCAGTGCTCATGGTTGGTCAGGAGTAACCAGAAAGGACAGTGCTGAGGGAATTGGATTCAATCGCAATCTTTCTCTGGGAAATCAAGCATAGTTCTCAAGCTGTGTACAAGAATGCAGGATCAGATGTCCAGTGTGTTTTGGCTCTGCTGTCTGGGAGTTGGGCTGTGTGCAGAGTTGACAGGTGCCAGCTTGATGCTGGTTTGCCATGCAAGCAATTATGCCACAAAAGAGGGCAGGAAGCGGGGGTAGCAAGGGAAGCCACCATTGGAGACCACAAGTTCCCAATCCATTGGAACTATTTCCATTTGACTAATGAGAATAATCTATTTTGCAAATGTGTCAAGTGGGTGCTCTCAGGGGAAGAGCCTTCTTGACACTGATGATTCTCAATTTTCTGACAGTAGATTAGCCAAGGTTTTTTTTTTCTTCTTTATCCCCTAACACAATTCCAATAATTTTCTCTCATCATTTTGTCATTGAGTACCCAATGAAGACAAACTAAGTTTAGTATTAGCTTTAGTATTGAGTATTAGCTGTGAGGTACCACAGTTAAGAATGGGGGAAGTATATTTTTAAATTGTATAATTAATTTGATAGCAGAATCAGTGACCTTGAGTGTCCATACTGTTGGATGATCCAAGTAGCTCATTTTTTCCTTGCTCTGTCCACATGCCCCCATTTGTAGCCTAACCCCACATCTCTGATCTGTGAACCTTTTTCTGCTGTGTGTGAAAGAAAGCCCTATGTGCTCTCACACAGTGTCAGTTTGCTTGGTTGCATCGTGAATATCCTGAGGCGTAGCATCCACACTGCAGTTAAGGGGGATACATAGGAGATGAGCTCTTAAGTGAGATTGGTTTGAATCTTGCCTCTAGCCCTTACCAACTGTATAATTTGAGGCAGGACACCAGATTCTTCTGTGCCTGTGTTCCCCCCTGTGTAATTGGGGGTAATGATAGCTCCTAACTTTTTAGACTTCTTATAAGCATTAAATAAGACAATTTGTGCAAAGTAGGAAGCCTGATGTGTGGTGGATCTTAATAGCACTTACTATTATTATTCTGTTCACCCCCATTTTAACCAGGGGACAGAAGGACTTTTAATCTTGGAGGCCAAGGTGGGATTTATGTGGACATATAGATAAATAATTTCGTTGGGCACGGGAGGACACCAAGATGGACAGATAACTGAGTTCTGGGATGTGCCTGTCACCATTGTTGGAGTGTGAACAAAGCTCATGTGAGAATGTGTAGAAAATAAAGGACAAGGACCATGTAAAAGTTGGGGCTGTTTTTCTGTACAAATCCAGAAGATGCCTTTTGATCATCCGTGTGTGCCAGAAAGCCCTGAGAGAAGGTCTTAACCAGCCACCGCAGCTGACCATCACACCCTGCCCAGTACCAAAGGGCCCATTTCCCCTGCTTGTTCTTTATTCCAGGGGGTTCTGGAGCCTTTCAAGGAGCCCACACAGCCTCGCACTCCAGTGCCTGTAGGATAAGAGTGTCTGCCTGGTAAAGTCATTTTCTCCCCCTATGTCTTCTCTCAAAGCTGCACAGTGAGGCTGTTAGGGGCAAAGTCAGAACAAGAACCCCAGCCTCTGACTGCTCGTCCACATCCTCAGAGGCCCTACAATCCTAGCTGATTCTAGAAGCCGTCAGTCAGCTGCTGCTAGGATCCTACATTTTGTAAATGTTATGTTTGGCTTTTGTTTCGTTTTTATTATAATATAGCATCAAGAGGACTCCAAGGGCTTTGCTAGAATGGGGAAAAGGCAGGATGAAGCAGAGAAGGTGGGCACTGCCCAAGAGTGAGGTGATGACTTCCAATGCCAGTGGTCACTTTTTCTTATTCTCATTTTCTGCCTTTCATCATTGATTCAAGTTATTTTTCCCTCATTACTTAAAAAGCATATGAGCAAACAAAACCCTTTCCATGAATCTTGGGGAGATGATAGAAAATCATGTAGTCCTTTAAAATAGAAAACAGGTGCAGGGCTAAAGCAGAGCAGGGCCCGAGGGCACGTTGAGCTAATGGAGAGAGAGTGCCTACCTGGGGGATTCTTTGCCTGACCTTCTGCTCACACTGCCTCACTCTCGATATCTGTACAATGGGCTACCATCTGTCCTGCCTGCTTCAGAAGGATTACAGGAAAGGTCTCTGAGCAAGCAAGGGCAGGGTCTTGCACATAGAACACTGTGCACAGCGCTTGTATAAGTGAAGGCTAACATGTTGGAGCTCTTTACCCAACCCCAGGAGCCTGGACCAGAGCACAGAGTCCCAAGTCCTGCTCTGTCAGAGCCGCTTGTCAGCAACTTCCTAAGGGCCTGGCCATTCTGCACTGGGCTGACATCTCAGGTTTCCTCAGCCCCTTCGGAGATGGAGAGGAAATGTGTATTTTCAGTTTGAGAAGAAAGATAAATCTCTGAATGTCAGACCTGAGGCTTAGAGTGAGTACATAAGGGCCATTTTCATTTGGAGCCTGACAGAGCTGCATGGGTTTCCTGGCCTCCAAACACCCGCCTACCGAAGTCCCAGAAGCCGACCCTCCTTGAGAGGCTCAAGGGTAAATCCTGCACCCTGTCACCCTTTCCAACAAAGGGAACTCTTTGAAGCTCACGCGGAGCTCTGCTGGTCATTATTCCGCATGTAAAGGGCCTTTGCTACTACCCACTGGCACTTTTGAGTACAAGGAGGGCACTGTATCAACCCCCACGAAACGGAAATGCTGTTGACACTGGCATATGAGACCGCAGTTCCCTATGTTCAGTAATCCTGGGAGGCACCTACTAGAAAATACGTTCTAAGGAGTATTCACTCATAGCGAGCAGTGTTTCTCAAACTGTATCCTTCGGAACCTTGAGGTTCCATGAACTGTGTCTCAGACTGAGGCAGAGGTCAGGGGTCTGGAGGAAAGGGGAGGGAAGTTGGGAAGCCCAGCGGGCAAGGCTCTAGGCCTTCCTTCTCCAGAACTTCTGCTTTCGTCTGTCCTTTGTGTCATGGTTCTGGATACTGCTCCACTGACAGAAGGTTCCTCTGCTTTTCAAAACAGTTTGAAGACCACTGGCTGATTTAGAGGTTCTCTTCACAGGATTCAAGCTATAATTATATCCAAAGAAAATAAATAAAAACAATTGACAAATCTAGCTGAATTAGACCTTGCATAAAGTGAAAGTAAACTGCAGCAGAGTTCTGCAGGATTCTGAGGCGTCATAATCTTCTGGGTGTCGTTGAGGGCCCTTGTAGGTGTCGTCAAGCCCCCCTGCTCCGAACTCCTGAGGTTGCCTTGCAACATCTGTGAGAAACTTCCACAGACTCTAGCCAGAGAGTGAGCAAATGTGAAAAGTCTTCACCAGCCTCCATAATGTGTCTGAAGAAAATGCAGAGGGTCAGTCTCTTTTTTGTAAGGGGCAACTTTTCAACCACTGAATGGTGGCCCAGGAGAGAGGAAGGGGGAAGGGGTCCAGAGGCAAATGCAATGGCTTTGCGCCAAAAGGTAAAACGCACGTTTTCAGGAAAAATTAGAAAAATTTGCCTGAGGCAGGTCCTACTTGCACACTGAGTTCTTATATGGGCCCTTTTATATTGCTGTTTGCTTTGCTTTTAAATAAAAAATGAGGGCCTGCCAGCCAGGGGGCCCCTCAGGCCCTGAAAGGGTCTGCACAGAGCTGCCCCCACCCCCACTCCCAGGCTCCTGGGTCAGAGGCAGATGGGAATTGCAAACCAGTGTCTAGAGGGGGATGTGGGGGAAGAGGCAGGCAGGAGTCTGGGCTGGCTTTGTCCCATAAAGAGAAAGCAGGGGTGGCCACTCTGAGAAAGGGGCTTCTCCTCTCAGGTTTCAGGGGGCGGGCCCTTGAAAACAATTTGCCTGCTAGAAAGACTAAAAACGTTCTTCACAGGGTCCCAGGCAAAACTGGGAGAGAATGGCAAGCCTCTTCCTGGCTCTCTGGTTCTCCGGACAGACCACCATAGCACCGTGTTTTCCCAGGCCAGTATTCACTCAGTCCTGCTGGAGAAAACAAAGCCAAGATGGACAGCGTGATTTATGATGCCCATGATCCTCCTCCACACCCGGGGCACAGTGTCCTTCCTGAGACTGGGGCTGCGGGCCCAGGGGCTGCCAGGCAGGTGGCAGCGTGAGGCCGTGCACTTGGTGAGCGCAGGAACCTTGGAGTAGTTCAGATCCCAGCTGACCGCTTCCCCCCTTTGAGCCCTCCGAGTCTCCAGCCTCGGGTTCCTCACCTCTCCTACAGGCACAAGAACAGACCTGCTTTATAAGGCTTTTTGGAAGGCTGAAAGAAGACGGTCTCTATGAAACTCACATCAGCCCTTGACACAACATAGTAGCCACTCACGTGAGTGTGTTTAGTCATTAATTTAGTCATGCTTGTTGGGAAGCAGGTACCCTAATATAGTATCTAATAAGAGCATCCCTTTTACAACACAAAAGATCTCAGCTGTGTCAGTTGCTTCCTGTGTGATTTTAGATCAATTCCTTGACCTCTCTGAGCTTCACTTTCCCCTTTTGAAAGATGAAGATGGTAATGCCCATCTCACAAGGCAGCCAGGATGAATGAAAGGATGTAATGAAGATAAGTGCTTAGCACAGGGCCTGGCACTTACCAAACAGTGAATAATGACAGGTATCATTATGAATACCAGCTCTCAGATATGGTATTCACCAAGGAGAACTTAAGTGCTTGCTTTTTTCCCCTAAAACCTCTGTTCCCCAAACTGAACCAGTGGTCAGGAGAAGGACATAAATACTGATCCTACTGATCCACTCAAGAGAGTCAATCTCCCCATGGGCCCCACACCCTGGTGCCCTTGTGTCTCTTTAGAGAGCCATGCTGTAGCCAGCCCTTGGCCAGGACAGGGACGTAATTGTTTTCAGTGTTTTGATTCTCATCAAATTTAATAAAGATCATGCTCTTTAAGGCTGTGAAGTGATAGTGAAAGGCATAGTGAAAGATAAAGTCCTAGCTATGAATATGAATCAGGGACACCTGGGTGGCTCAGTCAATTAAACATCCAACTCTAGATTTCAGCTCAGGTCACCATCTCAACAGTTTGTGAGTTCAAGCCCCAAGTCAGGCTCTGTGCTGACAGTGTGGAACTTGCTTAGGATTCTCTCTCCACCCCCTCTCTCTCTTCCTCTCCCCCACTCACTCTCTCTTTCAAAATAAATGAATAAACTTTAAGAATTTTTAAGAAAAAAAGGAAGTGAAGTAGAATTAACAGGACTTCACAGGATCTGTATCACTTAAAACAAAAAACGTGTAGCATGAATACAAAGGTTTTCCCTGAGCATTTTGAAGCTGGGGTAGGACTTTCTCAACCTGCTCGACCCCCTGCTCACCACCCCGCCCCCCACCCACCTGCCGGTGCAGTTACCAAGGGCAGAAGATGGACATCCCCCCCTCCCCCCGCCCCGACATCTTGAGGGCCCCATGCAGAAGATATCTTGCCTCAGTTGGGCTGTCCTCAGAGCTCATCCTCCTCACATCTTTTGGGGAAAGTTGCTTTAGGATCTGCCAGCTTGGTCTGAGCACAAGGAACTCAAAACCCTGTTCTGAACCCAAATAAATATTGGGAGAGGCTGCTGTGGAATTTTTATGGAATGGATCTGGACTTTCTTTCCTCCTCAGCTTAACCTCTAAACTGTTCTGTGCCAGCTACATACCTGTTCACAGCATTGTTAGAAATAAAAGGGACCTCTGAGGACATTCAGCCT
This sequence comes from Cryptoprocta ferox, assembly GCA_028646485.1. NCBI lineage: Eukaryota > Metazoa > Chordata > Mammalia > Carnivora > Eupleridae > Cryptoprocta > Cryptoprocta ferox. Next base: position 88,491,113 of record CM053572.1, read on the forward strand.
GACCCCATCGCTTTACAGGAGAAAGAAATTGAACCTCAGACAGGTAAATAACTTGTTCAGGGTCCCACCACTGGTTTCTGGCCGCCCTGGGAGTCAACCCCAGATCTCTCAAAGCTGATGATCTGTTTCTCAGCTCATCCTCTCCTGCCCTCCCATTTCAGCCGAGCGGTGGGGGCAGTGACTCTGCTTCCTTTTCCAGGGCTTTTGCCCTCACTGTTTCACATTAGTGTGTGTCTGCCTTTTCCATTCTTGTGGGTGTTGGTTACAATTCAGATTTGCCTATTTTAGGGTTCAGCTGGCTTGCAAAGGGAACTTGTGGAATTATATTAGGTGCAGAGTGGTTAGCTGTGACTTGTCCTGGGCCTTCCCCTAGTCAGGCTTTCCTTGCAAACCCTGAGGAGCAAGACAAGTGTGGCAAATCCCACATGAGATTTGCTAGAGTCTTTACTGTGTTCTTCGCAGATTCCTTTCAAGTAGCAGAACCCAGGTTTGAGTCCTATTTTATGGAAGAATCATTCAGTTTGTTCCTTCTGCATGTAGATACTCCCATTTCCTGAAAATTTGTTTTGAAAAACCAATTTCTCAATGTTTTTGTTACTAATAAGAATTCTGTTTTGTGAGGATATTTAACAAACAAAAAAAGTCCCTTCTTAAAGATGTATACTTACCGTATTCAGTTATTAATGGATTTGCCTGGTTTTCATGACTTTGGAAAAGAAGCATTCTTTCTCTCCTGTTTTGCAAAGCTTCCCTGCATTCAGTTTAGCTTTCTAATAAAAAACTTGAATTCAGTGCTGTGTCTCTGAGCAAATCAATTTATTAGTGCCAGCGCTGGGACTGTGGAGATATAAATGTCTGATAACATTGAGGGCAGGAGTTTGGCTTCAGCTGGATTTGTTAATGAAAATATATCCAGAAAAATTTGCTTTCTGAAGTGAACAAGGAGGGCAGACAGCTGGCACAGCTGAGATGGGGAAGTACCAAAGATTCCAGGAGAAAGCTGGTACATTTCTTGCTCTGGAAGCAAAATCCAGGAAGGCTTGCATGGCTCAGTTTGTGCCCTGCTGGCCCTTGGGAGAATCTCCTACTTAATCCTCCTCCAACCTACCCCACTGTACCAAAGTGAGGTCTGGGAAGGTGTGCCGTACAGGGTAAATTTAAATCCCAGCCCTTACCCTCATATGATGTATGCAGGTTGAGGGACACATTAATTACATCGCTAAGCATCTGGTGTGAAGTTTAAGTTAGATCTTCCAGTCTCCCTGGGTGTATCCTGTGCTGGGTTGCTGTTTTCCAGAAGCTATTCTGAGACAGTGGCCAGGAAGCCAGACACCCCTCCTTCTGTATCCTGTGGCTCCAAGTGGACTGGAAGCCCATGGAAAGAACTGTGTTTCCCATGCTGGGGAAACTGGATGTTGTCTATGATCCCTTCCAAATATATAATTATAGAATTCTAGGGCTTTGGCAAATTGTATGCCTATGTCACTGTGAAGGAAAGGAAAACCACGTGGTCAAGTGAGAAGAGCAATGTGGCAGAGAGATGTCCTAGAGTGACCAACCACCCTGGTTTGCCAGGGACTAAGGGACTTCCCAGGACACAGGACTTTCAGCTTTAAAACCAGGAAAGTTCTTATGGTACCTGGGTGGTTCAGTTGGTGAAGCATCCAACTTCAGCTCAGGTCATGATCTCACGGTTCATGAGTTCGAGCCCCGCATCGCAATCTCTGCAGTCAGCACAGAGCCTGCTTCAGATCCTCTGTCCCTGTCTCTGCCCCTCCCCCACTTGTGCTATCTCTGTCTCTCAAAAATAAATAAACATTAAAAAAATTTTAAATCAGGAAAGTTCTAAACAGAACAGTCACCTCAGATGCACTTAGGTGCCCCACATCAGCCTCCCTGACACGTTATGGTAGATATGGATTGGGGAAGCCCAGCCTAGAGGGGATTTCTAAACCCAACGGGCTTTCTGATGAAGCGTGGCTGATGGAATGAGGGGGATGGGTGCTAACCCAAAAGGATGCTAAAAGAGAGCACCTTGAAGTGCTGGCAACTTGTTTAATCTGCTTTAGATGTGCCTCTTTGGGCTGCTGTGTACCGAAATAAATTCACAGACAATGGAAACAAGAATTTATGAGGATTCTGAGTTCACCCCTGCCCCCCTCCACCACCAAAAAAGGAAAAAGAAAAGTCATTTCTATATTCCATAAGAAATCATTTCATCTTCTCCCTGTTCTGGGAACGGAAGCTTCCTCTACAATGGATAGGCTGCCACCTTGTGGCCATAGGGAAATGTGGGACATTTTCACATAACCACAGAGAAACCAATGCCCCTGGGTTAGAATCAATTTAGCTCCCAACTCCCTAGGAGGCAGCAAGCTTAGTGCTATGCAGCTAAGGCTGTAACGAGATTAACAAGGGTAGAGCTTGCTGGGTGCATACCATAAACAACTATGCCTAGCACATTCCATGCAGTTTCTCTGAGAGCACTTCCATCATCCTGAGACGTAGGTATTATCATCACCATTTTACAGATAAGGAAACTAAGACAGATAGTGTCACTTTTTGAAGGTGGCAAAACAAAGAGCTAGTGCTTGAAAGCAGGAGAGCCTGGCCCTAATATTCATGGCCTCAACCACTCGTCTGGACAAGGAGTGAGATTAGCATGAACAGAAACAGCACGGCACAGAGTCTGGGTGGAAGAGATGGGCCATCCTGAATATATGGGAGAGATTCACCTGGGGGAACTGAAGGATGGATGCAAGGCAGGGGGTAAGGCAGAGAGTGGCTCTGATGTCAAATGCAGTGTGATCCAGAGTAAAGGGAGAGAACTAGAGTTGTCAGGATTATGGGTTAGGCAGAAGGCAGGATGGAGCGCCCATTGAAAGAAAGGTAGGAGTCAGGTAAGCACAGCGATCTACCGCTTAGTGGCTTAGTGACCATTAAAAGATGTGCTGACAGACTCCAGGTGCCATAAATGTTAGCTTCTATCACCAATATTTGCTAGCATGAGTAGACCCATGCTAAGCATTTTGAACATATTTCACTAATTTGCAAGAGCTCCGTGAGATCTGATTTATTATGACCCCCATTTCATAAGTGAGGAAACTGAGCCTCGGAGAGGTTGTCACGTACCCATAGTCGTATGGATGATAAATGAGAGTCACAGTGTGAACCCAGGTCCTTCTGACTCGAAGCCTACACTAAAACCTCCATGTGTTTATTGGTGGAGGAAAACAAAACTGGTGCAGACAAGAAGGGCAGTGCTCACAGCATGTGCAGAAGAGTCGAAGTTAGGCAGCAACAGGGAAGGGTTCAGGCAGGGCAAACGGACGATGGTCTAGGAACTGGAAGAAGGGCTCAGCTGCCCATGTTCTGGCTGGTGAATGTGTTGGGAGCCCTCTCCCTCCAGCTACTGGTGTCGGCGGAGAGCTGCCTCTGTACTGTCTAGGGGAGAGGAGGACCCCCACAGTAGCAGGGTTGACTTGTCCTTATTCACACCACTGGGAAGTGCAGTGGTGTGACACCTGCACTCATCAGTAGACCCCAAGCAATTCACCTCTCTGAGCCTCAGTTTTCTTACCTATGAAATGAGGATCACTGTGTTTGCCCTACATCATGGTATTTACCTACCTAGCAGCTAGCACCATGGGAGGAGAAATTATGAGAATTAACCATAAGAAGGATGTGAAAAGGACCATGACAGAATATGAGCCACAAGATGTGTTCTGATTTCTGAAACTGAATGTATGTGCCTACGGGAAGACTCGGTGTCAGCATAGTGTATGAAGAATATGAATGTACTATTTTCTTTGTGAGGCTGGACAGTTCATTAAAACAATTTTTTAATGTTTGTTTTTGATAGAGACAGAGAATGAGTGGGGGAGGGGCAGAGAGAGAGGGAGACACAGAATCCGAAGCAGGATCCAGGCTCTGAGCTGTCAGCATAGAGCCCAACGCGGGGCTTAAATTCATAAACCACGAGATCATGACCTGAGCCGAAGTTGGACGCTTAACCGACTGAGCCACCCAGATGCCCCTGGACAGTTCATTTAAAAAGCCTTACTACATTGATTAGGTGTCTTTCAGTTACAAATTTTTAGGAAAAGCCAACCCAACCCAAATTTACCTTATATTAAAAAAAAAAAAAAGGTGACTGCATCATGGATCTGTAAAGCACCCCAGGGATGTTTTAATCAGGGGTCCAAATACAACCACCACACTCCCAATTCCTCTCTCTCTCTCTCTCTCTCTCTCTCTCTTTTCTTCTCTCTCTCTCTCTCTCTGTCCTAGTTTCCTCTGCGTTGCCTTCATTTGCAGACAGGTGCTCACCTCACTGTGGTAAGGGGACCAACACAGCTCCAGACCTCACATCTTCCAGGTTCAGATTGAATGGAGAATAATACCTGCCTTTGTCTCTGTTCCAGCATTTCTGCAAACATGCCCCCTCCCGTTGGGTGCAGCTTGGGACAGAGGAATGAGAAGCCCAGGGCCACATGCTCTGCCCACCCAAGCACAGGAACCGAAACGTAGGAAGGCTGGCTGTGCAAAGGAAAATGGGGGCTGTTGCAATAAAAACCAGGGAGAGAGATGCTAGGGAGATAAGACATCAGTCAACACATGTTCCCCCTTGTTGCCTTCCCCTTCAGTTTGGGATAGACTCCTTCTGCCGAACCAAAGCCGCTACTTTGTTCTTCTAATGATCTGCTGATGAACAGCAAAGCAGAGATTGCTGAAATGTAATCTCTTTCTACTTCCTAAGATCTTGCAAAATCCAGAAAAATGGGCAGAGTAACCTTGGAACCAGGATGGCATATTCCTGGCTCAGCTCCAATGGCACCCATAGACAGAACTAGGTCCTGACTTCTACTGAAAGAATTCAAGTGTTCTCAGTCTGCAGTTTGGTCCACCATCTGGGAACTGAAGTCCTGCCGGGTGCAAAGCCCAGGTGGCTGGCTGTAGGTGCAGCACCAAAAATCCCTGGCCTTAAGAAATTTCATCTGGTAGCCTGGGTGGCTCAGTTGGTTGAGTGTCTGACTCTTGATTTCAGCTCAAGTCATGATCCTGGGGTCATGGGATCAAGTCCTGCATCAGGCTCTGTGCTGAGTGTGGAGCCTGCTTAAGATTCTCTTTCCCTCTGCCCCTTTCTGCCACTTACGCTCTCTCAAATTACTACTACTACTACTACTACTACAACTAATAATAATAATAATAATAATAATTCGAGTATCATTTTTTAAAAAAGGAAGTCTTGTCTGGTAGGGAAGGCACTTAACAGGCAAGTCACTGTAATTCTATGAAACCACCTGAAAATTTTAGCTAACTCCTTTGCAGCTTCTTGCAACATTCCTTCTGTTGTTTCTCTCATATGTGATGTTTCTAGGTCATTTCTTTAAGTGTATCATTAGAATAATCTGGGTACTTGAAAGTGCAGAACTGATCCTGATTCAGAATGGGGATCAGTGGGGAGAACCGGAATCTGCCTGTTTAATAAGCCCTCTGGGTTGCTAAGTCCACTGAGGTTTGAGATGTTCTTCTATTATGTTTAAATTTCCCCTGTAACTCACATTTCATCTATGCTTAGCTGAAAATCAGCCTCATATTCCAGTTATTTTCCTCTGAATTCCACAATAATCCATTAAAGACTAGAAAACATTGTAAATGGGGCCCCTTCTCTTGGAAAAGTAGGGCAAGCAAAGGCTTTGAGCGTTACCCTGACATTTTCCCAACAAAAGGTCATTAGGCCCCATACAGTCTCCCTTGGTATTCCACAGGGACTGGAAAGAGTCTTCTTGTGTTGTTGGCCTTGTATAGACAGTGTGGCTGTCCTAGCTTCATGATGGTCAGAAGCCAGAACAGTTAAAAAATGAAGCCAGCTGAGAGAGAGAGAGTATTGACAGGAAGCATGCCAGGTAACTTAATTGAATTTGGGCAATTCAGATTGGGTAGCTGGTTCTCATTTAGGAAATTCAGATTGAATAACCAGTTCCCCTGTTAAAGAGGGGGATGCAATTTGAGGAGTTCTGCATGAGACACAGACAACCCAGCAGGTCCCTACGCTGCGTTCTTGCTCCTGCTCACGTTCTCTGGCATTTCAAATTCACTTGGTTTTTGTTTTCCTCCTCTCCTGGGAGTTTTCTAAGTTCTATTATTATGCTTTTTAATTTTATGGTAGTCCGTTTCAAAGTCTTGTTTGTCACAAGTGTATTTTACAGTGTTTGCCCTTCTTCCATCCACTCTTTTTCCTACCAGCCTCTCCATTTCTCTTTCCTTCTTTTCCTTTTCCTTTCTTTCTTGGCTTCCTTTAAACATGGTAATGATATTGTAATGGAGTTTCCATCCATGAGTCAAATTTGAAGGGGCTGGCTCTTTTGACAAAGGAAAAATTTTCTGTGATTTTCCTGTCTATATCACGTACCTCAAAAAACCTTTTAGAAATAGCTCATACTCTCTTAAATAAGTAAAAATAATGCCAGCTAATATTTACTATGTGCCAGGCAGTGTTCTAAGTGCTTTATAATTTAATTTTCACAATAAGTCTAGGGCTCAATTCCCCCCATTTTGCAGATGAGGAAGCTTGAGGCACAGAGAAATGAGGTGATTTCCCTCAAGGCCCACAGCTGAAAGGCGGTAGAGCAGAGGACAGACCTCAGGCCTTGGCTCTTCTCCACCACCCTGTGCCGCCTCCCCAAAAGAATTTTAGCCTCAGAGAAAGGAAGCAACATCAAAGACCCACTTAGGATTTATAATATTTCTGATGAAGAAGATATTTGCTCCCATCCTGGGGAAGGGATTCCAGGGCTTAGGTGGAGAAAATCACAGCACTAACCTACTATTGATTTACGTGAAAAGATAAATTGGCACCAGACAAGGAAATCCCTGGCTTTAGGTAGTCTTGGAGAGTTTACCTGGGGGATGAGACTTATAAGATCCCTCATAGTGAGGAGCATTTTATTGCACAGAGAGGGATGTGTTGGAGCCAGTAGCTATCAAGAAGTTTGACTTAGCCTTTTGACGTTCAAATCCATCTCGAGTGCAAGTGGAAATGTCACTTGAGACAGGGGCCTCAGTTCACCCAGGCCTCAGGACAGCGGCGTGACCGCTTCTCACCTTCCAATTTCAATCGTTCCATGGCTTAAATGGCATGGCTGAAAATGCATGATTATTCTTTCGCAAAGGAAATGAAGCTAGTAGGTTAAAGCTATGGGCAATATCTTAACCTCCCCCATTTTTATATATATTTTCTTGTAGCCAAGGTTGTTTTAAAGAAAAATTTAATGTTGCTGGGCACAGCTTTGCAGACCAGAAAGTTTGAGTGAAATTTCAAGAAAGTAGGATGCAGTGAGGATAATGACTATGTATGAAATAAGGAGATTAACAGTGGAAGTCCCTCAGAACAAAATAAGGATGTTATGCTCCAGAATTGTCTCATTCCATTAGCCTGCTCATCAGCTTAGTCCAAAAAGAGTCTTAGAAGGCCCTGATGATCCTTCCAACTGCCACCCAACAGGGGTTCTATTCAAAGATAAAGCTGAACCCCAAATGCCGGCTCTATTCAATTCTTAATTATCTCCATTAAAAACAATCTGAGAACACTAAGCTCAGACCTGCTTAGTTACTTCTGAAACTATCTATGGAGGTAGATTTTTTCCTTTATTAAAAAATATTCTCAGGGCGCCTGGGTGGCTCAGCCAGTTAAGCGTCCAACTTTGGCTCAGGTCATGATCTCAGTTTGTGGGGTCAAGCCCCACGTTGAGCTCTGTGCTGACATCTCAGAGCCTGGAGCCTGCTTCAGATTCTCTGTCTCCTTCTCTCTCTGGCCCTCCCCCACTCAGGCTCTGTCTCTCCCTCTCTCTCTCTCAAAAATAAATAAACATTTAAAAAAAAATTTTTTAATATCCTCCAAACTGCAGACTAGTGTATTTGTAAAATATAATAAAAATGACCTACTAGAAAAATGACATCAAAAAGATAAACAAAATAGGGGCACCTGGGTGGCTCAAGTTGGTTAAGTATCTGACTTTGGCTCAGGTTGTGACCTTGTGGTTTGTGGGTTCAAGTCCTATGTCAGGCTCACTGCTGTCAGCACAGAGCCCACTTCAGATCCTCTGCCCTCCTTTCTCTCTGCCCCTCCCCCTCTCCAAAAAATAAAATAAAATAAAATAAAACAAAATAAAATAAAATAAAAAGACATACAAAATACAGGCCCAAATATTTAATTTTTAGATAAAACAGGCATAGAATGACACTTCAAAGACTGTAATCAGAAAAATGAGAAACAGTTACAGCCCTGCGCAGTGGCCGTGGAAAAGGTGTGGCAACGTCACATGGTTACAAAAATTTCTAAATTACTTACTTTCGACTTCTGTGTTTGTTTCATCAAGGACCAGTAGTCAACAGGTGATGGACTGGCAGCAATCCCTTGAGAGTTAATGGGATCTCAGCGTCAGCTCTAACCTTCCATGCGCCTAAATATCCAGGGTCCTAGAAGCTTCTTGGGAAACCAGATTCTTTTGATAGAGTAATGCAGGACTTTAGGAATAATGCTTCTGACATTGATCCAAACCATTTATCAGAGGACTATGAGAGCTGCTGATGTATTTTTAGAATTCAGGCATAGAGATATTGATCAGTGAAGAAATGAAAACTTATGGTTATTATCCTAATGAGTGGGTGGGTTAGGGGCAACAGTGCCCTGGGGCATTAGGTAACCTTCCAACTCCATCTGCAATAATTAAAATCAGTGAGTATTGGCTGGGCACAGTGCCTGCTCTTGACTCTGCTAGCCCTATCACCAAAGGCTTTATTTCTTTTATTTTGATGGGCATTGGGGAGGGTCTATGTATGCAACAACCACCACATGCATTGGCACAACTGTTTATGAGGAGGGAATAATCCTCACACCTCTTTCTTCGACGCTTCCAAGTCTTACCAGGTTTTTATCTTCTCCGCTGTTTATCCAGATATGACTCCAGCCTTCCTTGGATCTTCCTATTACCAAAATCTGACTTGTTGTACCATCAAATCCCTGTTAGCCTGCACCCCACAGAGTGCCAAGTACACACTGATAAATAAACCAATGTGTGATTCAGAGTGCATGTATGTTGATAAACAAAAGCAACTTGCTGATGTGTGGTACCGTCATCACACACATAATGACAAAACCATACTATTGAGACAGTTTCTAAAACTAATGCATGCACCTGAATGTTGAAATTGTTTTTAATACTTTTTATCTTATTTTTAAAAAATAATGTTTTGAGGGAAAAATAACAGGTTAGCAAAAAAAAAAAAAGAAACCCTTCTAAGTCAGTACTTTAAGAACTCATTCTAGAAAGAAAGAAAGAAAGAAAGAAAGAAAGGCAGGAAGGCAGGAAGAAAGAGAAAGGAAGGAAGGAAGACTCATTATTTTCCATGGAATCATGATATCCTGTTGTAAGTCTATACCAGAATGGATGTATCCATTAGTTTGTGGATGGACATTTGTTTACACATTCATTTTTTTTCACTTACGTTACAGTGGAAAAACTCCATGTCATTGGAAGACTATCTATCCTAGTCATTTAATGACTACATACTACTCTATTATATGGATATAATACTTTATTTACCCAATGCCATATTTTTCTCCCAAATTTCTGCTATCAATGCCAAACATACGTCTTTGTCTGCCTTCACAATTATTTTCATAGATGAAGTCTGTAGCCTTGTAGGCAGTGGATCAAAGGGCATGGAACCTTCCTGAAGCCATGCAATATTACTCAAGTCAATATGGAAAGACAAGACCTTAGACCATGGAGAGAGCTTTGGTCCTAATTCTCACTCTGCCACTTACCAAGCTGGGTGACCTTTGTTAATGACTGACATTGTCTGAACTTAAGTCGCCTCAGTATAACATAGAGATGGAAATATAAGCATTGACTTCACAGGACTGTTTTGAAGTTCAGACAAACTCATGCATTTCAAGCCCTGAGCACAGTTCCCTGCCTAGAAAGCGGCCGTCCATTTGGTCAGATGATGTGTGAGTGAGGACTCCGTCTGCCATCTCCATCAGTTCTTACACAAGGCTCAAACTCGGGCATCACTCCATAATACATTCTAGGTGGAGAGAAGGGATGTGTGGGTTGGAATTTGGAAGTCATGCTAGAGCTTGCCTGGCCCTTCTAGAATGTGAATAAAACCTCATGTGAACAAATGGTTACTAGTGTTTGGTGTTTAAGTCTTCAAAGATGGCATCCCATACTCTAGAAGCATGGAGTCTCCAAGTTGTGTGGTTTTGCTCACTTGATGAGCAAGATGGTGATGTCAGGTTCTGAAATCCCAGGAGCTGAGAGGAAATCGTTTTTGCCCAGGTCTTGCTCTCCCGGGCTTCTTTGTGCAGCTACCTAAGGGCTCAGGAGAGAGATAGAAATGGCACCCACTGATCCCCAGCAGAAATACATGCACTTCACTTTGATGTGCTTTGGTTGAAACCTACAGAGGCTAAAATTGAGAAAGCCCCTGGGGAAGGTGAGTGGTATGCAGTTTGCTTTGTTTGGGACTTGAGTCCCCATGTCTGCCCTTGCTTTTACAGCAGGCACATTTGTATGTTTGGATTTTCCAGAAGGGATAAATCACACAAACAGAGCACCTTGAGAATCCTTCAGGGAATCCAACTCTGCTCCAGCCCCCTCCTGTTAAACACATGCCCCATTCTCCAGGCTGTGGAGAGTGTTGCACACACCACCCTTGTCTGAAGAGCTTTTTTCTGGAAAACTCATTCTTGGAGAGAACTTTCTTTGTGCAGCAGTTCAGCCTTTTAGACTAAACAGATGATGAGAAAATAGCGAAGCAGAGAGAGAGAGAGAGAGAGAGAGAGAGAGAGAGAGAGAGAGAGAATTCCTTGTGGTAAATAGAAAAAGGAAGGAGTTGTCTTCAGTCTGATGTTCTCTACCTCTCTGATTCATATACTCCACATTGACAGTGGTACCCAAGCCAAGAAAGATATTGAGAAACAGACCCTCAATTTCACTGTGTCCTGTTTTCTCTTTGTTTTCTAATTGCTTGGATGGTGCTGTGAGCCCTTCTGGCCTCCAAGTGCACATCTTGTCCTCTCTGGGCCCCAAAACAGGCCTGTGGTATTTGGCCTGCAATGCAGCATTCATTTAAAATCAAAGCTTTGAAGGTTGGTCTGGTTTGAGAACAATCTGGGAGCATGGGATTCCTTGGCACATGGGCCTCTTGGGGCTAAATGGAAAAAGCAGAGTCTCCTCAGGAGGAGCCCCAAGTGATGTTCAAGAACAGTCTCCAGGATGATGGTCTGGCTCTGAAACCAAAGCCGGGACAGTTTCCCCTGTCCTACATCCCTGTCCTCCTTCCATTTGGTCTGCTCTGTGGCTCTCACATCCTGTTTTTATTACGAGGTGCATTTTGCTTCCAGCCCCCTCCACTCCAGCTCCCACCCCCACCCCCACCCTCTGAAATGAACACTGGTTCCATTAGCGTGCTGATGGAGTCGGGGCACATGACAGCACGCCCAAGGTTGACCTTCCAACTAAGGAGGGAGGGAACTTTGGACCAGCAATTTCGGGAGACAGTTAAAAGATTAGATAGTAAATTTACTTAACAGAGACTAATCGCCTGGGACTGGGTTTCATATCCTGTTTTGAAATAATGTATTTTCTTTTGTGCTCTGGTCTGAATCTGTCATCCCTCCTCTAATAATGAGAGGCAGCGGATTTTTAATCTTTGACCCTCTTCCACATAATCTAATCACAGTGGTTTTCGGCTCCTCTTCTCCTTATTTGGTGAAGTACAGGAAAGAGAAAGAACTTATTTCCCTGGCATCACTGGCCATTCTCTACTTCTCGTAAGGGGCTGGGGTGACTGGTAGAATCAGTCTTTACCTGTGAGATGTTCAGCTCTGTGCCCTTCAAATGGGGGAAGGTGGACAGAAGAAAGGAAAGGAAAGCCGATGGCTCTTCTGTCTGAATCAAAGAGCGACGGTGGCAGGTAGAAAGTACAGTAGAACAGTCTTGACATCTGTTTCATACCAAGACTGCCTCTTGAGCTATGAGTCACAAGATGGGAGTGGCCTTAGGTGAGGCAGACATCCTCCCACAAAGTCTCTAAGTTTTAGTAGAATTACAAATGAGACCCAGGTAATCTTTCGATTGTCTACACATGGAAACTTTTACACATTTAGCATGTTCATTTTCCCTTTCAAGCTGGGAGGTCTTTGGGTATCTCTCCTTTCTCTTGGGGTTTGGCTCATAGGTGGAGGTTTGACCACTGGCAACCCCTGCTGAGGTCTTCCCTTTGGCTGGGGTTGCCAGATGGGATGTCTCTCTAGGCTCTCTGACTTTGGGAGTCGCTCCAATAGGAATACTGGAGGCTGGGAGGTTGAGTTCAGTTGGAACAAGAAATGGGAGAAAAGGAACAGAGGAATTCTTTCACTTTCCCTCCTGCCCTGCTCTCCCCATCTGTGTGACTGTTGCTTGATTGAGGCTAGAGACGTGGACAGGATCTCTATCACTTCTCTCTCCATCTTTCCCATCTCTCAGCGCTCAGTGACATTCCAGATAAAGCCAGTCCCTTGACGGCTCAGGCAAAGTTCTCTGGTTGAAAGTAACAAAACACAACCAAATCCAAATAAAAGAAGGATTTTTGAAACCATATGGGCGTGGGGCATCTCAAATCAAAGAGAAGGTTGAAAAACAGAGCTTGCGGGGCACCTGGGTGGCTCAGTCGGATGGACATCCAACTTCAGCTCAGGTCATGATCTCATGGTTTGCAGGTTCGAGCCCCACGTCTGGCTCACAGCTCAGAGCCTGGAGACTGCTTCAGATTCTCTGACTCCCCCTCTCTCTCTGCCCCTCACCCACTCACACTGTCTCTCTCTCTCTCTCTCAAAAATAAACATTTTAAAAATTTAAAAAAAGGGAGAGAGAAAAACAGAGCTTGCAAAGACAGGCAATGATCATCGTCAGAGGGTCTTGCGAGCAGTGATCTCTTGACAGTTATACCCAGGCATAAGTGCTAACGAATATATGCCAACTACATTCAGTTTTTTAGGTTCCTTTGCCTGTAATTCAAATGCCATTTGGTGGGGAGAGAATCTCATTGGCCCAGGTTGGGTCATGCATTTGGCCAGGGAAAGGTAAGGCATCTTGAGTAACAGCCCTACCAGATTGTATGCAGGAAAAGGCAATGCCTCAACAGATAATTGGACAGTGTGCCTCTTCTTTATCCAAAGAAGATGAAGGTGATGACGGGCAGCCAGAACCAACCAATTTCAGCCATACTTCTGCCATTCGATGTCTCACTAGGATATGACCTCGCTCAGTAGGTCTTACCATGGAGAACACAGAGTAAAGCAGTATGAAAGGCCTTACAAGAAACACTGGTGACTTCTCCTGCCCCCTTCCCTTCACTGTACTGCCATTACACCCCCACACCCATCCTCCTGCTGGCATCACAAAGGGTAGAGACAGACTCCCAGAACTTGACCTTCTGAGTTGAGGTTATTTTATTTCTTCTGCATATCCAAGGTTCTAGTCTTCACTTAACTTCATTAACTTTCCTCCTGGGCCCCTTTGTTCCCCATTCAGATCCCTGCCACTACTCAAGATCTCTGTCCCAACCCCTTCCCTCAAATTCACAGCTGAGATAAATAATTCATAGGCAAAATAAATATCCAGCCCCCCCTCCCCAGCTCTGTGTAATTACCTCCCTGGTGTGCCTTGACTTTGCCTTATGGGAAATGTGAGAAGGGAAACCGGTCCTTTTAGCCCATGAATGGTGCTTTATTATTTTGATGCATGAATGCGGAAGGAATAAGAGACAAAATAAAGTTAATAATACATTGCAGTGTAGATAATTCATCACTTAAATCAATAGGAACTGCAGGGCACTGAACTGGAACTGGTGTTACTGTGATCCAAACATGGAATTAATAATTGAAACTACACTGATCTGTCTTTCTGGAATGGGAAGACAGACAACCCCAGGGATAGATACATACAGCACAGGAGGAGCAAGGCGATCGAGACAGACAGATGATTCATTTAATTCCTACAGCTGTCACATACAGTAAATATGAAAATCTGCTTTCTATCTGGAATCAGCCTCATTTGGGAGCGAGGTTAGCTGAAATATATCCTTAGCCCTGTGTTTATTTTTTCATTTATTGCAGGAATTTAAAATGATTGGTTAGCATGGAATGCCACATTCTCTGAGGTTGGAGAAGCTCTTTAGCAATAACTAGGCAGTGGAGTGCACAGCATATGTGGCCCCACTACCTCCTCTTCACTTACCTGGAAATTCTGGGTCCTCAATTTCCCAGGAAGCTCGGTTCTACAGCCATGTTGAGGACAGTGGAATCAAGTTAGCAAAAGAGCATAACAGAGGAGTCAAAAAGATGAGTTCTGAGGGGAAAGCATCAGTCCTGCCATCGTGGGCAGGTTACATAATCTTCCTGAACTTCAGTTCCCTTCCCTGTAAAAAGAGAAAGGGTAGCACCTACCTCATAACGCACATGAGGAGTGAATGCGTATGAAAGAAAAGTACTTAGAGTCACTGCTGACACCTGGTACCCACAGTGTTTGACATCATTCTTGGTCATTGGCCGTTGAGTCTCTAGGCCAGGGTAGGGTGAAGTTTGTGGTTTATGGAGAAATATTTATTGCTGGAAATAAAATCAACCCTAGCTGCTTTGGCTCTTAAAGAAGTAGCATCAGTTGTAGAAGTTAATCTGTGCCCTGTTGCCCTCTGCCTGAGAGAGTGAGGATGAGTGGGACCCTGAGCAGGGACGCACTGTCAGGTCTGGACACGTTTCAAGAGTAGGACTTCTACCTGGAGTGGGGAATTTGGCAGAGTTAAACTGTTCTGTCCGATAAAGTGGGAGGAAGTGGGGCAAAGATCAGGTCTCCAGAGGACTCTTTCAAGAGAGGAAAGCAAAGGATAGAATCCAGGGAAGAATGTAAGAGGTGGAGCCTTGCAGAGAAAGGTGGCTAAAATCTTTAAGAACAGAGATGCTTAAAATTAAACCTCCCTGCATCCCCTCAATTTTCACATTAGTCAGCATCCTATACCAGTGCTGTGTGTTTGTGTATGTTGGGTGGGGTGGGGAGTGATGATAACAAATTGAGGAAAAGGGGTTGGCTTTCCTGGCTGAAGTGACATGGTACATGACAGGAATGACACATCTGAGATCAGCCAGATGATTCATAAACTGATGTAGTTTAGTAGAAGTAGGACTTCAGAATGATAGCTGCTCAGGAAGAGCCCCAGTATTAGCTTCTATCCCAGGCCCTGGAGAAACCGGATGAGCACAGGGCTTCCTCGGCAAGTGAGATGAGTCTTACACCCACTTCACTGGCTGCTGTGTAGGCTGAGGAGGGTCTGGCGAGCATCACCTGACAGGTACGCAGAAGTCCTTTTTCCAGGAAGTCCCTTGCTATGTTTACCTGCATATCTGGTGAAAGTAGGGTCTGCTTGTCCCTTGTGGTGACTTTTCTACCTAAATGGAGCACATGTCTGAGAAGGTCACGGGGATGTGTGGGGAGGCCAGCCCCCTGAGGCCAAGAAAGAAGACCCAGCAAACGAACAGGATTTCTGGAAGGGAACTCCCAGTCCTTTCCCCATCCTCAGAGGAGAGGCCAGAGTTGTGTTTGCAGGTAGAAGATGAGGCCAAGTCTTAATCTATCAGGCCCAGGGCCCAGAGCAAAGAGTAGGTGGGTAAGGGCCCCTCTCTAAGAACAGAAGCAAGTACATTCTGAACTGTTTTTTTTTTTTAAGAGATACCTCCCCTCTTCTCTCAAGATGATTTCAGAGCCCACTGACTCTTCTAAGTGGAACTATTTTTGGAAAGAAATATAATGTAGTACAATTAATATAAGCATTTGGTTCTAAAGTGAGCAGTGTTATGAAATCTGTACAAAGGTACTCTTGAAAATCCCTTAAATTATCTTTAAGTCTCCAGAACCTCATTCCTTCAAAACTCAAAGCCAAAAAAGAACTTACTTTTTAAAATTCTAGGTTTTTGGGGGGCATCTGGTTGGCTCAGTCAGTTAAGTGTCTGGCTTCAGCTCAAGTCATGATCACACAGTTTTTGGGTTCGAGTCCTGCGTCGGGCTCTGTGCTGGAGCCTAGTTCAGATTCTGGGTCTCCCTCTCGGCCCTTCCTCTGCTCACACTCTGTCTCTCTCTGTCTCTCAGCAATAAATAGACATTTATATATATATAATTCTGGAGTTTTTTGGGATCTGACCTCCCATCAAGTAGTAGAGGCCAAGATCTAGTTCAAACTGGAAAGATGATGGGGTCAACAAAGGATTTTTCTATTTTTGCTGAGCAATATAGCTGTTTCATAAGTCAGGTGCCACTACTGATAGGATTTAAGTAAGTAGTATTAAAAGTGGAGAAGGCAGTAAACCAAGAGCCAGAAGACTTCAGTTTGAGGTCTAGCTCCACTGCAAGACCTCCACACAAGGTTGTGTGCCCTTGAACAAGACACTAGACCTCTCTGGATATTGATTTTCCAAACTTTAAAACTCCATGAAAAAAAATTAGGTAGGTAGGTAAAATTAGGTAGATAGATCCCAGCTTTAAATATATATATGTATATGTATACACACACACACACACACACACACACACACACACATATATATATATACAATTCAAAGTATTCCAAACAAGAGGAGAAGGGTTTTTTATAATTATGCTTTTATAGTTATCTGTATTGGGGCGTCTGGGTGGCTCAGTCAGTTAAGTGCCTGACTTCAGCTCAGGTCATGGTCTCAAGCCAAGATCTGCACTGAGAGCTGAGAGCCTGGAGCCTGCTTCGGATTCTGGGTCTCCCTCTCTCTCTGCCCCTCCTCTGATCATTCTCTCTCTCTCTCTCTCTCTCTCTCTCTCTCTCTCTCTCAAGAATAAACATTTAAAAAATTTTATAGTTATCTGTATTTTTCATAAAAGCCCTATGAGCTATAAACCCAAACTTCCCCTATTGACATTGTTGAATTGGGTTACAAATGGCCAGAATTTATATAGGTTTTGAATATTTCTTATTTTAGGATTGAAATCAGCTAATATTTGTGATGTCCTTCTTGTTAATTAAGAAAAAATCCTTCTTTACTCTGTTCTATGTACCATGTATGTTGGGGATAAAGAAGATAAATTAGAGACAAGTCTTGGTTGACTGTTCGGTATCTTGGGTAGACAACTTTGGAGGAATTACAATATTTTACAGAATTTGGAGGGCCTTCCTATTTAGGACTTTGTTGATTTTCACTGTTAGTAAATTTACCTTTTGTAGTCTGAATTTATGTAGACCGTGAGGAAGTTGAGCTTCACATTCCTGGATTGGGTTCTCTAGACATGCCCCACAGGCCCTTTCACGAGTCGGGTAGAGACAAAGGATGTAAGGAGCATTCTAGCTGTCAAGACTCAAGATTTCCCTGGGCCCCTTCTTTCAAGAATACGGCTTTACTTTGATCTGATTTATATATTAAGGTTTGTATGTCAGCTTTCATTCAAAGAAAGGTTTCATTTTGCAGGGGGCAGGGTGGGGAAGAGATAGTTGATCTTTAAAGTCTTAGGTCTCTCATGTCTAAGTTTTTATGAGGCTTAGATAAACAGACAAAAAATCCAAGTTGAGTCCTGGGCAGATGAGTCCTGAGCAGAATACCCAGCTCTCTGCTAGTTTCTGAAAAGGGGTGTAGATTCCTTCCCATTATCCAAGTCACCCAAGGACCCTAAAACCAGTATGTGGTGGCTTCTCCTCATTCATGGTAGTTATAGTCTACAAAGTCATCTCGAATGCTCAATTGGTGAATATTGAATCATTGCTCCTAGGGGAAATATGTACGTACACATACACGCGCATGCACATGCACACCTCACATGATTACCACTTTAAATTTTAAAAACAACTCATTCTGGTAGGTTCTGTTTGCTCTTTTTTATGAAATAAAAAAACAAGGTTCAGAAGTGTTCAAAGATTTGCCCAAGGCCACACCATTAACCAATGCCACAGTTGGATTTAAACCCCATCCAACTGGCCTGAGAGCTGCATCTTCTTGCACTACACTGCCTCTCTCTCAGGCGGTCCGCCCCTGGATTGTCTCTGACCCAAGAAGGCAGAGCATCACCTTGGTTGACCTTTGCTTGGAACCTGTATATCAGGAAACTCAAAATTTTTTAACTCTCTCTTCATGTCCACAAATGACTGCAAAAGCACTGTGAGTATTGATTTGGGGGTTATAAATAAATTTTAGCAAGTAAGTGAATTTGCAGAGATGGAATCTGTGAATAATGAGGATCTGCTATTTATGTAACGCCAGCCATTTGCATTCTAGTCAAAGCTAGAGAAGTTGTTCATTCTGCTATTCTGCTGTTCATGTGCCCAGTACACTTCATGTATCTGTTTACCTTGGTAAACTATTGGTCAGAGTAGCTAGGTGGGACTCCTTGAACAAGTCAAAATCTTCTCAGTCCTACGAATGAAAAACTAAAGTGAAAAAAATGTATGCATTATAAAAAGAAAATGTAATTTATGTAACAGTTCTCTCCTTCTCATTCCTACCCCTATTCTTTTCTGCCCCACCATTCCCTGCTGCCTCCCTGACTCCCACTCCTCCAAGAGAGAGTCCTGTCTTTCCAGTCTAGCTCCTGGATGTCTTGTGATGTAAAGTCTGGAAAATGGACAAGAGGTGGTAAAATGGCAGGGTTGATTGAGGGATGGGGGTGTGTTAGCAAGGAGGAGTGTGCAGACCGTCCATGACGCATGCGTATGACACATGGAGATCAGGAAGGTGTCTTAAAGTCCTCCTCCAGATAAGTGTAATTTAAGAGATTCAAATAAATATTGAAATCCCTTTTTAACCATCTGTGTTGCCTAACTTCTTCTTTACATATAACTCTATGTAGAAACTGGATCATCAGGGTTATGGGACAAACCTAAAATCTGTGTCTATTAATGGGTATGTTTATATAGTCTTTGCAGTATTATTTTTCTTTTTTCTTTTACAGAAAGTGCACCTGCAAGCAGGGGAGAGGGGAAGTGTGTGTGAAGGAGAGAGAGAGAGAGTGAGAGAGTGAGAGAGAATCCCAAGCAGGCTCCATACTCAGCACAGAGCCAGATGCAGGGCTCATTCTCATGACTCCAAGATCATGACCTGAGCCAAAATCAAGAGTCAGACACTTAACCGACTGAGCCACCCAGGTGCCCCTGCAGTATTATTTTTCTGTATTGAGGTCATGAAATAACAGGAAGGTGGTTTTGAATGCAAAACTATGAAGGTGAATTCTACTTCTTTTCTGGAAGAATGAATATAAAATTGGAGGGGGATGCCTATCAGAAATATGAACCTTTGAAAGAAAAAATGTTCAGGCTTAGTCTAACTATATCTGTCATGTTTGGTTCTCTTCTTAGGAAAACCAATCATGGGTAGTATCTAGAAGTTTCTCTTTCCTTTTATGTTATTCAGATTCTGTAAGCCTCAGATTCCACATCTGTAAACTAGGGGTAATAATAGTACCTATCTCAGGCCAGTTGTATGCGGATTTAAGAAGATAAAATCAACATACTTCCTGACACCAGTATATGTTATTTTCTATAATAATGGTCATTGCCATCCTATTGGTTGGAAAATTTATTTTTAAAAAAGTTTTAAAAAGTTATTTCTAAAGAGAAGTGAAGACATGTCCAGACATGTTGTGCACAAAAGTTCATAGCAGCTTTCCTAATACCCAAAAAGTGGAAGCAATCCAAAGTCAAGAATGGACAAATGGATAAATAAAAATAAGGTGTATCCATGCAACATACTATTATTCAGCTATAATATGTAATGTAATGAAGTATGGGTATATGCTACCACATGCGTACTTCTTGAAACATTATGCTAAGTGAAGAAGCCAGTCAGAAAATACCACACGGTATATGAGTCCGTTCATATGGTATCACAGAATAGGGATATCTGTATAGACAAAAGGCAGACTACTGGTTGCTTAGGGCTGTGAGTAGGGCAGAGATGGGGGATGGGGTGATAGCTAAAGGATATGGAATTTCTTTATGAAAAGTGTACACATTGACTACAGTGATGGTTACACAATTGCTTGCTTTAAATGGATAGATTAAGAGTATATGCATTATGTCTCGATAAAGCTCTTTAGACATTTTTTATGAAGAACAGGGAAAAGAAAAGTTACTTCCAGATGATTTCACTTCTGACCAGGAACGAGTCAGAAGCCAACAGTTAGAAAATTGTCATTCTATTCATGGCAGGCATGGAAACAAGACCGAAGGAACCTGTCTGTGTCTCTTTATCCCTTTGGGATCGCAAAGACAATACTCAGAATCAGTGTTAAGCTGAAGCTTGGCATCCTTAAGTTGGAAAGAATTTCAAAGGTCATCTGAGGAAAGCATGCCCCAGTCGCTGCCAGCATTTTGGCTCAGCCAAACACTTCTTATCTCTGCTTGTACCAGGAAATTACACCTAGAGAGGGGAAGGGAACCTAAAAGTCCATGTGGGGGATATTTGTGGCACAGCCTGGGGGGGAGAAAGGACTTGGGAAAGAATGCATTTGATCCCATGAATGGAAGGAGAGAGCAGAGTGACAACAGCTGCCCTGAAGTGTGGGAGAGATGTTGCATGCTGCTCACACCCATGCGAGGCACCAGCAAACACTGAGTTAAAACAGGCAGAGACAGGTATGTGAGTATATAGAAGACAGCAAAGGGAAGAGAAAGAAAGGCAGCCAACAGTCATGGAACCCTCGTGATTAGTCACCACACCAGGTGCCACACAAAGGTCCTCTCGCTTACTGCCTACAACATCCCTAAAAGTAGATGTTAGTACACCACTTTTACAGTTGAGGAAAGGCTTAGAGAGGGGCTCAGAGACTACCATATAAGAAGGTACTCAGTTAACATGTAGGGAAACTGAGATTCAAGTGTAAGATCTTGAGTATCTTTACCAATATTGCCCTCAGAAGTGGGTCCGCCATAATCCACCCATTACTCCAGACAGAAACCTAGGAGTCATTCTTTAGTCTCAGATTTCTTTTCCCACTTTGATTCCCAGCCAGCCCATCACTAAGCCAGGCTGGATCAAATTTCCCCCCGTGATCCCTCCAGGTTCTGCACAGCCCAGCTCTACCTCCCCTGTCCAACGTCATCCTGTACCATTCTCTTCCTC
The DNA here is from genome assembly GCA_028646485.1 of Cryptoprocta ferox. Lineage (NCBI taxonomy): Eukaryota > Metazoa > Chordata > Mammalia > Carnivora > Eupleridae > Cryptoprocta > Cryptoprocta ferox. The sequence continues at coordinate 88,512,291 of CM053572.1, forward strand.
TTGCTCACTCTTTCCCCCCCAGTCCATGGTGAGGCAGCCATGCTTCCCCTCCACCTGGAATGCCCTTCCAGGTCTTCTTCACCACGGGGTCCTTCTCATCCTCCAGATCTCAGCTCAGAAGGTGCCACTTTTTCAGAGAGGCCTGCTGGTATCCCATCCAATGCGGCCTCCTCCAAATACTTTCTGTCCCATCGCTACGATGATTTCCTATGTAGCATTTACTAAATCTGCACTTATTTTTGCAGTTTATTTACATGTAGTCTTATTTGTTCCCTATGTCCCTAACTACAATGTTAAGTCCAGAAGGGGAGATTCAACTCTCTCTTTCCCCAAGATAGTCCTGGCACCTACAACAGTGCCTGGTACTCAGCAGGTGCTCAAGAGAGATAGAGGGTGAACGGGAAATGAAAGGGTGTTCTCCAGAGGCACCCCACAGAAAAAAAGATCCCCAGAGCAGACATTTCTATGCAGCAGAGGGCTCTGGGATGCCCTGGTCTTCTGCTCATCTGCCGTGAACATGTGAACACCTACCTCTCCATACATTTGTTTCTACAGATATTTATTGAACACTTCTAATAAAAAAAATAAATAAAATCTGGCTCTCGGTGATTGAAAGCAGATATCCTGGAAGGCAGGAAATATAGTTGCTAACGTTATGAGGTGCAGTTATGAAGTCTGAGTTCCTGGGTTAGGTGTGGGAAGGGGCAGGACTGTCTAGGAAAAGCAAAGCTCCCATCTGTTTTAGTAAATATTAGGTACAACCGTGTTGAGAAAGGAGAACTGAGGAAATGTCTCTCTGGTCCCTGAAATACAGCAGAACCTCCACTGCCCTGGTCAGCTCAGACCCCTCTCACACTAGATGCACCCGCCCTCACAGGTGTCTAATGCAGGCGTGGAGCAGGAGAGCCCTGTGACCAGACCACACTAGAGACAACTGATCTGTCACTTCAGGTAATTCACATGTGATGATGATGAAGATGACGATGGTGATGGCCATGGCCACCATATAGAGCAAGCCTTTGCTTTAATCACATGTAGTTCCCATGTGATTTCGATACAAACTTAGGCTCCATCAGAGCAGGAATGTTGCATTTTTAACCATTGATCACCAGCATCTAGAGCTGTGTCTGGCCTGTAGAAAATGTTTAGTAATTATTACTTAGTGAACAAATAAAGGATGTGAGTCCTATAATTACCTGCCAGCAGGCAAGCCCTTTTAATGCAAGGGGCTTTTTTGGCTATGGTTCTTCTCCACAGATGTGATGCCTGGCACAAAATAAGCACTTAATAGTTGCTAAATAAGCAACTCCCCATTTCACAGATAAGGAGACTAAGGCCTGGAGAGATTATATAACCTGCTCATGGGTACATAGCAAGGAAGTGGTGAAGTGGTGACAGTCCAGGCTCTTTAAGTATTAGTAATAAAGGGTACTTCTGCTTTAAGGGTGGGAGTAGGAAACTAGAAAAGAATAGGTGAGGGGATGGGAGGGAGTTTGAGATAGCACCACACACACACACACACACACACGCAATAACTTGCCGCAACAGCTTTACATGATGTAATTTGTGGACAGACAGCAGCTCAAGTGCTGGACTCCTGCAGAGATTCTGTTCCTGGGTTTTCTCACCCAGTCCACCATAGGGAGTGTATTTTTGGTTTTGTTTGGTCTTGATTTTAAAGGAAAGGATGGCAAGGAAGAATTAGGATGTCACTGTGAGAAGTGTTGTCTCAAGGACCCTAAAGAGAACCCCAGATGAGCATTCTATTGCCTGGAAGCCAGGGCAGCCTCAGGGAAGGAAGGCGAGTTCACGGAACTGCACCTGTCACTGACAAATTTAGGACGTCTCATTCCCATTTATCAAGCTGTCAACTCCTCACCTGTCAGAAAATCATCTAGATGTGTTGGAGTTTATCAGCCAGATTGAGCAGAGCAGCCCCATCCTGCAGCTTTTCTTGCTGATAGCTTGATGGCTGTTTTCAGAATGGCCCGAGAGAGGGAGCGAGCCTCTTCCTTCTGCTGTTTCCCTGAACAGGAGAAAATCAAACACAAACAATCAGAGCCCCACAATTTGGGGTACCAGTGGTACCGCCTGTGGCCAGAGACTGCACAGGTTAGAGTTGTCTGTGTCCAGTGGCACACTGGTGCCTGGGCAGTAAGCAGCTCAAGGCACAACATGTCACCCAAGGATTAAAATCAAAGCCAAAAACCCCTGTGTAATTTATTCATCACAACCTAAAATTGACTCCCTGCTTGTTTGCACTCAGGTTGAGCCCGTTTAACTGCTTCCACTGTGTCTGTTTAAAGACAAAACAGAAGAATCAGCTCAGGGGGTAAGATAAACCAAAACACAAAGTACAACAACAATTCTTTCATTTTACTTCTCAAGTGACTTTGTTCCTCTCTGCTGGTGAAGATGAAAATGACTCTGCATCAAAATGATTATTATGATTATTATAAGGTTGGTATCTCATAAAGAAATGCACTGGATTTTTTTTTTTTTTTGAGCAAAACTTTTGTAGACGGAAATGCAATACTTCCATCAGACTCCCAACTGGGTTTTCTTCTGCTTCTGAAAACATCAGTGCATGATAGATAATACTGTCACCATTTTACAGATGAAGATCAGAGATGTAAAGTAAGTTGCCCAAGGTCACACAGCTAGAAGGAGTCAGAACTATGACAGACCTAAGTCAGTCTGAATCAGAGTCTTGAAATTTCCCTGAGTTTCCTACAGGGGACTGTGGTCAGTAGTGCAAAGACCTACAATGGTATGTAGCCAAGACACTATAAAGTAGGAGATAGATTTGGTAAACAAGAGAACTGACTCTAACTTCAGAAGAGTAGTTGTGGTTGACAGGTGAGATAGGAACCAAATTTCTATGGATGAGTAAATTAAGGTTTATATCCTATCTCCCAGTGAGATTTTTTGCTCCTTTTTTTTAAGGTTATGTGTTTACATACAAAGAACAAGCAGAGGAAGGGCAGAGAGGGAGAGAGAGAGAATCCCAAGCAGACTCCACACTGTCAGCGCAGAGCCCAATTCGGGTCTTGATCTCATGAACCATGAGATCATGACCTGAGTCGAAATCCAGAGTCAGACGCTTAACCAACTATGCTACCCAGGCCTCGTGAGGTTTTTTGCTCCTTAAAGACAAGTACTTCAAAAGGGTATACAGTTAGATCTGCATAAGGATTCCCCTTGTAAAAAAACCCACAGAGCCCACTACAAAGACGGATTCCAAAGGTTAGTGATGCTGTTGACAACAATGGCAGTGGAGGATGGCATCTGCCAGGGCGATGACAGAGATGGGATTCTGCCATTGTGCACACGTGGAGACAGGAGCTTCCATCCCAGACATATTTGGGGAGAGAAGAGTTTGAAATTCCAGGAGAACAGGGAGAGGCGAATGAGACACAGGAAGAATAGCAGTTGAGCAGGTCACCGACTGGGGGAAGCTGAGAGTGGGTATCAGGCTTGCTGATAACGATGGTGATGAGCAGTACCCGCCCCCCCAGCCCCGCTGACCTGGGCAAGCAGAGGAGGAGATCAGCTCTGAGACAAGAATGCCATGTTTAACAGGAGGGCAGAAATAAATAATTCTTTATGTTCAGGGAGGAGTGTGGTGAGGAATCTTAAAAACCCACTCTCTTTTCCAAGGCCCAGGGAGTGCAGTGAGGAAGGAATTTGAACGCCTGCCAGAGCAGGTGAGCAGGGCCTGGGAAGAGAATCCAGCGCAAGCATGCAATGCTGGCAGGAGGGAGAGTGTCTGAGAGCGCAGACCTCATCTTTTCTGCCAGCTTTGCCACGGCAGGAAGGAAAGTGGAAAACCACATGCTCTCCTTTCTGCAGAGGCAGGCTGACCACATCAGATATCATAGGTGTAGAGCCGTGAGAGGGACAGGTGCAACTAAGGTCATGCTAACCCCTCAAAGACTTGAGACAGGGGTCCAGAGGAATTCGACAGTTTTTAAAGAGTTGTTACACAAGTATTGTATCACATGACATCTGCGTCACATGATGCAGAGAAGCCAAAAAATAAAAATTATTTACTCATAATCCCTCACCTAGAAAAAAAATCACAGTTCATATTTTGGTGCAGTTTCCCCCAAAATCTTCTTTCTCCATACACATGCACACACACACATATGTACACACACACGCATGCATGTGCACACACGTGCACATTTCTATTTATAGCATTGGGTCACACCAAGCAGACTCTTTGGAAACCTCCCTTTTCACTTAAACTAATCGAGAGAGCATTTGTCTAAGTTTGTCAACAGCCTTCTTCCTTTTAAATGGCTACCGGTCTTCCACTGTAATGATAGGCCATGATACTCAGCTCCTATGGTTGGGAAGTTTAGGTGGTTTTCAGTTTTTCTCCATCATCAAAAGTGCTCCAATGACCAGTCTTGTCCATATAATCTTGTGTGCTTTTGTCATTCTATTTCCTTATAAGAGTTGCCAAACAAAAGGTTACATACACAGTAAGAGTACTGAGATGTATTACCAAGTTGCCCAATCAAAAGGTATCACCAGGTTATATTCCTTCCAGAAGTGAGAGCATCTCTCTCTCCCTATCCTCATTTTCACAAGGTATCATTGTTTAACAATGTGTTCATGCTGTTAAGTTTGCGAGGCTGTAGGGAGCATCCTGACCTAACTCCTCCTTGAACCCCCACAGCACTTTTTAGGCTGAAAAGGCTCAGGCGTTGAGGACATTTAGAGCCCTAAGAGATGGATTTGGGGGAAGCAAACCACACATAGAAGAATACATTTAACGTGTGGGCAATGGTGGTGACTGGGAGGTTCTCCCTGTCAGTTTTAATATGTAGACGCAAGAGACAGCGTCTGCCATCAGAGTTGACAGTTTAAAGAGGAGGTGACACTGGTAGCAGGGAAAACATGGTGGCACACGGAACAGCCTTCTCTTACTCCTCTTCCCAGGGATTCCAAGTAAGGGCCCAACGTTTTGAGTCTCTGTTATAAAAATCACTCCAGATTTAAAATTTAAAAAATCCAGTGTTCTCCTCAGACTCTTCTAAGCAAAAGATTGGACATCATCTGCGTCCCATTTGAGAAGAGTAGGCATATAAAAGTCTGACATAAATGGCGCAGATAAGATCGAGAGCTCACCTGGGGAGGCTTGCAAATGTTTCACATTCAAAGCACATGTCTCTAATGCTAATCAGATAACCGTAGCATTTAGTTCTTACATCTGGCACAAAACTCTTGCTTTTATGTTTCCTATTTTTTCCCAGAAGGTAATAAAATTCACAATTGTATCTCACAATCAATATAGCATCTCTTCAGGCACTTGTGCACATTATGAGCACCGAAACCCTGGCCTGCCTTAGTCAGGAGAACCATATGCTATTGCTTATTTTTCTTTATGGAGATGCTCAGTTCTAAGATGTTGTCACTGGAGGACTTCGAAGGCAGATCTTGTTTCCTCAACTAAACAGTTAGGTGAGATAAAGTGAGAGAGTGGACGAGTTCAGAGTTGGGAAGGTAGACATATCACCGCACATTTCAGTTGGGGTTATTGAGCTATTCACCTGAAAACTGTAAGCACCAACTCAGAATCACAGGAGGTTTGCCTTCAGAAAGACAGTGAACTTTTTAGGTTTAAGTGCTGATAAGTGATAAGAGAAGAATTCTGTCTGTACTTAGAGTTGCTGTATAATAGTTTGTAACACTGGTGTGTCAAAGTGCTCTTAGCATGAAGTCCCTTTTGGATGACCAACAGGAGATATGTCGTAAGGGCTCCAAGCTTGAATAGGCAGAACTAATTTAATATTGGTCAAAATGCAGTGAGAGTCACAAATATATATATTTTGGGACTGATGAGAATGGACAAAGTATCTTACTATCCTATAGCTGTCTCAAGTTCATATTAGAGAGTCACAAGAGAAAAAACCCTATTAATTTTTTTTTTAATGTTTATTTTTGAGTGACAGAGAGTCAGAGCATCGAGGCGGAGGGGCAGAGCGAGAGGGAGGCACAAAATCTGAAGCAGGCTCCAGGCTCTGAGCTTTCAGCACAGAACCCGATGCAGGGCTCGAACTCTCAAACTGTAAGATCATGACCTGCACCGAAGTCGGACACCCAACCGACTGAGCCACCCAGGTGCCCTGAAACAGCCCTATTAAAGTTTGCTTCTGGGCTGTACTGCTCAGAAACTTTATCTTCTTGTTCCAGCTTTACATGAAGTTTTAGTATCTTTCATTATTGAACTAAGCAAATTCTCACACCTAATTAATGTGTGAGATTATGTTTAAGAATACAACTAATGCCCTAATTTTATTCTTCCCATTTTGTCTTCAGTAGTTACTTTATCATCTTAGAATACTTCTCTTTCACAAAACTCTAAATAGAGGAAACCACCATTTCTCCTCTTGGAGAGTGAGGCATTTGGGCCCAGTTGTTCTGAGAAGAACAAAAAGTCTTTGTCAGAGCCTAGACTAGGACAAGACAAGCAGGGTTCCCAGGGTGCACCATTTAAGGAGGCACTCACTCTGAGAGATGTGTACGTGCAGGGTTGCACCTGCGACTGAACACCTCCTTAAGTTGTGTCCTGCTTCCACTAACTAGCCTCACCCCGGTTCTGGCTCTGGGCCTGGTTATGATCTGCAGATGTTTTGGGGACACATCAGTGATATCTAGCTTTCAGAGCCTACTTCACCAGATGTATTAAGGGCCCTACTAGATGTCAGAAAATGTGTTTTGTCGTGTATGCAAATAATAAAGAGCAGACATGCCTTGTGGTAAAGGGGTCCCTCTTTGCTGATCTCCAGGTGGCTCAGCTGCTAACGCAGGTTGACTGCTATTTCTTCCATGCCCAGCCTAGCTTATGTTACATCTTTGCCTCTATTACCACATTTGGGCCCAAAATATTTGAAATAAGTGCCACTAGGTGACCAGAAGTCTCAATGGTTGAGCATATTCAACTGGACTATATTTTTTTCACTTTTTGCTTTGTTTATAAACAGTAAAGTTCACTCAGTTCACCTGGCTTCTTACCTTTTGTTCAGCTTAAAATATTTAATGAGGGTTTTTTTGTTTGTTTGTTTTTGGCACTATGTATCCCACAGCCTCCTAATCTCCCTTCATACATCTTGTTGGCCAATAATATGTGAAACTGTGCTCCAGGCTTTCTGTAAATGCATGTCAATATCTGCCTCTCTCTTATCTCCCAGGATAGTAATTTATCCAGGAAACTTATTTATAACAGGCTAGGTACTAAAGTCTCCCTTACATAAACCCACATTGATGTCTCTGATCAAATTATAATTTTCAAAGTATTCCATCACTGAGTCCAGTTAAATTGTTCCTAGTGTCTTCCCAAGACTAGGTAACTTTAAAAATCTTGACTGTGCTACAAAAGTGTTTTCCCAAATGCTTTATTAAATTAAGATTTGCACAAATGCTCACATTTTATCAGCAGGAAGTCTTGGCCCACTTGGATAAAAATCAAGCTAATAGTTTTTTTTCTTTCTTTTTTTTCTTTCTTTCTTTTTTTTCTTTTACTGAGCCTCTTGCATTTCTCTCCATTCGGGCCGCCTTCTTTGAGCTTACTGTTGTGACTAGGGACAACCCTCTGTGGCCTCATAAATCAGAATTGTTAATATTTATGGCTTTTTTGGTCTTTTAAAATCCAGTTTGAGGATGAGGGTTCCCTTCCCTCTTAAAACTTTACTTTTTGTTCTTTTTTAAAGGCAGTAAGTTATGGAACTAAAGTATCTTCTCCTGGTTTTTAACCCCAAACTAAATGTAAGACAAGCCCTAAACAAAGCAAACAACAACAAAGTCTGGGGCTTGAAAATGAACATTAGCCTTTTGGCCATTGACTCAGCAATCCCAACCTAGCATTTCTGAGGGTCTGTCTTTTGACAAATGCTTATCAAGTGCCTATTAGGAGCCAGACTCCGGGATAGAAGCCAATAATAACCTGATAAACAAGACAGGCCTGGTTCCTGCCCTCATGGAGTTTACTGTCTAATACAGGGGTCACTGAGCTTTTTCTGTAACAGACCAGAGAGTAACTGTCTGAGGCTTGGAAAGCCATATGGTCTCTGTCATAACTCAACTGCCATATATTGCAAAGCAGCCTCAGACAGTCTATGAAGAAATAAGCATGAGTGATTGTGTCCCAACAGCAACTTCATTTACAAAAACAGGCAATGGATCAGATTTGGCTCATGGACCATAGTTGGCCAACCCCTAGCCAAATGAAAAAAAGAAGTGAAAATTAGTAAGGAACTAAATATCATTGCAATGTGCAATTACTTCCATAAAAGGTAGAAGCTGGGCACTGAGCTACACAGTGACAGGGAGACTCCCTTTGGATGGGGTAGTCTGGGAGGGAAAGGTGGCTTCACAAAGGTGTCCTTTAAGCTAAGTCCTCAAGGAGGTGAGTGATCTGCATTGTGAAGTTAGGGGTTTCAGGAGTGAGAACTGCATGTCCAAAGTCTCCTAAGAGGGAAAGTGCATGATGAATCTGAGGAGCTGAAAGGCGAGGGGGCCACTCTTCATCCCTCCCCACTCTCTCTCTGTGCTTGAAGTGGGGTGCTTCTGTGAAACATGGGGAGTCTGTTGTGCCCCAGAATCTGACCATGAAAGGAGCAGCCCAGGCTGCCTTGGGGACTCCCTGGCACTTCCAGTGTGTGGATAATGACCTTTTCTCTAGCCACCCAGGGAAGATGGGGGTTGGGCTCACTTTTGCTTTTGCTTTTTTCCCTTCTACTTCTTAAGGGAGGACCTTTCACCAGCCACATGGAATACAGAAAGCTTGCTTGGAATGTGTCAGGCTAAGCAAAAACACATGGTCTGGATATATTCTCCTAAAATAGAGCAAGAGGCGGGAAATAGAACAGCCTCCCATAAATCATCATTTGTCCAGGGAGAAGGTTTCTGACAGATATGCAGGGTATCAGTGTGTGTGTATGTGTGTGTGTATGAGAGAGAGAGAGAAAGAGAGAGAGAGAGACAGAGAGAGACAGAGAGAGACAGAGAGAGAGGATGTTGTTTGATTTCCAAGGCAGAATTTTATTGTCTTGTCCTGTGTGGAGAGCAGAATGCTCGTGCTTTCTACATCTGGAAAGTGTATCTCAGTGTGGCCAGCCACTAGAGAGATGCCCTGAGCCCTTTGAAATACTGAAACTCCTGATGGGTGCTGAAACTGGCCAGAGATCCCTGGTGGGGGCAGGAATAGAGCGGGTGGGCAGCCAGGGATTCTAGAGCATCAGCATCCATAGTTCTGCCCCATAGAAAATGTGAAAACACTGCAGTCCTGTGCAGTGGAGGTGTCAGGGGAATCACAGGGCTCCGTGGCCTTGTCACACCTCCCTGGGCTTCCCCATCCATGCTCCATACAATACCCAGAGTGATCTTTTCAAAGCACAGCTCTGACCAACTCTTTCTCTCCTCCTGTCTTGTCTCTCTCTGGATGCCTCAGTTTCTTTCTTTCTGTCTCTCTCACACATGTATATGTATGCACACACACGTGCGTATACATACCTTAAATGGTATCCTATTGCTCTTAAGATAAAGACAAAAGTTCCTAACATGACACAAAATATCCTGGTGGTTAGGTCGTTGGGTTCTTTCTTCTCTGGATTCATCTTGTGCTGTTTTCCAGCCACATCAAACTTATCAATTCTACCAATCCATCCTACTTCCTTCTGCCACAGAGCCTTTGCAAATGCATGGGAAGTTCTATTGCATGTTACCTCTTCATTTTGTTCTCATCTCCAGCACCTGGCCTCCTACTTAGGTCTATTTTCTCTTCTCTAAACTCCTAAAGCATTCTGTATTTCTCTTTCAAAGCACTTATTGCTACTATAGATTTATATTTACTTACATTATTTGACTAATATTGATTAATCTTTAATTAATCTGGTTCTTACCTCCCACCCTCACCCTCCTCATCAGTCCTGGGATAAGAAACAGGGGAGAGTCTCTGAATGGGTTTTGGTTGTGTTGATTCCATTTTTTTGTTTTGTTCTGTTTATATTCCTCATTGTACTGTGTCTGGTGTATAAAACAGTGTCTGGTATATGGCTGAAACTAAAGACATTGTTTTAAATGAATGAGTGAATTTCCTATTTATTCCTTTCTATAGTGAGCACCTGAATAGTCTTTAGTACTTATATCTTTGGGGTTCCCCTCTTCCAGGGCTATTATCTAATCAAAGATGCATTGGTCCCTGACTGGAAATAAAGATTTTTTGAGTGAATAGTGATTGTAAAGATTATCCACTGACTCCTCATTATACAGGTGAGGAGGTAAAGTGTTTCAAGGTCAAGGGCTCATTACATTACCAGCCATATTTACAGCCCAAATTGTCAGTACTTGAGACACCAGTTCTTACATAAAGCCTTGCTGCCTGCCCTCAGTCATAGTGCATGATCTTTCCTGAGTGCATTGCCCTTTTTTTCCATAAAGCAAGGTTAACCTTCAGCAAGTTAATAAAGCTCCAGCATCTCTTCTCCGTCCCTTTTGGATTTTCTCTCTCCAGTCTTAATGTCCACCTCCAGCTAGGCCCAATGACCCTTTCCACTCCAGGGATGCCCAGTATCTTTTAAAGGTGCCCCCTATGCCCACCTTTCCTGACCTTATATCAGCCTTAAAACTTACCTGTTCTATATGCATGATACATTGATTTGTAACTTTGTTGATTCAACTGTCAAACAAACCACCTAGTTGTGTTCATGGGTTCATCTGCAGCACAGCTCAGTTAATACCCACATTCAAACCAGGACCTCCCAGAGCTGTTTACCAGCAGGGATTTGGGACACTGTTATAAACTAATATGGGAGTTTATATCCCACCTACATTAGGTCAGCCCTGTATCAGCAGAAAAAGCAGTAGATTCTATCTCTAAAACGGGGATTATTCCCAACCAGGCATATGTTAAAGACTGCCTTGACTCATCAAAACTGAACTGACTTGATTTTTCCATCACTTGCCGTCTATATATGGACTGAAGGTTAAATCTTGAGTGGGATTTGTGCCCTCTAAGTGGACAATAAGTCATTCAGGTCCATGTGGACAGTGCAAAACTCCCTGGGCTCTATCATTAGCTCAGCCATGGTTGTTGGAGCTAACTGTCCCTGCCTGACTTGCAAGTGTGGAATATGTCCCAGGCCTTAACTCCCCCATCTGTAAAATGATTCTTACTCAACAGCTGCCTTTTGTATGTTTCTATATGCATACATATTCTTTTAGTTAATTGGGAAAAGGGAGGCATGAGTTGGGTTTATTGTTTAATACCTGGGAGGTAAGGCTAAAATAAGCCAGGTGTCATACAATAGGGAGTGATGGAGAGCATGGTGCACCGGGCATGTGCCCACCAAGAGGGACAGGATGGCAAGATCTGGTGGATAATGAGACTGTCTCTCCAACTTCAGTCATTCCCCTCCCCAACTGGGTAGCAGCAATGTGCTTAGGATGGGACCCCTCTAAGCCAGTTATTATGCTCCCCGCTGGTATAAACTAATCAGAAGAATTCTGTACACCTTGCTATCATGATGGTTTCAGGTAATCCAGGTTTAAACTAAACCACAGCATGCTATTCCTAAAGCCTAAGTATTAGTTCAAGGTGACTCGATTAACCCAAAGCTCAGGTCTTTGCTGGACATTCTGAGGCACATAAAGGCTGATTGCTTCTCGGTGGTATAGAATGAAATTGTAATGTTTAGGATCACAATGGCCATTTTGCCCCCATGAGGGAAGCCAGCCTTATGACGAAGTCAGGATCTTAGAAGGAAGAATGGAGGGAGCAGAAAGAAATTGGGTCCTCGATGACCTTATTGAGCTCTATCTCTAACCAGCCTTGCCTTCTAATCTATTTCTGCTCTTTTCGGGCATTTGGCTTGGGTTTTTTTTTTTTTTTTTTTTGGTTGTTTTTTTTTTTTTTTTTTACTTCTAAGAAGATTCTTACTCAAGTTAGTTCCATCCAATATTTATCAAATGAGAATACAGGACCACAGTTTTCATGTCTTCCTTTTTTCCCCCAAGAAAAGCTAGAAATTTGGATTCTTAGCTTACATTACATTATTAAAGTACCATATGGTCCAAATAAACATCTCTATGAACTCCCAGTCCACACATCCTACTGCTCTAGCAATCTGACTTTAATATTCTCTGGTTCTGTGACTACAAATCCTTGCTGGAACCCTAGTGTTTTCTCTCCAATGATCTTAACCTGGCTTTGTGTGGCCAGCTCTGTGTCAGAATCTTAACATTCTCTGTAACACCGAAGTAGTAGCCTTCAGTTCCTGTCACTGAGCTAATGAATGTCTGGATAACTTAAGGGCTTTGTGGTTTCACAAGATTCGGAATGGGAAAAATTGGAAATAACATCTGAGGGTATCATATCTACCTTTTCATTACTGTCCTCTTCACCACTACCTCCAGTTAGCCAAAGGGAAAGCACCTTCTCCCAGATCTAGCAAGACCAACTGCTACATCTCCTGACCCTGTTGTGGGCTCTGTCTCTTCCATTGAGTCACAAACCATCAGAATAGGGAAGAATTACTTGCTTGAGCCTCATCATTTTGCAGATGGTTTATAGAGTTCCCAGACATGGGAAAACCTTACCTATGACTACATAACTAAATTAGTAAAGCTATGACAAGCTTTAAATCCACAATTCTTGACCTTTACTTAATTTTATGTTATCTATATTTTACTGTGTTGTGCCCCTTTCTTTTATCCCAAACCAAATCATCTAGGCCAAGAATCTGTTTTTGACAACACACACTGTCAGGGAATGTTCATGGTACTTTAGAGCCAGTCCACCATGAGTTTGAATCCCAGCTCCACCATTTAAATGCACGTGATCTTGGACAAGATACGTGACGATCCTAGAGTCTCAGTTTCCCCCATATGTAAAGAAAGTATGAAATCATGCTTCTTTTGGTTTTTATGATGATTAAAGAAACCAATCATGTAAACATTAAGCACAGTATCTGGCATATAGTGGGAATTTAACAAATATACTTAACCTCTCTCTTTTCAGAAACCTTATAATTCTAGGGAGGAGGCATTACTGCTTAGCTCTTGTCTGCTGGATTTTACTCACTCATCTGTTTATGCAAGCATTGATCAGAGATCAATGAGCACCTATAATGTGCATGTGTTTGCTAGACAACATAGGTACCGTAGTAAATAAGTAAGGCATGGCCCCTGCCCTCCTAGCATTTATAATCCAGCAAGGAAGATAGTCACTTAAACAAGTATATAGAAAATATGGAACAGAGTCCCTGATTCTCCCTAGAGCCAGAAGCCATGTTAGGGAATTGATATATGTGGCTAAAATGAAGGGCTTTCAGTCTCATCATGCAGGATTCAGTCCTGGGTTCCCTCCTACTAGTGTGTCACCTTGGGCAAGTTGCTTAACCTTCCCACGCCTTAGTTTCCTTACTTCTGATCTGAGGATAATAATAGTTTCTACTTCATAGGACTGTTGCAAGGATGCAAGCATATATAACAGTGCCTAGCACAAAGAGAGTACTCAATAACATCCCCTGTTGTTATTATCTGGGGGGAATGGTTCTCACTAATGCCAGACATCGTGATTTTCACTGGGAAGGCACAACTGTGGTCCTGCATGTCTGAGCTGAACAGTGAAGAAACATCTCCAAGCTGACTCCCAGGCACAGGGAAGTCAGAACTGGGGCCTGGGGGCACAGAACTAAGCAGCCATGTCTTCAAGGCTCCAAAGCCCTCTGCCCACATAACTAGGATGGATTCTTGGCCCCCACCTCGGGTTCCATTCCAGAGAGATCACCTGCTCCAGACAGCCTGGGAGGTGAGGCCTCTGCCAGGTTGTCACTCACAATTTGAACAAACGATATCATGTTTGCTTTTTCTTCTACTTATAGACACTTTATCCCACAAAGTCACAGACAGTGTGGAATAGTGGCCTCTCCAGGGTGGTTCTCACATGTGCAGGGGGGATTTCTTATACATGTTTGATTGTGCAGTCATATTAACACAGACAGAGGCTTTCTTTCCCCTGATGAGCTCCACCTAGCTTTGAATACCTGTCAGAACCTAGGATGTTATTCTTGGGAGAGACTTTAGATTCCCTAGGGCATAGGCCAACTCCTCCATTTATGCATGGGTAAACTAAGGCCTAGGGTAAAATATAACCTGTATGAGGTCACAAGCAAGGTAGAGCAAGAGCCAGGATTAGAACTCAGGCTTCCAGATCCCCAGACAAGTGTCATTTCTGCTTTGTCACAGTGCCAGTAAGGCATTAATGCTGCAAGGCAGCTGCTTTTTTTTCAAATCTCCACCTGAATCCATTGGCTATGCCTGCGTTGGAGTCCTCTGCAAGGCAGGGTGATGAAGCCACATTCAGCCTCCTGAAAAGAGTTGTGATGGATTAGCAATGTCTGCCATAGACAGGAGCGTGGGGCCATGTTCTGCACACATTATTATTCTTGACTTCATGTAAGCCAAGAGAGGCACCACTTGAGCTATAACTTCAGTCACAAGCCACAGGTAGGAAGGAGAGTCTGAAATATTAAGTTAACTTGGAGTGGAGTGGGGAATGTGGAAGAGAGAATGTCAGTACACCACTTCACCCTCTCTCATCAACACACGTGATCCAGTTGCCCCCTGCAGGTAACCATTTAATCTCGCTACACTTCAAGGCCCTCCTCTTCTCTTTCCTTAGGTAAAAATCGTCCCTATGTCAAGGAATTGTCATGGGTTGTAGATGAAAGGTGGGTGTGTACATGGTGGTTACAGGCACAGACTGTGCAGGCAAAGTGTTCTGGCATTGAACCCCAGCTTTCCACTTGCTCATTAGTTTACAATGAGCACCTTACTTAATTTTAGAGGGTCTTAGTTTCTTTCTCTGTAAAATGGGGATGATAATCCCTGTCTATCCCATGGGGGGTTATGAGGAATAAAAGAGAGAACACATGTAAAATCCTAAGGACAGTTCCTGGCATATTATTAACTCTCATGTAATAAAATGGTAGCTGAACATGAATATATCTTGAAACTATAAAGTGATGTGGCCATAGCAACTTCTTTCTAGATATGTCTCCTGAGGCAAGAGAAACAAAAGCAAAAATAAACTGTTGGGACTACATCAAAATAAAAAGCCTCTACACAGCAAAGGAAACAATTAGCAAAACTAAAAGCCTACAAAATGGGAGAAGATATTTGCAAATGACATGGCTGGTAAAGGGTTAGTATACAAAAAATATAAAGAACTTATAAAACTCAACACCCAAAACACAAATAATCCAATTAAAAAATGGGCAGAAAACATGAATAAACATGTCTCCAAAGAAGACATACAGATGGCCAACGGACACATGAAAAAATGCTCATCATCAATTATCATCAAGGAAATGCAAACTGAAAGTACAATGAGATATCACTGCACACTTGTCAGAATGGCTAAAATCAACAACACAGGAAACAACAGGTGTTGGTGAGGATGCAGAAAAAAAGGAACCCTCATGTACTGTCGATGGGAATGCAAACTGGTATAGCCACTGTGGGAAACAGAATCGGAATTCCTCAAAAAGTTAAAAATAGAACTATTCTGTGATCCAGCAATTGCACTACTGGGTTTTTACCCAAAAAATACAAAAACACTGATACAAAGGGATACACATACCCCTATGTTTATGGCAGCATTATTTACAATGGCCAAGATATGGAAGTAGCCCAAGCATCCATCAATTGATGAATAAAGAAGATGTGTGTGTGTGTGTGCGTGTGTGTGTGGTACACCCACAATGGAATATTATTCATCCATAAAAAAAGAATGAAATCTTGCCATTTGCAACGACATGGATGGAGCTACAGAGTATGATGCTAAGCAAAATAAGTCAACCAGAGGAAGACAAATACCATATGATTTCACTCAAATGTGGAATGTAAGAAACAAAACAAACAAAGGGAAAAAATAGGAGAAAGACAAATCAAGAAACAGATTCTTAACTATAAAGAACAAATGGATAGCTCTCAGAAGGGAAGTGGTGGGGGGAGTGAAACAGATAATGGGGATTAAGGAGTGCACTTGTGACGAGTACAGGGTGGTGTATGGAATTGTTGAATCACTATATTGTACACCTGAAACTAACGCTGTATGTTAATTATATTATAATTAACATAAAAACCAGGGCAGCTGGGTGGCTCAGTCAGTTAAGCATCTGACTCTTGGTTTTGGCTCAGGGCACAACCTTACAATTCATGAGATCGAGCCCAGTGTCAGGCTCTGCACTGACAGCTCGGAACCCGCTTGGGTTTCTCTATCTCACTCTTTCCCTCTCTCTCTCTCTCTCTCTCTCTCTCCTCTCTCTCTCTCTCTCTCTCTCTCTCTCTGCCCCTCCCCCCCTCCACCTCACTCTCAAAATAAACATTTAAAAAAATAAAAACTAGGGGCGCCTAGGTGGTTCCGTTGGTTAAGGGTTGGACTCTTTTTTATTAATGTTTATTCATTTTTGAGAGAGAGAGAGAGAGAGAGAGAGAGAGAGAGAGAGAGAGAGAGAGGCAGGCAGAGAGGGAGACACAGAATCCGAAGCAGGATCCGGGCTCCGAGCTGTCAGCACAGAGCCTGACATAGGGCTTGAACCCATGAACTTATGAGATCATAACATTAGGCAAAGTCAGACACTTAACCAACTGAGCCACCCAGGTGCCCCAAATAAATAAACTTTAAAAAAATAATAAAAATAGAAAGGAATTAACGATGTTTAGGTAACCGAACTGTGATCAATCCCCCACTCCAGTGTTTAAGTTGAAGAACTTAAGACTCAGCGTGGTTAAGGGACTGATAGCAGAACCAGAACTAGAATCCATGGCACCTTGATCCCTCTCCATTTCCACATATACACAGTAGAGGGCGCAACAGAATCATCTGGGAAGCTTGTTAAAAAATACACATCTAAAAAAAAATCCGAGCCTCTGGAGTGGAGCCCAGAAACAGGTACCATTAAATCAGCTGTGATTCTGGGGCACAGTGAGGTCAGGCAACCATTGCTAGGCCCTGGGTACCTAGCAATGGGCTCAGGGAACCAACAGCATTGGCATCACCTGGGAGCTTTATAGACCTGCAAAGAAGCCCAGGCTCTGGTCCAGACTTTCTAAATCAGAATCTGCATGCTAACAAGATTCCCCTGGGTGGCATGCTTATACTGATGTCAGAGACGCCAGGTAGGTGAGACGCACAACCACAAGATCCTCATGGCCAGTCCCAATGGCAGTATGCTCTAACAGGTGCCAAGACTAACAAAAATATCTGCCTTACACTGAAGAGAATATACAGACCTGGGATGAAGTAAAATTAAGCCTTTGACCTTGTAGGTATCAGCAATATTTTCAAAAGTCAGCTACCTCAAAGACGGGCTTCCTCTGTGTTTCTTCATGGATCAGTTGATTGAAATTTCTCACAGGTCAAAGGTAATTTGATGTTTTTTGTTTTTTAGTGAACCTTAATATTTCTTCAAATGTCTTGGCCTCCGTCTTACTATCGTCTACATAAACATACACCAGTTTCTCCAAGTTGTCCTTATCTAACATACAGAGAACATCTTCGGTTGACTTTCTTGTACTCTGATTTCTCAGAGACCCTAATGGCTTTTTATGTCCTGCGGCATATAGTAGATTGTTTCTGAAGAAGAGTTTTGTTCTGATGTTACTTTGAATAGTGGGTTATTTGTGGAGTGCATGATAAACAGCCTTCATGTTTGAAATGAGGCAGGAAGGAATTTCTAGAAAGAGATTGTTTGATTTCTAGTTGGACAGGCACCATTTGTGTGGGTTCCCCCCACCCCTTTAAATCCTAAAATAAGTTTCCCTTGTGCGTGGTGTGGCTGCATCCAGGATCTGTGTTTCACTGGACCAGCAGATCACTGCCGCCGCTGTTTTGCTGGCACGGACAGAACACAAATATTTTGTTGGCTGGTCTTTGCTCCTCTTTCTTGAACAAAGTTAAGACCAAACTCAGTCGGAGTCACGTCTCCAAACCTGAAATCTTAGCCACTAATGGACATGGTCCTACAGAATTAGCCACCCTCCAGCCCCTCCCCCCTCCAACTATCAGGGACAGAAGGGAGGGTTCCATTACATGCCACAGAACAGAACTCATCATTTGAGCTCTCATCCCTGCTGGTATTCATTTAGGCCTCGTCTCCCTCACTCTGCACTACACAGTCCGTAAAATCCCCTCTCTTACCCTAAACCTTTCAGCAGTGGCCCAAAGCCCAGAGGTTTGGAAGTAGGACCAACGGTGACCTGTCTCCCAAGCCTTCCTCTTACAGGCACCAGCTCATCTGGCCACATGGCCAATACTGAAGCGTGTCTTCCAGGGTGTAATCAGAGCCAAGGATTTTGAGCTCCTGCCTTCCGATCTCTTGGTCTTCAGAACATCCTGACCCAGGGCAGGAGCTCACTAAACCAGCCACCTGAGCTAATGAACAGGCTGGACTCTGTTGGCTGGAAGGGGGAGATGCGGGAGGGAGAGCAGGAAGCAGTTTAGTCCTGACCATTAGTATTCACAACTCCGAGAAAGCAGCCATAGAGAGTCCCTCTTGGGGGAGCCTCCAGGGAGCACTGCTGTCTAACCTGCAAAAATAGAAAAATAATTTTCTTTTCAAAACGCCACACTACCCAAGTGATTTGCTAATGGGTTCTGGCAGCCTTTGTATTAGACTGAGAAGCCATTCAGACCACCACTGACAATGTCAAACTTATAAATTGCTCTTGTTAAAAACCTGCATATCAAAATTAAATAGGAAACACCTGGTAAGCTGCCCCCCCCTTCCCCCCACCACCACAGAGAAGGCCAGGAGGGCCACTAGGTGGTCAGAGAAACGTGGCCAAGCAACAGGCCTTCCTCTAGAATGCCCAGAGACTTTCTGAAGTCACTGGAGGCAGCAGCGGGAGATGGGGGCAGGAGCCTGGAGGACTTTGGACTTTGGGTCGAATCCAACACAGAGGTGCAGGTGGGTTTTTTTTTTCTTTTTGTCAACCATTAAAAATCCACAGTTTTTGTTTTGCTGGAAAATTGGAAGACCTGGCCACACTGACCCACATTCTCTCATGGCAACAGTCAACTAGAACAACTGTGCTCTTTAGATAAGCTCTTTACTTTTCATTTTACCAACAATTGCTTTCCTTTTGGCCTCTTCACTCTTCTGCCTTACCTGCTTGGCCCCCCACTGGTGTGTG
>CM053572.1:88531999-88657254 GCA_028646485.1 Cryptoprocta ferox
ACCCCCTTCTTCCCCACCCCCTTCTTCCCCACCCCCTTCTTCCCCACCCCCTTCTTCCCCACCCCCTTCTTCCCCACCCCCTTCTTCCCCACCCCCTTCTTCCCCACCCCCTTCTTCCCCACCCCCTTCTTCCCCACCCCCTTCTTCCCATGCTTCTTTCTCCTCTCCTTTCTCTCCTTCTTCTTTCTCCTCCCTTCCTTCTTCCTTCTCTTTGCTTTTCTCCTGCTCCCCACAAAGTTGGCCCTCAGACCCCCCGAGACTGCAGGGGAAATATTTGAAAGAACTTCTGGACTGAGGGGGCCAGGGGAGCATGCAGCCACTTGGGGGAAGTAATGCCAGATGTGTTGTCGGTGCTAACAATCGGCCTGAAATGTAAACGTGTGCCGAGCTCCAGTAATAAAGCCCTTACAGCTGGAGGGCTGGCAATGCCAGAAGGAGGGAGAAATGAGGCCTTGCTTCTTAACCAGAGATGGATCAAAATCTGGTCTTTGCATATATTTATGCCTCCACCATCCCTTTTTGCTTTTGCAGAAAGGTGATCCATCTTCCCCCAAGTTTATTAGAGGCGGTTTTCCAACACTGCTTATAAAATATTACAGGCAGCCCCATGATTCATGGCCTCATTTATAACCCAGAGCACTTGGGAAATTTGGGGGAATATTTCTCATTAAATCTATTTCCCAACTCTTTGGAGCTTCCTCCACCTCCCCCCAAAATACCAGGAAATTCAAGACCAGTTTGAGCAGCAGGGCAAGGTGGATCTCCTGGTGTTGAACCCAGAAGACTGCGATGAGGGAGATAACACTGTGATCTTCCAACTGGGTTTCTCAGGGCTGTGTGGTGTATTTTGCACATCCATAAAAGCCCTGTGCACCTAAGCACTACATCATGGTTCTGTTTACTCCTGCCTCTGCATCTTTCTTTAGCAGAGGTGTCTCTCCATGAGATGGTTTTGTAAGGGTAGAGAGAATGAGTGACCTGTCAGGCCAGGGGTCACACTATTGGTCAGTAGGAACCCTTATTATAAATTCCCTTCTATAAGGAATAAACTGGACCTCATGCCTTGGACTTTGCTATCAAATGGTACAGCTCCTTACAATGGCTTTTTTTATTTTTTCTTAATAATAAGCATTGTTTATAGCTAGTAATCAATTTCTTTAACCACTGTCAGCTTAACTCACTCTACCTTAAACACTAGACTAGGTGTCTGTAAGGCTTTCATGAGAAATTTTACACCTTGACCGTTATTTTTAAAAAAGTTTTAATAATTTTTTGAAAAGTGGTACTATTTTCTTGCTGTATCTTGGCAGTGAGGAAACTCAGAGCTCTTCTCTTTCACACCAATATCTGTCCCTATCTAATATTCTGTCCTGGGGCCAATTTTTCTCTTGGTGATGGCCATCCCTTGTGATAAGGGATAGAACCAAACTTTTACAACATTTTCCCTTCCTGCTACCCATGATTTAGATGTGCCACGGTCTACACCTATAGGATGCAGCATAAATCCATGAAGTTAGGAAAAAGAAACAAACTTGGTGGTTTTTATATTTATATATTGGGTTGCAAAGGTTAATAGTCAACTTATGGAAATCAGCTCTGTGCTGAACATCAACAGGCAGATAAATCATTTAAATATTGGGCAATTTCACCTGCCATTATGGTCAATGTATGCCCAGGGAGACCCTGAGATAGAAAACATGAATCTGTTTCTTACCGCCATCCCACACATCTATGTGTGGTAGTGTTTTGAGACCTGATTGTTGTAAAATAGGTCATTTATCATATTCTATAACTAAAATTGACAAAGTATGGCCTGAGAAATTGGCTAAAGGGGCAAGTTTGGCCCACTGCCTTTTTTTGTAAATAAAGTTTTATTGGAACACAGCCATGCTCATGTATTTGTCTTTGGCTGCTTTTTTTGCTACAAAAGCAGAACTATTGTGTAGTTGTGACAGAGACTATGTGACCAACAAAGCCTAAGATATTAACCTTATGGCCCTTTAAAAAAATTCTGAACAATTACATATTACTGTACAGAGATGGGTACTCAGAGCCATCCAATGTGGTGTTTCATGGTTGATTTAAGGGCTTTTTAAGGGAAGTTTTAACTAGCTGTGACTTTGCCTCACACACTGGCTTCTGTTTGTTATTCCAGCAAAGATTCCCCTCTACTATGGGCACTCTGCTGTTGGGTTTTGTTTTTTAAACCCAATCCAGCCAGCCATTTTTGTCCTTGTGTGTGTAGAGCCATGGCACTTACTTTTGGAGGATTCTGAAAGGAAACCTTCTCTGGAGGATGGGCTGGCTATAACAAGATCAAGAACATCCCTGTGATGTGTTTTAGGGACTGGGGTTTCACAGAGCCACATGTGGGGGACACACTACAGATAGGAGCCTCCAAGGATGAACTGATGGTTTCTCTCTGTGGCATTTCTCCTAAAATGTTTGCAGATGCTGAATGATCCCCATAACTGCCTGGATTTGCTGTGGCCTGTGCTCTGGGGACACATTATTGGGAGGGAATTTAGCTTACCCCAACCCAGTCAGGTTTGCTGAGAGTTAAAAGCAAGGCTGCAGAGCCTTGGAACTCCTGCAGGTGAAGAGAATCTCACAGGTCAGCTTGCTGACCAGGGGCTTCTAGTCCCAATCATCGGAATCTCCAAAAATGCTCATTAAAAATACAGATGCTTGGGTGTTACCCCAGGAAGTGCTGATCTCGGGGATGTTGGATGGGGATAGGCATCGGTGTTGACAAGCTCTACCACTGAGTCTGAAGAACAGCCAGGTGTGGGAGCTGCTAATCTAGTCCACACGCCTCCTTTGAGAGTTCAGGAAGATGACGCAAATATGTCCCAGCAGGTAACCAGCCAGGACCAAATCCTAGAGGCCTTGAGTCCCTACTAGTGCTTTCCCAACCAATGTTACCAGAGCTTGGGGTTTTCACAAAGATGCCTTTGAGGCTACCCTGGGGAAAGAATGACAGCCAGGGGGTAGTCCAAAGAACAGGGCTCTGGCTTGTCCATGTTCAACCAGACTCACTTCACTCACATGTTTTACATATTAAGCTCATGTTAGATTTTGTTTCTAGAGCAAGAACAGGCAGGAAAAAAGTATCTGCTAATGGAGGGCCAAAAAAAAAAAGGAAAGTCTCAGCCTTGCATCTTGTAGCAAATCAATCTACCTTTTCTACTAGATTCTCCTTTTCTGAAAAATCTCAAGGGAGGCTTTACCACCTAAACCTGCAAAGTGTCACAAGTCCTTATGATCAGTTCTCTCAGAAGCGGAGAGAAAGCTGCTCTCTGCTCTCCATGGATCCCAGATCTGAACTGATTTGTACCTAAAGCCCACTTACTCCAAACTGAGCCCCTTCCTACTCTTTCTCCTCTAGACCCAGAAAATGGCTCACCTGAGCGTCACAACTACAAGTCAAATAGTGTTTGAGCACCTTCCATGTGCCAGACACTGTGTAAGGCTCTGGTCCAGGCAGGCTTGCTGCTTGGGTGCACCATCTGGGCTGGGGAGAAGACAAAAAGAGGAATGTGTCCCTCCATACCCTTCCACAGGCAGCAGTTTCCTCCCCTACTTTTCCTTCAAGATGATGCAAACTACCTTTCAGGTTCCTTACCTATTGCTCAGGCCTTGGGTCCTCACCCTGCCTCAGGCCCTGGCTACAGGGCACATGCTTCAAAAAGGATTTCACCAAACTCAGCAAACTATGCAGAGAAACTGGCCCTGGATGGCTATGCTAGTAGTGCTGGAGTTTTACTCAGCCTGGACAGGCAGTGGTCCTGCTCCTTCCCTGAGCAGGGATGCAGGGCACAGATGATCAGGGCACCCCAGTCTGGTTTTCCTTTCATGCCACCTCTTTGAGTTTCAGTCTTATACAGCATCTCTGCCCTGCCACCTCCTGGCCAAAATAAGTAGCGAGCAGGGGCCTGTGGGAGCAAAGCCCTGCCGCCCAGGCTGCAGGCTGCAGCTGCTCCCGCAGCTCCTGAGGGACCCAGGGAACATCCGGGAGAGCAGTCTGCGGAGACAACACCCACAGGCCATGGACAGGTGATGAGCAGACACCAGCCCAAACACTCCCCCAGAAAATGGTCCCGGCAGAGGCAAGGGTCTGTTTTCTCTCTCGTTGCCTTTCTTTCAGCCTTTCAGCTTCTCTTTCCCCTGGTGTCTGTTTAGATGTTTAAATGCTTGCATATTTCTGTGTGTGTATGCGTGTGTATGTTTAGGGTCTAATTCTCTGTGCGGTATATGTTCCTTGCTTCCATAGATAATGTCTATTCTCTGTATAGTACAGGTGAAAACAAGGGGAACAGCCCGGTGAATATGAATAAGACGGTAGTGAGGGACATAATATGACACCCAGCACATTTACCATTTGTTTGTGAAACTTTTCTCTTTTGAGGGAAGGACTTAGCTCATTTTTAGTTCTAGAAACAGCTACTCTATCATCAGATGGTGCTGACAAGACTTCATGAATGGAGATGTGTTTAGGGGGTGAGGAAACCTGCTATATATTCCGTTAGGTCAGATTAGAGCCACCTTCCCTAAATGCTGATCACTGAACCAAAGGCTGGAGGAGTGTGAGGGTGAGGACCAGGCCAGGGGGAAGCCATGCAGTCTGTGTAGTACTTCCCAGCAAGCTGCAGGGAGTTTGCTGACTGACAAGCCCTAGATGCCCAGCCCCTGATGATTCAGGGTCTGTGTGTCTGCAAGTCAGCCTGAAACCTGCAGAAGATGCTGGAGCCTGGCGGTCCCTGCCATCACCCAGCGTCTCCCCTGGATGTCACTGTTGTGCTATGTAAGCAATGCTGGGAGCACTTATGGGACCATAGAAAACCCTCCCGGGCAGTGCCTGCCCCTTGGGACTGGAGAAGACCCAGTAGAAAAAGGTAGGGCCAGGCCTATTTGCAGGCTTTTGGGAGATTGGGGTTCAGTGTCTCCCAACCGAATGGTGCCCGTAATAGCAGCTGCAGGTGATGGCAACCGTGGGTCCTGAGGCAGAACAGAATCTTCAGTACAAAGAGGCTTCGATGGCAAAGAAAACTGGGGTCAGCTGAGCCCCACTTCCACCAAGGCTCTTGGGCCCGTCTGTGGTTGGAAGCATTGAGAGAGGGTTCCAAGCCAGTGTGGTTGGTAGTTAAGAACATGGACGTGAGTCCAAATCCCAGCCTCACTATCAACAGGCCAGTGACTTTGGGGAAATTGTCTCACATCTCAGAGCCTCTGTTTCCTCACCTGCATTAAATGGGACTGCCTCATAGCATCATCGTAAGAAGTAAATGGGCATAATACACATGAAACTTCTACATAGAGGACAGCTGTTATAGCAAGGGATTTAGAAAGAGTACACCAAGAACCTCCCAACCCTTAGCCTGGGAGGACAGTTTTGTGTCTGATCCAATCAGGAAAATTAGCACCAGCTCAGAGATTAGAACAAATCAAGAGATTTGGCCCAGGCCTAATAGAGCAAGTGTCCTCTTTTTTCTTTACTTGGTTTTGAGTTTCCCTAAAATCCTGGCTGCCTCTTCACAGAGCCTCATATGCATGTGTTTTGATCTGTGTGTTGAGAGAAAGCACAGGAGTTTACCCCTAAAGCAGTCAAAGGACTTTTTTTCTGTATCAGTGCTGATATATTTGGAATAACCAGACTTAGGACATATTAAAAGTCAAGCATGTGCAGAGAGCTCCAGGCAGGGTCTCCTGTGGTGACGAGCGAGAAGAGGCATAGACCCTCTGCGGTGCGGCCAGGCCAGAATGTGTCAGCTCTCCCTAGTCCTAATAGTGCAATCCAATCAAGAAACCTGTGATGATCTGCTGATTTCCTTCCCTGGAATGAGATTTCATGCTATATAAAGTACTGAAACAACTCCTTAATAGGAATCAGTGTGGTGTGGCTTTGGGTGGCATGGGCTGGTTTTACTACAAAGGTCTCACTCTGTTTATGGAAGTTGCCAGTTTCACCAGGGTTCTGTTCACTTTGCACAAGTTAAGCATCAGCGTTGAGGATCTGAGCTGGAGAGGTACATCTGTGGAGGGCCATTTCTTTCCTCCTTCACCCTCCTTTCCTCCAGTAGCATAGGGCTGTCCCAGTTGGGGTTCTGACGCTCCTGCTTCACTTGCATCTTCCTCTAAGTATTAAAATGGACCACCACTCTCAGCTCAAGGTAACTGAAGGATACAAGTGAGAGACCCATTTGATGTGGAAGAACCATCATTTCTCCTTACAAAATAACTTGGGAAATGGCCAGTCCAGACTTGCTAACAACTTCTACCCATAGACAAGGAACAAACTAGGAGATGGAAGGCGCCCTTTTGTTTTATTGTGCATTTGAATTTTCTGTGTTTAGGGAACCCTTTTGACATCCTAATTTCACAATCACTGACTCAACTCGAACTTCATCTTTCAGAACATTTTGAGCCTAGTGCCTCCAAAAGAAGCTTTGCATCTTGGTGTCTGAAGGGTAATGGAGAGAGCAGAGGCGAATATGGCATGCTTCGATGAGGGGAAGGTAAATTAGAAAAAGAGGAGGGAAGCCATGCCCGAGCAGCTACAAAATTGTTCAAAACCATTTTCTCAACTGGGTTAATTGTCTTCCCTATGGTGCAGAGACACCTACGCCTTGCAAAATCTGCATTTCTTTATTGCAAGGAGCAGCCTATTAAAGAGAGACAGATAGTCTACCAGGCACAGCTGACTCTGCCCCTCTCAGCTTTCCCTCTCTCCCACTTCTTTCTTGCTAACACCCTTGCCCCTCAAGGCAGAGCTCATACAACTCTCTCCCCCTTGGCATCCACTTTATCAGTAGGAAGAGTTGTCAGTGATAGAAGGGGGTAGGCAGCCTCAAACCAGCTCTGCTTGCAGAGTAGGAATAATTACAAAATCTCAGGCCGTTATCCAATTACTTTGACATGTGGCCATTCTAGGGAGTTCTAACTGGATTAAGTTCATTATAAAAAGATTAGTCCTAGGATGGGGACTGTGCATAACAAAGCGAACCTTCAGAATGCGTGCTGCTGAGCCACCAAGGACTTTGGGGGTAAAACCGAGTGAATGGCTTTGTTTATTGAATTACTGTTTAGGGATTTGCCAAGGAGTTTTGTTCAGATAGAGTTTGTGGCTTAAAGCAATGGTCAGCAGTTTTCTGTTTGTTTTCCTTTTTTCAACAGCATTCTTCAATGCCATTAGAGCTATTGTTAAAGTGCTAATCCAAGATGTTTGTCCCCAATGTTTTATATGAGCATGGAGGTGAGATTATTGAGCTAAATGGGTCTGAGCCACACAGAGCTTATATATTATTCATAAACTGTGTATATGTGCACATGGAGAGAGTGTGCCTATATGATACCTTGTATTTGCATAATGCTTTAAAGCAGTGCACAGCACCTGCACGTTTCTCATTTGATCCACACAGCAGTGCTTTGGAGTAAATGGTCATTATTATAACAATTGTACATATAATAAAACTGAGACTCTGAGAGGTTAATCTGTGGTCATCCAGCTCCATAGTCCCAGGACTGAGATTACGACTCCGATCTGCTGCTCCTGGCTTAGCATTGCACAAACACATGGGAACTCAGTTTATATGTCTATTTTATTTTTTTTAATGTTTCTTTATTTTTGAGAGAAAGAGAAAGAGTGTGAGCAGGAGAGAGGCAGAGAGAGAGGAAGATACAGAATCCAAAGCAGGCTCCAGGTTCCAAGCTGTCAGCACAGAGCCTGATGCCGGGCTTGAACTCATGAACTGCGAAATCATGACCTGAGCCAAAGTCAGGCACTTAATTGGCTGAGCCACCCAGCTGCCGCTATATATCTGTTTTAAGCACATAGTATGTGTTCAGCTAATGGCAGTGGAATATTTGGATTAGCCAAGTTGATTGAGATCAGTTTTCTTCCTCTATTTCCTGTGAGAATTATAGCAGATATCAGTTGTTTTTTTTTTTTAGCAGATACCAGTTTTAAATAGCTAACTGTAATTGTAAAAACTTTTTCTTTCTTCTGAGCTCAAGAAAATTTTGTATGCAGAAAACATCGTGGAACTATTCTTTGGGGGTCACCCCACACCCTTCTTCTGGTATATTTCCTAAAGTCTGTCTTCCTTTAAGGAAATTGGTCATCACTTCATCTTCCTAGAATAAATGCCCAAGCCCCATCTGAAGATCCGATCCTGAGTTTTGACACACAGATGTTAGGGTCAGTGGAAAGATACAAATTACCAGCCAATCCCTTATAATTTCACTTAGCATGACTTAGTTGTTGAGGTTCCATACCCTTCTGGGTGAACAGATGAGATTTAAAACTCTAGGTAGGTCAAGAGAAGACCCCAACAAATGTGGATCAGCAGTGTTCCATGTCCTCCTCCCAAGCCCACTGTGGACACTTCCAATGGATTATCACACACTTCTCTACTTAGCATGGACTTGCGCTTCCAACACCTCTCAGAAGTCAGGAGTTGGCTAGCAAGATGGCATCTATTTACCGCCTCCATCCTAGACTTTGGTGCCCCACAGAACTCCCGAGGCCTTGAGAAGCTCCAGCAGACCAGCCCATCAGCCTCTCTATGTCTGATATCATCTTTATGGCCTCATTTCATGATGAGCAATTGGAGACACCCAGGGAAGGTCAAAGAGAATGTGAAATATCAAAAGCCTTTAGATTTAGGTAGTAAATATATTCAGAGTACAATTACAGCATAAATTAGGGCAGAAGTTAATGTGCCAGAAAGGAAAGTTTGTGCATAAGCAGAAATCTAGATTGCTGCAGACCAGTAATTCTATATATCCCCCCTCCCAAAAGGAAATACACATAGATACAATATGTTGTATAAGTTTTTACTCCCTAAGCACATCTAGCTTATAGACCAAGGTTATAAAAATAAATAAATAAATAAGCAAAACCAATATAGACTGTTGAAGTTTATAGTCAGGATTCTCATTTGCAAATAATAGAACCCAAATTCAAAATGGTGCTTAAAAAAACAAGGAAACTTATTGGTTCATAAAACTCAAGATTTAAGGGCTTCAGACGAGACTGGACCTAGTGGTTCAATAATGTCATTGGGACTTTTTATATGTGGTAGCTCCCAGCATTTCCACACTTAACTCTTCAGCATGGAGTTTGGCAGAAAATGAAGCCTTGTGGTTTTTTGTTTTGTCCCACCCCCTCCAATAGTTCCTGTAAAAGTTCTGGAACTTATTCTGATTGGATCTGGCTTGGTCATGTGACCACCTCTGAGCCAATCACTGTTGCCAGGGGATGTACTATTCACATTGGCCAGGCCTGAGTCATGTGGTGCCTCTGAAGACTAGCCCTACTACCTCCTCCACCCCTAACACATGCACACCAACTACTTACACTGAAAATGACAGAGATATGGTGACTGGAGGGGAAGCTCAGTTCATTGCTTGCTGTGTACCAGGTCCAGTGCTAGATGCAAAAAGAAGACTTTACCAATAGGTCTGAAGCTTAGCAGCTTGCAGGCTCTTTTCATACAAATAATCTTATTTGACCCTGACAAACACAAGATAGATGTTTTTATTCTTACCTTTGTACAGATGAGGAAAGTTATGTTCAGAGGGGTTCGGTAACCCACTCCAGTAGCCCTGGCACTTGACCTTCCAATATATCTGATTCCAAATTCTGTTGCATATCTGTGATCCCTGTTTCTGTATAGGTGACAATATGAATATGAAAATTTGAAATTTCTCACTCATTTACCTGAAGGAGGCAAATCAGAAACAGGATTTCCATTTCTCCACTTAGGAACAAGCCTTGAACCCCAAATTTATATGGAGAACTGCATTCTCCTCTGTTCATCAGCACTTAGGGACAATGTTTAAACAATATCAGCTTTTGTTTATTGAGCACTTACTATATGCCAGGTACTATGTAAGCACTTAAAAAAGAATATCCAATTTAATGATAAAAACACCATGGACTAGCACTTCTTATTCCTATTAGACAGCTGAGAAAAGCAAGTCTCGGAAGGATGAAATGACCTAACCTAGGTAGTGTGTGGAACCAGAATTTGAACTTCACTCTGTTCTTCCTACCGAGAAATGAATGAGTCCAATGTCTTTGCTTTCAGTCACTGACTGATAAGAGTTCATTAGAA
Source organism: Cryptoprocta ferox (assembly GCA_028646485.1). Classification (NCBI taxonomy): domain Eukaryota; kingdom Metazoa; phylum Chordata; class Mammalia; order Carnivora; family Eupleridae; genus Cryptoprocta; species Cryptoprocta ferox. The sequence continues at coordinate 88,542,118 of CM053572.1, forward strand.
AACTGGGTAGAAATGGGAGATGAGAAAGACATCAATCATAAACTTTGAGGGTGGGGGCAGGAAAAAAAATGGAAGAATATTAGATTGTAAGTGAATTCCTGGTGATTCAAAAGGCCTCAAACCAAAATAATGAGAAATAAGCAGGGAAACTACAGGGCAAAACAAGAATATTATCTTTCAAGGACTTCTAAAAGTTAAAACGGACTAGGTTTTAATTGTCCAACCCCTGTGGGCCTGTTTGCTTTCTGTAGGAAAGTCTTGTGTTTCACTTGCTCCTATAACTCACTCAAGAACGACAATAGTCGCTGGGGGATCCTGAGTGGTTCCATCTGGAGATAAGGGCAGACCAGCCAGAGCTTCGCCAAAACAGCATATACGCTCCTCTTCACAACCCCATTCTTTGCTGTGTCTGTTTGCTGCAAAACCCGTATTTCCACATCGTTTATACTTTTCAGGGTGCATGTCTCATGACAACTCTGGCACCTTTCAATTTATTAGGCTTATTAGCAAATAAAACTGTCCTGAAAAGCCCAGATTTGATATCTGGAAGATTCATTTCAGGATAGATTTAATACAACCTGCCTCGTAGTTTATTTCACATCTCCAGATTGGAACTAAATCACCCTCGTCTTGTTGATTCCCTTAATATGACGGTCGGTGTTTGCAAAATAGACCAGGCTGTAAAAGAATCCAAAGACTCCACTGCTTCCTTTTTTTTTTTTTAAACAGAGATGATAAAAATACTTTATAATTTATATATCTAGGAGATTCTGAGGGTTTTTTTTTTTCCTTCTTTGCTATCAGTGATGGTGTTTGAATATAAAGAGTGGTAAATATATTCAAGGATGTGGTCCTTCTTAACTGTTGATTTACAGCAGTGGGAAATCACCTACTTTGTCTGGAATCACCACTCTGCATGAAGCACCAGTGACATCTGGCATTCAATATGAGTGAACCTATAGAAGCAGCATCCAGAAACGTTCCATCATTTAAGTCTCCTTGTTCTTAAGCCCTGGGCAACAGCATACTTCTTCAAGATGAAGACTTGAACAGAACAAACCTGTTATTACCAAACCAGCCAATGGCACTTACCAAGGGCTATTACCCTCTGTTAGCGTTTATCACCCGCATCTCATTTGACACTTATCATTTATTGCCTGACAGTTTTATTTAGCTTTTATCCTCCTCTACTGTATTCCCATCTGCTGAGGACATAGGCCCCAGAGTTAGCCCAATCCAGTGTATATCCCATCTCTGCCACTTCATACCTGGGTAACCATGGCTATTTTAGCCCTGTATCTCAGTTTGCTCATTTGTAAAAATAGGATGATGGGATTAAACTAAGTAATGTATGAAACCTCTCTAACAGAGTGCCAAGCACATGGAAAGTGCTTAATAAATGGTAGCTGTTATTATGATGATTAATATAGAAGCAATAATACTAATAGCATTAAAACATGGTGTTAAATGTTACTTTCCATTTTGTATATGAGAGTGCCTTACATAAAAGTAGATAATGTGCTTCTGTAAAACATCTTGATTATAGAACACTTACGAAAAAAGATCCATTTCACTAAATTTTATTTGTATAGATATATAAAATGTCCTTAAGTAAAAGAGTGGAGATGCTAGCAGCTTACTTTATAATAGAACACTTGAAACTGTCCAGTGTGCTTTGAATGTTGGGTTTTTCTGTCCACCTAAGTCTCCCTCTAGCTAGTCTGCTTTCGTAAATTGTTGAGTCAAGCCTTCTTTCATAGAATATACATGGATCACCTCAAGCCTTTCTGAATTAGCACAAATTCCAAATTTCTGAAGTATGAGAATCCACAAGCTTTACTGTATTCCTAGGGTATACTATACTCATCAGACCACAGTTCTAACTGGAATTCCTGAGCCAGATACACCTCTGTGCTCTTGCCTGGAGCACAGTAAATACATAGTAAATCAGAGGCCTGGTGACAGTGGCCTCCCATGGCAAAATGTGCCCAAGTACAGCAGTAGCACCTGAACACCTCCACTCATCAATCCCACCCTTCACCTGCAACAGCTCCAGACTCTCTTAGGCCCAGGTGCCTCCATCTGGCTTGCTGCTGCTTTGCCTGCCTTGAGTTCTCCTTTATTCTGTATTTGTGGTTCTTTGCATACCTTCCCCTCAGTGTTCATTCCTGTGTTGTTTATAGGGTTTCATATATCCAGCGAAGACCTTTTTTCATGTCATTTGTCCTACAGTGGATCTAGAAGTGTGTCATGTCTTCCATTTTGGTTTGTTTTCTTTTAATGTTTATTTATTGAGCATGTACCCACACACAAGTTGGGGAGGAGCAGAGAGAGGGAGAGAGAAAGAGAGAGAATCCCACACAAGCACACAGGGCTCGATCTCAGGAACCTTTAGATCATGACCTGAGCCTAAATCAAGAGTCAGATGCTTAACTGACTGAGCCACCCAGGTGCCCCTCAGGTCTTCCATTTTGAACAAGTATTTCTGTCTTATCAATGGGGGTAGATTGGCCTCTGCTACAATTATATACAAAAGTGGTAAAACAGAATAGAGGAGATTAAAAATTAAATTATTGATTTTAAAGCCCTGGCATTTAAAGGTATTTAATAAATGATCTGAAAGGGTTCTTCTAAATTATGATGCTCAGATATCAAGGTTTATTCTAGAATACACAATATCTTCATTAGCATCACAATCATGCCACCATGTATTTGTCACTAGGTACAAAAGACAATGTGCTAAGCACTTATATGCATTTCTCATCTATTTCCTGTTTAAATGCCCCTTTCTTTCACACTCTAATGTCTTGCACTAGAACAAAACATTCTCTATAAAAGTTAGGTGCTAAGATCCATCCGTTATAGCAGTAAAAGCCAGTTGGAATTTTTAGATGCTTTTTTGTCTAGTGTTTAGCCAGCACACACTTCATGTTCTCTCACATGGACAGAATTGAAGCAAATTGTATGAATTAGAAGAAGTTCACCCTTCCTCCAAGTAGTTTACTCCTACATGACAGAATATTGTTATGATGTATTGGTTTGTTAGGACAAGGATTTTATGGCCATATTCTGGGGAGGAAAATATATTAACTCCACAGATATACAGTGTCTGCCTTGCAGATGGACCCCCTAGGATTATGACCATAGTGTATACTTGTGTTCCGGAAGTCAGAAGTTCCAGCTAAGATATTTCAGGAGCTTTAGTGTGGATCTGATGGCTTGCACTGGGAAAAATTACTAGTGATGATTATCACTACTATCGTTTATTAGTGTTGTATCCTGGGTACTGTGTTAGACACCATACTTCATTTTACTTCTTAAAAAAAATACAAGGTAGCTGTTGATGTCTATGAGTCAGAAAAGGGAACTAAGGTGCATGAAGGGCTACATGACAAACCCAAGGTCCTATAGCTAGGGAGTAGCCAATCCAGGGTCCTCACCCATGTCTCTTCCTCCTCAACTCCAGTGGTTTCCAGTGTCCCCAGCTCAGAGAATACCAGAACCTCCCATCCAGCTGTTAAGGCTGGTGCCATGTTGGATACCACCTCCTTCGTTCCCCACCCACCACCTCATCAGTCTAGTTGATTTTACCTCCGGAACATGTAATCGACCCACTTCATCTTTTCCCACTGCTTGCACTCAAGGTCAGATGGCCACCACTTTTTTTCCTAGAGTGCTACCTCCTAAATGGTGTCTTTTCATGCATGTTTCTCCCTGTTCAACTCCTTCTCCACGGAATTGGTGTCTCTTCCAAAATACATATCTGATCCCCTCACTGCCCTGCTTAAAATACTTAAATAATTTTCCCCATTCTCTTAGGGTAGAAATGAAAATCCTCCCACATGACCTATAGGGACCCTATATGGCTTCACCCAGTGTCGTCACCACACTCTGCCTCAGCCCCTGTGCTCCAGACATACTAGCCTTTTCCATGTCCCTCATTGTGTTGGACTCCTTCCTACACCAAGGCCTCATTTGAGCTTTCCCCAATCCCCTGACTCTACCTGGTTTAGTCCTACTCACTCTTTAAACCACAGCTTAGATGTCCCTTCCTCCAGGAAGACTTCTCTGACTGCACCCTCACCCCCCTATATACCTCTGTGTATGATCAACTCTCTTCCGTAACACTAAGGCCAGTTATAATTAAAGAGCCTAAAGAGCCACTTGTGCAGTTGTTTAGGTACCACCTCCAAAATGGGAAGCTCCAGGAGAATAGGGATTACCTTTTAATCTTCACAACTGTGGCCCCAGTTCCTAGCACAGGACAAGACCTAGTAGGTGCTCAATAATTATAGGATGATTAACTAAATGAGCTACTGATTCCAAAGCCCCCTCGTTTTGCTGACCACCACCTTACATCCATTAAGGATCAGCATCGATGTATCCCCTTCCCTGTGAACAGGGCATTACAGGAAGTCAAATGACCTGGAAAGGTGTGTGCTTGTTATGCTGGCATGATCTAGGCCTTCATCGAGTTAATTTTCTCCCTTCTGTGGGCATTTATTCTTTCAGGGTAGAGACCATGGTTTGGGAGGTCTCTAACCACTTGCTTTGAGTGGAAAAGCTGTGGTCCAGGAAGGGCATGGGAATGAGCTGGCCCCATCTTTGGTCTTGGACTAATGATTGTTGATTTCCCATCCACAAGTAATGGGATCCAAGTACCTTAGTGCCAAGGGGCAGATTTCTTGAGAATCTTTTTGTTCCGTTTCACTAACTTCACATCCATGTGGTCCTCCCTAGGCTAAGCATCCCTAATTGCATAGGGAAAACTAATTATAACTATGGGATTCCAGAGCCTTTATTTTCTAGGCCAGGTTCAGTTCATTGTTTGAAATTTCCTTTCAGTTTGATACGTTTTCTTAGTTGCCAAATATAAACAGATTTGCTTCTTTAATGTTTGCCATCTTGGAAAGAATATTCTTTAAACAAAAATCAGACACAAATACAAAGGATGATTCTCAAAGAAACCACACCACAGGGTCTGTGAGGGCTGTGATGGGATTTCTCTGAATTTCTCCAGGGCCCTGGGAGCTCAGAACAGAATGTAGTGATTTGTGCTGAAGCTCTCTTTCCTTGCTATTCATTGTAACCCTATACATCTCTATTTATGAAAACGCCATGAAAGCTGAAATGCTCTCAAACTTCCCTTTTGGCCAGGAGTTAGAAATATGTGTAGACCCAACAGGCTTTTCCATTTAAAAAGATCGTTTCATCAGTATGGCACCGGAACAAAAGAATGGTCAATCAACAGATACTTCTTAAGGTGCTATGGGAGAATTAGAACAAAGGGATGAACAAACATGCCAGAACAACAGTGTAGAGGCTACACCCCCGACCTTGAGGAAAGTCCTCTCTGGTTGTGGAGATGAGAGGGAATCTAGTGCTAACTAGAGAAGGAACAATCATCCTTGTAGACTGATGAAGTCAGGAAAGGTTTCCTGGAGGATGTGTGGCCAGAGAGGCCCTCAGTGCACAGGGAGGTGTCTCTGATTTCAGGGAGAAGATGACCTGCAACTGAATCCTGACTTTATTACATTTAACAGGTAAACTTGGACCACTTAGCTACCCTCTCTGAGGTAAATTTTCATCTGCAAAATGATGGCAAGACTTACCTTATAAGGTTATTCTTGTTGTTTTGTATTTACAGATCTATGAGAAAATGTACATAAGGCATTAGCCTAATGCCTGGCCCACAATAAGTGCTCAAAAGTAATTAGTCATTTGTTGTTGTTATTGTTGTTTTAGTTCCCAAACAGGCTCTCTTTCCTCTCCCTTTGCACAAGCTCTCTGCCCTCCTAAACTACTCTTGCCCTGTCTCAAAGGCTTCCTTCACTCTCCTTTCCCGACTGAACTTGAATGTCATTTCTAGCAGGAAGTCTCTCCTTTATCCTCTGTGGCTCTGGTAGCCTCACACCTTTGTGGTTATCACAATGTAATATCAGCCTGACCTCTGCTGAAGGCAGACACTGTCACACTGACCTCCATTTCTTCCCACATAGGTTCAATAGTTACTAGTTGAATGAATGAATGAGCAAATGGACTACTTCTCTCCTGTAATTTTGCTCTATGCAAAGAAAATGTGAATCTGGAAGTGATCATCTAAAGACTGACTAAGGTAGAATCCCAACAAGTGGGAAGGGAAACCAGGCTTGAGTGCCTCAAAATCAATAGTCTGTCAGCTCTCCAGCTTCCTTCCTTAAGCAGGACCTTCCCATAGGTTAATTGCCCCTTTGGGAGCTCCTGGTGAGTGATTATCACCCTGCCAACTGCCAGTGGGCCTTGTCCATTTTGGCAAATGCATCTCTTTAGAGGATGACCTAACCGAAGTCCTGGTGGGTTTCCAGGAGGCAAATTGACCCCATTGTGTCCTCGGAGTGCTGCAGGTCACATATTTGCAGACTCCAGAGCCACTGCTGCCTGGTGCAGAGGAACGTGAGCCCCCTGTCCGAAAGGGAGAAGATGGAGCAAGTGGCAACCTTCTCAGCACACCCCATAAACACGGTCCGAATAACAAATGATGAATTCCTCCTTGTCTCTCACTGCTCTGTGTGCTGTTCACCTTATCCCAGTCAGGTTCATCCTCTTAAAATATCTCTGTTCTCATGTCTGCCTTCTGCTGGATGACCTTCCTTCCCTCCCCATTGCTTCTTCCATAAAATTCAAACTCTCCTGTTGGGCCTTTGATGACCTGGTTCTGGCCCCAGATGATCCTAGTCCTTTTTCTTTCTCTGTACCCACATCCATGCTTTGGAGCCAGAAGCCCTGGCCCAAGTCCGGACTCCTTCACTTACTAATGGTGCTCTCTAGGGGAAGGGACCCTGCTCTTTAGAGCTTCAATGTCCTCATCCCTAAAAAGGGATTGCCTCCTCTACCAATTACAAGAATTAGCAGAGACACTGGTCAGAAACACTTGGCCAACTGGAAAGTCCTTTCTGATATGCTAGTGATTATTAAATACCCTCCACTTCAGCCCAACTGTTCTGTTTAACAACCCCTTGCCTATCTTGGAATCTTTGCTTATGCTCTTTTCTCCTCCTATCCTGCAGGATTCTCTGTATCCATTGATGGTGAATGTTGTCATCTAAGTTAGCAGTCTTCCCACTTGGCCTGGTAGGCTTGGTGGTGGTATTCGTGTGGAAGGCTCAGTTATGTTGTCAGCTTGCAAAGGCTGGGATCTTATAACAGTAGCTGTCCCAGCTCTTGCTATGGGAGGCTCCAACCTAAGGTTATACATGTTGCAGAATTCAACTCTAGTGAGCCCTACCCAAATTTTGGTCTGTGCTGCCAAAGTCCTTTTATATGTGAGGCTGGTTTAGAAGTGCATGGCCTCACTATGAGCAGACCTTGGAAGCAGGCTTCCCTATTTTACAGATATGGAAACAGACTTAGAGGGTACAAACTGTCCCAAGTCACACAGCTGGGATGTGAAGGAGTTGGGATCTGACCCCAGCACTTTTCCCTCCAGGTTTATTGGTGACTGGCTATGATACCCCCCAGGGGGTCCCTCAGCCACGTGTTGATTGATTGACTGAGATGAATACACTAGGGCATTGTCTGCAAACTGGAGGAATTTTGCCACCCAAAAAAGGGGGGGGGGGGCAGTAACTACTGTTCTGTCTCCTTATAAAGTAGGGGCCCAGGAAGAGAGAGGACTTATAGAGAAGAAACTCATATGTATATATATATTTTTTTACTCATCCCCATCCTACCCTTCTTATCTAGTCCAGAAGAATAGCTTGAAAGTTATGGTGCCTTCTACAAAAAAGAAAAGTGTCAGGAATGGAGTAGAGAGTTGGGATTTGGAGCTGAATTGGGAGAAATGGTCCCAACAGGTCCTGCCACCTGCCAGGGGGCTCCAGGCATATGGCAGCCACACTACCCTGAAGGAGGCAACTTCCCCTTCTTCCTTGTCAGTGGTTCTCAGTGGTAAAGTGTAGTCCCAACTCTGCCATATTTGAAATCACCACCATCCCATTGGGAACGCTGTGATAGCAACAGGCCAAGCAAACAGGTGGATTCCCTGAAAAGGCAGGATTCTGCCCCTCCCACCCCCCCACCTCCCCCAGTTCTGTGCCTCAGACTAGAAGTGTTGAGGAACATTTTAAATGCTGGCCTAGTGCTTGGGTATGTGGTAAAAACATCTCTGGGAAGCTGTTCAGCCTGACTTTGAGAAGGGAGCCTTCAGGGGGGGTCATCTCAGGCCAGTGTGTCCTGGGTAGTTCTCCCTGTACAGAAGCGTGTGCTGACAGACACCAGTGCCATGAACCTTCTGGCCATACATCACTGCTTTGTTTGCTGACACTCATCACAACACAGAGGCAAGGCTGCTGAGGCCCCAATCACCCAGTACTATCAGCTCCCACCCTGCATTACATGCTCTCAGACATATTATGCCTTTCCTTCCCAGAGAACTTTTATCAAAACTCTCAACTTATGACTTGAATTTTTGTGGAGGGGCAGATGGAATCAAGGTCTCTCTCTTTCATTCCACCCTTAGGCTCAGTGATGCCAAGGACCATGTCTTTATTTTGCTCATCCCTGTATCAGCAGATCCTAACACAACGTTTGGCACATAAAATATGTACAGTAGTATTTGTGGGGTGGTTGAACAAGTCAGTAAGTCAATCAATCAATTGTTTTTCAATTCCATCTGATTTTTTATTTCCCTGAAAGGCAGTTGCCAGGTAAGGGGCAGTCTAAACAGAATGTGTAGCATATGAGGTGAAATGGAATGTGGTCTTTCTTTTTGGGGGGGTGGGCACCTTTTTGGTGGCTGCTGCTCTGACTTGTCTCGGGAATTTGATCTGTGCCCATGTTTCCTCCCTACCAAATCATGGACTAGTAAGATTATTTGTGAGGGACTCCCGGGCTTTCTGTGACAGGGGCATGGAGGGCAGGGGCCCGGGCTAGCTGTCAGCAGTAGGAGCAGGAGGCTATATTTGCAGAGGGAGACAGTGGCTCTGAAGCATTTATCCCCAGAAATAGGCTGTTCCATTTTCCATGGGCACAAAACCACATGGGTTATTGACCAGGAGGCACATCACTCACGGCACATGGCACCATGAAACAGAACAAGAGACTCCGTGCTGGGTGGATAAGGCCTCTGGGGGGCTCCTGGTTTGAGAATTTCCAGAACTGGAGCTCCACTCCCTCTATGAACTAAGCTGCAGGTGTCAGCTGTGAACTCTTTCCCAGGGTTCTGTTTGCAGACATGACCTGGGGAGGAGAATCCCCAGACTCCCTACCAATCCCAACTGTAGGGGTAACAGTGCTGAGGCCTCGTACTTACTAAGTACTTCTTATGCGCCAGATGCCAAGCTCCGCTTTGTCCATGCTCTGTCCTTACAGTGCCGACACCTCAAGCCCCATAGGAACGGTTGTCTCCCCTGTGGAGACAGGAAGCTGAGGCTGTGGGAGGTTTGAGTAACTGGCCCAGAGTCACCAGGCTAGATATGGCAGGGCGCATATTGGAAACCAGATCACCTGACCTCAGAGCCCCAAGTGTGTCTGCCTGTTTTATTGTTTGCTCACTTGTAGGCCTATATCCCTGGCAGGACTCTGTGGAGAAAGCTGAAAAGGGTGTAATCTCCTCCACACTGATGGCCCTGCATACAGCGGATAGTCCTCCCCACTTCTGAGCCATCTTTCTTCTTTCTGAGCAAAGATGCAGCGATGGGCTCTCAAGGCTAAGCGTGGACACTGAAATACCCAGTCCTTACTCCCATAGATGCTGTTTCATCTGAGGGCATGCCCAGGAATCTGTGCTCTCACCTCCGCCCAGAGATGTGGGTGGGCGGCTTCCACCCTGCATCACAGTGACTAGGACCTTGTTTCTGTCCCCTGAGGGTGACTTGTGCTGCAGGTGCCTGGACTTACCATGTCTCCTCCTTGCCTGGCTGACTTAAGTGTAGGTACCAGGCCCAAAGGTGGCTGTGGTCCTCAGGGAAGGCACCCTGGGGAATAAACCACACCAGAACCTGAGTGTGAGGAGGCATCCTCCTCTCCTGCCAACCTCAGCCGCTTCCCAGTGGTTGGTATTCTGTGGCCTGGGCGCCCCTGTGAGCCATCAGACAGTCTTCCCAGGCATTTCCCTCTTTCATACAGCCAGGCGTTGTCTGCCTGTGCATGAATAGATTCCTCGGGTGGGCTTCGGATAAATAACCTGCCAGTCAGGAGACACAGCTGTCCCTGTGGATTAACTGAGGAAGATTTAATCCCAGGAAGTCTTACTCCAGTCGGACAGAATTTTCCCTCTCTCTGCCTTTCCCTCACCCACACCAATCCTGGTTTCATAGCATGCCTATCTGTGGTCCTGCCTTTCCTACTGTCTGCTTGCCCACGCAGCTTGGGATGGGCTGGTTAAGCACTCTGTGCCTCAGTTTCCTCATTTGTAAAATGAAAATCCTCATAGCACCTATTCATAGGATTGTTGTGATGATTGAATGACTTAAATCTCATAAAATGTTTAACACAGTACCTCAGTAAAGGTTAGCTATTGCCATCATAACAGCAACAATAGTAACGATGCTTAATATTATTATAGGACATTGGATGGGGCTGGGAATCACTTGCTGAAATCAGCTGGAGCAGATAACCTCTACTAGCTTTGGTTCCCATATCTATGAAATGGACACAATAAGAGTACCTAACATAGGATTGTTGTGAGGACTAAGTTCTTAGAACAACGTCTGGCAATGTAAGCACTTGCCAAATATTAGCTATTATGTTATCATTGTTATTACTCAGTATTTTTAATGAATAATTTATTTTTTATTATTGGGTCCAGGCCAGTAACAAAAAACCTGATGGAAAGAGTCATGCTAGGGGTCACAGGCCTGTCACCGGCCCAGGGACTTTGGGCAGAGATACTTTGATGACCTTAGCCAGGGTTATTACTCTATCTATAAAATAGTGCCCGTTTCCCAACTTCCTTCCAGAGATATTATGAAGAGAAAGTGGGAGAAAAGGTGTGAAAGTGTTTTGGCTCTAAAAGTTCTATTTTAAGGAAAGTAGTACCTAAAATATTAATTAGATTCACTTCTGGCTGTTTAAGTGTTAAAAAATAAATAAGAAATCCTCTGAAGGGGAATGTAATGGCAAAAACTAGAAATTTTAAAATTACATTTGGCATTTCTTCCTTGTAAAAGACTTGAGCACCCATCAAGGGGCAAGAAGTGGCCCACGGGCCAGGTTTCTAAACAGAGGGACGACCATGGGCAGACGTGATTTATACAGCACCCACTGCTGCCATCTTCCCGAGGCATAGTCCAAAAATCCAGTCCTTGCCAGAGAGCTGGGGCAACACCAGAGTGGCACAGAAGCAAGGGGCTAATTCTTTACATAAGTGTTTCTCAAAGAACGATAGTTAACACAATATAAAGATGCATGGGAAAACTTTTAAAAATTTATTGTTAATTTAATGGGTAATAGAGAAAAATATAACTCACACATTAAACTCTTGATGTTACTGATATTACTGTTTTTCCTCTTTAAATAATTTTTTATATGTGAGCCAACTTAAAAGGAAGTGTAAGTAAATATGACCAAAATCTTACAAGTGGGAGAAAAATGAGAAAAGTTTGGAAAATGCTACATTAAACAAACCTTTATTGAGTACCTATTACATGCCAAGCACTCTACTGGGTCCTGGGAATGTCACACTTAATAACGTATCATCCCTTGCTTGAAGCTTTCCATCCGGTATGAGAAACAGCCACGTCCACGCTAACTATAACACAATGTGATAGGTGATGTGCCAGCAGTTGAAGAAAGTGCAAAGCAAACCAGATAAAGGAGGGAAGGATCCATTCCACTAGGTAAATGAGAAGGGCTTCAGAGAGGAATGACATTTGGCTGGGTGCCGAACATGCCGCGTCCTCCAGTTAATGGTTGGTGAAACAATACTGTAGGTTCACAAGTGTCCCCATTGCCACAAAGCTTACATCCTTGCAGACAAGATAGACTAAGTCCTAACGGTCAAGGAAATATGTAATGCAAATGCAAGTTTCAATAAGTGCCACAAAGGAAACAAGTTATAAACTAAGAAGGGGACCCTTCTATGGGGAAGTGGTCAGGGAAGGTTTCTCTCAAAGGTAAAGCTGAAACATAAATGATGATAAGCCACTAGCCATTGGAAGGGTGGCACAAGTGTTCCAAGCAAAGAAGATGGAAGCTCAGGCTTTGAGGCCATAGAGAACATTGGGGTATTCTAGAAACTGAAAAAAAAAGCGTGACCACAGAACAGGGAACAAGAGGGCAAGAAGCACTTGGGTGGCTCGGTTGGTTAAGCATCTGACTCTTTATTTCAGCTCAAGTCATGATCACACAGTTTGTAGGTTTGAGCCCCACGTGGGTCTCCACACTGGCAGTGCAGAGCCTGCTTGGGATTCTCTCTCTCTCTCTCTCTCTCTCTCTCAAAATAAATAAACTTAAAAAACAACAACAACAAGAGGGCAAGTAGTCCACTGGCAGAGTCTCAAAGGGCCTAGTGGCCCAGTAGAGTTTGGATTTGATTCTAAACTCAGTGGTAAGTCAAGAAAAATGACTGGGGATGGGGGAGCTATCTTGTACATATTTGGGGAAATGGACACAGGACCAAAGGGACAGTTTGAGCAAAGGCCAGAGATGTGCAAGAACATGATGAGCTTTAGGAATGGTCAGTATAGTTAATTACAAGAAGCAGCAAGGGGTTAAAACTAGAACAGGTTGGAGCCCTTAGTGGCCTAAGGCATTGAATACACCAGCCATCTTGGACTTTTTATCTCTCTTTAAAGGTTTTAAATTGTGATACAATACACATAACATCAAATCTGCCATCGTAACCATTTTTAAGTATGCAGTTCAGTAGATTGAGGACATTTACATTGTTATGCATGCAATCTCCACAACTCTTTTCATCTTCCAAAAATAAATCTCTATACCCATTAGATGATAACTCCCTATGCCCCCACCACCCTCAGACCCTGGCAACCACCACTCTAATTTCTGCCTCTGCGAACTTGACTACTCTAGGTACTTCATATAAGTGGAATAATATAGTGTTGGGGGCTCTTTTCATGACTGGCTTATTTCACTTAGCATAATATCCTCTCACGGTTTGTCAGTGTTGCAGCATGTGTCAGAATTTTGTTCCTTTTAAGGGCTCAGTAGTCCGTTTTATGTATATACCACATTTTGTTTATCCATTCATCTGTTGATGGACCTTGGGTTCCTTCCATTCCCTGACTTGTAAAAAATGCTCTTGTGAACATGGGTGTACAACATTTCTTCGTGACCCTGATTTCAGTTCTTTGGGGTACATACCCAGAAGTAGAATCGCTGGATCATATGGTAATTCCATTTTTAACTTTTTGAGGAATTGCCCTACCATTTCCCACAGCAGCTACACCATTTTACATTCCCACCAACAGTGCACAAGGGTTCCAGTTTCTCCATGTCCTCTCCAAAACTTATTAGGAGTTAATCCTCTTTAAAATTGTAGTCATCGTAAAGCATATAGAGTGGTATCTCATTGTGGTTTTGCTTTTCATTTCCCTAATTATTAGCAATGCTGAGCATCTTTTCATGTGCTGTTGGCTATTAGTATATCTTCTTTGGAGAAAAATCTGTTCAAGTCCTTTGTTTTTTAATTGTGTATTTTTGTTGTTGAGTGGACTTCATCTATGACATAGCAATGAAAAGCTGAAAGGCTCTTGAGCAGGGCATTAACATAGATCAGATTGTAGAAATATACATCAGGCAGTAGTAAAGATGAAATGAAGGGTAGAAGCCCAAAGAGGGGCCACCCGGGTTGGTGCTGTGATGGCCTAGTGGTGAACTGATCAGAGGTAGCACCAAGACAATGGTAATGACCAAATGAATAACTGCTTGTGTTTGCTTACGCCTGAAAACTGCATCTCCCAAATCGGAGATCTGTGTTCTCTCCTAGGGAGATGAGCTTCTTTTCAGGACCTCATAGGCTGAGTTGGGTGGGTAGATGGACTCAGCCTCTTGTGTTTGGGGAGCTATGGGTTTCTGTTTTATGATGATCCTGATTTCTGAGTCACTGCTCCCAAACAAAAGCAGTGTTGTCATTGAGCGACCTGGTGGATGGAATATCGCCTGTGCAAATCACTTCCTGAATAGTGAGTTGCTGGAAAACCCGATCGAGATCCCAGATTCTACCCATCTGGGTTCACAGCTGACCCTGTCAGCTGACTTCTAATCCATTTTCCAGCAGCTAGCTGAACTCTGAAATGTGTCTTTTGGGGCAGTAAGAGGACCAAGACTTCATTTGGTTACTGCTTTTAAATATAACAAATGACATTCTCTCTCTCTTTGTATTAGAACAAGCAAAGAGGCTTAAAGTTGACAAACCTGGACTTGACTTTGAAACCAAGCACATCACCTTCAGAATCTTGGTTTCTGCTTCTGTAACAGAGAAATAGCACCCCCACACACACTTTATGCAGTCTACATATTGTATTGCCTAATTCCACGTTCACTCCAGCATGTTCCTTGTGTACTTTTCTATGATGCAGAGACTGGAAAGCTAAAAATGGCAGCTCCCAGACCCCACCGCAGCTCTGGGGTGATTTAATATCTGTCACCTTATATGCTTGTACAAGACTAGAATCCAGAACTGAGTTTGTTGGGAAGAGAGGAGTCCTGCCAGGGATCCTCGCTGGTGTGGATAAGGAGCCAACTGCTCTGGATATAGCTTTTAAAATCCCCATGTGGCAGCTAGATGGTCTGACTCTGGAACCAGCTCTTGGGGCATTTGCCTCCTGCTTCCCCAGCTTGTGCACGGTACTAGCTCCCTTGGTTGGCCAGTTCTGCCTTACTGCTCCCTGGAGCCATCTAACAAGTTAGTAAGCATTTAATCCCATTTGCTACAATATCAATAGATGCTTATAAAATTGTTGGTCTTCTTGCTCAAACTCTCTAGAGTAGCTCCTATTAACTTGTAATGGATTCCAGGCTCACTTACATGATTTAGAAGGACAACACAAAATAACAAGCAAACATTCCTCACACTGTTCTTGACTCCTAGACGATGCTCAATCGATACTGATTGACTCTGGCTCTGAAATTGGGGCTGATCTCCTTGGTGGAAGAAACCACTGCTTTCCTGTATGATGGAACCTCAGGGATAGGAAAGAGGGATTTCTCTACCTTTTCCCTCCATGCTGCCAAATCCTCCCACCTGCTCACTGATCTCTAGAAGGTTTTTTAAAAGGGAAAAGACTTTCTCATTTAGACGAAAGACTAAAAACTCAAATGTTCCTATATTCATTGCACTGGCTTGAGTTGAAATGAGGTGCAGTGGTTGGTTTGGGCTCCTATGCTAAAAGGGGGATTTGAGGAGGAAGGAGGGAGAGGTGTGGAGGGTACTAGACCCCTGTCTACAGGTGAGAAGCAGGACACAGGAAGGGAAGCCAGGAGCTAGGAGTGCCCTTCATCCTAAAGGCCTAGAGTTAGGATACTCTACAGACCATGCCAATTCATGGCCACTTAATCCCATTTCTGTGACCCCTGTGAACACCTGGAAGTTGGCCAGAATGGCTAAAGTGCCAAGAGCAAGGGGATCAGTGACACGAAGGGAGACTGGAGAAGTAGGCAGAGGTCCAATCAGGCAGGGTCTTGTGGACCAGTTTAAGGACTCTTGTCCAGTGGTTGACCAACGTTTTCTGTAAAGGCCCAGACAATCTCTGTCATAACTATTCAACTCTGATCTTGTGGCACAGAAGCAGCCACACACAATACATTAACAAGAGGCTGAGTTCCAGGAAACCTTGTTTCAGGCAGCAGGCTGGATTTGGTCCATGGGCCATAGTTTGCTGACACCTGGCTTAGTCTAAGGACACTGAGAAGCCTTTAAAAGCTGTAAGTTACCTAATGATGTTTATGTTTGTAAAAGAGCCCTCTGACTCCAGGATGGAGAGTTGATTGCAGGGAACAGAGGCTTTGGAGTAGCCCTGGAAGAGGTGGTGATGGCTTAGGTGAGGATGTGGCCAGTGGACATAAACAAGTGGATTGCACAGACACTTGGAAGTGTAAATGATAGAGCCTGGTGATTGAATGGGTACAAGAATTAAGGAGAGGGAAACATCAAGACTGATGCCCAGGCCTCTGACCTATAGAATGTTCTGAGCATCAGTTTGTTTACCCTTCCTTTTTTCTTCCATCTAATGATTTGTTTAAGTAAACCCTTTCCCCAAAACATTTTCAATCATTGCCTTTTCTGCTTGTGGGCTCTCTATCATTGTCCCAGCCATCAAGACTCTGGGCTGGAATCATCCTTGACTCCTTTTCTCCTACGAGTCCTGCTCTTTCCTAATTAAGTACATGATCTGTCAACTCAGCTCCACCGTCTGCCATTACAACCACCCCCTCTATGACCTTGGTCTCTCACTCTTCCCCCATCAGAACCTCTTGATCTTGGTCTGTGCACATTCCCACCGTGCACATTCCCACCTCTGCAGATTTTAATTCACATCGGTTCACACGCTCCACTTACTGTGCCTATGTACGACTGATCTTCTTTGCAATGACCAAGACCTCCCTTTGAAAGCTTGCTCCTTGACACAGTGACACTACAGGATGGGACCAGTTGCTTAACCTCCCAAAACCTCAGTTTGCTCATCTGTAAAATGGGGTTGATTTTATTAATATGAGTATTGACATATTGGTATGAGTACTAATAAAAAAAAAACTCACAGAATACATTTAGAATGTGGCAGGTGTTCAGTAAATACAGCTTTCCTTCTCCCACACTACCTAAAGGGGCTTAAATAATTAAACAAGGAGCTCCTGGGTGGCTCAGTCAGTTGAGTGTCCACCTTTGGCGCAGGCCATGATCTCACGGTTTATGAGTTCAAGCCCCCCATCAGACTCACCGCTGTTAGCACAGGCCCACTTTGGACCATCTATGGTTCGTTCTCTCTCTCTCTCTCTCTGTCTCCCCCCCTCCCCTACTCACATTCTCTCAAAATAAATAGAAAAATTTTAAAAATAATAAATGAACAAGCCTTTATGGATAAAGTACTTAGAATAGTGTGTGACACATAGTATGTGCTCAGTAAAGGTTGAGCAACTTTTTTCCTATTTAATGTGAGTAAATATCAGGCAGAGTTTATAAACTGTTGTCCCTGTGCTTGTCATTCCAGCATTATGATAATCAGTTTGGGGAACTTGCAGATCCAGAGTGGGGGGTGGGGAAGCAGCTTGGAGCTGGGATGGAAGAAGATGCAGCCGGAGAGACAAGAGTAGGGCACTAATGGTGTGCATTTCCCAAAATCAACTTCACCTAATTTTTAATTTTGCTAATGGCTAGTCTTTATTTGAGATGTCATGCTGAAATAACTCTTTTAATAAAGGAAAACTAATGCACTCATTTTCCTCCCTCCCTTCCTCTACATCAGCAAGGACTTGGTGCAATGATGTATATCACCCTTTTATTTTAATTAAGCATATAGCTGTGAGAGGCTTGTAAAAATGTTGCCAACAGAGAAATGCTTTAATGGACATGAACTTGAGGTTGGCTTGTCCCATATATCTTTACTACATAAAATTGCCCTCTTCATCTTGCACGTGAGGTGAATAAATGAGCCCCAGGGAGCACCTCTGGGTGGAAGCAATGGAGGACATAGGGTGTTTGGGAACATGAAGAGGGTGCTGTTATGAGCATTTTCAGGAAGACTGAGAAGAGAAGAAGAAAGGGAGAAAAGGGAAGCTGTTTTCTGGGCATGATCATGTGCAGGGAAATATCCCCTTCGAGGTTCTCTATCATTTGCCCTTCCATGTCACGTGACAGGTGGTATCTAAATAACACAGGTTTTGGGTGGGGGGTGGGGATTGGATTTTAAATCTGAGACTTGGAATTAAATTCCAGCAGTCCAGCTGCAAGACCCTCTGTGTTCAGTCATTGTGCTAAGCTACTCCCTCACTGAAGGGGCATAGCCAGTTGTCACAGTGAGATGATTGCAGGTATTTATTCCGTAAACTGAAAATGAGTGAGTGATCCAATGTGGGTACTTATGTGATGCCTTGTAGCTAGTAGATCAGTGAGTGCAGCGTGGAAGGCTGAGTGTGTGGTGTCTGTGACTCCTATTTAAAAAAATAGGGAGAGAAACTTTGTTTAAATAAGCTAGGAAAAGAGAGAGACTGAGAAACTGACTTACACAAAAGAGGTTTTAAGGGAAGACACTTCCCCCCCACCCCCCAACTCTTAGGGAAGTAAGCTTGCCCTAGAGGAGGGAGAAAGAAGGCAGAGGTTTGGGAAGCAATGTGGAAACCTCCTCAATGCCCACACTCCATTCACAAGGCCTGGAAAGTGCATTAAAACTGAATAAGGAAGTTGGTGAGATGTAGCATCTGTATTCCCTCCGTGCAGCCACGATTGTCTCACTGGTGAATAATTCATTCTGAGATTATCCTCAGAGCCTGTAGTTAACTTGTTGTGCTTGCTCTCTGCAAAATCAGCCGGGTGTATGAAGCTGTTGTGTGGCATCGTGGAGAGGGGAAGTTCATAGAAGCAGGGTCTCCACAGCTGTGGGGGCTCCAGCTTGCTGAAATCTTTCACTCCCAAATACAAGCTAAATGCATCCAGTCAGCATGCTTATCTTCCCCGAAGGCAGGGTTAACTTCCTCACTTTGTAGCCTTTTATTGTCATCTTCTAGAATTCTGTCCAAATGGGACTAGACATCCCAAAACCGTTTATCTTATAGAACCAAGGTCTTTGTTAGAGAGAGTTTGCTGTTCCGGAAACTGGGTTCTATAAATTCCTGCTAGAAAGAAATGACAGTCACTTCCATGTAGTAACAGCCAAAACCCCCACTGGATTTTACCCGTTCTAAATTGCTTAGTGTGGGGGCGCCTGGGTGGCTCGTCGGTTAAGCGGCTGACTTCGGCTCAGGTCATGATCTCACAGTTTGTGGGTTTGAGCCCCGCGTCGGGCTCTGTGCTGACAGCTCAGGGCCTGGAGCCTCCTTCGGATTCTGTGTCTCCCCCTCTCTCTGCCCCTCCCATGCTCATGCTCTGTCTCTGTCTCTCAATAATAAATAAAAAAAAAATGTTAAATCGCTTAGTGTGTACTATTGATGATGAACATTGACTTGCCTCAAAGAGAGGTCCTTGAATAGAAGAAAGCATATTAAGTAATATCAAATTGAGAGTAGATCACCAAAACATGGCATGGAGAAAAGTTCTTGGCTTTTAGGTTCCCACTTTTTATCAATGAGGAAGTGACTTTAAACAATAAAAATAGAATCCAAATTTATTGTTGTTGAAAAATTAAAGTACTTGGTGCTATTTAATCTGGAAAAGAAAAGCCTAGCATGTGATTCATTTTATCTTTATTAAATAAGGGACTTTCAAAAAACAAAGAACAGTATTATTTTTATAAAAATCCGGTATTACCTAATCTTACAATATAAAAGTTCCTCTCTACAGAGATAGCCACTATTAGAAGCTTGAATATCTTTCCAGAAAGTTTCTATGCCTGATCAAATGGAATCAGATTATATATTGTTTTCAAGTTTGTTGTTTCACTTAATAACATATCATGGCAACGTTTCCACATCTAAACAGAATTCTCTTTGAAAAAACTGCTTGGTATTCTCCTGTCTAGATGCACTAGAATTTAGTTTAACATTAACCAGGCAATCACTGATAGAGATTTAAGTTGTTTCTAGCATCACTGAGACAGTGTTGTAGTAAACATTCTTACGCGTCTATCTTTGTACATTGCTCTGAGTGTATTTATAGGATAAATCTCTAGAAGTGGAATGGCTGGGGCAGAACATTTTTAAGAAAAGGTGAAATAGGTACAAATTAAAGCCAGGGTTCTTTGAGCTAGACAAAAGTAGAGTTTTGCCGTCCCTGTATAACCTTGGATGCATCACTGAGGCTATGACGTCTTCTTTCCCAAAGAGCTTTAGGAAGAACCACCCCCTGTCCAGGCCCGATGCCGCACTGCCGCATCAATGCTTGGGGAAGCTATAACCATGCCACACGTCTGTCCATGGATCCACACCGCTGAGAGCTCAATTCTTCAACCTGACTATAATTAATGGCAAGTGCAAGGAAGTTGTTGGAAACACAAATCGGGTTCACAAACCTCTTATAAAAT
Source organism: Cryptoprocta ferox (assembly GCA_028646485.1). Classification (NCBI taxonomy): domain Eukaryota; kingdom Metazoa; phylum Chordata; class Mammalia; order Carnivora; family Eupleridae; genus Cryptoprocta; species Cryptoprocta ferox. The sequence goes on from CM053572.1 coordinate 88,562,229, forward strand.
ATCTTCTAAAAGCCCTCACCTTAGTGGAGCCGTTGACAACATGGCTGGGGCCTCAGTGACAACTGATATACGAACTTCCTTTACCAAAGTACTAGCCCCAGGGACCCTTTAAATCTCATTTTCTTTTTCTTTTACCCAAGTCGGAACACCAAGCAGAAATGCATATATATGTAAGATGAATGCAGTGCACAGTTGAGATTTCTCCTGCTATGAGTCTCTCCACACCTTGAATTTTGGACTCTCAAGCCGTTTTTAAATGCGGCTTCATTTTTCTTCCCTGTCATTACCTGATTTCATCTGAAAATCTCAGCATGTGGTTCTCTTTTCCTTTAATTCAGTAGATTTGGCATTGCTGTTTATTATATCAACGTGGCATCTATCTAATAGAACATCTTTGAAGCACCAGGATGTTTTTAAAAAGGGGGGGCACTTACCTCTTCAGGGCAACTGGAGATTTTAAATTTATAGAGGTGACTTTAGCCCTTTGTAGATCTTCCTCTAGATAGAAATATATTTGTAATCAAAATGATAATCCATATTCCCTCATTCCTCAGCTGAGATGAATGGAAAGAGACTTGGGGAAGGCTGAGCTATTTATTCACAGATTGTTTAAAGTCAGAGTTAGTCTGTCTTGGGAGAGAAGATTGTATTAGCTTGATAAAGCTAACCCTTTCAGCCTGGGGAAAAAGAATTACACAATAATATCACAAAGGTTTCCTTGGCTTCTCTAAAGAGGAATTAGATTTTCACACACCAAAACCTTCCATATTGGAGGGTATGCTTCTAGAGATAATATGGACGTAAAAGCAATACCAGATTTTTCTTTTTTTGATGGGAGGCAGGAGACATTACAACAGACCCCAGGATTTAGAGAGAAGGCTGGCGGGGAGCCACGGCGGCATGGTGGAAGGGCTATGGCCATCTTTCTTCAATACAGACAGCATCTTGTAAAAACCTGTCATTAGTGTCTACATCAAGAGGTGCCTTGTTTGGAGTTCTGTTTGGAATTCTTCAGCATGAAGTATCAATAAAAAACAAATAGGGAGCTTTGACTATGATTTATGTCAGGGACCAGTTCTTTCGTTTCCTGCAATGCCATACACAGATTGGGAAGTAGGTAAGGAAGCAAGCTAATGTATACAGTCAAGGCACAAGGCCCCAGACAGAGCTGAGCAGGAGGGGTTTGGAGCTGCTAAAATCTGGCTTGTAAATCTCAAGGTGTGAGAACACTAAGACTTAGCTAGAAATTGCTGTTCACTCTGGCCCTAAGCTCACTATGCATTTGACCTTAGATAGGGTGTTGATTTCAGATTGTTTTTTTAGTCTTTCAGGCCCTCAACCTGATGATGATTAAGCAATGATGCTGGGGGCCGTCTGTTCCTAGTTACTCATCATCCCACTGGAGGGATAGAAAAACTCCTATTTAGCGATCCCTTCATTTATTTCTGTCTCCTTTGTACCTCTGAAGCTGAACATATTAGTCATGTTGTATGACAAGGATCGCAGGGATATTCCCAGCTGTTTGGAAGGAGAGGGGGAGAAATGACAGGCAGAGAAGCCACTATCAATAATACAAAGCACCACGGGTGAGGTATATGGCATTTTGGTGTTGTCAGCAATCTAGCCAGACCCCAGTCAATCTCCTGTATGAGGTGTCCCCAGCGGACTTGAGATAAAAGTTGTGTGGAGAAAGAGACGGGCAGAAGAGGAGGTGAGAAAAAACTCCACTTAAGACTGAGAAATACATTATTTCTAAAATCGACAGTCCTTTTTGATGAGTTAAGTGGAAGCGAATTATGATCTAAATCAATAGAATTGATAATGTTTTCATCTTGAAAGGTTAACTGTATTTTTGACACTCCCCTATCTCCCAAGCAACTTGGCTTTTAAGAAAAAAGAAAAAAATCCTCTGGGCAAGGAGCCTCAGATACACTTAATTTAGGGCTGATGTTTATGACTGGTCATTGACCTTGAAATTCCATTAGTGCTAATGAAGGACAGTGCTGGATGCGTCCTGCCCAGAGTCCGGTAAGTGACGGGCTTGGCGCCTGGAGGGCCCCCCCCCCCCTTCTCCAGCTCCGCATTCAGCTAGATCTGACTTCACCAGGTCCTTCAGCCTCAGCCAAGGCTCTGTCCTGCAGGCCTTGCCGACAGCCTGCCCCTGGCTGCAGGTTCTCCTGGGCCTTCCTCCCAGAGGAGAGGAGAAGAGTCCTGTTAGAGTGAGTTTATTGTTGGCTGAATCTGCGCCTCCTTTCCCAGAGCCCTGGAATTCAAATGCAGATATGCAGCTGGTGTCCTAAAATTTTCCATCTGAAAGAGACAAAGATAACAGTTGTGAAAATTTGCTACTGGTGGGGGTTGCTTCTGTGGTTTTGCCAATTTTAAAGTAAATGATGGACATTGTGACACTTTTTATTCCCAAATATTTTTATTCCCAAATATTTAATGCCTCATTAAAAAGTAAACGTATGCTCTTCCAAAACTACAACACCATTATCATACTTTAAAAAAATGAATAATTCCTTAGTATCATCGAATATCCAGGCCATATTACAAGTCCCCTGTATTCTAAAAATATATTTTTTAACAACAGGTTTGTTAAATTACAAACCAGTGTGCATGTTGCATTTAGCTGTTATTCTCCTCTTTTAGTCTAGAACTACACTGTTCCCTACAATAGTCTCTGGCCACATGTGGCTACAAACACTGGAAATGTGGCTAGTCCAAGTTAAGATGTGCTGTAAGTGTACAAAACATACCAGATTTCGAGGACAGTACCAAAAACAAATGTAAAATGGCTCCTTAACAATTTTATATCAATACTATGTTGAGATTACAATATTTTAGATGCCGTGAGTATAATAAAATATATTAAATATATTTAATGTGTTTCTTTTTACTTTTTTAATATGGCTACTAGAAAATTTAAGATTCTGTAGGGACTGGCATTTGTGGCCCATATTATATTTCTTTTGGATAGCACTGGTCTAAAACATTACCCTCTGCTTTTAATCTGGAAGTTTCTTCCCCTGTTTTTCTCTTGCCCTTGACTTATTGAAGAAACCAGGTCCTGAGATCTGCCCCACCTTCTGGATATTTTGTGATGGCTCCTCTATGCTACAGTTTAACTTCTTCCTCTAGCCCTAGATTTCTAACAGCTGGTTAATTAGGCTTGCCTAGATTCAGGTTTAAATTTTTCCACAGGAAGCCTCCATGAGTGACACTACTTAGAGTACCACATCAGGATGCCCTTAATCTTTGTCTCCCTGCTCTTATGCTAAGATTAATCAAGGAGTTAGGTGGTTACTATCTGATCCCTTTCTTAAAAAGATGTTTTTCCACCCTCATTACCAGCAATAGTCTGTGACCAAGTATTTGGCAGCCTGGATCGGCCCTTAACTTAATGATTTAACATTTATTGATGATTATTGCCTGAATTAATTATTTAATTGGAAGTTAGGTTGCAAAATGACTTTTTCTACCATTCTATTCAGGTCTATTAGTTATCATTTATAAGTAAAGAAAAGCTTGAAACTTAGGCCATTTGGTTACCCTGAAACAGTTCCTACAGTAAAGACCAGATAAGATGCTTGATGCCTTCTCTTTACCAGTTTTCAGAATAAAGAGTTGTAGAGTGGTGACAAGTGAATTTTTGAATTTCTCTCTTTTACAGTGTTACTGTGTAGTTACAGATATTTGTATATTAAATATCAAATAGGATTTTACATTTTTAAATTAGTTTCAAGCATCTAAAATCCAGAAAAATCTAGAAATTTTGCATAAAAATCTGTAGTTCTGGGGTGCCTAGGTGACTCAGTTAAGCATCTACCTCCAGCTCAGGTCATGATCTCGCAGTCTGTGAGTTTGAGCCCCACATTGAGCTCTGTGCTGACAGCTCAGAGCCTGGAGCCTGTGTTGGATTCTGTGTCTCCCTCTCTCTCTGCCCCTCCCCCACTCACACTCTGTCTCTCTCAAAAATAAATAAACACTAAAAAAATTGTTTAAATCTGTTGTTCAGGATTTCCATGGGAAACTGGGAGCTCAAGCAACAGAGGGCTCACATGTTCACCACCCCCCATCCCCACCCTCCACCTTGGCCCAGGAGCCCTCTGGAGGGGAGTTTGGCTCAGTCCGCACACAGGGCATGGGCTTCCCTATTGGTGGCCATCTGCACCCCGCCACTGAGTTAGGTTCTCTGCCTCCTTGCAATTCAGTGTGCAACTCTGTGTCCACCTGATGTCATGAATAAAGAAATTAAAGTACAGAGAGAAGAGCCTGGCTGAGGGTGAAACAGCACAGTGGGAGGCAGAGTTGGAACTAGAAGCCAGGTTTCCTCCCTCCCAGGAGGGACCACTGTGCTCATACTCCGTAACCAGGAGGCTGTTCCCAGAAAGCCTAAGTAACAGTACAGCAGCTAGAGCTTTGAAGGCGCCCATTCGGTGTGTGCTCTGTATTGTCTGCATGCAGATGACAGCTTAATACTGCTGCCGCCGTGGTTTTCTCTGTGATTAAATTTTCCCAAATCCTGGACAGACTGATGCTGCTCACAGCATTAGCCCTAGTCCGGGGCCCTCCTTGGGGATCATGACCTACAGAGTCTATGTGAACTACTCAAAATAAATAGGATTAGTACAACCTCTTTGGAGACCCCTTGGGCAATATTTATCAAAATTTTAAGTGCATATACCCTTTAAGACCCAGCAATTGCACTGCTAGGAATTTTTCTAACAAATGTATTTGCAAAATATTCCACGATGTATGCACCTTGAAGTTCACTGTCTTCACAGAAAACTGGAAGCAGCCTTCACTAGGGGACCAGTTAATAGTTTATGGCACATCCATATATAAAGGAATAGCACGTGGTCATTTAAAAGAGCTAGCTAGAGCTGCATGTGCAGACATGGGTAAAGTACAGTGAAGTTTAAAAGGTACCATTAAGTTAAAAAAGGAAAATGTAGAATAGTGTGTATATTATTTTTTATTTGTGCTTATTTTAAATAATATGTATAAATGCCAGTATATATAGAAAGACATTTTCAAGAAAGATATACAAGAAAATATTAAAATCTTTATAGGTAGAGACTAGAGGTCAAGGTGAAGGAAAAAAATAATTGGTTTTACTTTTCATTTTGTACCTTTATGGATTTTTTATGGACCTGTATTTTTTTTAATATTAAATTTATAGGGGCTCCTGGGTGGCTCAGTCGGTTACACATCCAACTTTGGCTCTGGTCATGATTTCACAGTTCGTGGGTTTGAGCCCTGCATCAGGCTCTGTGCTGACATCTTGGAGCCTGGAGCCTGCTTAAGATTCTGTGTCTCACTCTCTCTCTGCCCCTCCCCCACTTGCGTGCATGTGCACGCTCTCTCTCTCTCTCTCTCTCAAAAATAAATAAAAACATTAAAAATATATATTAAATTTATAAACAAGTTTGAGTGTTCAACTCAAGCAGCTAGGTTAGGGGAAAGCTAGTGGGTGCAGTTCTTTAAATGGTCTTCTGGTCAGAAGGGCAATCACGTTTCTCAAACTGGCAGCAATCATGGATATCCACCAAGCAAGATGCAGCAGGGAAGGTACCAACAAGTGGTAAGGAGCTTGCTGTCAAATTAGGGAGAAAAGACCAATGGACCTAAAATGACTCAAACAAGAGCATCCAGTCTGGAATGGACCACTCATCTTGGCTTCTAGGCTATTGGTGCTTCAGAATACAGAAGAGAATCTCTTATCAGGTGACAGGAGAGTCAGGGTGGAATCCCAAAGCCAGATGTGCATAGGTGTATCCAGGCTGGATAGGCACAGAGAGGTGGGAGGGAAGTCTGGGGACGGGATAGATGGGACAAGAGCAGTGGAGCTGAGGATGACTGAATGTGAAGGAGGCCATGTAGAAGGTTTGAGGGCTTTGGTTTGGTGGGACATGGGTTTACAGCCCAACTTGGCCACTTGTTGAGGAGCGATAAGCAAGTATATATATTATCCTAGTTCCCTCAGTTGTACAGCATGGAAACTCTATCCTAGAGTCATTAGAGGAATGGAAGGGTCTGATGCACATTCAGTGGTTGGTCCATGTGGGACACACACCCCAATTTCTGGTGGGGCATGCGGATATGGAGGAAAAGAGAGGGGCTCAAAAAAAGGGAAGTGAGAGGAAGCATGTGGTAAAGATGGCTCAAAGCCAGAGGATCTGGCTCCAATTCCTCACTCTACTTCCTTCATTGCTGTGCTGTGGGAAGCCTCCCTGGCCGCTCAGATCCCTGGTTTCTTGTCTTTTAAATGGGGAGAAAGTAAAAAAAAAAAAAAAAGGGACATCCTAAGTACTTGATAAAGGGGAGTGGCAGTTGTGCAAATGAAGGTCAATTGGAAAAGTTGAGGGTGGTCTGGCATAGCCAGCCTTGATTTACACAGGCTAGGTTTGGGGACAGTTTCAAAACACTGTTTTCGTTATAGCGAATCCTCTCAAAGCCTATCTAGGGGAACTGGGGTGGCTCAGTTAAGCAGGCATCTGACTTTGGCTCAGGTCATGATCTCATGGTTTGTGGGTTCGAGCCCCACATCGGGCTCTGCTGTCAGCGTTGAGCCTGCTTCAGATCCTTGGTCTCCCTCTCTTTTGGCCCCTCCCCTGCTCATGTGCCCTCTCCCTCAAAAATAAAAAGACTGTCTAAGATAAGCGAGGCAAGAGGGCTAAGACACAATGAAGAAAAGATTTCTCCAAAAAGTGATTCAGACGTGAATCTGAATCTGCGAAAGCTCTGAATTGCTGCTTCACTTGCTATAATCCTGACGACAAATGTACCATCTAACATGAATCTCTCTTATTCTGAAATCAGGCTGGAATTATTTAGAAAGGCAATCAGAGGATGGTTAAATGATGGCCACTTCTTATTGCTAGAGTACATGTATATGTTTTCATTATGCTAACAAGACTTACGTGTGGTGAGAGTGTTTCAAGAAAGAATTTCCTAAGCCCTGCATTTAATTTACATTTTGCAAAACCCCATTTTTAATCAGACTCTTTATTAAAAGCATACTCAATTGGGAGCTAATGGTAAGTTAGAGAAAATAAGTTTAAATCCACAATGCAGCTGTTCTCCCACGTGCACTAGTTAACATTACACCAGCATTTGGAGATTGTACAGAAAAGGGGGAACCTAACAGGACAGCTACTACAGCTCAGATACCCCATAAATTATTCAAAGCGTACGCACTGCGGTCTAACACACATATATCTGCTACATACATAATAATTATTCCCACACAAGTGTTTTTAATCATTTGGTATTTAATTACTGTGCACTATTTGTCTTGGGAAGGCAGCCTGAGATGGGAGTTAGGGCAGAGAATGGAGGCTGGCTTTCATCAAACCAATGGAGAAGCTGTTTGATTTTAAACACAGCTTTTTTTTTTGCTTTTGTACCTGGTTCAGAACATTAGGCTGTACTCTCTGTTTCCCAGAGTCTAGGATTTTCATTGGTGTTTTCTTTACAAAAGAGGGATGGGGACTGTGACTTCTGTCCACAGTCTCCCAGGCAGGGCTCCAGATGCCCTTCTTAAGGAAACAAAGCATACACTGCATTTTATAAGAGGTACTATTTGCATAGGTCATTTTGATCAAGTATACAGACCTACTTGTTATTACCATTTAACTTTGCAAGTGTCATGGGATGGCTTAATCCATCATCGATGCATGGCCAAAAATATATGTGTGTAAGCATACAGATGTGCATAGGTGGTTATATAAATGTGTGCGTTTTTGTGTCTTTGTGGATAAAAAATTTTCTTTAAACAACTGAGGCAAGCTAATGTAATGGAAATTCTGCTCATTTAGATGTTTTAGTCTTGAAGTTGATTTTTCTGTGGCAGGAGAGAGTAAGTTACATTGAACCTTTAGTCTCATTACCATGTAAGTAAACAGACCTCATCTATGTAGCTAGACCAAATCAGCCAAAGAGCCAAATACTATGTGATTCACCATCAAGGGGAGAAAACAGTTTTTTTAAGAAGATTATTTTCAACCCAGATGGTTTGGTTCTGCACAAAATCATTTGATTATGTGCTTCTCTCAACTTTGAAATTATGGACCTATCTATCCATGTTTAACAAGAAAGTGAATGCCACACATTTGTAACAAATTAAGTTAATGGGATTAAAGCACAAAGGGGAAGCGGGACTTCTTTTAGGAAACAACTGGAGAGTATGGCCAAGTCTAAGTAGGCAGGTCTGGAGTCTTGACTCAGTGAACTGTGAGCTGCAGTCCCTTAGAATGCACTCAAACCCATACCAGAAACCTGTTTTTTTTTTTTAATTTGGTATTTATTTTTGAGAGAGAGAGGAAGAGAGAGCATGAGTGGGGGAGGGACAGAGAGAAAGGGAGAGGGAGAGAGAATCCCAAGCAGGCGCCACACCCAGCACAGAGCGCACTGTGGGGCTTGAATGCACATACCATGAGAACATGACCTGAGCCAAAATCAAGAATCGGACACTCAACCAACTGAGTCACCCAGATGCCCCAGAAATCCGGTTCTGATGCAAGAAGGAGTGAGTTAGGGGAACTGCCATGATGCAAAGGAAAGCTAAAGGCATTGTTTAGTTTTTTGTGTCTCTTACTTTTTATATGCCTGAATAAATCCTCAGGCCATATTCTCAGAACTCTAGGCCAGGGATTACAACTCAAATGCCTTCAAGTAAAGTAACTGAGTGAAGCAGGCAGGCATAATAAAATTATTTTTCTATGATGAGAAAAACAACAATGCAAGCCCAATGACAAATGGCAGTGGACACAGGGACCTTAATGTTAGGAGGCAACAGGGACTTCTGTGGACAAAACCAAACTCAAAATAAAAATTGCCTGCACCTTCCACAGAGGGCAGCTGCCACAAGCTTTATGCCATGGAAGAGAGGGCCTAAGTTGATGGGTATTTGGAGTTTTCAAGAGTAGCCACAAATTCAGAAGTTCATATAAAATTTCTCAATTTCTCAGTTTTATTTTTAAGAGCATGCAGGCCAAATCAAAACACCAGTTTGCATCATCTGTAGGCAAAGCAGGAATCCACAAGAAGTAAAACAATTCCCTAAATATTGGTCCTCTGTGGGAGAACAGCTCGGAGATTATCCCTTGCTGTCTAAGGTGCTATTTATTCACACATACACACAGGCATGATGGATGTGTGGCTGGAGGACAGATGTCTGTGTATATATACAGGTGTTCATAGAAAAGGCCTTGAACATATGGGAGAAAATGCAAGAATGGGGTGTATACCCCATGTGGGTGGTTCCCATGACACTTCCAATCTGTAAGGGAATTTACAAGTCAAGACAGGGGTTAAGTGGGTATTATGAGCATAGCTGGGAGCCTCATACACAGGGTTTGTGAAGTGTGTGCCTCCGTAGGAGAAATGATTGTAGTTCTTCCATAGGTCTTACATGGGAAGCATTTTTAGTTGAAATAGAGGTTGAATGAACACCTTTATCATTCCTTATGAAATCGTAATCAGGTTTGGAACAATTGCAATGAATTTTATTACCTGGTTTGCTTTTTTATATTATTTCAGGACAAGGAAGATCTGTAATAAGCCATGTTTGCTGGTCTTCTCAATGCCTTTTTCTTATCCTTTCTGTTTCCTTCCGCAGTTTGTTACTCTGATTATGGGTGTTCCAAAATCCCTTGTCATAAGAGGAAGAACTCTCTGGAGCCACCTTAGTAGCAATCCATCCATAGCACTGTGTCCCTTTTTGGTTTAGTAGTGTGGTCCATGAAAGGTCTGGGAACTGGAGATGCTATTAATTCAGTCTCTTTATAGTCTCCTGCCCTCTCCATCACTCATGAGTCTTGACAGCAGGATTTGATTTGTTTCAATAGAGTGATATCATCTGTGCTGGAAAACTGCCCTCAGCCCTCCGCAGACCAAGCCATGGGCTGCATGCAACACAGGCAGATTAGGAGGAGAGTTTGGTCAAGAGTGAGAAGGCCAGAAGGAAGAGGTGATTTCACCATCACTGATGTGACTGACCTGGTCGCCATTCCTTCCAGCACATTCATAAGGAATGTAACATAGCTACTCAAAAGATGAGCATACAAATGCACTAGTACAGAAGTGCTTACTACAGTAAGAAATATATATATTTTTAAGTTTATTTGTTTATTTTTGAAAGAGAGAAAGAGAGAGAGAGCACGTGCAAACAAGCACAAGGGAGGGGCAGAGAAAGAAGGAGAGAGAGAATCCCAAGCAGGCTCTGTACTGTCAGCACAGAGTCTGACGCAGGGCTAAACTCATGAACTGTGAAATCATGACCTGAGCTGAAATCAAGAGTCAGACGCTTAACTCACTGAGCCACCCATGTGCCCCAAGAAATTATATTCTAGTCTACTTTCAAAATAGGCAATGCATGCAAATGGTTCGAAATTCAAAGATTCCAAGGGTATACAATGAAAAGTTTTCTTCTCACTCCTATATATGGCCCCCCAGGTTGTGATGTGATATTAAGTGAAAAAAGAAGAGTGTAAAGCCAAACCTTTCTCCTCCCTCCCTCCCTCCCTCCCTCTCTCTCTCTCTCTCTCTCAATATGTATATTTATTTATATATTTATTTTGCAAGCATATACACACACAGATGTACCCACAGAAGGATGAAAGAAATAAGTAAAATGGTTTCAGTGGTTGAGTAGGAGGATTATACCTAATTGCTTCTACCTTCCTATATTTTCAAAAGTGTCTTTCTTGTGTGTTTAGGACTCTAAAGAAATAATAAGTTTCTTTGTTTTACATATAATACCATCATTGAAGTCCGTAGAGCAAAATTGGATGTGACCAATAATCAGTAAAGAAAGAAGGAAAGAACAGACATTCATTTCGTTGTAACCCAGAACTCACCATTGATGGTAACTAATGTTTTTGCACACTGCCTTCCTGGTCTTTGCATGTTCAAGTATGATCATACTTGAACACTGCTGGGTAACTGGACTTCTGATTAGCAAAATATTCAGGATATCTTTTCTGTTACTTACACAAGAGAAAAATTACTCAAAGGAAGAATATTGCATGTATATGCAGACAGGTTGAAGGAAATAAGTAGAAAAGGTCTTCTAGCTGGGAAGCTGTTGGTAAATTTGCACCCTGATAAACCAGCAACAGAGATGAGGAAAAGGACAGTGGTCAGTCATGTTCCAGTGATTCCCCCATTGGGTGTAAGGTCCTAGCACCAGGCTGCCCTCCCCACAGCCATGGTTCTGCAAGGACATGGGTCTCAGCAGAAGAGGGGGCCTGGCATCAGCCGCTTGGAGCACAGAAGTTGTGCTTAAAATAGTTGGCGAGAAAATATAAAAAAAAATCCTTCCCTTGATCCCAGGGACTCTGAAAGTATAATCACTCACTTTAATGTTAACTTTCAAGTACACATAAATAACCTATGAATACTTTACTATAAAAATTACAATATAGAAATATCAAAACTTATAAAGTATATGATTTGGGCCATATATTTTTCTTTTCTTCTATTTTTTTATTGAAAAAAAAAAGTAGATTATTCCCCTTAACTCTTATCTCCCAATCCCACTCCTTGCTGGAGAGAGAACCATTTGGGATCTAGACAGAACTTTTCTGAATGTTGCATTTGCATCCAAACCCATAATCACACACACATACATAATGAATGCACGCTTTTTTTTAATTAAACTTAAACTCTGTTTTTTTTTTATCCTCATGGGCTCTAAATCTCACTTATATTCTAAAGCTCTCTTCCAAAGCAATAATGTTTCCCACATATGAATCACCAAATGCTAAATGTGCTCTTCTCAGCAAATGCAATTCATTTGAGAATAACTCCCAATAAATTGCCTGTGATGTTTCTTTATTGCCGGAGACAATGGACAGCGCCGCAGCAACGAGGGGTGCGCACCAAACCAGTCATTAGTTTTAATGTGGTCTGGCAGTTTGAATCCATTCTGTATTTTTAAGTGTAATAGCGTGGTGTGCTGTGTTAAGATATTTTTTTCATTATTTTCTTTCTTGAACATTAAAATACAGAGAGAAGGTGGGAAGGAGAATATTTTCCTTATGAGAAAACACACTGCTTACCCCATTTCTGCAGACTCTGAGTGGTGTGGGGCAGAAATTAGGACTTGCTGATAGTTAGGGTTCCAGGTTTGCTGGAAACAGTCTTCTCTCATAAGACCTTGTATTTCTTTAGTTCCAATCCCCTGTGAATGCTTTGCTGCCTAACACTCAAAGCCTCAGCCCAGAACTTACCAAGAAACTAACTTCCGTGCATGAGTTTATGCTACATGATGTGAGATGTCAGTTAAAATCTTTTCAAAAGAGTGCTTCTTCAAATTCAGTTGTATCCTTATCACCTCATCACAAATGCTAAAGCTTCAGTGTGACCCCAATAAATGAAAGATGTTGAAATAAAATAGTATTTAACTCCAGAATATTTGGCAATATTAAACAAGGAAAATGCCGTCTTCTTTCCAAGTCAAAAAGTCTAGACCTCATCTCCATGTTCATGGGTACCAAAGTCTGTGCTCCTTTCTAACTGTGTGATATCAAGATGAAGTGGGGGTCCAAGACAGATGGGTTGAACAAGACCGCTCCAAGTAACTGTTGGAGTTTCACAAGGGCAGGACAGGGCTCTGGAGTCAGGCACGTTCAATCCCAACCCCTCTTTGCCTTGTGCCCCTGGGCAAATTGCTCAGTACTTGTCCTATGGTCTCCTTAACATGTACGATTAGAACAGTGGTATTTGCCTCGGCATTTTTGAAGTGGAAGTAGACATGTAGTAGGTCCTTATCAAGTAAATGTTCATTTCTCTGATGTAAGTGCACACATAAGCTAGGACTCCCAAGTATCTCATGGTGCTCTATGGCTACATCCCTGTTGGGGGGCAGAGTTTGGAAATATCTTCTTTTTAAACAAGATTGTGAGATTTTAACACTGAGGAGCCCCAGGAGTATCTAGAACTTCTGTGCCAGCACAGAGCATCTTCGTGCTACCAAAACTATGGCACCGAGGAACTGCCCTCTCCCAGAGACTAACAGTATGACCCCTTTCACTCTGGGTTCCTCTAATTATGCACATGTGTCTGTCCGAATGTATTATCTCCATAGCAGTTCACCCTCCTGCCATTATGCCTGCCCCCAAAGCTGAATTTAGCATTTTTGCAGTGATGTTTGGGAGTTTTTCCTGTGTCCTCCTGATAGGAAAGAGGAATTGAAACCTATGCCAAAATACTTGGAAGAATACTAGCAACTGATAAGGGCGTGTTAAGCATGTGCAAGGTGTTTTTATCACTGTTACTATTTCTAAAGTAAAGTTTTCTGGATTAGCCCCCCAGGGGAGGCAAGGGTCTGAACATTTAAAGTTTCATAGCTTTCCTCTCTGAAGGGAGCTCTGATTCACTGCTGTGAATATACACAGACTGATTAGCAGGAATGGAGCCTCAGCCAATTGGGTTTTTCCCCCCCTCACTATTCAGCTTCTCACTAGTCTCCTCCTCCAAGCAAGCCTAGCAGGACAGACCCGGAAGGGGAAAGAAATGTGGATTTTTTTTTTCTTATCTAGAACATGTAGCCCCCAAGTCAGTCAGCTGTAAGCAAATGTAGCTGAGGTCAAAGCGGGCGTCTTCATGGAGTACAGTCTTCCCCACGCCGAACGTGTGTACGCTTCTGGAGATGGAGCGTGAGGGACAGAGTCCTGGAAGCAGGCGTGATGGGGCCTTGGTTGTAACCCTGTCAGACAGGGCACTGACCCTCGTGCCTCAGCTTGGAAGCAGGTGGTAACGCTCAAAACCTGTCAAAGCTCCCTGGGTCACTGAGGGTGCAACAACGCCTGGCTCCCCTTCACCTCACCCCAGAGAAGCTTCAGTGTGAGCTATCTTGTACTTCGGGACGCTACTGGAAACGTCCATTTGGCAAAACAGTTCTGCATGTAAATAGTAGTTTAAAACTCACTGAACTAGCTCAGAGCAGGCCGGAAGGCACCACTGCGACTCTCTGATACTTACAGAGCGTAGGGAAGGCTAGATCGTAGAGGTGGGGTCAGGGGCACTGACAAGACGTGAAGAGGGGAGAGAGGTGGGTGGGGACCTTGAGGACCAGCCAGAGGGCGACATGTTCCAGGCATGCCTGCACAGCAGGGATGACCCGAATGCCCTTTGACCCCCAAGTCATTCATTCCATGCCCCCCACAAATGCCGCCTTTTAGCCTGGGCAGCTAGAACAAAGCAAGGGGTTCGAGGATCCTGCCTAGCTTTCTGTGACATTGGGGTTATGGGGCAAAGCCTCAGCCCTCCTCTGGGGAACGGGACCCAGCACCCCCGTCTCATGTAGTGCTGAGGTAAGATAGGTTTATAACCCATTAGAAAATGGCAAAGCAAGTAAAGCGCTAGCAGGGTAAACCTGCTGAAGCGAGAATGCTGGGTTTCCAGGGGCACCAGGTTCACACCCCCCAGGGAGCCCAGCTGCTTTCAAGTTCTTTATTGGTGTATCGCTGCCCCTCCCTTCCATGGATGCAGACTCAGGACTTGTTCTTCGATACAGAGAGCTGACTGAGGGGGAGGCTTGGGGTGACAGAGTGACCGTCTGTGGCTTCTTAAGTGAAAATCCACATGTAAATGTGAATTCATTAACATATCAGTTATTTTTTAATGCAAGAACATAAAGAAGACTTTTTCCTGTTGGTCTGCTGGTTTAGTTTTGAAAGTCTCACCAACATTCCCTGAAGAACTGTCCCTTCCCCTGCTTAGTACTCTTAGTGGCGTTTCTTGTCCTGAGACCCATGTACAAACCTGATCTCGTCTGTCAGCACCTCCTTTCCTCCCCACCAGCTTCCACTCCGCCACACCCTGCCCTCACCCCATTCTGGGCACACCATCCCCCTCCCGGCATGCTCTACACCAGTGGTTCTCAACCAAGGGTGTGGGTCAGCATCACCTGAAGGCTTGTTTAAAACTCAGGTAGGTGGCTGAGATGCACTGCCGGGACTTTGTTTAGATCTCTGCTATGGACTAACTGTTAATTTTGTTATGTGTAAAAATGCCTGATGGTTAAATTTAAAGTCCTTATTGATTAGAATTGCATACTGGAATACACACACACACACACACACACACACGTGTGTGTGTGTAAAATGAGCTGATGTCTGAGATTTGCTTTGAAACTACTCCAGAAAAAATAAAACATAGTGTGTATGTGGAAGATAGAAGAAATGAAATTAGCAAAATATTGATAATTGTTCAAGTTGATGTTTATTATGCTGTTCTCTCTACTTTTGTGTCTGTTTTTAAATTTCTCCTAAAGCACACAAGTGGCTTTCCATACCCCCAGAGTTTCTATTTTAGTATGTCTAGGATTGCATTTGAGAATTTGCATTTCTAATAGTTTCCAGATGATACTAATGCTGCTGGTCCAGAGACTGCACTTTGAGAACCACTGCACCATTTCCTTTGTGTGATTCCTGCTCATCCATTTGAGCTTCACTTCCACTGGCTGCCTAGCTTGGATTGGGCTCTCTTGTTATACATGTTCCTATCATGTAAGCATCTTCTACTTCTTCACAGCATCTAGGCTGAATTATAAATGTCTATCTGTACAATTGTTTGCTTATGTTTGTCTTCTCTATAATTCTATAAACTCCGTGAACAAAGATCCTGTTCATCACCTATCCCCTGTGCCTAGCATGTAGTAGCTGCTCAATAAATGTTTAATAGGTGGATGAATCTGGAAAGAGGCAGGCAAAGCATTAGGAACAGTGTACAGATGTTGCAGAGAGATAACAGAGGAGAGAGGACACCAGTTGGCCAGATCAGCCAGGTGCTCCCTGGAAACCAGGAAAATGACAGCAACTGCATCCAGACCTCCCTGTCCACCTGCCCTTTTTATATAAAACAGAAACAACACATACAGGAGGCAGAAGCCTTCTCCACAGAATCCGGGTCCTGCATTTTTGCCCCAGGCTGTGTGACACTGGGCAGGCCCTTTCTCTCTTGGGGCTTCAGTTTGTCATCTGTAAATCAAGAAGCTTCAATCTTACAGCTCTAAAATTTGTTGAGAATCATGGATTCTGAGCAAAGAGGCTTCATTCTGAATAATAATATCCAATAATGGTTGGGCTGTTTGGTTCTTTTTCCTAAGTTGGCCAGATCATGTCAGCAAAGGGAATCATACTAGGAGGACTGACCGGTTCTTGCTGCCCTTCCTAAGAACTGGCAGGGCATCAGGGCGCCTGGGTGGCTCTGTCAGTTAAGCGTCTGACTTCAGCTCAGGTCATGATCTCACGGTTCGTGGGTTCGAGCCCCACATCAGGCTCTGTGCTGACAGCTAGCTCAGAGTCTGGAGGCTGTCTTCGGATTCTGTATCTCCCTCTCTCTCTGACCCTCCCCTGCTTGTGCTATCTTTCTCTGTCTCTCAAAAATAAATAAAAAACATTAAAAAAATTAAAAAAAGGAACTGGCAGGGCATTGGCTGTGACAGGGTGAGAGGCCACAGATGCAGCCCTCCTACACCAGAGACTCAGAGGAATCAGGGAGCACAAATGTTTGAGGGGCACCCACTTCCTCCTCCTTGTCATTCTGCTTTATTGAGGGCAGCATTCCAACTGATGGCCTGGCTGAGGTTTAAGGACTTGTGTATTTCAGATCAGTGCCCCAGAATAATTTATATTTTTTCTTTTTCTTTTCTTTTTTCTTTTCCTTTTTTTTTTTTTTTGCAATCGCAGTTTTCAGTAGTAACTCTGAACCTCCATCGTAAAACATACAGCTGTGCTCATTCTGCCTGGGACTTATCTGGAGGAGTCCACTACAGCAGTACAAATGTCCCCTATCATTCAAGTGTCCCGCCTTCACTTTTGTGTGTGTGTGTGTGTGTGTGTGTGTGTACTTGTCTTGAAGGCCTTCGCTTAGTTTTCTATCTTTGGGAATATAGACTATGGTTATATGCAGAAATGAATTGATTAGAAAAGCTGAAGCCAAACAAGCATAAGAAGAGAGAAGCAAGAATCTTGGCTTGTTTTTGCCACATTATTTAGTTAGAGAAAATAGGCTTTTAGCCTGGCTTTTACGTAGGAGATTAAGAATACTTTTGCCCAGATGTTTTGATGTTCCAGTAATAGCCTTCTCAGTAATCATGCCTTTTAACCTTATGCCCCGTTTGGGGTTTTGTTTGTCAGGGCAAAGGGTGTGCTTTCCTCTCTGTGGGTGTACCAAGGAGTCCCAGCTGCAGACGACTGAAAAAACAAGCTGCAAAGGACCAGAAGAAAGTGAGGACATTCACAGGTTCAATAGTGTGGAGCTTAGAAAAGTTGATAAGAAGGATTAGAATTGAAAAATGAAAAAGACTCTTAAAAAGCCAATTCATTATAGGGTCCATTACTTTATATATATCGTCCGAAATCACACGAATAAAGGGGAAAGAAAGGAAGGGAGAAAAAAAACTGGCTTCAGTTCAGAACGTCAATTATGTCTTTTTTTAATCCTCTTTTTACAATTTATTTGACATTTTGAACAGTGGCCAGAAAAGCTATTATAACTATAAAACATATTCATTGGTATAAATCTCATTAGGTTGAGTGATTTAATTAAAGTATTGACATGCTTAATTGATACGTGTAAGCCAAGACCATTTTCATATCTCATTTCCATATGCTTTCTGCTTTAAGAGAATCAAGGAGCTGGAACTTTAAAAAAAAAAAAAGTCTCCCTCCATAAAAAATGCTATAGATTCATCAGTGCCTGACATCCCATGGGACCACTTCCTGCCACTCTTCTTGATTCTGAGCCAGCTACTCCTCTAAGTGGCGCTGCTCAGAGGGAAGGTGATGTATACCCAGCTTGAGTGCCTGTCAGGCCCTCTTATGATCAATAGAAGAATATTTATATTAATAAAGCACCAAGTTAATTAAATAAAATGGTCCTCTGGGTAAACTTAAGATACTAGAGGATGGGCAGGGGTCGATATATTCTGCCATTTGAACATTAAGTATGTGCCTTGAAATTTTATGGAGCTTTTAAAAACTCGCTTCGTAATGTAAAAAGTTTGAAACCTCCACAAGTTTCCTCTGCTAAAACCTCTTGTGTCTGCCTTCTGGAGCTGAGGGAGGCAGGGACTGGGGCAGTTTGTTAGAGATGGGAGCTTGGGCGAAGCTCTGGGAGACCTTGCCCTTGGTAGCTCCCCTCCTTGTCCGGGGCTGGTCTTCGTGGACAAGGCTTGGGAGGGGTGGAGGCCTAGGCTCAATGCAGGGTCCAGACAGTGAGGATGGCACTTCCTGGTCTCCAGAGCAGCCTCCTAAGTCAAATGTGAGAGAGACCTTGGATCTCCTCCCCTTCTTGGTTCCCTCATCCTGAGAAAGCCCAAACACTAAGGATCCTTCGCAGAGGAATCTCTATGGGCCAGCCTGACAACCCCCTGCCCAGCTTCCACCTGATCCTTTGCCTCTTGCTTTCCTCTGCCCCTTGTCCTCTCAACCTGGCTCTTTCTGTGTATCTCTTGTGTGTGTGTGTGTGTGAACCTGTCTCCACCCTGTTTCCTTTATCTCCTACCTGTGCTGCTTTCTCTGTGTGTCTCTGCCTTTCATGGTGTCTTCTGGGAAATAACTGTCTCTGTGCATGTGTGTTTCCCTTTGATTTTTGTTTTTCTGTTGTTTTCTCTAGTTTTATTCTCTGTCTCACTGTGACAGTCTCTCTTCCTCTTTGTTTTTGTATCTCTGCTTATTTTCCCTCTCTCCTTCTCCATTGCTTGCTCTCTCGCTCTCTCTCTTTCAGTCTCCATCTTTCTCTCTCTCTCTTTCCCTCTGTCTCTCTCTCTCTTTTTGTGTCCCTCTGTCTCCATCTCTCTCTCTCTCTCTCTCTCTCTCTCTCTCTCTCTCATCTATCTCTGCCCCTCTCTGCCTAGGTTCTCCCACCCATCCACAGATGACTTTAAGGATCTAAGACTCAGCCCCTCCACACCAGCACTCAGAAGGAGACTTTCTGCTTACTTCCCCTCATTCCTTAAGCAGCCTCCAGGGTGGGTTTGGGAATAGGAAAGAGGACAGAAGGCTGATGTATCTTGCCTCGTACAGCCAGATCTATCTGCAGAGGTGACTTTCATTCCTCAAGAGGTGACGTCATATTTGCTGTCCCCCTTTGTCCTCTCCCACAGACTGTGTCTTCTCATTTTCTTAGCTCTGACCCAGAGCACCTAACTCCATGGGTGCACTGCAGTCAACTTATTAGTGAGGACCTTTCTTTGAAATGTAAGCCCCAGGACAGTTTTCACAGAGTAGGAAAGACAGCCAGGAAATTTGCTTTAGTAGTAAATTTAACTCACCTTCCCATCTTGAGTGATCTCAGTCTCTCCTCTTGTGGCTTGTTTCCTGCTTGGCTCTGCACCCCTGGGAAGCTCATCGTTCCCCAGCTTCCTTTGGAAGGTGGAGGGCTACCTTGACTTGTCCTGAGTCTGTACAGAGATCAGTGGTCACCACCCTGCTCTCAACCCAGAGCCTGTGTTGGCCTGAGGCCACTCCCCCATCTTAACCCTGCTTGCATACCAGTAGTCCCACCAGCTGCCTCCAGACCTCCTTCCTGTCCGTCTTCTTCGTGGTGCCTCCTGCTGGCTTCTCTGCACAGCAGTTGCTGTTCAGTCAGAAGTTCCAGCCAGCTCCCTAGGGTGTATACAGAGAGCTGTGGGGCTTTAACTCTATGTCCATCTTGACCATCCGTCCAAGGGGAGCCTGGTAGATTCCATGAGGTCGGGCCTCCCTGCAGGGCCCAGAGAAGCTTTGAGGCACAGCAGGCCAAGTAGAACCGAAGTATTGCTTTCTTTGGTATTAAATTTGACCGGGAGTTGCTGCTTTACTGTTTGGCTTCCTCTGTAATATTCTCTGGGACAAGGAAAGTGTGGGGATTTTCTCTTCTACTCATAGTGTATGAATGCAGACTTGAACAGTTACAGGCACTCATAATAACTGGTATTAAGTGCTTATTTTCAGCCAGGTAACACACAAACAGCTCTAAAGTCATTAGCCATTTTATAATAATTCTCTGACCTAAGTATTTGCATTGTCCCCATTTTGCAGATGAGGACACTGAGGTCCAGACAGGGTAATAATCTACTCATACAAAGCCACACAGCTGGAAGGTGGCAATGTGTGAACTCACACCAAGTCTTCCAGGCTCCCAAGCCATGCTTCCACACTGTGCTTCACTGTCTCCTGGAGTCTTGACCATATGCAGGACCTCTGGGGTCAGTATGAAAGGAGGGGCATTGAGTTACCAGGCAGAGTATGGCTCAGATATAGTTAATGAACAGTCTCAGAGAAGCAAGGGAGGTGTTTCAGAAGGAGTGGCCCCTCTGTCCCTCCTCTGTGCCCCTACCTCTGCCATGGAGGTCCTTCCCTCTTTGCCTGGGACAAGCGAGTTTGTTGTACTGGGCATAAGACTAGTAGCAGCAACCTCACATCCACAACCGATTACTCTCGTCTCTGCAGTTCACTGGGTTCTCCCGGCACGCACCCCTTGTCTACTGCCTTTCAAGCTAAATGGCCAGAAGCAGGTCTGGGATTAAGCATTAGTGTTAACTTCAAACTTGGTGTAAACCTATTGAACTGCATCCATTTTTACATAAATAAGCAAGAGAACAGCATCTATCCTGCTTTAGTCGATACCAGGACACCCACAGGTGTGAGTTATTAGCAATAACTGTAATTGTTTTGAATGAAATAATAAATAGTGCAGGAGGTCACGAGGAGAAATGTCGTTCTGTAGTATTAACATAGCTTAATGGCTTTTGCTGCTATATGCTTCATCCAACACTGGGCTTGGAGAGGCTGGCCTTGCAACTCAGGATGCGGAGCTCTTGCTGAATTGCTTTCCTGCTTTGGGAGAAGATAATTTTGAGCCTTTCTGAAGCTGCATTGATTTTATCAGCAGATGGCCTCAGGATAGCATCTCACCTTCATCCCTGAGGTTTCACTTATTTAATGGGGTTCTGAAAAGGTACAAGAAAAAACAGGCATATACAAGCCCCATTTCCTTGAGCTGCAGCTCTGCATTCCAGACCCCAGCCACGGGCAGCTACAGCCCAAGGTGTATGTTAACCCTCCCCACCCGCCCTGCCCCTGGGAGCTCATGTTTCTTCAGTGAAATAGAATGGATGGCAGAAGAGGGACCTCAGTGACATATCTTCCAGTGGAGGAAGGAGGGGTTGCTCAGTCCATAAAACATAAGTCTTGGGGTCAGGCACACACAGGGTACCCAGAGGATGTTGAAAGTATCCTTTCTTCATGGCCAACCTGAACATTTAAGGTTACAGGGGTAGAAATCAGGAAATGGCTTCCCCTGCTCCCAGACTGCAGGGCCTTAGCCCATTTGCCTTCCTCTCTGCTTCCCACCTTCCCCAATTGGACTTTTTAATCCTCAGGATCCATGTGGGTTTCCACAGTTTTTAGACCCTTTGGCAGAAAGGAGAGTGATCACAGAGCAAATTATCACAAAGATAATCAAAACTTTCTCACTGCCAATCATCCCTTTCTAACATCTCCTTAGCTTGATACTAAAAGTGACTCCTGGGGGGGAAAAAGTGTCTCCTTTTGCACCCAAAGTTTCATTATCTGTATTCTCCTAGTCTCAATGAGTGCCAGAATTTAGAAATGGCAGGGAGGAGGAGGAGAAGATGTTCTTGGAGACGTGTTCTTAGAGACATGTTCTTGTCGGGCACACAGCCCTTTTCTAGATCGAATCCATTCTCCAAATCTGTTGTACCCTTTCAGACCATGTTTAAACCCTATTCCAAAAAACCAAATTATTTGTTTGCTTAGCCACACTTCCCAGGTAATTGCTCATTCCTGTACTTCAGTTTAGCTCACTAAATCCTTCTCAGTTAGAGGCTTCATCTGTGGCTCTTTAGAACACAAGCCTGTTCTAGTGACATTAGTTCTCAAGCACAATACTCCACTGGGAGGCAGAGATAGAAGGGTGGGGGGCACAGGGGGAGAGCTCTTTATAATCTAAAGGGACAAACTGGACTTGGGGGTGGGGAAGAATCCCGATAGCTTGAGATTTATTCTCGATCATCCATGAACCACACAAGAGTATGAAATCGTTTCCCCTTATTTTTAATCCTTTCAACAAATATTTTTTTAAGCTATCTGTCAGAGGTTTGTGCTCAGCAAAAGTTTCTGACTACACCAAACTAATAATTTATGAATATGCCAGTAGAAATGACCATGTTTCCGTATAAACTGGACCTTCAGTCAGCACATAGATTGGCAAACAAGCAATCTCTCTGGGTCCAAACCCACTTTTACCTGTGCCTAAATCCCTAATCTGCCTTTAGCTTTTTGGTATGATTTAACAATGCCCTGCAACAGTTACTAAGTTAAAGGACCACCAACATGGATGATCTGGCATTTTGTTGGAGCTCTCGTTCTCAGAGGCTGTAAGAGGTACTTGGAAAAGAGACTGAGTCAGTCACAAACACTCCCTCCTTCCTGAGGCTAACAGGAACAGGCCCAAGTGGTAACTGAAAATATAAATTTGGAATCCACTGAAAGAACATGTTAGAAAGTATACTTCCCACCCCCTGTAATTTTTGCTAATTGTACAAGCAGATTTTCACCTATGGGATATTATGCCTCAAAACCTAGGCTACCAGGCTACCATCTGGGAGGCAAATGAAGGTGCCCAGGTCAGCAATTAATCATGAAGCAGCCCAAATGCACATACTTCATTTCAGAACAATTCCATAAATGCTCCCCCAACCCCTCTGCCTCCCCCCTCGCTCACAAGGTTTCATCTCCTAATTGCAAAAGCTTTTTGGCATGGGAATGTCTTTGTGAAGAAGAGAGGACTCAATTTGGGCCATCTCTCTGAAGAAGACATGGGAACAAGGACGCTTCGCCAATTAATCAGCAAATGCTTGGCTCCAGCTTTCGGCCAGAAGATCGATTTACATAAAGCTATTCTCAAGATGAATTTGCCTCCCCGTCTACTCCCCGTGCATTCCCCTTGTCCAGCCAGCATTAGACGTGCTACTGGATTTCAGATTGACAGTGTCAGCTACGACAATCAAATTAGGGATGAAAGCCTCAGAGGGTTGCCAAGGGAGAGGGACCGAGGGAAAGGAGGGGGTGGGAACAGTATGTCAGCCTGGGAGGAGGATGGATTGCACAGAAATGGGCTCCCTTTCCCCAACTCTATTGGGCAGACACATAACTTCAGACAAAGGAAAAAAGAAAACCCAGGTCCCAAGCTTTTGAACCAGGTGGATTCCCTACACCACACACTCACACCAGGATTGGTAAATTAAACCTAAACATTTCATTGGACCTAAAAATTGGCAGAGGACTAACTCGGGTACATAATTAGATCCTTAGGATCTAATGATTTTCAGCATCAGATTTCTGCCCATAATGTAAGAACACCAAAATCTCAGTTATACCTCCTGAAGGGTACATGGTGATGGACACACAAACTTGAGTCAGATGATGATAGTTAGAATCCTAGTGATGTTTCCTGAACCATTTAGTTAAGCAGGGACGTCTGGACCAGAACAGGAGGCACAATTGGACTGATAATGTGAGCTCCCCATACCTGTCTAATGTAACTACCTTGTCACTAAATTGTGATAATTCTCGAAATTAGTGAGCTGTTGAAAAGCTCAGCCTCTGTATCATTTGCTGGAGATGATCAGTCAATTATAATCTGTTTCATGAACACAAAGAACCTTAGTTGGCATTGCATATGATAATTAAATGAAGAAAGCTTCTGTTTGGACTGGAAGCATTGGTTAACCCTGCCAGCCCTGAAAGGGTGTTGGTTTGGAAAGAAGCAGATCAAATCCTAATGGCTGGAAGGAGGTTCTCTGCTCGTAGGAGGGATGGCTGAATAACTGGGATGTTTCAAGTCATGGCTTGCTTCCTTAAATCTAAAGGTTTCTATCCTGAACAGTTCCCTTTCACATTTCCTATCGTGAATTTCCCACATTGTCCAATTTCCCACATTGGACTCCTTTAGATTGGTTCCAACATTTATTTTTTTTAATATAGTTTATTGTCAAGTTGGTTTCCATATAACATCCAGTGCTCATCCCACAAGTGGCCTCCTCCATGCCCATCAACCATTTTCCCCCTCTCCCCTACCCCCATCAACCCTCAGTTTGTTCTCAGTATTTAAGAGTCTCTTATGGTTTGCCTCCCTCCCTCTCTATAACTACCTTCCCCCTTCCCCTCCCCCTACCCCATGGTCTTCTGTTAAGTGAAGTCTTCCACATATGAGTGAAAACATATGATATCTGTCTTTCCTCTCTGATTTATTATCCAGTTCCATCCACGTTGCTACAAATGTCCCGATTTCATTCTTTCTCATTGCCATGTAGTATTCCATTGTATACATAAAGCACGTCTTCTTGATCCATTCATCAGTTGATGGACATTTAGGCTCTTTCCATGATTTGGCTATTGTTGAAAGTGCCGCTGTGGACATTGGGGTACAAGTGCCCCTATGCATCAGCACTCCTGTATCCCTTGGGTAAATCCCCAGCAGTGCTATTGCTGGGTCATAGGGGAGCTCTATTGTTAATTTTTTGAGGTGGTTCCAACATTTAATACTCTTTTCCTCTCTTGGCAATGAGTGGGTATGGAACTACAACATCCAGCTCCTAGCCTTATTCTAGAACTGCACTGCCCAATGTAATAGGTGCTAGTGGTTGTAGTTATTGAGCACTTCAAAGGTGGCTGGTCGGACTCGAGATGTGTATAAAATATACATCAGATTCTAAAGACATGGTATAAAAAAGAATGTAAAGTGTCTCAATATATTTTTATATTGATTACATGTTGTAATAATATTTTGGATATATTGGGTTAAGTAAAACACTTGATTAAATTCACTTCAACTGTTTCTTTTTACCATTTTTAATGCAGCTAATGGAACAAATTAAATTGCATGGGTGTCTCATGTTACATTTCTGTGGAGGAATGCTGTCCTAGAATTAGCAGATCCCTTCTGGGGGGGTGCTGGCCTCTATACCCTTCAGGCCCTGGGATGAAGTGTCCTGTTGACCAGCACAGAGGGTTATTTGTTTTTAATCAGGAGGAATTCACTGGGATGGGCCCTGTGCCCCACAGCTCACCCCTCACTTCTTTTGTGTCCACAGTCAGCCTGCTTCGCTCATTTCCTTTAACCTGCATGATCCTAATGCATTTGAATTTGTGATTTTGAGAATATCTGCCCATAAAGAGACAGGAAGCATGTACATTAGTGGCTAATCATAGAGCAAACCAATAACCCTAACCTTATGTGCAGGCCTCAGACCCTCCGCCTAAGGGATCCTTAGCTCCCTGGTGCTCAAACACCAGGCCTTTATCTGCTTTGGAATGGTCACAGCTTGAGATCTGCCTAGGCACGGCTGCTCATTACCTGCCCTCCAGTGCTCTCTCCCCTCAACTGCAACCCTCCTAGAAACCTGGGAAAACATTTGTCTGTAAGGCCGCACCAGAATGTGCTAAACCCAGTCACCAGAGTCTTCCCTGCAGGTTTAAAGAGCCCAGGAACAAAATGCTTGATTTCTTCCTGCTGAATTGTGGGGGTCCAGGGGAGGTTGTAAGCATCCATGGACTCTTACCCCTGCAAGCTCAGCTTCCAAACTGGGCCCCTGGGTGGCTTTGTCAAGTATGGATTAGATATTTTCACCCTGTTCCCCTTCAGCCTTCTCCTGTGACACTAGTGTCCTATAAACGTTTTGCCCAATTCCAGCAGGGTCACACCTGGGACACGGGAGGCCTTTGCATCTTGGACCCAAAATTTCCCCTAGACACTCATGGTAGTAGGATTATATATTTGTTAGCTGCCTGCTAATAAAATGAAGATGGTGATTTTCATTTACATACTGCATTAGAGTATAGAAGAAGCACTTGATTTTTCATTACTCTTGATGCTTATCCTGATTTCACAGAAGCACAAGTTGAGGCTCAGAATTGATTGATGTTCTTAAAGACACACAGCCCATTAAGTAGCACAGCTGGGATGTGAACTTAGCACCTAATCCTATGCACAAATCATCCTACCCACACTCTCAAACTTGTTCAAAGTTTATATTCTAGAGCCTGTCCCCAGGGTTTCTGATTCAGTAGATCTGGGATGGGTCCCAGAAATCTGCATTCATGTTTTTTTTATTATGAAAAATTTCACACATATATAAAAGTCAAGCACAATTATAAATGAACCTCCTTTGCTAGCACTCAGCTTCAATAAGTATCCATTCATGGCCAATCTTAGTCCGTCTATACCTACACCTACTTCCCCTTCTTTTACATTATTTAGAAGCAAAACCCAGACACCATCATTTAATCCTTAATTATTTCAGTATGTATCTCTCAAAGACAAAGACCTAAATGAGGGGAAACATAACCCACAATACCATTATCCTATCTAAATTATTTTAAAAACCAGGGATCTGTATTATTTTTGAAGCATCATCAATAAATTCTGATGAGGTAGACCATGAGCCCTGCTGTGAGAACAGCTGCCCTGTGCCATGACCACTCTTAATAACATCTTCAAACTGTCCTGATTTTTATCAGACTGTCCACTTTGAAAAACAGAATCAAAGTACTTGATGAAACAAGACTGCATCCCTGCAAGTCCCAGTGATTCAGATTGGCATCTTTCCCTTCCCATCCCCTGCCCCTGCCACCCCAAAACTAGAAAGATTTCGAGCCTCGAATAAGTAAAACAAAGCTGTGAATTATTTTCCTTGCTGGTTAGCAATAATCCTCAGTGTAACTTTAGATATAGGGTGTCTTCTTGTTGAAAAGGAAAAAACAGTGAAACTGCAGCTCTTACTTTTGGGGATGTCTAGATGTTTATTTTCCAATCATGTATATGAAGAGGTCTGTTTATTTGTATCGGGGGTCAAAGAGAATACATGCTCCAGGAGGACAGAAACTTGGTTCTGTTCACATATGTGTCTCAACATGTGACATAGAATAGCACACAGTAGGTGTTGGATTTATTTTTTTCTTATATGAAGATTCCGAGCTGATACTTAATCTGCTGATCTTAAACATCTGAACAGTATGATTAGGAGTTTTCTAATGAGCTTGTCAGAGGAAGGCAGAATGAAAGGAGCCCTTACTGATCTCTTTCATTCAGTAACTTTTTAACATCAAGGGAGCAAGCATGTAAACTGGTGCAATGAAATACTCAGAAACTAATTGGCACAGTGGAAAATAATTTTTTTTGGTCATGTTTTAAATTTCTGTCCCCCATTGGTACTTTGATTCTCTGGATCCCTGAGACAGGTGGCAGTTGTTTCAGGAAATGATTCAGTTTTTCCATTGCAATCTCCCCTGGACAAAGGATGCCATTGACTAGACACCCAGCTGGAGGTACCAGGGCTTCTCAGCTGAGACATATGCTTTGGGCTCACTTGGTTTTGACAGTGACCCAGCTGAAAACCTATAATCTTGCTTATTAAGATAAATTGCCTGCAGAAGAGATTTACCCTTTAAGATAAATCCTCCCCAAAGTTCACACTGTAGAATCCCCAGGGAATAATTTTTCCTGCATGTCTGTCCCTCCCACTGTATAAAATAAGGTAAGCAAAACAGTATCTTTCTCTTCAGTTCTGAGAGCAGAGTGATAATGTCACAGTTACTATAGATTAGGAGTTGGGGCTAGGAGGAGCAGGGCTCAGCTTTGTATAAGAAGGCAGCATTGAGACTTACAAGAACTTTTAGATTCATGGATTATCCATCAGAAATGTTTTAAATCCCTAAATGAGTTTTGATTGATACCTACTGCATCAATGGGCAGGTTTCCTCCTACTAGGCAGTGACTGGGAAAGTAATTTTAATACAGACTCAGGCCAAAGAGAATCAGAATGGTAATCCACTGCCCTGATCTCAAATCCAATAATGGTTCTAAATAGAAATGCTTTTAGATCATCCTCTCTTTTACTTTGGCTAATCAAGAGTTGGTAGCCTTTTTTTTTTTTTTTAAGTTACTAAAAAAGTGCCTGTTGGTCTCAATGCAAGGTCTGGGGAAGTAGACAAAGAAGGCATCAGATCGCATTGTTCTAATTTCCTTTGGTCACTAAGCTTCCCCCTGTGGCCTCTTGATCTTTGGTCCTGGATATGTCATCTTTCATGAGTGATTTTTTTCTTTTAATCTTCTGAGAACTTCCTGAATCAAGAGGACTATCCCTGAAGCCTTCTTATGAATGCTTTGAGATGGATCCCTTGGGTCCCTTTACTGACTTTGGCTCCCATCTCCTGCTTCTTCAGACTTTGCTAATAAAGGTCATGACTGGGAACCTCCTCAGCAGTCTGTCCTTGAGTCATGGAGTCACGATGTTCAGCCTTATGGAGAGCAGGCAAAGCCTGGCAATTTGTATTTCTCTTGGGTGATCACTAACCAAGGACTGTCTGATGTAGGGCTACAAAGACCCAGATCCCTTGGTTAAAGAGAAGACCAGGACTTTACCTAACCTTTATTTCCCTTATTCATCCTGCTTCCTGTATCTGCATTAAGAGACACCTTCCTGGTCTCTCCCAGGATTCAAGTGTGAATCCATCACTTGACTAAATGGCAGCTTCTTTGAGAGCCCAAATTGAGACAGACCTTTTCTCCTGAATCAAGCTCTCCTCTTTCATTCAAAAAACTCTAGACCCAAATAGGGATACTCCAATCTAGATGATAGATGAGGGAAACTTCAATCCCTCCCTCAGATTTTAGGGAAAGAATATTAGCAACATTTATGTGTTTTATTCTTTGCATAGTTGTAGGCATATATCCTGAAGAGGATGATAAAGGACATTTTCAGCAATGTAAAATTCAGGGCTAACTGGGCAGAAAATCCAAGAAATAAATGCAGCCATTCATTGAATGCCTACAGGGTTCCAGGTGATTTGCAAGGTGCATATACATCAACTCCTTTCATCCCCATGATTAACCTAGGAAGTCAGTAAAGCCCCTGCTGTAAAGATGGGGAAACGGAGGCATAGAACATTTCAGTAGCTTGCGTGATCATACCTCTAATAAGTGGCTCCCCCCACTTCAAGAAGTCACCAAGGTCGGGGGAGCTTCTGAGCCCCGGCTTGTACATTGGAAATAATTCAAGATTGATATCAAGAAGCAAATTCCACCCCCCACAAACTGCCATTTAACACAGACAGGACTTCCTGATAGCATGAATGTGACTGAGACCAGCACATTGTCCCCACAGAGCAAAGAGGAAACTGTTTTCCTGCTTCCTGCCTTGCTGTCTTCCCTGGTAAACATGGGGTGGGCAGGGGTGGGGGTGAAGGTGGGGACTGTCATTCACTGTTGCTCTGAGAACAAAGCATGCCTGACATTGCAGAGAGAGCCCTGGGAAGCATTTCAAAGCTCCACTGGAACTAGACAACCTTTCAATCCATTTATCAAAGCGTCTGCAGTTCCCGTTTCAAGGTAGATGAAGCAATAATAAATTTGCGAAGAAAGTTAATCTGTGTCCAAAGCATTTTAGTAAATTAAAAAGGGGGGGGTGCTGGCTGGAAGGGGGATATATTGGTTCTTGCCAACTCCTATTTGACTTACTGTCTCCTTAATAAGTCCTCTTTGGTCTTGTGTTTTTGGATGGAATAATCCGTCGGTTAATCATTTTCCGGAAGCAGGAAAATGCACTTTAGCTAATGCAGTTCTCCTTTCTTTCAGAGTCCTAATTATTTAAAAAGGCATCCCAATCTGTAGCCCTACTTCCAACCAAGAAAATCTTTCCCACCAGCCATCTTTAATTTCCCCCAGAAAATTTCAGCACACACCCCTTACCCTCTCACTGTGCTCCAGCCTCATACCTTATATCTAATTTAAAAAAAAAAAAAAGTTCCCTTTCCCTGGTTATTTCTGAGCATTTTCCCTCAGGAAGGGCAAGACACTAAACCCCCAGCAAGCAATTGGCTAGAACTAGGCTCTTGGGCACTACGGATAGATTTTGTTATTTTTATTTAAGTGTCAGCTCAAAATGGTGGCTCTTGTGTCCCTCAAGAGTAGTGCTTAGCAATAGCTCCATGTTCTGGCATCATGCTGAGATAAACACACTATTAGGAACCCTCACAAAGGCCCCGAGATAATTGTGAAGGGACAGTTACCGAAAATGAAGCACCCAGCCCTGAACCCTCCTCCACGCCCCATCAGTAACACCATTAAAGCTGTCAGTTTGTCAGCCCACTGGAGGTATTTATGAAATCAATATACAATCCTGCAGATGGATGGCAGTGGTATTGTTAGCTGGAGAACAGAGGCTCAATGGAAAATAAAATTAATAAAATTTACAAGCGGATTGTCATGGGGAACAGATAAATTCCCTACAATCCACTGTTTTGCTCACTTGCGGCAGGAGGAAAGCCATGGTAGGGAGCTAGAAAGAAAGCTGTGCTTGTAAACTGGGTCCCTTAAACTGGGAGCAAGACTGAGTATATTTCCAGCAAGAAAATAGTGACCAGAAACCCAAGAGGCTGGTCCATGCAGTTGCAGGGTTTTTCCTGTGTGATGGCTTTTGTGGGGCGCTTCCCAGCGGGTGGGCCAGATTTTTCAGCTAAAATGCTGCTCTCCTCTCATCAGCCCACCATATGGCAAGCCAGAACCTTCATACAATTGTTATTTCCTCATCATGTTTGGGACCTTAAACTCAAAGGGTTAATGCATTAGTGGAGTAGGTGCCCCTTCCCCTGGCTTCCAGACATGGTTAGAGCTGACAATCCAAACCTCTCTCCTGTTTGCTCCCCCTGCCCCTGATTCTGATCATTAGCCCTTGGCTAGCACAGTGGCCCGAGCTGTTTCCCAGAGTGGCCAAAGAGAGCAGCCAAGCCTGGGAGGATAGTGGGCAGGAGACTGTCCTGGAGATAGGCCTTCACCTGGCAGAAAAGACTAGACTCACTGTGGTTGCTGGAGCCTTGAGTACAGCCCAGATGCCTGGTGGAAATTGCATTAGTCAGATGACAGGACCCGTGCCCCCTTTCCCGGGAGTCTGATGGAGAGCAGAGGAGTGACCTTGGTGACCCTGCCTGACCTCTACTGTCACCATGGGCTTTGTTCAATGCCCCGACTCTGGCTGGAGCCCTGCTCATTGAATCAGGCCTGGCTGGGGGAGCCTGCAGTAGGGCTCCTCGTGCTTCTAAATTTATTTACACCAGTTGCAGACAGAGGAAACTGGATTTGAGATGGGGAGTACCCTGTTATTCAGCCCCAGAAGCCACTGGTAGTCATATCTGCACCCTACCCCAACTCTGAGCCTTGTCTTGGGGCTTAACAGTGGCCCCAAACAATCCCCAAGTGTCTGAAGCTCCAGCCACCTACTCAGAGTGTGGTAACTCCTCTCAGCAGGTGAGAGCAGGAAACTCAATGCCTCTCTTCTGCTTTCTGTTTTTCCTCCTGCCCCTTCACAGAATGTTAATTTAGATGGCCTAAGTTTCAGTGGAAGATAGTTGTCTGACCTCTCCTTATTTGGAGTCCTCTTTAACTTTTGATTAGGTTCCTGTGGGAAATCAGTGTGGGAGTGTCCATTGGTACAGTCTCCCTCTAGGATGACTCGGCAGTTAAAGATGTTTACCCTGTGACCCAGCATATGCTCCTTATGGGACTTTATACCAAGGAAGTAGCTGAATAATTATCCCAAAAATGTGTGGAGAAGAAAACCCATCCCAGTATTTCCTTAAATGGCAAATACCCAACAATGTGGGATCACATAGCCCTCTATACAATTGGATGATATACAGTGATTAAAAATGTTGGCATACATGTACTGTCAATGACATGAACAGATGTTCTCAATATAATAAGTGAAAAAAGAGTTTATGACTGACTATATACTATGAGATCATATTGTGAAATTTATACATATTGCTCCTAATTGGTAACAGTGCTTATGATCTGGGTAGATGATTTTTTACCTTAATATCTAAAAGTTTGTTATTTTCAAAATAATTGAGATA
This sequence comes from Cryptoprocta ferox, assembly GCA_028646485.1. Classification (NCBI taxonomy): domain Eukaryota; kingdom Metazoa; phylum Chordata; class Mammalia; order Carnivora; family Eupleridae; genus Cryptoprocta; species Cryptoprocta ferox. Next base: position 88,594,163 of record CM053572.1, read on the forward strand.
TATATCTGTATCTATAGATATATGTACATATGATTGGGGTGTGTGTGTGTGTGTGTGTGTGTGTGTGTAGACACGTAGTTATGACTGATTACTCACTGAAATCCCAAGCAAGCTTGAGGTATGAATGAAAACAAGTGTATGTGTTTGGTTTAGGGGGAAAAAAGGGAAACAAAAAGAAAAAACTGCATAGGTCTTAGGAAAGGACACTGAAGCTTTGGGGATTCTTAAAGAGGACCCTGGCATAAGACCTGAGTCTGAGCGGGCTTCAAGACCTGACACTTTGTCCTTTACCTTTCCTCCTCAAAGCAACACGTTAGCACCACTTAATGCTAGATGCGATGCCAGTGGGACCCCCATTTTGGACAGGTTTGTGCAAATGCAATTTGAATTTATCATGCCTGTCACTAAGCTGATCGGGGAGGTCCCTGGTGTGCCTGGGTCTCTAGAAAAACAGAGATGGTCATCCCCCATCAGAAAATCAGGATTGCCAGGTTCCCTTCCAATCCCAAATGACAAAGGCAGAGTCCCTGAGAGATGGGAGACCAAGTGGTGTTGACCCTGAAGTGGGGGAGGGACAGCGTGGGGGAGGGGGCCAGGGGTCTCTCTGGGAGGTGGCAAAACAGAGAATTGGGTGCGGTGTGTGCGCAACAAATAACCCAGAGTCTTGGCTCATGGCCTGGAGGTGCGAGACCACCCACAGAGCCCGCCCTGGAGGCGAGCTGCTCCCGCCTGGTAACCATTTCAGCAAAGGCCATCACCAGAGGAACAATGTGAAGGCTCATAGCAGCCTGGGGCCTGAGACTAAACAGTGCCTCCAACACTCCAGACCGCAGAGGCAGCCTGTGAGAGGTTTTGTTATCATAATGAGATGCAGATAAAGCCGGGCCTTGGTCGTTAATGCAGTGTGCCTCTTCTCTTCTTGTTTAGAGATCTGAGCGAAAACCAGATCCTGGGGATCCCGAGGAAGGCATTCCGTGGCATCACCAATGTGAAGAACTTGTAAGTGACGATTTTTTTCTTCTCTGGGGATGTGGCTTTCTGGCCAGAACAGGGGTGAGGGATGAGACAGGAAGGTGGTGTCACTGTGCTGTGTGCTGCCTCGGTGCAGGCACCTTTGAGACAGATTGAGGGGTGTGCTTGAGTGGCTTCCAGGGAACATGCATCGAATGCCATGACAGCTGCACAGAGTCCTGTTCCTCTCTGGTTTTTCAGCCCCAAGTGTGAGCACTAAAGTCCAGGACCTGGGTCAGAGCTTGGCCTCACAGTAGCTCTGTGGCCTGGGGCTCAACTCAGCTATTCCTAGGGTCATTATCTTCAGTAAAATGGGGATGATATTCTGGTGAGGGTGTTGATGTCAATGAGAATGTGTACCTTGTACACAGTAAGTGTTCAATAAATGGGAGCCTTGATAATCATGACCATGATCATGATGGTAAAGGAGTGGCTATTACTAATAAGATATTGGGAGAGGGCGGTGGCACTTGTGTCCCAGGCTGGTGGGGAGACATAGCCAGGTCCACTCACTGCACCAGGTGCTTGGTTTTGAGGGGTGCTTTTAGTTTGATTTTGAAGTAATTATTGATTCACAGGAAGTTTCAAAAATAATAGATAGGTCCATGTACCCTTTTACCCCAGTTTCCTCCCAATGGTAATATCTTACATAACAGTATGATCTCAAAACCAGGAAACTGACATTGGTACAATCCACAGACCTTACTCTTCAGATTTCAGAGTATCACACACACTCATTTGTGTGTGTACATGCATATGCAGTTCTGTGTAAGTTTATCACATGCAGATTCCTGTGCCCATTGATAGAGTCAGTGCAGAACTATTCCATCACTACGTTTTTTAACCTGCCAAATAACCCTTGTCCTTTTTTGCCTGGTCTCCACTGTTTGCTGTTTGACAATGACTCCTGGGCCCTTACTTTCACAAGGAGTGTGCCTTTCAAATATTCTACCCCTACCATTGTGTCCATGTGTTCAGAACATGTGTTGGGAGAGGGGCACAGAAGAAAGTGTGGTTTGTCTGGGCAGGCATTTCTGTCCATTGGCCTCCTCCATAGGCTCACATTCACCTTGAATAGTCTTGAAGGAGGTTTCTTTAAAACTACTTTAGCTATCAGCTTTCCTTACAAGGACTGCAGGGATAGTAATGTCCTGGGATGCTGGTGATGGCTTCCAGATACAGGCTATCTGCTTCCCCTGTTCCTGCGAACTTACCGGGAAGCTTTTGGTGATTAACATGCAAAGTACACAAGAGGGCAGAGGCATCTTAAGGTCAAGGAAGCCTAGGTCAGAGAGGACTTTGCAAGGGGATCCCACATAGGAAACTGCCCACTGCTTCATCTGGGGGCGTTTGCCCAGAAGCAGGAGAGGGCATGGTGGAGCAGACAAAGCCATGGAGAATGTGACTCAACATTGTGCATATAAACCAAAATTAAGAGGTTGTATTAATTAGCATCCCTGCCTTGCAGGCAAGGAAAGAGGGGAACTTAGAGATCCTCTAAAACCCCCACAGGTCAACAGTGAGAAAATTGAGGACCAGGAAAGGGCAGTGACTAATGCAAGGTCAACCAGCTTCTCAATGGTTGGGCCCCAGATTAACATTTTACATATATAAAGTGGTATATCTGTTCTATCTCATGGCTCCAATTTTAAATAGGCCAGTTAACAACAACAGCAACAGCAAAAGCATTGCAGTGATGTATAAGCAGGGCTGTATAACTACCAACTGCATTTTTTGTTCTCAAGAAAGTGATTAAATCTCACGGTGGTCCACGATACTTGTTGAATCTGGGGGCTTGTGTTGTTTTCCCGCAATATGTCTAACTTCACAAAGGCCTCAGGAGCTCAAAGATCCAAGATTCTGCAGATGCAGACTCCTGAGTCACTCAGGAACTACTGTCAGGCCCTCCTTCTCCAGGCCATGCAGATATTTGTTACTGGAAGGCCTGAACTCAGCTATGATCTTCTCTTTTATTTCTACCCAGTGTCAGCATGTGGTCCTAGGGTGAGAGGAGGGGAACATAAACCCACTGCTTAAAGGATGAATTAGCCAACAGCACTAAAGGATGGGGAGTGATTACTTTATACTTCTAATCAGTTCCATCAGGATGCATTTGTTAGGCAGAACCTACAAGACCCAGAAGTATAATTTGTTTTCTCAGGTGGCTTATGGTAAAACTGGGGACAAGAAACACGTGTACAAGAGAATAGCGATTTAACATTCCACATGAAAATTGGCAAAAGGGGGGGTGCCTCTGTGGCTCAGTCAGTTAAGCATCCAACTCTTGGTTTCAGCTCAGGTCACGATCTCAGAGTCGTGGGATTGAGCCCCGCATTGGGCTCTGCACTGAGCGTGGAACCTGCTTGAGATTCTCCTTCTTTCCTCTGTTCCACTCCCGCATTCGTGCACTCTCTTGTTCTCTCACACACTGTCTCTCAAATAAAAATTTTTAAAAAAAATGAAAGAAAATTGGCAAATGGGTGGCCATGATGCATAGTAAAAGCTTCAGAATCAGAGAAGAAAAATGGCTTCAGGGAGGATAACCTAAATGTTAGAAACATAGCTTTGGCAACCTGATAGATCTAGGTCTGATTTTCAGCTATTGTGCATACTGAGTCTGTGAACTCAGACATGTTACTTGATACTTCTGAGTCTAGATTTCCTCCACTGTAAGACGAGGCTAAGAATTGTACTTAAACTCTTAGGGTTTTTGTGAAAGTTAATAAAATAGTGAGTATTAATAACTTAGTACTATGCTTGGCACATGGAACAGATATAGAAAGTTCTAGCTACTGTTACTGCTGCATTCCTTTGTTGCTGTTATAATTGTAAAGAATTTACCTGGGCCTGAATGATGATTGGAATTCACAAAGTCAACAAGATAAATAGTGTGTGCAAATATAGATGCAAACCTGTACAAGATGTGTTTCAAGGGCAGAGGCAGAGCCATCTCGTGGGAATGGAGGATTGTGAGGCAGAACAACAGGCGATCAGATCAGGAAGAGAGGTGGAGGCCAGGTGGTGGCAAGCCTTGCCGGCAAGTATGGACTTTAGATGTAGGTACTAAGAATATAGATGGCTTCCAACACAGGAAAAGTCATGATGAAAACATTGATTGTGGAAGAGGAGCCTAGGACAAGAAGAGGTGGAAAAAGGAAAATCTGGGGGCAGAAGATGAGGCTGAGTCCAGTGTAAGGGGCCAGGGCTCATGTTTGGGAAAGAGAGCAGTCAGAAGTGAAGGAGGATCCAAAGATGCCAATAGGGGCCAAGTCAACAGAAATGGGCAATCAGTGAGGTATTAGTGGCTGGCGAAAAAAATGGAAAATGATGAGTTTCAAGCTCAGATGATACAAGGAATGAGGGCAAATCTCCATAGTCATTCATCTTTGCAGCCATCAAAATATTTTTTGAACCTACTAAATGCCAACTCTGGGGGAAGCCATAGGAAGAAAGATATGGAGATCTGTGAGCTTTGCCTTCTTGGAGCTTCCAGTCCACGAAGACTGAAAGGTCAGGAGGAAAAGCCAAACATGAAGATCATAAGTTGGGTGTGAAGTGATGTGAAATCCTTCACGGGCAGTGTGGATGGAGCATCTTCTGTGTGCTTGGAAATTAGTGAGCCTGGCATCCCATCCTCTTGATCCTGCTGGTCAAATGACTTTGGTCTGTGGGCCACGACCATGTCTATGGTCCCCATCTTCCATGGTTTTAATAAGAGGGATGTAGGTGAAATAATCTTACAGCCTTAAGAGAAAATATCATGTGGGTAATTGGAGATAGAGGAGCTGAGCTGAAGAGCAAGTTCAAGGAGGGGAAGCATCTGCATAGAGGTGATATTTGAAGTTATACATTTAAATATGCATTGGTACATGTAAAATAGAAGACACTTTGCAGAAATTAAGTTTGTATAAAACCTATTAAGGAAACACTCCTCCTCCTACCAGACTTCAATTACCCACATGTAGATTGTCTCTCTTGTGACAAATTTTAAATCTCAGGAATGTACATCCCTCTCATCAGTCTGTTTGAGAACCACCTCCCAGACTCCCCTCCCCAGCTTTCTCTACTGCCTTGTGTGAGCTCATGGAATATAATATGGAATATAATACAGTTCTACTCCTTAAATAACATAGGAATAGAAGAGAAATTACTGAAATGTCAGGCTACAAAGTGACAACAGTTGGGCCTATCCATGATACCATATGTTTAATTAAGAATAGAAAGTCAGGAGGTGCCTGGGTGGCTCAGTCAGTAAAGCACCCGACTTTGGCTCAGGTCATGATCTCACGGTTTGTGAGTTCGAGTCCCACATCGGGCTCTGGGCTGACAGCTCAGAGCCTGGAGCCCACTTTGGATTCTGTGTCTCCCTTTCTCTCTGCTCCTCTCCTGCTCATGCTCTGTCTCTCTTGCCCTCAAAAATAAACAAACATTAAAAAAAAGAAGATAGAAAGTCAAGGATTATCTACCTTTTTTTTTTTTTTTATAATTTTGTAGTTTTGACATGGATTTTCTTTGCTTGTCCTGACATTCCCCTTCAAGAAGGAAGAAATTGTGATACATCCATTTTTCAGATGACAAGGTTAAGTTTTGATCAGTGTGTGTAATTTGGTAAAAGTCGGCAGACAACAGTTGAGGCTAGGCCTCTGCACCTACCCTATCCTTAGTAACAGACCCAACCACGTTTTAGACTGTATCCATGGACCTTTCTGTCTACCCAGATTCCTCCCCATTCAGCCATGCTCGCAACAGGAAGAAAGGAAGAGTAACCAAGGAGGCTGCTAGAAAGTGAAGGCCTGTTTCACTGAGGCAAAGAGACAAGTGTGCAGCTTTTATCAGAGCCGAAGGGCAGGATGCAGGTGGTGTTTGAACCCAGTGGGAATGGGTGCTATAGGAACTTGGCATCCTGCCCCCGCCCCAGCAAGGCAGTGGAAGGAAGCCCCTAATTGCTTCCTGCTTCTCAAGAGAAGGGAGAGAAGGTAATTATCTGGGGATACCACTCTATGCAATTACTAAAAGCTGGTTTTATGGGCTGGTCCCGCTCTGCTGCCTGTCTGGAAGCGGGAGAGGCTCTATATTTAAAGAGAGGCAGTCAGCTGGACAAACTGATCTGGAGAAAGAAGTCTCGGAGAGACCGACCTGTAGATAGAGCCGACTTCAACATAGCAGTAGCAACTGCCTCCTGTATGCACATGCTGTGACAGGTACCGGACAAAGGCATAGTGAGAGAGAGAGAGAGAGAGAAGGAGAGAGAGAGACAGAATCAGAAAGACACAGAGATAGGGAAAAAGCAATGAATTGGGAAAAAACAGAGATGACAAGCCACAATCCAACAAAGCATAAGAAGAAAAAGACAAAATCCAGTATAGATTGTTTTTTAAAAAAATGTCCCCTTGCCCTATCTTTCTCAGCAGTTGTGTTTTCCTCTGTTTTTCAGTTTCTATTTGCGAGGACTCTGTAGGACATGCATTCCAGAAGGGAAAATCAATAAGCCCTGTCTCTGCCAGCTAGCGGAATTTGGAATTGACGGTTTCAAAACAAAGCTGGGCAGGCGGCCTTTGTGTTCTCTAGTTAGTTTGGGTTGCCGCACTGCCCGAGTCTGCCCTCCCGCTTCCTGAGATTAATGAGGGCTGTCTCCACCCGCCCGGTGAGCAGCTAGTAATCTTGTGTGAGGGTGAGGGAGGTGTGCAAAGGGACATGAAGCACCCATCCATTGGTAGCATCCTTGTCTGCTAATCTCGGCGGCCATTCATTCTGTCACTGTGCCTGGAACAGAGTTCATGCTCCTGGTCACTCCCTGTTAGACTCTATGTGGTGGGGCCCTCCTTCACCCACATCATCCTTCCCGGGCTCCATTTCATCCCTTGAAGGATCCAAGCTCCTTCCTTGCATGGGACACTAAGCCCTCGGACCTCTGTAGGGTCAGTTCCTTCAGATCCTATAGGTCTCAGCTTGAACGTCTCCTCCTCAAAGTGGCCTTCCCTGACCTATCCAAAGCAGCTCCCCCAGCCCCCACTGTCCCTCTTCTCTATCCCATTACCCAGTTATATTCTCCAGAGCACTTATTGCCCTCTGAAATTATCTTGTTCATTTATTTGTCAACCTGTCTCTGTATGTCACACAAAATGAACATGTGTACGCAGGGACCCTGCCTGCCTCTATCACTGTGGAATCCCCAGTGCTGCAGTGGTTTGCAGCAGAGAGTAAGGTCAGCTAAAAATGCATCAAATCAATGTTTGTTCATTCATTTCTCAAGTATTTGCAGTTGACCTATTACAGAGGAAATCATGCATGATTGTTATAACATTTAATATGAAAATAATATTGAAGAAATAACGAGCTACCATCCTTGTACTCCAAGAACTCAGTCCAGTGAGGGGACAGAATAGTAAATGAGCAGGTGCAGAACATGGGCCAAGACTATTGGAGGTAAGGATGAAGAGGTGGGAAAGCACCCAGACAGGCCTGATTCTGGCTTCACTCAGGAAGTGACGTTAGCTGGGTCTTGAAGGATAAGTAGGAGTTCATCCAGGGGAAGGACTTTCCAGGCAGAAGGGCAACAGCCTGTGAAAAATCACCCACCTGTGCAAAGGCACAGAGGTGTGTGAAAGAGTTGATCCTTGTCAGAGATTCATGGCTGGAACACAGCAAGAAAGAGAGGCAGTAGAGAAAGATGAGGTTAGTAAGGCAGGGAGTCGGTGCCGGGGGTCGGGAGGACTTCACATGTCATGATCCATACCACAACGAGATCCATGGATGGGCTTTTAATAGGAGAGTGGCAAGATCAGATTTTCATTTAAGAAAGACTGTGCCAATGACAGTGGGGAGGACAGACTGCCAAGGGGAGACTCAAGTCCAGTCACCTATGGGGATACTTGTGCAGTTGAGAGATTACAGGGCCCTGAAGCCAGGCCCAATGGACCTAAAGGGGACCAAACTGTAGAGACCTCTGGGGACTGACTGGGTGGGTGAATTGAGTGCATCACCAGGGCCTAGCAGGCTAGAAGCAGAGGCGGCTTTCAACATAAGGCATCTCTGCCAACTTGGACCCAGAGTGGTGCCTGCCTCTCGTGAGGAAAGCCATCTTGCCTCTTAGAAGGGGTTTTGGGAAATCTGCTCACAGGAGGCATTCAGGTACTGCTCTATCACCTTCCCAAGGTACAGCAGGTTTTCTAGCCTTTCCTCCTTTGCATTCGTGGCTCTGAATACATCAGGTTCAGAAGCGCTGATGGAGGAAGTTGGACTGGACCCCAGTCTGCTAAGTGCTACTCAAATAAGCTATCTTTAAAAAGGGATCAGGGGTACCTGGGTGGCTCAGTTGGTTAAGTGTCCAACTCTTGATCGCAGCTCAGGTCTTGATCTCAGGGTCATGAGTTCAAGCCCTATGTTGGGCTCTGAGCTGGATGTGAAACCTACTTAAAAAAGTGGCGGGGGTGGGGGGTGATCATGTTAGCCTAGCCTACCTCCCTTTCTTCCTTTCCCTTCCTTTCTTCCCTCCCTGCCTCCTTTCTGCTCTTCCATCTTTCCAATCTTCCTTCCACACATCATGATTGAGCTCGTACCCTTACCAGACCTGAAGCAGGTCCTAGAAACAAAAAGATGAGTAAGGCATTGTCCCTGTTCTTGACAAATTTCATCTGCAGAGGGAGGCAAACAGATATACAAAGAACATATATAATATGATAAATACTTCCCTAGAGCACTCTCCCTTATCTGCTCCATGGCCAACAATGCAAGTGCTCAATAAATAGCAGTTGATTTATGAAAGTAAATCCACTGAAATAAGAAAAATAGAAGAAGACACTGGCGAATTAGATCCCATTAGTCTGAAAAGATATGTTACTGGGTTGTTCAAAGGCAAGGAGGTGGTAGTAGTAAGCGCCCCATCCTGGAAGTTGTACCTAGAATTGGCAATTGTGTAAGTGACAAGTAGAATCCCTTTCCGGCCAGGTCACACAGTTTTATGTAGAAGACTGTGTTAGTAGTCCTCTATTGGGCTTTGCATATTACTTCTGCTCACTCTCAGTTATAACTGTCTGCTCAGTTGTCTTTCTCCTCCAATGGCCTGAAGCTATGTAGACAGAGAGGTCGAGTCTGTCTTGTTCACCGACTGTTTATTTGTAAGAGTCAGTCCTGTGCTTAACACATGTGATAGGTGCTCAAACAATGAAAATGAGTAAGTGGATGACTTTCAGGACAAAAAGACTCTAGCACTTCAAGAATTACTAAAACCCTGAATGAAAGAGCAGGATTACATCTGGGAACAAAGACAAATTAAAGCAAAGCGCCAAGAACCAACCCAGAGAAACCCTCAGGTTCCCTCCCCCCAGCCCCTCCTTAGGATAATGGAGACCACTGTTCTGACTCCAGCACTGAAATTTATTATCTGAGATATTTTCATTTGTGGACAGTATTCTTTTTTAACTCATCACAGATATTTAACCCCTCTGAGCGTTAAATCCACAGGAAATAAGGGGTTTAAACAAGCATGTAAAATAGAATCTCATCTTTCCTGCACACTGGCAAAAGGCAAAGTGATTCTGGGCTCCTCAGAGTAGGGCTTAGTGGTCTTATGAGAAATTCACCACAGGGCTGAGCTTTTGCCTAGAGATTTTTAGCTCTAAAAAGAAATGAAAGGGTGTGACCAGAAGAGTCAAGATGAGTATTTACAGTAAAGATTATACTTTGAGACTCTAGTAACTATTGATATTCTGATTCTTTGTCTCACTGAAGCCAATGTAGTATAGTTTTGAAAAGTATGAATGTAAAGTATAAATGGAAAGTATGAGTTTTAGAGTCAGACTTGATTAATTTTTTTATTACTATTACAGCTTTGCTGCTTATGACCTGTGTGGCTTTGGGCAAGTTACTTAACCTTTCTGAGCTTGGTCTCCTCATCCATAAAATGGGGAAAATACTAGTGAGGAGTTAAACAGGGCAAGTATATATAATGCTTTGTGGTTTGCCCAAAGCCTTCATAGGTATTATCTTATTTAATTACAACAGCCCTGCCAGGTCACTAGGGAAAATTTATTAGCCTCTAGATATAGATGAGGAAGTTGAGGCTCAAAGAAATGCAGGAACTCTCCCAAAGCAGCAGAGCTAGTCAGTAGCAAGGTTGGGACAGGATCCCAGGATGCATCAGTGCTGTTCTGAGTAGTTAAGCCAGGAGGAGCTCTGAGATTTGGTGAGCCTGAGTGACATCTTGTAGGAAACAGCAGGTACAGATCAGTGGGGAATATTGGGAAAGCATTTCTGGCTTCCAGCACTAGCCAAGACCCTAGGTAAGAATAAGCTTGTTATGGTCACCAGTGGGAAAGAATTTCTGAGAAACCAGCAAGAGTGTCTGAAAGCATGAGTTCTTTTTTTAATTAATAGACCTCATTCTTTTAAGAGCAATTTTAGGTTTACCAAAGAATTAAGCAGAAAGTGCATTGTCTCGATACCTCCTGCCCACACATAGTTTCTCCCATTAAAGTCTTGCACTACTGTGGTGCATTTGTTACAATTGCTAGGCCAATATTGATACACATAACTAAGATCTATAGTTTACAGTAGGATTCACTCCTGGTGAACGTTCAATGGGTTTTGGCAAATGTATAATGACATGTATCCCCTTTGTAGTAAGGTGCAGAATAGTTTCACTGCCTAAAAATCCCCAGTGCTCCCCCATTCATCCCTCCCTCCATTTTCTCAAGTCCTAGAGTGTGACTTAATATACAGGGAAATCCCTTCATTTTTCACAGCCTTTCCCAATAGCTTATATTTATTCCACTGTTCAGACCCAAACAACACAAGTCTTTTTTTTTTCCTTCTTTGAGAAAGAGTAAATGACACCCTGTAAGTTTAAGTGCCAGAGAGCAAATCAGCAAGAAAGCCAGGACCAGTCCCAACTTCCCCACCCATAGCCTGAGGTATGAACGTTAGACTTGACTCCCAACAGCTATCCTTCACAGAAGACCTGTAATTCGAAAGTCCGGCTCAGGCCTCATGTTCTGTATAGACTCTGCGCAAACTTGGAGGGTGTTTCAATAATGGTTGAATTCTCAGGTTTCCAAGTCAGCCTGCCTGGAGTCAAATGAGCCCTGGCTCTTACCACCTATGTGATCTTAAGCAAAATATGTAACGTTTTTAGCCTCAGTTTTCCATTGTGTTAAGTGGAAATATTACCCTCATCATGGAGTTGTTATGAAGATTAATAGTAAGTATTGCTCCTTTATCTCATCTCTTAGAATTGATTTGAATCAGACTATCACCTCTGGTGAACTATCTTCCCTTCCTAGACAAAATACATGCCCAAAGAAAAAGTATAGATTGACAGTGTTCTGCTTCAGACCCTTAAAATATTTAACTTCATCGCACCTTCTCTTCTTTCTTCCAGTGGGGCTGTCCTATTCTGGTTTACGGCTTGTAATAGACAAGATACAAAATGGGCCAGAGAAAAAGAGGTGTACCTTCCCCACCTTGATCCCTCTCCCTGTCCCCATCAAGAAACAGAAAGTACCAAAAGAGCCCAGGAGTTCTGGACCCAGTCACAGGTTTCCTATTAACTGCTGCCTACCTATGATGGGCTGAATAATGGCTCCCCAGAGATGGCCACATTTTAAACCCCAGAATATGTTACTATGTACCCTACACGGCAAAAGGGACTTTGTAGATGTGATTAAATGAAGGATCTTGAGATGGATAGACTATCCTGAATTATTCAAGTGGACCTAATATCATCAGAAGGGTCTTTATGAGAAAGAAGACACATGCTGAAAACAGAGGGAGAAAGACCATGTGATGCAGCAAATGAGGACAGAGCCACGCCTGGAAAAGACAAGGAAGCAGATTCTCCCCTAGAACCTCCAGAAGGAACACAGCCCTACTTACACTTTGATGTTAGCCCAGTGAAACTGACCTAAAACTTCTGACCTCCAGAATGCTAAGAAATTATATTCATATTTAAGCCTCTAGATCTGTGATAATTTGTTATGGCAGCAATAGGAAACCAATACTGATACTACCCTTAGGCTACTACTTAACCTCTTGGTCTTGGCTTCTTTGTCCATTAAAATAAGTAATTGATATGTTGTGGTCAGTGGATTTCAGTGTGTAGTCTGAGACAAGAGCCTACAAATAAAAAGTTACTCTTAAAATATTTTTTTAAGGGGCGCCTGAGTGGCTCAGTTGCTTAAGTGTCTGACTTCAGCTCAGGTCATGATCCCAAGGTTTGTGGGTTTGAGCCCCACATCAGGCTCTGTGCTGACAGCTCAGAGCCTGGAGCCTGCTTCGGATTCTGTGTCTCCCTTTCTCGCTCTGCCCCCTTCCGCTCATGCTCACTCGTGCTCTCTCTCACTCTCTCTCTCTTTCTCTCTCAAGAATAAATATTTAAAAAATTAAAATATGTTTTAAGTTTATTTCTTTATTTTGAGAGAGAGAGAGAGAGAGAGAACACACATACGTGTGAGACAGGAAGGGGAAAAGAGAGGGGGAGAGAATCCCAAGCAGGATCCCTGCTGTCAGCATAGAGCCCAATGCAAGGCTCAATATCACAAAAACTGTGAGATCATGATCTGAGCTGAAATCAAGGGTAGGATGCTCAACCAACTGAGCCACTGAGGCACCCCTAAAAAGTTATTTTTGATAATGATAAAGTTTTAAAATCTCCCTTTTAGACTTTGGTGTTCAACATGAGATTTTGTATAACCAAGAGATCTATTTGAAAAAAAAACTTAAAAAAATCACTGGACTAGATAGGTGATCTTTCAGATAGGTTCAGATTGTAAAGTGTGATGATTCTTTCAGACCATCATCCATCAAGGAGGAGTTAGATTGTGTCACTGAGACAAATCTCAGCAGCAGAATCAAGAAGCCAGGGTCTGGTGGAGACCAGCAGAAAAGAAGATCAGATTAATACCATATGTCAGTGTCTGGAAGTTGGTTACCCGGGTTGAGGGTCTGGGCTAGGCTTACCTTCAGAGAAAAAGAAAAGATAAAGTTGGATGTTGACTGGGAGAGATTTTCTGGAATGGGGCTGAGGGTCTCTGAAATCTTTGGTATATCCTTGGGACTGGTTACAGATTTCTGCTGCAGGTCCGAGTTCAACCAGTTTTCCTGCTCAGCCTTCTTTCCTACTTGCTGCACCAGTTAGACTGGTTTGCATCTCAGGGAAATGGCTGCTTCAGGAAAGAGGATTCCTTAAGGATGTGGAGGACAGAAGACTTGGTCAGCCATAGCACTCAGGAAACATTTGCGGGATGAATAAAGAAGTCCTTTGTGCAGGGGGTAAGATGGTGGTTTTCAACACTGCTCATGATGGATACAGGGGTGTTATCAGAGCTGGTGTTTCAGATCACCTTGTATCAGAACTGACAAATCTATATGCACAGAGCCCACCACGTGAGAGTGGAGCACTTCTGTGTCTGCCACAAGTGTTCAGCTCTGTAAGTGGACAGTGCGTTATAATGTGTCCATTTAGAACGACAGCCATTATTCGCCATTGTTAAGTCTTCTTTAAAGCTCTTTCTATAACCAGGCCACAGGCGCAAGTGCCCAAAGCTGAATTACTTCTAAATGCCAATGATCAGTTCTCAGGTACTGTGTCTGCCAGGAAAACTACCTAGCCAGACAAATAAGTACCCAGTAGATAAGATTTGGTTTACACAGCACACGGCCCAGCAGCAGTTCTGAGATTTTATAGCTAATTAGCATTTTATTATGGAAGTTTGTATTTCTTTTTCTGCTTTCTGAAGGAATACCATTTCTTGAACTCAGCAATGAGGTACATGTGCTGACATCCCTCTAAAGCCCATGATTTAACCTGAAATTCTCCTATCTACTCTCTACTCCCTCCCAGAATAAACAGAGGCTGGTTCAGGAAAGGGGGTAGTAACTTCAAACAGACACTCATTCTTCTTAGTAAGTCATAAGTTCTTAAAGAGCCCTTAAATAATATGATTAGTTTCTACCTATTATGTCACTTAACGCTCATGACACCTTATGATTATTATCACCAGTTTACAGATGATAATACTGAGGCACAGAGAAGCAAACTGATAAGTCCCAGGGGCATATGCTAATAAGTGGCAGAACTGGGACTTGAACCCAGAGAGTGTAAATTTAGCACCTGTAACCACTACGCAGGGCTGTCAATGCTTAGCGAAGCACTTAATGAACATCAAAACCAAAAGAACAAATCCCATCTCCAGACAGTATTTGTTTCTTCTTTGTGGGGTTTCAAAGTCCGTGCGTTTTGCTGGAGAAATCTGGATCTCCAGCTTCTCTGGAAAAATCAGATGTGTTAACACTAGATGCTGAATCCCACATGGCAAAGAGTGGACTGAAGCTGGCTTGCAGCTTCCCTCTTCGAAACAGTGTGCCCTCCTGTCCCCCACAGTCCTGCTTCCCCGGTCCTACAGGCTTCTAACGAACCCCATGGTTGTGTACGGCCATCTCTAAGGAAAAGCTACCAACACACCTCTTCCCTTAGAAGGATCCCCAGTCTCCAGGGGTTGGGAGTTTGTGCTTCGCTCCTTAAGCACACTGCTTCTGTTCCCTGAGCCTTCATTTCCTTTTCAATAAAATGATGATAATAAACCCTTAGCCAAGCCATACATTTTCATGCAAAAGTTAAATGAGATGACAAGTGGAAAACCCTGAAGGTAGAGCTTGGCACAAAGTAGATCCTCAATAAATACTAATATTCTGCACCCCATTTCCCCACATTCTTCTTCCTTCACCTTCACTGATGTGAGGAAAGATACTCTCCCACAGTTGACATACTGGCATGGAGGGTTGGAGGAGTCGGAGAGTTTAGGGATTTGGTTGGCTGTCTCGGGCACCTCTCTGTTGCTGTATCTTGAAGACACTTGAAGCACTTCAGTAGGGGATTGTAAGCTCACATACCAGGAGCGTGATGCTGGACACAGCCTGAGCGCTATTGAAGTTGTAGACACTATGGCTAACTGGAGAGCGAGTGCTCCAGCACATGCATATAGGCCCACCCTTAACAAATTTTTTTCATTTTCCTAAAAGAAGCAAGAAATTTAGATTTCTGTGTAAAATCATCTGATTTCGAGATGCTGGCATCTAATGCAAAATCCCTTTAAATACTGAGTGTCCACACGGCACAGGCTAAATAACACCACCTGTGGGTCAGATTCAACCACAGATGTCTGGCGCTTCCCACTCCCTGAGAAGAGAGCCTGCTGCAGGAGTGGAAGTGAATGGAAGGTTCTGGTGGTTTGTCCCAAAGCCCTGTATGTCAATAATTTGATTCCTGCTAATGTGTTGGCAGGCCATAGGGCCATAATTCCTTAAGCCAGTTAAAGTCCACCAGTTTCCAAAAGCCCTGAGAGAGTGACTCTAATGGTGGCAATCAGTATAGTTGGAGAGGGATAAATTTGAGAACAATAGCCCTGAAACCACATCACACAGATCACTGCTAATCGTTCTGAGCAGAGCACTGTCCCTGGACTTGAACTTTCCTTCTGACCACAACCCATAGTGTTTTGAGGCTGAATGCCCTGCCAGGAATTGGGTTTTGCTGCATCAGAGTACGGCCCTGGTCCATCCCTGAAGTGAGTGACTTTGCCAAGCTTCTTTCAAAGTCACACCCCAGTGGTCATCTTCACTGAAGCATCCCCAAGCTTCCAAACCCCAAGAGACTGACACATTCTTTAGCTTGACTCTGGGTTCTTTATTTGGATAGACTGTTTACTCAATACATGCAGATCCATTTGTGTGCCTCCACTGGCGCGAGCATCATCTCGATGCTGTCATTGATCACGTGTCCTCTCGGGGCTCATGAGTCCTGTAGCCCCCTTCCTTCCTCTCTCCCTGGCCAACTAATAATTTCTCCATTTGTTTTTTAAAATCATAATTGTAAAGTAATAATTGCCTTGCTTCATTATAGCCATGTGTAATGTCTCCCAAATGTGACATGATGACCCCCTGCTTCCAGACCTGGACCTTATTAAGAATGCAGATTCCTGAGCCCTGTTAATGATTCAATGAATCTTTATTTCTGGTCAAGTCCCTTGAATCTGCATTTTAGCCCACTCAGGGCTGATTCTATAAGGTTTAAGAATGACTGGCATGATGGATGAGGACTTGGCAGTGACATGAGAGAAATCTGGGTCTGAGTCCCAGCCTTCCACGCTGATCTTGAGCAAGTTGCTAATTTCTCCAAGCTTTTTTTTTTTTTTTTTTTTTGCCCATGGAGACTAAAGGCAGTACCTAAATCAAATAATGTTTGAACCCACACATAGTGAGCACTTCAAATGTGAGTTATTATTATCTTGTGGAATTGTTGTAACAGCCCAGCGAGGTAGGTGGGATTATTCCTCTTTCAAGATGAAGTTTAGACTCAGCAAGGCTCACCAGTTTGCAGAAATCACACAGAAGAGCTGAAATTTGAACCTAGATCAATCTGACTCAAAACTGCTAACGATTCTTAAAACAATAGTGTGAAATCAATCTGGAATTGAAATAAGAGCTAGGGGCCTGGAGCATAAGGGGTGGGAGACCCAGCTTTGCTTGGGAGATGTCTGTGAGAGGCACTGGTTGTGGCTCCTTTGTGTCTAATGCCCTGGCCTTTGTTGCTCTTAATTTGTCAACCCCTTGGAATGTTGTCAGTGGAGGAGGTGCCCTCTTCTGACAATGGATTGGAGAATGTGGGAGGGCCTCATCAGAAAACAAAGCCTCCCTTTCAGTTACTTTGAGGCCTTTGTCTCATCCAAACAGTGTAGAGTGGAGGATCTCTGATTTTCCTTGGAGCCTTTCTGGGCTTCTCCCTGTGAGTGCCATACAAGCTGGGGGATGAGTCTGGCCAGCTTTAAGTTTATGCTGACTACACTGCACCAGTGAACCGTGACCCCGGCTGGGCCGTGAGGGGTTTGCCATATGCCCGAGGCCAATATAATCCACACATCTTGTAGGGAGAAGGGAAGAAGCATCTGAAAAAAAGAGATGTCAAAATTCATCACGCTTCCTCAAACTTGGTTACTCCAAGAGGATGAATTTTTACCTAGGTTGGGTGGGCGGGGAGGTGAAGCCCACTACTATTGCTGTTAGGAAAGAAAAAACAATTTGAGATAAGGAATTAAGCTAGTAAAGAATCTAGTTAATATATCATTAAGACTTCTTGTAAAATTAGGTTACCAAACCATATGTTCTCATTTTTTTAAAAAAATTCAATGAAAGGTACATTTAAAAGTGTGAATATAGTTTTATATATGTGTATGTTTGCATGAGAAGTAAGGTCTGAATGATATAAACCAAGATGCCAACAATGGTTAACTGTAAATGGTAGGAATTTAGGTGATTTTAATTTTTTAGTCAATTATACTGTATTACTATATACATACATACTATATATGAAATTATTAGTCAAATATATTGAGGTATAATTTACCTACAATGAAATGCATCCATTTTAACTATACAGTTCAATGCATTTTGACAAGGATATAGTCCTGTAACCATCACCCAAAATGTGCTTTGTATCTGTATACAGGCAGCCCCTTCTCCCCCTTACCCATTCTTCAACTCTGGCACGAACCAACCTGCTCTCAGCTACTAATGTTTTACCTGATAAGCTGGTTCATATAAATGGTCTCATACAATGCGTTGTCTTGTGTAACTAGCTTCTCTCATTTAGTATAATGTTTTGAAATCATCTTACATTGTATTGGCTATTGGTAATCTGTTCTTTTTGATTGCTGGATAGTACTCCGTGTTGTGGATGGACTATAATATGTTTATCCATTCTCCTGTTGATGGGCATTTGGGTTGTTTCCAAGTTTGCGTTATTATGGATAAAGTTGCTGTGAACTTACACTTACATTTTCATTTCTCTTGGGTAAATACCTAAGAGGAAGTTTGTTTTATTTTTTTTTAACTTTATCTATTGACCAATATTTTTAACATACATTACTTAACAGCAATCAGAACAAATACCAGAGTAGTATATACACCATATCCCATTGTTTTAGAAAGTTAACATAAGTTGGGAAAACAAACCTTAATATATTTTGGCCATGGCTGTCTTGATTCCAGGGTGGTACATTCAACTGCTCCCTATGAGATTTAGATGTGATTAGAGAGATTCTTTTCTTGAGTGCTTGCTAAGAATTCATGGGGCACTGAACTGGCAAGGATGTTGAGCAGTATTTTACACTGACAGAGGGGGTGTCACCAGTAAACCCCCTTAACGAGCAATCTGGCAACCGCTGTCAAACATGAAAATATGCATACCTCTCAATCTATCCGTTTAGCTCTGATGAATTTGTTTTTAAGATAAACTTACACAAGTCCCCAAATGATGTATAGGTAAGTGTCATTTGCAGCAAAGATGTCTTGGAAGCCACCTAAAAGCCCATCAGTAGGCCACAAGTTAAATGAATCATGGTATGTCATTCACTGGACTGTTATAGAGTAGTTACAAGCAATGAGATTGATCTTTGTATATGATACAGAACAGCATCCAAAGCTGATAAATGAGAAAACATGATGTAGGAAGGTCGGTACGGTGTTTATCATTTGTGCTTTTAAAACCTTATGCTTGTATTTGTTCTCATATTGTGTTATATATGTGAGGAATTTGTGGACACATTTATGGGAAACTCTAATAGTTGTTGCCAGGAAAGCTAAGTTGCAGAACAGGAGGGATAGGGCAGGAGGGGTATTGCATTTCACTCTAGACTTTTCGATGCCCTTTGACCTTTTCTTCATAATGTGCATATATTTACATATTAAAAAATTGTGGGTTAAATCCATCTGATCCTAGCCTAAAGAATGGGAGCTCTCCCATTTCACTTGGTTCCCTGGTATGACATAGGTAATAAAGAGTGCTTTTCTGAGCAAGAACTCACAAGACTCTGAGCCAGCCATGCCCCAGGCCACCTGTCTCTGTCACAGTTGACCCTCCGTAACTGGAAACTATGATCATTACCATTTGCATAAGTACAACCACATTGACCCACAGTTCTGGCTGCCAGTTTTGAATGAGAGGAATTATTTGTATTCCATAGGCATCTCTGATTGTGGCCTTGACCAGCCCTGAGATATCTTTCAACAACGAATCACCAGCAGCCAACCCCATGACCTTTGGAAAATGAATTTGCCTGCCGTTGGGTCGGCCCCAGTTCTCTTGCCCAAGTAAAATGTCAATTAGATCACTGGCTGAATATCGCTTTTGTCTACTTAAGCATATTCAGCTCACAAACCCACAAATGTTTGCTTGATTCTTTCTTAAAGATTCCACCCCCAAGTTCAAAGTGTGCTCCTGGCTCTGTGTGGTCACTGAAAGAAGCCGATGCATTGATTCATTGGCAAGATACAAGTATTGAGTCATTATTCAGTTGTCGGGCAAGCCAAATGGTATGGTGTTATGAACAGCCTACATTTCATTTGGGTTTGTGAACGCTCTTGTCTCATGGCATGGGGGTCTTGTGCACAACATTTTTCTCCTTCTTCACTCCCAGCCTACACTGCTATCTAAACCACATGATGAAGAGGATAAAACCAAACTTAGACGATCTCTAGGAGTTCTAGACAAGAGAGAAACGAATGGGGAAGAGGAGAGGGCTGAGCAATGGAGATTCACTCCAGAACCATAGAGTAAGAAGACACTGCCAGGCAGTAAAACCTTAATTAACTATGACCAGTTTCTGGAGTCTTCTTCACCAGACTCTAACACATTTCACTGGGGTTGAAACACAAGGGGTTTTCCCAAAATTTCCTTAAGCAAAATATCCCTGCCCCCATTCCCTTTTATCTGCCTTTTACTGCCCATGCCTTATTTTAAATAGCCCACGGGATTCCCCTGGTCCTGAGTCAGCCTTTGGCCTGTTTTCCAGTTACAGGGAAAATATATAGACCACAAAGCCAAGACTCTGAACTTGAACTCTACTTTAGACATGGTCCCATTGTGTCCTCCAAAGAGAAGGCCAGTCTCTACTAGTTACATCTTGCATCCATAGCCCATTAAATGATGCTCTTGCTGCCAATAACCAGCTGCTACTGTTTAAAAGGGCTCATATCTGCCCTATACACAAAAATCCCAAGGTCCCCAAGCTAGGAACTCTGCTTTGAATTTTGAGGGGCTTCCTTATTGTGTGTCTCAGAGGTTAAATGGTTTGAGTCCAGCCTTTCCAGGTCCTTTTCACAAATCTCAGGCCATTTTAAAATGAGCACTGGCACTCAACTTTCTTTTGGCTCTGTTCTGAAATTGTTTCATAGCATTTGCACCTTCCTAGCAGTGAAGATGGCCCATGTGCAGTTGGGGGAACCTGCTGTCAACCAGTATAATTGAGTTGTGAATGTGCAAATTTTCTCTGCTGGATTGTTCATCACAGAAGACGAGTCTTCTCAGTAGACCATTAATCCAAATGCCTTTTCTGGAATCAGCTCCTTAATGCAATTAGATTTCCTAAAATGAATTCCTTTCTTTGCCCATTTTACCACTGAGACAAGTATGAGCTGTGCTTTTGTAATAAGTGGTTTGGCTAGCGTGCAATTCCTCTACCACAGCCAGCCTCTCTGCCTGTTGAATTGAGGACCTAGAATTCAGGTTGCTCTACTTTGACGCCTAGACTTAACTAAGCTAGAAAGGACTTGAAAATGCATTCCACAGCTCTTCTTTTTTAAAAGGTGGTGATTTAACTTGTCCAGAACCATTCAGACAATGAGCAGGAATTGTGACCAAAACCTGGGTCCCTTTGACCTGTGCCTGGGTCTTGGTTTGTAAAGGTGAGTGAGTGATAACACAGGGAGGTGCAGTGCCACTGGGAAAATAGTTTGTTGTTACTCAGAGCCATCCTAGAAATGAGAAGCACACCATGCAGGGAGGACTGCATAGGAAAGCACCAGAATCAGGAGGCAGAAGCAAGAGCAAAGGGAAAGCTGAGGCCTCAGCCTTGATTGAGGTTTGCTTGGAAAAGGTGGGGCAAAGCAGGGTAAATATACACCTTAGTATGCCTAGTTTGAATCATTCCAGTGTGCCTTGGGATGTGGGGACTGTCCCTAGTGGTCTGCTGCCTGGCCCTGGGTGATTAAGAGAAGGGGATATTGGCCTGGTATAAGTGAGAGAGAGAGACAGAGACAGAGAAAGGTGGTTGTTGCAGGGATGGACTCAGGATCAGGTGGTTTGTGTGTGAAAGACAGGCTCCCTGACAAGTTGTTTACTACCTGGAGGAATTAACTAGCTCTGTGAGAGGCCATCTCTTCTCAGTCAGCAAGATCCCCACACCCCTCCCCACTCTCAGATGTCAAACAGTCATAAAATACAGAAAATAAAAAATATGATGGATATACCCCTAAGTCCCTGGGACTGAATTCCTTTTTAGCCCCCTACCTCCTCACCACACTCGAAGCCCTGGATTGAAAGGGCCATGGATTGAAAGGATCAAGCATCCCTGGATTCTAGGGGCACTCAGACTTGACAATACAATTTGATCATCATTCACTATCTTATTTTTTTTCATTGGTGTATCCCATGTCACTCTTCCCTTCCCAAGTAGTGTGACCTAAGGGGTTTGTGATCAAGCCCTCGCTATTCTGAAAGTGTTATCTTAGGATTTAAAACAACTATTCCTCTCTCTGATCCTATCTTTCCTTTTCTTTAAAAATGATGGACTTGGACTGGATAGTCTCTAAGATTGCTTCCAACACTGAAATTCTACAACTCTACAGTTGTCATCCCCCAGAGAGCTGGAATCTCCTTTGGCAGGGTGGAGGGCCATAGTAGGGGATATTGTTAATCACCTAGAAGAAAACAGTGATGGTCTGAAGTTAGGTGGATGGAATAGTAGGCAGGTGGATGTTGCCCAATAAATAGTGTTACAGTTTGCTATCAGGGTGCAGAAAATAACTCCAAGGAAGAGAGCTCATTAGGACTGAAAGACTTGGCTATCCCATTCCCTTTCTCCCCCACCTCCTCCTGCGCCCACTCCCGAATAAAACAAAAAGGTCATCTTCTCCTACACACACACACACCGAGATTCTTTTCTGAAATATGTGGGAGGCATAAAATAGCAAATGCTGTCAGATCTCAAGTTGGGCAAATACAGAGACAGCATTTTCAGTCTCATTGAAAAGTAGTTGTCAGAAATATGCCATTCATTCAGAGTCTCTAAGTGCTCTGTCAAGCTTTAACTTGATTAAAATTGAAAACCACATTGCTTGAAAACCAAACGCAAAATCGAAATCTCTTTACTCAGTGCTCTTAGATTCTGAAGCCTGGGCTTATGGATTATCCTCGTTAATTTATGCCATCTTTGTGCCATACATTAATTTTGAATATATTTGTTGAAAATTTCCTGTAGCTTGCATTTATGGTTGTCAAAGGGGCTTTTATCTTGAAAAAAATGGTGCTGGTTTTAATTACAATTCTAAATAGCTTCATAACCATCGTGAACCCTGGATTTACATCATCTTTATGACAGCCGCGCAATTCCCGCTTTATTGATTTTGTCATTTGCTTCATTACAGTTAATGCAAACCTTTTGTACAGACACAATTCTGGTGCTGCGCTCTTCTTGGAGGGGTTCGCATAGAACATCATGACCGAAAGAGACCCCATCCCTCCACCCCCTGCTTCCACTGCAAGTGCTGACCAAAGGAAAAATCAGGACGGGAAATAGTTCCAAAGTGGCTATCCATCACAGACAAAGGAAATGTTAGCTCTGATTATCCAACCCTTTCCTCTGATCCGGTGGGTTCTGACTTTTCCATTTTGAAGTCCTGGGAGATGGCATCGGTTGTTGTGGAAGGACTGTTGGGTTCACCCCACCCCAAGTCACACGTGCCCTCTGTTCAGAGAAGACCTGCGGTAGCGGAGACCACCTTCCACATTTCACATGCTAGCCCGCTGTACCCAGTCCAGCCAGGGGCAAAGGGGCCAAAGCGTTTTGGGATGTGTATGTGTTGTGTCCTATGCTGAGCTTAGTCCAGGGTGTGAGTGCCCAAAGAGTGAGTGCAGAACCTAGGATGGAAAATTGAATCCTTGGCTGGTGAATTTGAAAAGGAATTTTTTAAGGAAAAAAATAGAATGAGAGAGCTAGGGGAAGTATAAGAAACACGAGCTTATCCATTTGTATCCATCAGGCACAAGCTTCAGAAAGCCAGCAGCGGCTGATGGAATGAAGAAAGGTGCTGGATGCCCCCTAAGTAAGGGAGCTTCTTTGGGGCAGTTTGTGGATAAAGGCCAGGATGCTATCTAGGTGGAGTTGGGACAGTTGAGAAAACAGCACTTTTGACCTAGAAATGAGCATTTTTCCTTTCAGGTCCAGCTTCAAAGGACCCTGCTTTTCCCAAAGCAAGGGTTGTAAGAGAACTAGCCTTTAGGCAGGATGTAAAATAGGGTGAACTTGCCAGAAAGAGCCGTGTGAGTCCAGAGATCATTTCAGGAGAGGCAAGGGGTCTCATTTCTAATGTGCTTTAGGGGCAAATCTGGGAAAGTCCTAGATGGCTTTGTCTTCCCTGGGACCTCCCAAGGACATCTCGGTGAATCATTCAACTGGAGGGTGTCACCAGGATGGCCTTGTCCTCTTCTGCCTTCACACGCTGTGTTCCCACTTCTACACTCTCGCTTTGCCAGTCCCTGATTTCATGGGGGACTCTAGCCTTAGCTTTCTGAAATCACTCAGAAAAGTTAGTGAATGCTTTTCAAAAATTGCTTCTGGGACTGACAAGATGGGGAAAGATGCCGTTTCTGACCAGGAAGCGGAGACATCTCAAGGAGATGAGGTAGAAGGAGCCACAGCAGCCCGATCCCTTATTTCTAACCCCATAAACATGCAAAAGCTTGAGAGAGCTGGTCTTATTCTAACTAAGAAACGCTACATGAATCTCTACCCATTAGGCACTGTTGTGGGCTTCTGAGCTCCGTGGTATTCTGTGGAGCATTTTGGCAGAAGTTAATACCACTTTTCGTTCATTCTTGTATTTTTTTTTCCTAACCTGTTCAGACCTCCAGGGCCCCCATCGTAACTGTTCCAGGCAGAGGAAACTCATATTTGCATTCTCAACATGCTGCATAAAAATAAAATCAACTCCTCAGATAGTACCTGTAACAACAAAATGAGAAAATTCTCATGTGAGGACTTCAGGGGCTGGATTAAAATTCTGCAGCCCTGAATATCAACTCTGCAGGGGTGCACAGAAATCATCTATTTCACAGCTTTGTTTTACTGATAGGGAAATTTTAGCCCAGAGAAGTTAGGCCACGACCAAGCAAGGTCAAAGATCTTCGTCATTTGATTTCCGAACAAACTTTATTTTTTCCCACTCAACCATACCATCTTAGATAAACTCTACTGCTGGCAAATGAGAAAAAGAAAAGCATTCTTTTTCCTTTTCCCCTAGCACTGTGCTTCTTATCCTCAGTTCTGAAGTGTAAGCCATGCTTTCACTTCCCTTTCCTGGAATCAGGGGAGGAATTAGAAGCTGATTTCAGGCTTGACATGACCAGCTAACTAGCAGTAGCCACAGTGGAAAATCAGAAACCTTCAGTCCTCAGACTGACCTTTCAGACATGGAAACTTGTTGATAGAACTGACCCTCACCATGCACCCGGGAGGGAACTGTTTCAATGGGGTCCCTCTGGCTTCTAACCCTTTCTGTCCTCTGTTTTTCTGGACTCTTCCTTCCATTCCAACTTGTTTGGATTAATTCAGCTCCCTGAGACCGTGTGGCTGCTCCAGAGTCCTGAGAATTTAGGGCAGAGTAGGGAAAATGAAAATAACTCCCCATTTCTACGCAGCCTCACCCTCCTCTCTTTCCCCAGGAACCTTGCCAATGGGGCTCCCAGAGTCCCGGGCAGGGAAGAACTTCTGGTCAGAGACACTTCTCCCTCTGTGCCAAGGGGAAGAGCATGGCCTCCTTGCTAGCCTTCTTAGAGAGGTGAGCTAAAGAACCAATCTGAGGAATGGCAAGAAGGAAACTCAATACAGTCTACTGAGTTATCTGTGCTAGGTACTGATGGAGAAGAGGGAGCAGTGATGCAGACAATACAAAATAGTGGCTAATCCCACAACATTTTACATTTGAATTGGGAATTAGGCAAATGATCTCTGCCCCTTCCATCAAGTTTGCCATCCTCATTCTCTTTGCTTAAACTGGTTTTTTTTTTGTTTGGTTTGGTTTGGTTTGGTTTTTTTTGGTTGAGTGCAAAGTGACAGGTAGTATCCCCAAAGCCAGCTAGGAGACTTTTTAAATTTGCTATAAATAATCCCCAAAAGCAGGTGGATTAACTCTCCCCATGTTTCTTTCCATCCTTCTCTTTGCTCTTCAGATGCCAAGATACTTCTTTTCACATGAGGTGGAATTGGGTTTGCCTCCTGATGGTGCTAGTATAAGATCTGTCCCTGGGCTTCCTTGCCTTTGTGATGATGTCACAGGAAAATTACCCTCACAATGTGATACTCTCTTAAAGCCCCTCGTGCCACAGAAAGAGCAAAGCCCCTCTTTGGTGGGAGGTGCATTTCACATAACAAAATTCACCATTTTAAAGGATACACAATTCAGTAGCATTTATTGCATTCACAATATTGTGCAACCATCATTTTGATCTAAACCATTTTTATCCTCCCAAAAGGAAAATCCATACCCATTAAGCAGTTACTCCCCACACCCCCCTTATCCCCAGTTCCTGCCACATATCAATCTATTTTCTGTTTCTGTAGATTACCTGTTCTGAGTATTTCACATAAATGGAATCACATAGTATGTATGCATTTATGTCTGGCCCTTTCACTTAGTATAACGTTTTCATATTTCATCCATATGTTGTGGCACTCATAGGATCCCATTCCTTTTTTATGACTTAATAATATTCCATTGTATGGCTATGTCACAATTTGTTTACCTGTTCATCTGCTGAGGAACATTTGGGTTGTTTCTGCCTTTTGGCTATTGCAAATAGCACTTCTATGAACATTTGTATACCAGTTTTTGTTTGAACACCTGTTTTTAGTTCTTTGGGGCACACACCTAGGAGTAGAATCGCCAGGCTATCAGATAACTCTATGATTAACGTTTGAGGAACCCCCAAACTGTGTTCCAGGCTGTGCCATTCTACATTCTCACTAGCACTGTGAGAGGCTCCCTGTTTCTCCACATCACTCTCCAGCTTTTTGATTCTAGCCATCCTAGGGGGTGTAAAGTGGTAGCTCATTGTCACCCTCCAGGGTTGTGTACCATGCACTTCCTGTGTGCCAGGCACTATGGGGCAGGTGCAGCTGTGAGCAAGACAGACCCTGCCCTGCTCTCCCATTGCCGGTGAGTCCAGGCACTCATTATTCATTACAAGTAATGGTCATGAAAAAGAAGCCAGCCTCTTCCTAGATTATTTCAGTTTTGTGCATTAGCTGGATTGAATGTGGTTATCAGCACTGCCCATGTTGCTGAGTTTTGATACCCCCTTTTCCAGCCGTTAATTACAGGGACCTTGATATCCCCTTACAGTGAGCTTACAAGACATATTTTAATTGGCTTCTGCTGCCACAAAGACACCTTTGAGTGACACCTTGTTAATGGCACTGACCCTGCACATCCCAGTACATGACCTGGTTAGTACTGCCTAGTTGTTTCAGGTTGTACAACTTTATAAATTTTTTTAATGTTTTTTTAAATTTATTTTTGAGAGAGAGAGACAGCGCGAGCAGGGGAGGGTCAGAGAGAGAGGGAGACACAATCTGAAGCAGGCTCCAGGCTCTGAGCTGTCAGCACAGAGCCCGACGCGGGGCTCAAACCCACGAACCGTGAGATCATGACCTGAGCCGAAGCTGGATGCTTAACCGACTGAGTCACCCACACGCCCCCAGGTTGTACAACTTTAGAAGACAAGCCTGTGTCACCACTGGTGAAGGCCATGACCAGGAAAGATTGATTAAAATCTGCCCAATTTGCTAGTTGCCTGGAGCAAAGAGAGCCATTTCCTTGAATGTGCCTCAATGTTGCTCAAGAAAGCACTAAGCTGTCCCATCGTGGTCAGAGGCTACCTCCCAGGTCCCAATAGGCAGCTTGAAATTATATTATCTCCTTAAGGTGTAGGTGCCTGCCCATTATCCTCAGCAACTAGATCCCAAATCATTCTCCTTCCCCCGGTTAAATGGCATGGGACTTCCAGGGAATCTAACTGAGAGACACACAGGGGACAGTGAGGATAAACCATTGAATTACTGCCCTCACCTACCATATTCGGGGTAAGAATGCTTGAAGACCAGTGAAAGCAACTGGATTCCAAGTTGCCAAGTATGCCAAGTATGCCAAGACTAAACCTTCACTCTTCTCGCTAGCCTCTTCCCAACTGAATATAAATGAGTTAAGTCCACACGGTCCTAATATAGGCCCCCTATCTTTGCACTTTGAAAGTCAGACAGACGGATGAATAGCAATGGAGGGTAAGCCCTGAGGCCCCTGGATCAGGAAGACAGGTTTTACCCTGACTCTCTGATGTATTAGCTGAGTTGCCTTGAAGATGCTACATAACCTGTCTGAACTTTGGTTTCCTCGTGTGTTTACAATTAGCCCTACTACTGTGAGATAAGTGCTTTAATGGAAGGATGACCAAAGGGTCAGGAGGTTTGGAGAGAGTTCATTTTGCTGAGTTTGCACAGGAAGGTTTCCTAGAGGATGTATAAGAAGGGATTCCCCAAACAGAGGAGGCAGGAAGGACCAGCACAATGAGGCATGGAACCATGCAAGCACCTGGTACCCTTATGTATTGCCTACAGAGTGGGTGGAGCAGTGCCATGCTGAGGAGTCTGGGCTGTGTGCAGAGAAGCAGCACCACCTGTAGTCATTATCATTATGAGCATGGACAGACCTGGGTTCAAGGCCAAGCTAAGAGATTGAACTCTTGATGTCTTACTTGCTTTCTCTGTAAAACAGGGGTCATGATGCTTTGAGACCCAGCTGAGATAAGACACTGAGGATGTCGAGTTCAGTAAATGGTGACTAGATACTGTGTGCTGTTATGATTGTGGTTGTGCTATTGTTATAATTTGTAGTGTAGGCCTCGGGGAGTCATTAAAGGCTCGTGTCCAGATGAAGGAATGTTAAGATTAAGAAATTATACCATTGGGGCTCCCGGCTGGCTCAATCAGTGGAGCGTGTGACTCTTGATCTCAAAGTTATGAGTTTAAGCCCCATGTTGTGTGTAGAGATTGCTGAAAAATAAAATCTTTAAAAAATTGTAGATAATAGTGGGGTTCTTCGCTATTTTTGGTGCTCAATGCATAACTTGGTTGGTTATTAATTTAAAATGGCCACCAAGGAGTGGGGTTCAATTTTGTAATCACTCTTGCTAAAGGTTCTCACCTATGGAAGTGTAAATATGGACCCATATTGACATCATTCTCCCAGTAAGGGAAAAATTTGTATTCTCTTTTATGTAGGTTTTTGATGGCTTCTCATATTTCAATCTCCTATCAGCTAGAGAAGGACAAAAAGCATGTGAGTCTGAACTGCTGCCCTCAGTCCAGAAAAAAATATATTGAATATCTCAAATAATAGATTCTTTGGTCTGGGACAGAAGAAGAAGGGATAAAGGGATAGGCTCAAAGCACAGAAGGATCTGAATAAGATGAACAGGAACTTTTTCTTAAGAATCTCATAAGAAATTGACCTCAGGCCACGTAACTTCAGATCTGAAGGAGACTTTAGAGATTATATAAGATGAATTCCTGTATTTACTATTATTTATTTCAAAGGAAAGAAAACTAATGCCACAAATACATTTTCAGAGCATACATTTCATTACTTTCATACTCAAAACTTCCTTTCGGGCTAAATATTATTCCCTCCATTTTACAAATGATGAAACAGACTTGGGGACATGGGTGCTGTACATAAACTGAGTGGTTTATAAAGAGTCCAAGATCAAGGTGCCAGCAGATTCTGTGTCTGCTGAGGGCCTGCTTCCCACAGGGCCAGCTGTCTTTTTGCTGTGACATCACATGGCGGAGGGGCAAGAAATCTTTTCATGGCCCTTTTGTAAGGATACTAGTCTCATTCATGAGGGCTCTGCTTTCATAACTAATCACCTCCCAAAGGCCCCACTTCCTAATGCAACCACTTTAGAGGAGAGGTTTCAATGTATAAATTTGGGGGGGGGCACATTCAGTCTATAGCATTCTACCCCTGACCCCCCCAAAATGTATATTCTTCTCACAAGGAAATTATATTTCATTCCATCCCAATAGACTCAAACTCATTCCAGCATCAACTTAAAAATCTAAAGTCCCAAGTCTCATCTAAATTGAGGCTCAAGGTATAACTCCTTTGGAAGCAAATCCCTCTCTAGTTAGGAATCTGAAAAATCAAACATGTGCCTCCCAAAATGCAATGGTGGGACAGGCCTAAGACCAACATTCCCATTCCAAAAGGGAAAAATAGTAGAGAGGAGGGACAAGTAGGTCCAGAGCAAGTCCAAAACCTTAAGACTCGAGAATAATCTTGGGCTCTGTGCCCTCTAGGCCCATTGAGGCAGGTGTGAGTCACTTCATTCATCAGCTAGAAATTTATGGGCGCCCCAGTCTTCTATTTTATAAAAAAATGGGTAGCAAATGTTGAGACCCTCCAAAAAGTTATTTAGTGTGGGTTGGAAATATGAATAAATTCAGAAGGCTTTAAATTTCTACACAAGAGATTCATGTGATTCTCTTAAAGGGAGACAAATCTCCTTCAAGGTGTTCAAAGGCCATTCCTGTCCTCCCTTGATATGGCCTTGATGGACTGTCAGGGAGAGATCCCAGACCAACCCAAAGTAGAGCTGCTTACATCCTGAATTTGAATGGAACCCAGCCTCCTGCCTGGACTCTGATGCCTGCCGCTGTTTCGGTCCAGGAAGAAATACTCGGCTCTGGCTGCCGCGTGCTGCTCACATCCACATGGCTGGAATAGTTTCTCTGGAGTCCGATGGGAAAATTTCTGAAACCCCCATGGGGATGTAAAAATTAAAAAATTCTGACAGTTTGTGCTGATTGACTTGAAAACAGAAATAAAAAGCCAGAGAGGTAGATGATAACTTTCAAGCCTGTTAACAAAAGCACATTTCATCTTTCCAGTTTCTCACTCCCTTTCCCTTATACTGGGGAAGAACCCCAGATGGTTAACACTCCAGAGTGTAACTAGGGAAACCACAAACCTGCCCCAATTGCTATGGAGACAGCCTTTTTTATTTGTTTGGCCTCTGAGTATTCATGACATCAGCAAGGAGGCCGAGAAAAACGAGGGTGCTTCTTACAAAGGCATTTTAATTCCCAGTGAGGAAAGTTGAGAATACACAGTAGGACATCTCAGCAATTTTCAGGGCTCTCACCAGCCCCACTGGGGTTTAGGTATGTTTGTAAAGGGACAGCCCATTTTATAGGAGATGCAGTGAGGAGCCTTGAGTTGATGTCATTGAAGGCTGAGTTTGTAAATCAACACACGTTTTAAGGTTCAGGGACACTGGTGAAGAAATGATGTGCAGAGAATAATCTGTTTCCAGTGGAGTGAGCCCCAGGGTTACAATGGGGGAACAACCACCACAGTTTGCTGGGACAGATGAGTTCCCCAGGATGGGTCTCAGAAATTTCAGTGCTAAAACAAGAAAGTTTCAGATACACCTTGACAAGCTGGACATCCTAGGTA
Organism: Cryptoprocta ferox; assembly: GCA_028646485.1. NCBI lineage: Eukaryota > Metazoa > Chordata > Mammalia > Carnivora > Eupleridae > Cryptoprocta > Cryptoprocta ferox. The sequence continues at coordinate 88,624,796 of CM053572.1, forward strand.
TAAAGCACTTTGGTCCTAGTATCATAAGAAAGGGACACAAGAAAGGATGGGTTTGAGATCAACCTCAAAACAGGAGAGCACATTCTGCAACAAAAACCAAACTTCCTTGATCCTGTAGTCTAAAAGTGGCCACGAAGTGAATGAAACTCTCCTCCTCGTGAATTTGGGGTATTTTTGTTTGATCTGCTTTTGTTTGGACGATTGGTTGTTTTTGTTGTTGTTTTATATATCTAGAAATGCTAGAAATTGGTTTCAAATGGATACTCATCCAAATTAAATGAGAGCTCAGCTTCTTCCTAGCAACTATCCTTCATGCTAAATTGGTTTGCAGGGATTTTCCCCCTGCATTTTTCAGTGCAAATTCATTTGCCAAATCCCCAACAAACCGGAAACTATGTAAACACAGAAGTGGAGTTATTGATATTTCCCAGTGATGTGTAAAGCACCCCTTTATTCTCCAAGGTCTGGCGTGCCTCTTTGGTGCTAATCCATCATCTGTGTTTGCATTATTGCAAAGCTTGGTTTCAGGAGCATGTACTGGAGTGGATGCAGTTATTCTCCTGCTGAGAAGTTGCATGTGTTGAACAGCAATATGATGCATACTTAATAAAAGGTATTATGCTAGCCATGTGGCAAAGTGTGCATAAGGATGCTTGTTGAAATAGATTCATGCTTCAATTTTTAACTAAGTTCTAAGCAGGATGTTCTGATCAGAGAGCTTAATTAACCTAGGATTCTGTCCTTTACACAGTAGGTGTTGTTGGTTGAAGTCTTTGGAATACTAACAGTCACTTAATTATCTAAATATATCTGTAAATATGACTGGAGATGGGCACATTAAATTTCAGAGGTCAGCAGTCGCTTTACCTATTTTATAATACGCATTTGCATTTATATGCATACAATAGGGAGATGTTACATGTAATTATTATGTAAGAAAAATAGGCATAAAGTTGTCATCTATAGACAGGAATCTTTGTGGATACATAAATAATGCATGGATCAGTAAACATATCAATATGCATGTGTTCTTGGGTCTGGTGGACAAGTGTACCAAATGTGCAAAATAATAGATTCACCTCTTTTTGTTCATTTGAGATGTTGTTTTAATGTGGAATTATAGTAGCTCCTTAATGATGAGAAGTAGTGACAATTCATTAGCAGACTGTGGCTTAGATCAAGTGTTTGATTTGCCTACAAAGTGTGGCCAGTACTCAATTATATGGAGTGTATGCTTTTCTTTTGAACGTATTTTTTCCCCTTTGTCCGTTAAAATAACCTTGAGCTTTTTTTTTCTTTTGAAGACCCCAGCCAGCAGCAGACAAATGCTTATATAATTTGTTCTTCAATAATGATTTTTTAGAATGTTAAACTGTCATAAAAAAAATCTTCTGAAGCACTACTGGATTTCTTGTTTTCTGCTTAAAGGACAATAGGATAATGGGGAGAAAAGAAACAGCATGTCAGGGCTACTTCATGTTTTGTCTTCTGGCTTGTTTTAAGAAAGCAGGGATTCCCCGGGGGTTGTTTGTTTGTTTGTTTTTAATAGTTACAATGCTTTGAGTACACTTCCAGTACGTACGGGTAGGAACATATATTTTTCATCAAAAACAAATTTGAGTTAGTTTTTAGAATTCCCTTATACCTTTTAAGATAGTCAAGATGTAAAAACCACAGGTAACACTTCTTCCAAATACTTTCAAAGGATGTCTTACACTTCATTCTGTATCCTAGGCACCTAATACAGTGTGAACATCTACTAACACTCAGTTGCTCTTACGGGTTAATTAATTGTTGGATTCCAAGACCATAGCCTTGCTTTGAATTTCTCTTGTGAATTTCATGCAGAAATCCTTCCACTTACTGTGCGCGTTTTATGGAAATAGTTGTGCTCGGAAATTAGCAAACTGTTTAATTCCAAAGAGCGCTGAACCTTAGCTACTTCTCCCATTTAACATGAGGGCTGCAGTCACAGCAGCTGCAGTCCTGGAGCAAACGCTGCAGCTGGATTGGGGGCCCGGAGCAACAGTGCCCTTAGGCTAAGTTTAACCATCTGAGGGCGGAGATGCTGGGGTTGCCTAGAACATCTGGATGAGAAAGAGACATCTGGATGGATGCGCCTTGGTATGTAGACCTTGGATCTAGATGACTAGTTGGGGATTCTACTTTTCCTGCAGATACCCAAAGCCTGTTTCTGGAGATTTCTATCTTCCAGGTATTTCCTCCTCATGGGGACTCAGATGCATCAGGGAAATCATGAAATTTTCTTTCTGCCTTTGTTCTTGTTGTGTGATGGTGGTGGTTAGTAGATAGGTACATTGCTCTTAATAGTGTAATCAGTTTTTTAAACGCTTTTTAAAGGATTTAGATAGGCTTCTTTAAGTTCTTGAACTCCAAAACTATTTCTGTCCTGCCTCAGTTATGAAATTCGAAATTGTGATTGAAGGAGATGAATTGCAATAATGTTATGCTTATGAATGGGAATTCTTACAAAAACAGTATCTCCCTGTCTGCTGTTAAGGAAGATTATTTTAGGTCCTCACTCACGCTGGCTTTCCTTTCTGACTTGTTTATATTCTCAGAGTATAAAAATACAGTAGTCAGGAAGCTCCTCTCAGGGAGTCTGCATTTAGTTCTTGTCAGAGAACTCCTTTCTAAATGGACTCTGGTATCATTTTAGCACACATTGTTTGCTGAAATCTGAACTGCCCAGGGAAATTAGAGCAGTTAATTTAATATCGTGAACGTTTTGGAGCTTCCAGGCTTAGTCACAGGCAGGAAAGTGTAAATCAAATAGAGTTTTCTGTTTTTGCCTCCAAAAAACAGCCAAACTTCCCTCCATCCACTGCCTTCCTGCTCCTCATCTTCACCCTGGGCCCACAGAAATTCATGTTATTCCAACCTCCTCCCCAGATGCTCCCCCAGGAAGGGTCTGTGTGGCAGAAAACTCCCCATGTGGCTATAGAGGGAATGCTCCATCATTACCCCCTTGTTAATAGGACCATAGGGCCACAGCCAGGACAGTGGAGCTCATGGCTTAGAGCCTCCCACCAGGTAGTCTGAGCCCAGCCCTACTGTACCTTCAGGACAAGGACTTACCCTGCAACCATGCATGACCAGCTGGGAAGTCTCTGGCACTGTGCTAGGCACCAGGGCAGGCTATTTTGTATGGTAAAAATGGATTCGGTAACAGGGCAAAATACACCTCCTACCACCATGGAAAAATAGAGTGTCATCAGGCATCCTAAAACCGCTGAGTTCTCTGTGCTCCCCTTTCCAAAGTTCCTTTTGCACATACGTCCCTCCTAAGTAATGGAATATGGAGTGAGCAACGGGCTTTTTGATTTGTTATTGAGAGGATCTTTGAATGAGTCCTTTTAAAACCGTGAATTGGACCTTTGACCTGGGACCTTAAAATAAACTACAGCGGCCTCCATCAACTCCCAGAAGCAAACTGCTAAGTCAAAAGCTTTGGCCTTAGCTCTGGAAGGTTCTCTGTGTGTTTAGCCGTCCTCCACTCCTAACACCTTCAAAGGACTCCTAACACCTGGGCTTGCATTTATTCGGCATTCTCTACCCTATGCTTCAGGACTAACTTTTGCGTGTCTCAGATGTAACTTTGAAAGAAAACGAACGCTTGTCTGAACGAAGCATGTATTTACTTTGCTTTAGGGGCCTAGCTTATTTGCATGAAATATCAGGATTGATTGCAGACAATTAACGACCTTTTTATGAACATTCTGATACTCGGTGCCATAAGATATTAATAGCTGGACAGTGAAGTAATTCTCAGGTTTTCGTTTGTTTGACGTGACCCTCCTAGGCCTTATACTCCTGTAGACTTCCCTGATGAATGACATGGATGGGGAATGACTGACGACTGAGGCTGGGAGATTGTTTATCTGTGGGTAGAGTGAAAGAACACAATTTCGGTTATAATAAATGTTTTCCAGAAGAGCACACTTCTGCATAAATATTTGAAATTTTGATACATTTCATACATTCTAAACCAGTCTATAAAAATACACCCACAGAGGTGCTTCTTATGTGAAAGCTCAGTTTTCCTCATTACTAATAAATGACTAGGTGTCAACTTGTGCCACCCACTGAACCTGTTTAAACATCATGGAACTGATCATGTGTGACACCTCTCTGCTTTCAGCCTCATGGTGACAAAGCCCCTCTCTAAGACTGTGTCCCCACTGTGCCAGTACCCTTGGTGGCCCGGCTCCTATGGGATGTTGACTAGTGGGCTTTGTTTTTCGTCTTTTGCATTGTCCTTTCCTCCACCCTTTTAAATCTCTTTCCACCACGTCATTCTTTCCCTTCTTTTTTTTTAAGTTGTTTATTTATTTATTTTGAGAGAGAGAGAGAGAGAGAGAGAGAGAGAAGGGGAAGGACAGAGAGAGGGAGAATCCCAAGCAGGCTCCACACCAGCAGCACTGAGCCTGATGCAGGGCTCAAACTCACAAACCATGAAATCATGACCTGAGCTGAAACCAAGAGCCAGGCACTTAACTGACTGAGTCACCCAGGCGCTCCTCCCTATTTTCTAGGAGTTTCTCTTCTCCCCTGCAGATTGCATTCTTTCCATATAACATTCTGTACACTTAGAGTATCCTGTTTGGTTTCTGGTGCTCAAAAAGAAAAGGAATAGGAAGCACCTCACAGATCCAGCAAATAAATAACATTCTAAAGGCAAGGACCTCTCTCTGAAATGTCTGCTCCAAAGCAGATAGATGCACGACAAACTGCCATCTCTACACACTCCCCCAGACTTCTCAATGTGATGATTTAGATACTTTTCTATTTAGGAGGATGCGGCCATTTTTGCCGAATTCAGCATATTTATTGAACAATTTCTTGGAGCCAAAAGCCAACTCCACTGTATTTCTGCTTGGTAAGGTTTGGTGGCCTTGGTGTGGGACAGGGGTTGTTGATTCATTGGCCCTTAAACTGATGATAAATCTAGAAACTGGGCAGCAGTACTAGGCTGCCTTAATAGAACCTTTTCAGGGAATCAGTGGCCTCAGTATTTACAGGAAATCTTTGGAAAGGACATCCAGCAAACTCATGTTAAGAAAGACTCCATAAGAATTCCGGGTAGCGAGAACACTGAGATTTCACATGAGTGGGCATCAGTGAGAACTTTGAACACTTGATGTAGAAGTTTCCGACCTAAAGAGTGCTTCTGCTTCTTGAGATACCCATTTCCTGTTTGTTTTTAAGTGCTAAGTGTCTAAATCTTATATCGTGAGCATTTATTGGGATGATTCAGTTCCCTGTAATATCATGACAGAGCCCATCTATTGTGACACAAGACATTAGTCTAATTGCACGTGTTTCAGTCATGTGCACTTACAGAATCCTATATCTATCTGGTTTCTCGATGGTTGTAGTATTTCAATTTTAATTCTGCCTTCCTGCCGCAGGATATAAAACCCTCCGTGAGGGTTACCTAATGTATCATCGACACATCTTTTGCACAGAGTTGTTGGGATAGATTAGTACAAGTCACAAATGAAAGTTCCAGTGTCAGGAAATCCCTCCATCTGAGAGGGGCTGATTTTTTCTGAGACAAAAGGAAAAAAAAAAGTCTATAAGGGAGTTTCTCAGTATAGCCATACTTCTTTTGGCTATTCCCCTCAAAGACAATGGTGTGTTCTGCACACAAAATACATTAGACAATCTGGTGCTAATACACATTTTCTGTGTCCCATCTTTTATTTTAGCAAACAAATGACTGATATATAACATGAAATTTGAGTTGGAATGTGGTTGTGACTTACATATCAGATCTATTTTGATTTAGAGATAATGGTATATATTTGTTATCCTTCAACTAAAATACCTCAATCCCCAACTAGAATGTATATTAGTCAAGGCATCCTTTTTAAAAGACATTATTTTCATGCTCATAAGATGGAAAGGGAAATTTAAAAAAAAAAAGTCCTGAAATAGGTGCATTTAATTCTCCCCAATTTAAATTTAAGTGGTACATCTTTAAGGCAATAACAATATTCCTTCTTTTCCCCCATCAGGAATGCTTCCATCAATGGATTTCTTTAATGTTGATGGTGGTTGGTGCAGTTTGAGGGAATCTGTATTTAGTCAGAAAATGCTTCAATAGAATGACCTACCAGATGGGCCCCATAACAAAGCACGGAGGCATCAAACCACCACAGACATTTGGTGCTTAGAATAATAAAAAGACTATAAAATTAGATTAGTTGAGTCTAATTTGGAATTGGTATATTCCCCATGCACCCTCGCTGCTCTTGGGCAGATAAAGCCTTGAGATTTAGCACTGTGTCAGAGCAGAAGACTGCAACTTCCAGTAAAGGGAGACGAGGGAGAGGGAGAGAGGGGAAAAAAGCATTCTGGGAGGTCGCGGAGGGCAGAGCAGTGACCTCCAATGATTTACAGGCCTTTAGCTTAATGAAATTGTTTCAGTGACATGACGGTAAGAGCTCGTAATGGATTGGATGCCCTAATGTAATGAAATTACTCCCTTCTGCCTAAAAAAAAAAAAAAAAAAAAAAAAGCGCAATTAATATTTACTGAGACCTGACAGCCTTTGGTGCGCTTGTCTGTGTAGTTCTCTCAGACAGTCAGAGAGCAGAGACGGAGCAGCGTGGCAGACAAGCTGGCTCTGCGCGAGCTCCTGGCGGGGACGAGCAGAGCCTGCCAGGGGTGGAGGGACAGGCGCTAGGGTGGCCGGGGCCGCCCGGCCCAGGCTGCCCGGCTCCTCGGCGCTGCCCCCACTCAGCCTTCATGCCCTCCCCTTGCTTTTCCACAGGCAACTGGACAACAACCACATCAGCTGCATTGAAGATGGAGCCTTCCGAGCGCTGCGCGATTTGGAGATCCTGTGAGTTGATTTTGCGACCGCTGCCTTGTGTGCGTGTGCGTGTGTGTGTCCGTGTGAGGAGGAGAGAGAGGGAGTGTGTGTGCAGGGGGGTCCGTGTGGATGCATTTCTGTGTCTTCTGCTGCAGTGCTATTAAAATTGGGAACCGGGAGATCCCTCTGGCTCACCTTGGCCAAAGTGTTTGCAGGCAGCAAAGTGTGATTTCTCACCTCTCACAAACTGGGGTTCCTGCTAATTAAGTCTCAATTGAGTCCTTTCTCCCCTGGTGCTTCCGCGGTATTTGTTGCTGGGTGAAACAGATGGGCTGGAATAGCCCCCCAGCGCCTGCCAGAGCCTTCAGGGAGAGTGTGTTTGAGTGTGGGCATGGGCAGAGACAGGTTACAGGTCTGGGGGATAAGAGAGGGGATAAGACCAAGGGGTCAGTAGGAATCACCCAGAATCACAAAAGGACCTTGGCACAGGGCTGGGGGGGGGGGGGGATGCCAAATAGCCTGGTGAAGTCTGGTCATTGGCATTGCTCCTGGGATTTTGTCTTGGGTTTAAATCCAAACTTTAAGCAGTAACCTTAAAGTGGCAGGGTGGGGGCAAGATGAGAGGAGGTGGAAGCCCACCCTATATAGCTTGTCTAGGGGGAAAAAGTGTGTAGCTGCCTTTCTGTGCTCTGGATTTTCAAATGGGTCTAACCTGATTTCTGGGGATTCCGGGGGGAGGTGGAACTCAGCTAGGAATCATCCTGGGGTCATTCAAACTAAAGTTGAATTGTGTAAGAAAACATTTTGATTGTTGTCATCCATAGCAACACTTCTAGCTGTTCCTGATTTGGAAAAACCCAGAAAGGAAGGCAATAAAGCCTAGTAGAACTTGTGTCAGGGGACGTGTGGTTCAGTCCCAACTCAGCCCTAATTAGCTGTGTGACCTTGGGCAAGTCCCTTCTGCACTTGGGATCTCAGTTTTCCCGTTTGGAAAATGGAGGGCTGTTTCTGTATCCTGCATGCGACTTCCCTTTTCCAAGCTCTGTCATTGCTTGGTTCTAAAAATAATTCTGATGGTACAGTTCTGTCCAGTGAATGATAGGGTTGGAGTTGTTGAGCATCCCCCTGAAAATCAAAAAATTACATAGTCGCCAGATTACATATCTCTGACTTCCAGAAGAATGAATAAATGTTGAACAAATGAATGAATATGTAAAAAAAAAATCCCTTTATACGTGAAGGAAGGTCCTCCTCCCACCTTCCTTTCCACCTGGCCCCCACTGACAGTAGGAATGGGTTGGAGAAAGCCTCTCCACGTTGTGTGAGAGGAAGGTGATTCCAAGAAGAATCACGGGAAATCAAAGGGGATGCTGATGCTGCAAGGTGCCGGAAATCTGATGAAAGCCACGAATTCCCGGGACAGAAACGGCAGGACCCACAGCCAGGGAGGTCAGGTTGTCAGTCCTGAGATGGATGGTGGCTTCTCACCCAAACTCTGACCCCGAAACCGGCAACAAATGCGGGTCTGCTAGGGAGAGGGTGCCCGCCCAATTTAGTGACCTAGGACTTTTCTTATCAAGAGGCTGGGGCTGAAAAGGGTAAGCGCAGTTTTCCCAGCCTGCCAAAAAAGCGTTTCGGGAGAGAGCTGCTAGGAGCGTGTCACTCTTTTCTTGGGAAGGATGAGAAAATTCCTTGGGAAGAGACCAGGAAATGGAAATCACCAGCTGCCACGAAACAGCTGTGATGACCTGACAGCCCTCATATTAGTTCTCTGCACTAGGAGTGGTGATGCCTCATCTCACTGGGAGAGCCTGGGGGAGAGGATGGGGCTGGACAGTCAGATACACCTGGGCATGGGATCATGGGTGCAGTGGGACTCTGGCCAAGCTGCTCAACCTCTCTGAGTCTGTTTCCTCAACTTTAAAAAGAGACAGCTTCTGTACCACATACTGAGTGCTGTCCATCCACCCCCCTAACTCTCCATCATGCCCACACCTCCATCAAACCCCTGTCTAGGACAGAACTGGACTGCTCCTTTCTATGCCAGTGCTTTGCTATTTTTAAAATATTGGTATATTATAGCATATTGGTAACCAGGTTTCTCAAACTTGAAGCTCAAAAGCCTCTGGTGGGGGGGGGGAAGTAGTTCTCATTCCCTATTATTGCAAAGAGCCCACAGGATCTGATTAGTTTATCTCCTCAATTCCAAACAAAGCCAGATCAATAACTTTGTTTTAAAGATGCTCTCATTTGGCCTCACATGGCTAAGTACTTAAAATTAATCATAATCATTTATTCCATGGGTTTTTAATTTCCAGCAGAGGCACACAGCTTTGGAACCATCTATCTTAATGGTGAGCCATTCTGAAATTGGCTGGAACTGACATCTCCATTTAAAGAATCTCCCCTCCCCACCCCCAGACCTTCCAAATCTTATCTGCACATTGACATTTTATAATACTTCTCTGTAATCACAACTTAGCCATCATAAAGAGCCTTGACAATGAAAGAATAAATAGGAACTAAGTGAAGGCAAGTGAAGGCATCATATATTAACTTAATAAGTTTTTGAGAGAGAGAGGTTCAAATCACCCTATCCCCAGAAAGCTCATCTTTAAGTATCAAAAGCTTTAAAAGTCTGCAAATTAAGAAGACAAAATATAGTACTTAAGGTGTATTTTCTCTCAGATATTAGGCAAAAACAAGGAAAGGCTCATGATTACCCTATGGAAAGCTCTCTCAAAATTAAGGAAAGTTTGTGGATGTCAACTAGTGGAAATACTTCACATGGGATCCCCCTGTTATTCCATCCATTCTGTGAATGGAAATGCTGTAAAACCTCTTCCCATCCAGGCTGGAGTTGGTCTCACAGGATACACTGAATGGGAACTTAGCAAGTGACCTGGGAGAAACACTGGCAGTAAGGAGAGAGGAATGGGCAAAGGCTGGAAAAGACTGTGACACCTGCTTGCTTGATCCTTATTTTTAGCTCACACGCAGTGGGGGAAGTCTAGTACAGAATATGGTGAACAAAGGAAAAGAGCTACCACCCTCCTCTCCTTTACAGGTAACCAAAAAAGGGGCTAGGGGAAAAAAACCATAGCATGCGTGAAATTTCTCAAGGCTCCGGTGCCACCAAAGGAGCAGAATCATGGCGCACATGATACTGCCTTTGTAGCATTTGTTGTGCAGTTATCCATGCCCAATCATGCTTTTACACACCTTCTCTCTCTGCATCCTCACAACCCTCCATAAAGCTGCCATTGTCATCTCCTCCTTCTGCAAAGGACCCATCTCAGAGAAGCCAAGTAACTGCTTAACTAGTAAGCAGCAAAGACTGTATGATTAACCATTCTACCAAGCTGCTTTCCTGATCTGAGTGGCCAAGGCCCTCATGGTGTTGGCTCCCTGAAGCATGGCCGATGTGTGGCATACAGTGCTGTGAACTGGCCCTGAAAGCCAGGCTAGGCGAGCTATGAGTGACTCACACTCCTGCCAAGGAGAGTGTCGGAGCCTCCCGCATGCCTGTGAAATTGTCATTTCTTTTACCCAGGGAATGGGTCGCCACAAAGTTGAAGGTAAATCAGACTTGCTGGGGAAAGAAAATAATCCTGCTTTTTCACTGACTCACATTCTGGTCCCAGAGATTATTTATTCTCACTTCTGGACTTCACCAGTTGACTTTGACACTTAGTGGTTTGGGGGTTCCATTCTTCAGACCTTCCTACTATATAGCCCCAGCTTTCTGTGTGGCCTTAAGGTTCTTTACTGAGAGTTTCTATAACTCAGAGCCCTTCTGTTACCCAAATCATTGGCCTTTCATTTCTACCTGTTCTATACATTTGGCAATCCACATAGTCAGTTTCTTCCAAGATGTGCTTATACTACAGTTGAATATGCCAAGACTGCATTTCTGACCCTGTGTGATCAGGAATCATTTGTTGCGGTGCTCTGAGCCATGGGTTTCCTTGCCAGCCAGGTTGAGGACAGCCAGGCATTTTGCCAGTAATACCAGTCACCTCCCTGCCCAACATGCCATCCTGGGTCAGAAAAATGTTTAATAAAAAAAAAACTAAGCACATGGGCAAATGAAACAAAAATGAAAAACCTAGTCAATAAAATAATTAACTTTTTTCAATAGGGCTGTGGTAGAGGAAAAAAGATTTTCAGACATTGTCTCCCGACTACACACAGCAAATCAGAAGTTTAGTAGATACGCTGCCAAAAATGCCAAACCGAAGATGTCAGGAGCATAGCCCAAAAATGCTTGTATATCCCAGTGAGTAGCCTGCCCTTGATAAATCCCCAGTACCAGCTAAACTGCACACAGGTCCAGCACATCTGCACATAACCAGTGTGTGCTGTTTGGAAGGTCTCGCTCCATTTATGTCACTTGTCAGTTTTGGAAATTCAGTGACATTATTATTGGCTGGGCCTGGAAGGACCTTGTTGTTTCCAGAATGACCTCTTATTTTGAGATAAGGCACAGAAAGATTGAGAGCAGGCAAGAGCAAGGCCCAGGCCGTATAACGTTTTGTGCCTGGGCACCCCGCTTCCCTCACTCTTGTCCAGGCTCTGGCTAGAAATTTGCCAAGGGAAAAGAACAAGTTGGTGGCAGCAAAGGGACAAGAATCTGTGTCTGCAGACCCCTGATCCTGTGTTCTTTGTCCACGTTGGGCACCTCCATGCAGCTAGGCTATTCGGAAAAAAAACCCTCAGTAAGATCAGGGATCCTAAGCACAGCTGTCCTTTCAAAACCATTATTAAGTGTTTGATATTATTTAGGAGATTGGGAGAAGGGGGCAAACTTTAGTACATGACAGAATCAAGGAATGATCCTGATTTCAGCTCTCTTAAAACCAGAGTTTGCAAACTAGATAGATCACAGACTATATTACAGACACAGATGAGTTTTTTAAAATCCTGTTGAGTAGTTTTTCATTGAAATAGCATTTTGTATTTTGAAATTATAAAATTCTTCATAAAAGTACAGATCTCTAGCTTTGGATTTCTGGTGAACCAGAAGCATTGGCAATCCTGGGCTACCAATGTGATGATCAGTTGTGGCTAAAGAGCACATTCCCTCCTTAGATGGGATGTGTAGAATCCACTTTCCCACCGACCTCCATTCATGTCAGTTCCCCGCCAGCCCAGGTGGCCCCTGCTCTAATCCATCCAAGACGCAAGGACACACTGTGTGCCAGCATGGCGCCAAATGCCAGAGACAGTAAAGCTTTAGAAGAGCAGAGTCTCTGGCGGATCAAGCTCTATGGCCCAGAGCTTACCAGAACTGTTGAGTGGACATGTACAAGCAGAGCTAAGTGATATGGAGTCCAGAACTCCCAAACCGAGCAGGGACACCACAGAAGCAAGCAGAACTCTCTCATTCCCCATCTTCTGGGAAGTTCTTCTCAAGAGTTGAACTAGCCTCCAAATTCCCTTTGACTTTAAAGCAGTGTTCATTGCATTTATGCAACTGATGAGAAATAAGAAATAAACATCCCCCCACTCAGTTTCATCTCCCTGGACCCCTTCTTCATCCCATGTACTGAGCTCCTTCTTAGCCCACATTTAGAGAGATTCAAGATTTAAAGATTAAGATTTAAAGTGGTATGTGGAAATTGACCAGACTTTTAGGGTAGTTTTAATTCAGCCACATCTGGGCAGGTACGACAGGGCTTGACCCCAAGCCCCACTTGTAGACATAGAAGAAGAAAGTCCTTTGCTGGTGCAAGAAGGAGGCAGTGACAAGAAATTGACAATAATCCTGAAACCCATGTCAGGGTGCGCTCACTTCTCTAGCATGGGGTTGTTGTTCTGGCTGAAGGGTGCAGAGCATTGGGTGTAAGGACATTCATAGATGCTGTCAGCCCAATACAGAAAACCCAGAGCTTTATACAAGTGGAAGTCTATCCTTCACTTCAACTGAGCTTCCTCTGAATGTAGAACTGGATACTCTGATTAACAAATAATAATTAACAATATATAATATAATGATATTGTTACAATTATTAGAATAGTCACTATAGATATTATAATAACTATTATGGCCTCTAGTTCTTAGTGTCTGCTATCTTCCAAGTACTATGATAAGATATTAGGATGCAGCATTTTATGTAACTCCTGAGCACAACTTACAAATTAGAACCTCTTAATCTCACTTTTCTCATGAGGAAACCGAGGCTTAGAGAAGCTGAATGGCTTGCCCAAAATGACACTGGCAAGTACATGGGGACTGCTCTTCAAGTAGCAAATCCAGTCCCTGCACTTCACTGCTCTGCTACAAAAAATAAAAATTAAAAGATGCATTCTGCAGTGCACATACCAGAGAAACAATTATATGTGTTAGTAGGATGACAGGCTATTGCAAATACCCACAGTGATTCAGGAATGATAGTTTTTCCTTTTGAAAAGTTGACCCACAGGCACTCAGCTCTAAACCTATGATGACCTCAGCTTAATCAGACTTACATCCAGTTCTACAAACTGCCCCAGACCTGGAGGCACGAGGCCACATTTGACTTTGGAGGTGTTAGAGTCCTCCCATAGGACTGGCCACCAGTCCAGCTTCACCAGACTGGGTGGTTTGAGGTTCCTTTCCTCATTGAAAAATAGTAGCAGTAATACCAACCCCTTAGGCTACTATGTGGATTAAAGGAGATACCATAGTGTGTGTCTAGCAAATATCGCACACCCAACTGGACGCTTGTCACAGTCAAAGTTGAAGGATATACCTAACTATACTGTTTCACTGCCTTATCTCCAGAACTTCACACGAACCTGGAACATGATAGGTAGTCATTTAAAGACAGAGAACCCAAACTGAGTTAAAATTAACTAACTGAATTGAAGCCTACTCCATGCTATGATGTCACTGTTATGTCTCGGTCCTGCTCAGAACTAAGGTTGTGATTGTCCCAGAATTACTTTCAATATTGAACAATGTAGTATTTTACTGAAACAGCACCTTAGGTTTTTTATTCCTCCAGCTAAATGGCGATTTTTTTATTACCAATGAAAAAATTAGAGCCATAGTGAAAATTGGTATTTTCCAACAGACAAGACTAATTTTAATTTACTTATAAAGTGTTTCACCTGGGTTTCTCTGGGAGCTAGAGAATTTGGAATTTGGGTATCAGAGTATCAACTGAATTTGGAATCAGGGTATTTAGTTATGACATAGCTTTGAATATAGAAATGTCATTGCCTAATGAAAGTCTTAAAATATCTCCAGAATATGATTTTTTTTGGTACTGTGCTACAAATTGTGATTTGTTCAGGCAATCAGAATTAAAATTGCACTTTGTGGAAGGCACCGATAACGTCCATTCAGCTCTCAGAATACTAGGAAAGGAACTGGGTTTTCTGTAAATGCTCATGTGGGCCATACAACACACACCCCTCCTTTATAGTCACCCAAACTCAAGGCTCAATCATAGTCATGTTCTTAAAATGACTAGCTTGGTTTTGAGAACATCAACCTAAGGAAAAAGTGAAATTTTCTCGAAATACAGGATAACTTTTTTCCATTTAAATAAGCAGCCCTTGAATAATTCAAGTAGCTTGAACTGGGGTAAGGGAAGGTATTCTAGTGGTTTCCATTTGATTTCATGTTCCTGTTAACTAAAGGCTAGTTTAGTCTCTGAAAAGAAAATGCATTGGTGTACATTCCTGGGTTAAGAGGATGTGGTGAAGGGCATTGAACTGTTTGTTTTTGAGCGCAGAGGATCTATGAATTGATAGGACTCTCATGATCAACTTCTCCTATGAGTACCACTTGGGTGGAATCAGGTGGTGGAAGTCTTGCTGTTCGCGGGAGCCATAGACTCCAGCCACCAGGTCTCTGGGCTAAAATTCTGTCTTAACAAACTAGGTTTGGGAGCAGCCTTTTGGTTTTCTTTATCCAACCTAAAACAAACTAAAAAAATAACTCTGCATCTTTGAAAAAAAAAAAAAAGATAACAGAGTTTCCTCTCTGGGGTAAGATGAGGAGGCCAGTGGGGCCAGTTCACTCCTAAAATGCAGCCTTCTACACTGATTTGCAAATGTGCTTCTTTGCCAATGGTCAGCCTCTGCGCTATCTCTATCCCCCAGCGTCCAGCAATGACTTTTGTGACCAGTATGTGAGCACATTCAGTGAGTAGCTTGCCCTTTGTTCAGCTCTCATCTCATGGCTCTCAAGGGTCTCCAGGCCAAGAACCACGATGCCTTGAAGAGCCAGACCTGCCTCTTGCTGGAGCTGCCACTCCCATCCAGGATGCAGAATATCAGATGGTTTGGCTCATCTATGACCAAGAGTCCATTACTCTGCAGAACTGTCCTAAAAGCCAAGTCCTAGGAACTCAAGCAGGAAATTGACCCCTTCCTGTTAGTTGGCTTTATGGAGGGGAGGTTGGCATGGGGAAGACATGGAGATGCAGTGCCGGGGAGAACCAGAACATCATCCCTACCTTTCTCTGAGCTTCCAGTTCCTATATGCAGAAACACACAGGAGCAAGGGATGATGAGGAAGGGAGGGTGGAAGGAATCTGACTCCATTTCTCCAAAGTCATATTTGGATTCTTTGGACTCACAGAAGCACTAGAGTGCCCATTCCCCTTTGACTTATAATTAAATCAGAGGACCCCAACTATTGATTAATAGTTGATTGAAAACTTCAGCTATGGAATTTGATGTTTTTATTTTTTTAATGTTTATTTATTTTTGAGAGAGAGACAGAGTGTAAGCGTGAGAGGGACAGAGAGGGAGACACAGAATCTGAAGCAGGCTCCAGGCTCTGACCTGTCAGCACAGAGCCTGATGCAGGGCTCGGACTCACTGACTGTGAGATCATGACCTGAGCCGAAGTTGGACGCCTAACTGACTTAGCCTACAGGCGCCCCTGGAATTGGATGTTTTTAAATTGTTTTAGTCCTTATGGTGTTTCAAAAAATTAGAATTAGTTTCCAATGTGTAAAACTCAGGTAATTTTATTTATGTGTCTAAATTCAGCTTCCCCAAAATATCTAGAAGCTGCGACAACCCTGGGCATGCATGTGTCTCTGATTGTCTAGGGCAGCACTGTCCAAAAGGACTTTGTGTGATGCAGGAAATGCTTCTTATGTGTGTTATCCCACGTGACAGCCACTAACCACAGTGTGACTCTTGAGCACTTGAAATGTGGCTAGTACAACTGAGGAACAGAACTTTTATTTAATTCTCATTGATTTAAATTGTAATCACCCCCTTTAGCTCATGGCTACCTTATTGGACAGCGCAGGTTTAGAGCTGAGTGGCGAGTACCCCATTTGGACAGGGATTGCCCTCTACAGATCTCCAAAGCTCCAACTGAGCCTGCTTTCCTATTTGCTTTGTTCCAAACCACTAGAGCCATTTCACATTCATTAAGAAGCACATTTAAACAGTACATTTTCTGAAGCTAAACACTTTACGATATCTGCCACTCCCCTTACCCTCCACTCTGTCCTTTCTCTATCTGAATTTAACCATTTGGATCTTGTACCTGCAAAAGACCCATTTTCTTTGAAACCCAGGAGTATGATTATTAAAACTGTCTCCCCCTCAAAGCAAAACCCTCTCCCTGTGAAAATTAGTTTCCTGATCCCAATTATTCACTTTTTCAGGCTTGCAAATCACTTCCACGAAGTCAACTGGGTAGGAAAATCACTCCCATGTCTGGACCCGTCCCTTCTCCATACATAAGCTAGATATGCAGCAGCTAGTTAAGGAAGCCAGCCCATTAACCCGACAGAAGCTGAAGCTTTATTTTCATAAAGAGGGAAAGAAAAAGTGCTGACCCTGTATAACTTTTCAAATGCAGTGGGGGTTAATTGTGACTTTCAGAGTTGGGCCAGACATCCTATCTTTATACAAATCTGGATATCCACAACCCCTTCCACTCTGTCTATAAAATAGATCCCATTCCAAAATTGCCATTTTAGAGCCAGCACCAGCCCAGTGGGAATCGGAGAGTGGAACTGTAACTTGGAAAGACCCTGGAGGTCAACCAGTCCTACCTTTTATGTTAAAAGAAAGAAACTCCCCAGAAGGTTGAATGACTAACACATAGCCATGGAAAAATTTCATAGAAGAACCAAGCCAGAAAACAGGTCTATTGGCTCTTTGTCTAGTGCTCTGTATTACTGTCTACCCTTCCCCTGTATTAGCAAAAAGGAAACAAGGAATAGTGAAACCAGCCTCTATGCTCTGTCCAGCCCATTGTGTCTTAATCTCTAGCATTTTCCCAGAGAGAACAGTGTATGTTCAATATGGGGACCAACACCCTCCCTTTCTAGGGCCTTCTAGTCCTGCATCCACTGCTTGGGTGATGACCACCCCAGCCAGGTTGCTGTCTGTTAGGAAGGCAATCTGGGAAGAGATTGAATTCTACATCATTGATCCTGGCTATCAGTGGTGATCAGAGGCCCAGTGAGTGAGCACAGGGCTCCCTGCCCCTCTTTGAAGCCCAAATAGCCCAAGTAAACTGTGCCTAGCTCCCTGAGAGAGCTTCCCTTCCTTGCAAACATCAGAGGGTAAACCTGGACCTTGCCAGCATCTCTACTGAGAAATAGAGCCTCCTGCACACTGTAGCTTAGTTCTGAACTGTTCACAAGAAACAACTTACAGGTTTAGCCACAGGACTGATGCGTGGTGTGTGGGAAGCTGGCAAGGGCACACCTGCCTGGTGGGGGGAGGGAACCTTGAATAATTTTCTATCATTTAAGATAGTTCATTTCAATAGTAGGTTCCTGGTGGCTGCCCTCCCAGAGATGCAGTGTGCAAAGAAGGTGTTAACCACGTTTCACTATTAAAGTACTTTGACTTTATTTTTTTAAGTATTTTAATTTTTATTTTAAGAAAGAGAGAAGCCTGAGTGTGAGCAGGGAAAGGGGCAGAGAGAGAGGGAGAGAATCCCAGGCAGGCTGCACGCTGTCAGCGCAGAGCCCAACACAGGGCTCAATGATCCCAGGAACCATGAGATCATGACCTGAGCCAAAGTCAAGAATTAGACGCTTAACCAAATGAGCCATCCAGGCACCTCAAAATACTTTGATTTTATATATTTATATATATATATATATATACACACACACATATATATCAAAGTATATTATATGTTTGATATGTATATTTGATATATGTGATATGTATGTGTTAGATATGTGTGTGTGTGTGTGTGTGTTTGTGTATTTGATTCAGATCGTTAAAGTGATCTTTTTGGTTTAGAGACTAAAAACTGGCATCTGCAATCCAAATCCGAGGTATATCTCATTTGTGATTTTTGTTACCTAAGATAATTTAATCACCAATATTAAAAAAACCAGGAGACTTCATATAAAAATTCTAGATGTCTGGCTTTCTCTTAAAAAAAAAAAAAAGGAATAAGCAGCAGCACTTGCGCCCACATTCCAGCATAGCGACAAGCTTTTGAAACGAGAAGTGACCATCCTGTGTGGCAGAGATGGGTTTGCTGCGGACCCCACACAACCCACTTACTCAGATGTAAAAGCCTGGCTCCTGCAGGCAATTGAGTTTGTACTCCTGCATCGGCCCAGGCGGCTGTTCAGAGCTGAAATTTATTTTTATGAAAAGATGCCAAAAGCATGACCCTTCACATTCT
Source organism: Cryptoprocta ferox (assembly GCA_028646485.1). Classification (NCBI taxonomy): domain Eukaryota; kingdom Metazoa; phylum Chordata; class Mammalia; order Carnivora; family Eupleridae; genus Cryptoprocta; species Cryptoprocta ferox. The sequence continues at coordinate 88,643,257 of CM053572.1, forward strand.
AAAACTCATCCATCCATGCAGTAAATATTTATTGAGTTGTCCTGTGTGCCAGACACTGGGCTGGGCCCTGCCCATACAACAGGGCGCAAAACTGACATGTTCTCTGCCCTCTCATTTTGCACACATCAGTGGGCATTCAAAGACTTCCCCGTTCTTCCTCTCTTATAGGCTGAAATGTAGCTGAGGGGGAAATTGTCCATTTCTCCCCCTCTCGCCTGCAAACTCACCTGTTCAGTTATATAAGTTGGAGGACATTCTTCCAACCTCAGCCCATTTCAGACATCTTGGCACACTGGCAACTTCCCGATTTCTAAATAATGTAGTAGACAAGATTGATCGCCCAGGTTCCCCGCTTATGGACGATGAAACAGGATCGGGAGAGGCCACCTCATTCATGTTGTCGTTTAAGTACATTTTACAATTAAATTGGTCATTCGGAGGCAGTTGAATGCTTCTGAATCACCAGTAGGCAGTGTCTGTGACAATGTCAAAAAAAATGGGTAAGGAGTTCTTCAGAATTAAGGGATCCAAAACCCTGGAGCCTCAGAAATACCTACACCACCAGGCATCTGACTGAGCAATGGCACGATTTGAAGATTCATCTTTCTCTTTTGATCTTGCACTTTTTACATTTATTTTGGAGGCATCTTTTTTTTTCCTTTTAACATCGAGGCTCTGCTGGGTAGAAGGAGATGAGTTTCTGCCTGTCACAATATGAATATATAATGAAGGAAGAACCAAAGACAAGCCCTTTTGTTAAGGAATCCATACCATCAAAGGCTCAAATTGGCAGCTGATTGTTTTTATTTATTTCTGTAGGTTTTACATGACACCTGGAGACCATTTAAAATGTTACTTGGCGGTGAGAGCACTGTGTTTAAAAATAACGCTCACCCGGTGCCAAATCACTTTAGAGTCGGGTACAAATATTGAGACAAAAACCCCAGCTGTTATTGCTTTGGCTGCTAATTTGAGGTGTCAAATGAGAGCTCGCCTGCTATACGTCAGTGAATAAGGCCCCTTGTGAGATCATTATGTTTTCTAACAGTTGAGAGTAATGGACTAATCAGTGCAGCATCAGTTGTTTTCATTATATGCCCACACAATGGTTATGAGCTTTAATTTAAACGGTCCGCAGGGAGATCAAGGAAATCAGTAATAGGCGGCACCCAGGATAGTCCCGGAGAGCAGGTGATATGAGAGGTGGCTTCCCATCATCCTTTCTCCTCTCTCCCTTCATCCCTCCTGCCCCATCTGCCCTCCGAGACTCACTACCTGCTGCAAATAGCCAAAAGATGAGCTTTGCTTAAGAAGCAGACCTGTACTCTTGGTTCTGTGGGGTATGCTTAAAAATTCCAGTCCACTGATCCCAACAGTAAAGGCAGCGTCTGGCAGTGATTAGACTTGTTAGCCAAACTTGACCTCAGAAGGCTTTAAGACCCAATCTCTCTCTTCTGTATAAGTCTCCACCACCACCCTCACTCACCATGCTGGGCTCTCTGTTCTGCAGATAGAGGAGGGTCAGGTAATGCTGTTGCCTTTGAGCAGCCTTGGCAGTGTGAGGCAAACACCACATTCCCTGACACATGGAAGTCTGTGAGGGCTGAGACCAGCACTAGCCTATAGGACTCATCTCTGCCTTGGTAAAGATATGGAAATTGGGCAGCCAGCATCTGTCAGACAATCCTGTAAGAGGCAGTTTTGTGTAACAGTTAAAAATATATGGCCCTGGTATCCCTCTTGCCTGTATTTGAACACTGGCTCCACAACTTTATGGCTGTGATTAAGGAAGAGTTCATTGATCTTTCTTAGGCTCCAAAATGGAAATGACGACCTCAGAATTGTTGGGAGAATTAAATGAGATAATATTTGAAAAGTGCTTAGCCTGGTGCCAGTACATAGCAAATACTTAATAGTTAATATTGCTACTGCTATTACTGACATCTTTACAGGAAGATCTTGGCAAGCTCAAACCAAAGCAATATTCTTTACTAGTCTCACTCCTTAGAAGGCAGAGTTCGTGGAAGAACCTATAACATTCAGTTTAGGTTTTCTCAAAGGATGCGTCATTATACATTCTTCCTGATTTCTGGAGTTTCCTAGAGCCTCCAGCCAAAGCAGAACAGTACACAGCTGTGTGAGAAAAGCAAGCTCAACCTAGCTAGGAGGGGGACATTCACGGGAGCTTCATCCAGCTCCCCTGGCTGAGTCCATCAGTTGGGGAGAGATTCTGGGCTGGGGTAAAGGCTTGGGGATGCCTCTCTCAACCTCAGTGGACATTTGGCATGTGCTCTCCTGCAGCCAAGTTCACAAAGAGAGAGCACCTACACACATTCTAGTGGGCTGAGCCAGCCAACAGCACTCACATTCCCAGGACCGAGGAGGATGTGGAAGGGCCTGGTTATCAGCCTTGATTCCTGGTGCTGTGATGGCTATCTCTAAGCAAGACCAGGACAAGCTGGTCCTGCTCTGACATGTAAACCAGAGAAGAGAGCAGGCACCTAAAGCATCCTCAATTTCATTCCTCTCCCCCTGTCCAAGCCAGCAAGAGGAAGAGGCAGAAGTGAGCCTTCAACCCCTCCCTTTGAGGTCCACATGCTGCCAGAATCCCTCTGTGCTTTTCATTCCCCACGCCAGAAGTTTAGATATTTCCTACAAGGTCCAGCCACAGTATTTGCACTCAGCTGCTCTTCAGAAAATGATGCTGCCTACTCTGGTTTGTGTCTGCCCCTATGAATTCAATATAGGCACTGCTGGAGAAGTTATATCTTCAGGGCCTAGAGTGCTGGCCATTGGACCCTGGTGTCTGTAAGTACAAGTCAGGGCATCTCAAAGCTCACTTTAAAAAGATGTTCTGCTGCCATGGCTGCCAATGACTCACCAGGAGTCTTCTTCCTGGGGGTTGTTAAGGAGGGAACCACCTTATTTACCTAGACTTAAGGAACAGTCAGCCTGCCTTGAGACAAGGGAAACAGGCCAATCTTCCAAGATGGTTTATCTGACCCAAGGAGTTTGGATTCCCAAAGGGGAAGAGGAGGGGCTCGGAGGGTATCCCAGGAATGTTGGCACACTGGGAAACTGCAATGGCACTTATTGTGGATGCCTGGTTTTGCAATTATGTGATACATGCTCACAGATAATATTGCTACATTAGAGCCAATTACATAGTGTTATGGACACACAACACGCAGATTACACCCAGAGCCAAGAAAGCACAGAGTGATAAAGCGATGGCCTAATCGGAGGAGACAGAGGGAAATGTCAGCCTTATTAAGGTTGCCAGGGTGGTGTGGCTGCAGCTGGACTTAGCTCCTCCAGATCAAAGATGGCTATCTTGAGGGATGTGAGGGAGAGCCACACTCCAACACTCAGCAGAGAACAGTGGGGAGCCAGGGGCAGATGCCAAGTTGGAGCTTTCCAAGGGTGATTACAGCTACCTCCATGGAGGGCTGTGTACTGTTTCAGAGCTTGGGCCTCTTTCTAAGCAGGAAAGCACCATGCCCTCCACAAAAGAGGCTTTCAAATCCCAGAATCAGCAAGAAGGTAGCCTATATACTGTTCTCTACACTTAGATAAATGCTCTATTCTTAGCTACACCTCTAGCTCAATAGTTTTCAAACTTGAGCTTGCATGAGAATCCTCTGGAGGGTATGTTAGAACACACATAACTGGGACCCCTCTCAGAGGTTCTGATTCAGTGGGTCTAGGTGGAGCCTGAAGATATGCATCTCTGGAAAGTTCCCAGGTGATGTTGCAGGTCTGGGGACCACACTTGGAGAACCACTGCCCAAGTTTTCAACCCACGTCCAACCCAAGGTGGATTTACCTGCCCTGTCCCTTGAACAAGGCCTTCTCCTTGGCTCTGATTTCATCACAGCATTGTAAGTTCTGGACGCAGTGGGACCCATCTTCCAGGTAGGACTGTCATGTAGGCCAGATATGTATGGATGCTAGAGTTAGACCGTCTGCTTTAGATTCCCAGCCCTCCCAGTTGCTGCTCAGGCTTTCCTACCAGTGTTTTGACAGTCTCTGACCTAATCCCCTCTTCTTACAGAACAGTTATGCCACTTGCCCAGCAGATCACAGTTAATTACTGACAAAGGCAGGACTGGAATTTCCCAGTTCTAGAGCAGCCAAGGGTCAGTGAACATTTTCTATAAAAAGGCAGATGTTAATATTTTAGGCTTTGTGCCCTGTGGGCTCTGTCAAGTCTACTCGGCTGTTGTGACATGGAAGCAGCCATAGACAATTCACAAATGGGTGGATAAAACTTTATTTACAAAAAACATTCTGTATTGGATGGGATTTGACCTGTGGGCAGTAGTCTGTCAACCCCTGGAACAGACCAGTACATGCACAGCTTCCTCATGCATTCTTCATTACTGGCATTGCCATGGTGCCCTGGTATTTAGCTGAGGAACACAAGCCCATTTTTTCACAGGGTCTAGTAGCAGGGGTCTAGTTGTGCTCTACAGGAGCAATAATAAGGTCACTAATCCCTTAGTGCCCTGGGGGAGAAAAGTTTAATGCCCTCCGCCTGGTGCTCACAATCAAGGGAAAATGGGATCCACTGCTAAAAGTAGCATTGTCTACATGGATCATTTTAATAAGGAAAATGATCCTTTTTCATTAAACATTTATGTTCCGATTATGACAAAACAGAAGAGTGACTACACAGCATACTGGCCACACTTAGTCTCAATATAAATACAGTATAATAGGGTAAGGGTTCTATAAAAGAGAAATGGGAGGTAGACAGACTGTCTTTAAATCTCATGGGGGTGGGGAGGGAATGGCCTTATTTCTAGTTTAGACTGAAATGCCCATTCAGGAGCTTCTGATGGTACAAAAGGGGGAGGCCAGAGTAGTTCTGAAGTCTTACAGAATTAATCTGACCCTGAGCTTGATCTTGACACCTGATGGAAAATGGTGAATTGAGATCATTTATTTGGTAGGAAACCTCCAACCTAGGTGACTAGGGGTAAAGCGTGTTCTCTCAAAATTTGTCCAAAGAAGCAGAGCAGTGAGGTTGAGGCTAAAGTCTGGAAGTGGCAGAGCCCCTACAAGAGATGGAGGTAAATAAGACGAGGTGATGAGGTTACCATAGCCTAGTCTGGGCCAGCCATCCAGAAGGCATGGGGAGGCATTGTCAGACCCAATCGTTTAGTTTCCTGTTGGTTAATTTTCAAGGAAGTTTAGAGAATAGGAAACACTTGTGCAGTTCTTTCTAGCTTTCGGTACCAGGGTGGACATGACAGAGAATGTCCATGCTGGGGTAACAAGCTTGCCCTAAAAACAGGAGGCAGTGGGTAAGTCGGGAGAAATTGTGGTGTAAAAAAAGAACAGTAATTCCTGAATCCTCCAGGAGCTCATGTGCTACTGGGTGTCCCTCTGGTAGCTTCAAATTGCTCGTCTATAAAAGGGGGATAAGAATTCAAACCTCAGGGTTCTACGAGCATCAAATGAGAAGAATGTGAAAGCATATTGTAAACTATAAAATACTAAACAAACCCAAGCTAAAATAACCGCTAATCATTACCGAGCATTGCATACAAGCCAGGCTATGTGTAACAAGTGTGCTTTCTATGCCTGGTTTCAGGGCATGGCAGTTAGCTGGATAATGCCCCTCTCTCCAAAAAAATGTCCCTGTCCTCATCCCAGGAATTTAGTAATGTTACCTTAAATGGCAAAAGGAACTTGAGAGATGTGACTAAAATAAGGATCCTGAGATGAGCAGATTATCCTGGATTATATCCACTTAAACTCTGAATGTCCTCCCAAGGGTCCTCATAACAGGGAGGCAGATCATAGTGAACAGCAGGAGATGTGACCACAGAAGCAGGAGATTGGAGTACTGCAAGGAAGGGACCACAGGCCGAGGAATGTGGGTGGCCTCTACAAGTCGCAAAGGACAATGAAACATTCTCCTCCTGATGCCTCCAAAAGAAACATGGTCCCACGAATCCATGTTAGACTTCTGACCTCCAGACATAGAATAAATTTGTCTTGTGTTATGCCGCTAAACTTTTAGTAATCTGTTATCCTAGTGGTAGACAACAAATCCAGGCATCATTCCTGGAGTCAGGCTAGTTTGGATTCATATCCTGGTCCTACCACTTGCTTCATCTATGAAATGGAGGTGATAACAAAAATACCTGCCTCGTAGATGTTTGGAGCAATTAAATGAGACGGTACAGTAAAACCCTCAGTTCAGTGCCTGCCTGGCATACAGTAGCTCTCAGTTCATGTCAGCAATTATTAGTATCATCTTATTTAATCACCACTAAAGCTCTATGAGATTGGTGCTATTATTATCTCTGTGTTACAAAGGAGGAAACCTAATGAGATTAAGAAAACTTCCTTGTGGTTGCACAGGCTGTAAGTGGCAGAGCCAGAATCTGACCCAGCTCTCTGCCTTCCAGGGACATGCTCCCCAACCCTGCTCCATTGTGTTGGGGTTATGACCACACCACCTCTACTGAAGACCAACTACTTAGGGATGCAAGAACCAGAGAGAGCACTGTGCTCCATGCATGGGCAGAAGCCACCAAGACTGGAGATCAATTTGTTAGGGAAACAAAAACTGTAACTGCCAGGGAGATCAGCATCCAAGAGGTGACCAGCCCTCTGACATTCCTGGGCTGGCCAGCCCCACGCAGCAAATCATGAAAGTCTGAATACTGTGTTTAGTCATTTTGGTTCTGGAATAATTGCTATTATCGTAAATGTTTTATAGCCCTCATTACAGCTCACATTTAAATATCAGTGTAGTAATACATTAATAAGTCATTGCTACCGGACTACTGCCGGATGCAGTTAGAGTTGAGCCCTGCATATAACTGCACTGTGTACTCAGTTAAATTAGGGCTGGCTGTGAACTCAACCTGATGTGAGTGGCTGGGCATGGTTGGAAGGAAGCCTCTTTTCTGCAAAGGCTTCTTCCTTTTTGCCTTTGAGAGGAAAAGATGGTCAGGTTTTTGTCTGGTAGTGAGTCAATGATCCTAATAACTAGGTATCCCTCAAGTGTGGAGCCTAGAACTCTGGGGCAGATAGAAAGGGAAACAAAGGCCATGATTTCTACCCCAAAGGCATTCCTAATCCGATGCAGGACTGGGATGAGGCATAGTCCCCACTTCCAGGGCTTCCTGCCAAGGAATTGGAATGACAGATTCTTCAGCCTTGTCAGATAAGATATTCTGAAGGCTTCCTGGGCATGTGGAGACAGGATGGGTTAGCACACTTCCTAGAAAAGTTAGGCCACATGAAACCAAACAGCTACGTAGGTTCAACTTCATAAAATGCCAAATGTCTGCACTGGAGCATTGATAAAGTATGGAGGAAGCAGAAGCAGGCAATGCAAATGTGGTCTGCTCGTTCCTCTTTACCATACCATGTTCGTAAAATAGTTGTGGACCCAAGGTAAATACAGGAAGGGGGAGGAAAAAGTACTAGGTTCTGTGTCTTGAGGTAAATAGATTTCCTTCTGGCCCACTAGCCAAACAAATGCCAAGTAGGCCCTGGGGAATTGAGGGCCTTGCCTGGGGCGAGGGGGTGTGATCACTGGAATCCTTGTGACCTGGGGTGGGGGGAGAAGGAATCTGCACAGGCCCCTAGGGTGCAGTGGGTTTGGGGGCCACTGTATTAGATGAAGCTGTATTTCTGCTTCCATGGAGGTTGGGGTGGGGGAAAACAGGAATGACCAGGACAGGACTACATTCTCTCCACCAACATCAGTAAAGTGGTAGCCTCCATTTACGAGTATATATACTGCATGCTAAGCCTTTTACTAGCCTGTGAGGTAGGAACCATTACCTGCCTCCTTCTGCCAGTAAATAACTTGTGGATAAGAGATACTCATAATTTGCCTAAGATCACACAAGTAGGGTATATACAACTCCCTTTGAATCATGTATGGACCAAGAAGTGGGGCTATAGTAAGGCAGGATAGAAAATGTTGGAGGGCATTTTAGGAGAAAGGCAATGTGTTTACCCAGAGCCAAGGACAAAAGGAGTCTGCTTAGCTTCCAAAGAAAGGCTTCTTCCTGGGCCAGTGGGGGCCTATGGCAGAGTAAGAGGAGGTGAGCTAATGAGAAACAGTAACAGAGTGAACTGTCCATGTATTACCCTGTATTAGGCAGTACGTGCAATGGACAGAGCAGAGAAATTGGAGCAAGGTAGTGCTAGATTCAAATCCCATCTCCCACGCTTAGCAGCTAGGGGTCCTTGGGAAAATTATGTCACCCCTCGATTGCTCAGCTTCCCCATCTGTAGCACGAAGATAATGCCCACCTAGTAGGGATGTGTGTTACTAAACAAGATGACATATATCTGTTTTCTTCTCTCTAAAATGAGGACAGTAATATGTAACTGGCGCTGTGGTTGTGTGAATTAGAGATACCATAATGAGGCTCTCAGCACATAGTAGAACTTCAGGAAGTGAAACTACCATTCCAGGTGGGTAGGTCCTTGAGTATTGCAAGGACAGCAGAGGGGGAGGAAAAAGCCACCTAAAAAAAGGAATCGGGGGGGGGGGGGGTGGCACCAGTTAAGTGTCTGACTTTGGCTCAGGTCATGATCTTATGGTTCGTGAGTTCGAGCCCCATGTCAGACTCTGTGCTGACAGCTCAGAGCCTGGAGCCTGCTTCGGATCTGTCTCCCTCTCTCTCTGACCCTCCCCTGCTCATGTTCTGTCTCTCACTCTCGAGAATAAATAAACATTAAAAAAAAAAAAAAAAAAAAAAAAAGGAATCAGAGATCCTCTTATCATCTGGAGATCTGCCCCCTTGTCTCCAGCTGCTCCATAGCTATTGACTTATGATTCTTCTGGCAGTCACATCTATTCCTCCCCCCAACTTCCAGAAGCATTTTGGTGCTGCCTTCCACCCCCCACATGTTACTTCCTTGTTAACCATTTCCCTTTTTCCTCTACCTTCACAGCACCCTCAACAACAACAACATTAGCCGCATCCTGGTCACTAGCTTCAACCACATGCCGAAGATTCGAACGCTGTGAGTAAAGATACCTGCTTCTGCCCCCATCCACTACCGGCCTCACTCAGCCCTACATGCTGCACCCTGAGCTGCTAGTAAAACCTATTGTGCTGGCTCTGCAGATGGGTCCTGGAGCAAACATGGCCTCCCTCCACTGTTAACTAAGAGGTGTTGGGGAGCAATGGAAGATGTAGAAGTGTGACAGTGCCATCCACAGTTGTGAACCCCCATTCCACAGACTTCATTTCTCTTTACCCTGGGATATGGGAATTCATCCTTGTGTTCTCCACCCTGATTGAAAGTCTATTAGTGTTACATTGTCATGAAACATATAGAACTGAGACGTAATAACATACTATTTCCTTAGCTAATGTCATGTGCCATTGGCAGTTCCATCATAGTGCCATGGTTATGTTTTCCTCTCTGTGTCCAGTGGAGGAGGGGAAGCCCTAGTCCCTGCTTCTCCCCATCCTCCCAGCCCACACCCAACACACTCTCCTGCTCCCTTGATGATATTCTGATATTAGAATGCAGGCACTTGGTTCTTTACCTTTAATTTGGGGGTAGGTTCAAGCCTTCCTTTTCTGTGTAGTCAGAAAACAAATCTCCCCATAACACGCCATACCAAGAGCAGTTGCTTTATTACCTGGGGAGTTCTTCTCTCCTCTCAGTCAGAAACCCTTTTGTGAGTTTCTCTGCAAATGGACTCCATTGGCCTTTCCACCAGAGGTTCATATTGATGGTTGTCTTGGTGGAACCTCATTGGTGTTTGCATTACAGTGATAGAGGAGAGCCAGCCCCCAAGAGTTTTCAGCTAAATACATTTAAGGCCAAGGCAAAGGGCTTCAATTCCTGCTGTACCCTTTGTGAGCTCTGGGACCTCTGTTCTCTCCTCTATAAATGGGGACGGTGGTGAGGATCAGATGAGATGAAGTATGTGCAGTGCGTGCGGAGTAGACAATAAGTGGTACTGACCATTACTGTTATAATTGCTCTATCCAGAAATCTGGACTAGAAGCACCAAGCAGCCATCTAAGTGATGGCCCCTGAGCAACATGGAATCCACAAAGATTTAAAAATCCTTAGAGCAGTTATTCCCAAAATTGGGTCCCTGGACCAGCAGCACCAGCATCACCTGGAACCTGTTAGACCCACGGAATCAGAATCTCTGGGAGTGGGCCCAGCCCTCCAGGACATTTTGATGCTCATAAGGTTTGGGAACCCCTGCATTAGTGAGAAAGTGACCTCATCTCAGGGACAGAGAATGAAGCAGAGGCTGGCGAAGCACTGTGTAAGGAGACAATACAGAGAACCCGAAGCAGACCCGAGTTTAAAGGGGAGCTCTACCACTTCCTCCGGGCAAGTTTCTTTGTCTCTCTGCCCTTCAGAGACAGTGAATTAAATGCTTGTCTCACAGTTGTGAGAATGAGGTGCACTAGCGTGTAAAGGGCCCAGTCATGGTGTGCACTCAACAAATACTAGTTATTATGAAGAAGAACCTGAGCCTCATATTCGTCATTGCTCCCTATTCATCCCTTCCATCCCTCATGTCATAGCATAATTCAACCAAGAAAATCTATCCTTCTACTTCTGCTTTAAAATGGGATGGTGCAGTCATGGAGTTTTAAAGAGAAACCATGGGGTCTTCAAAGACCTCTTCAAAGTCCACAGCATGCCACAAATGAGCTGCAGGAGAACATGCTGAGGGCTCCTGGCCAAGAAGCTGAAAGCCAGCCTCCAGGTACAGGGCCTGCATCTCCCCAGACAGGTTGGTTGAATAGAAGAAAAATGGTCCTCACTTACAGAAACCCACAGTCCAGCTCCTGTGGCTACTCCTCTGTGATTTCAGCTTCCTCTCTTATTCTCAGTCTAGGAGCAGCAAGAACAGGAGCTGGGCTGGGTCCATGGGATGGGGGCCGGGGGTAGCTAGGTCTGGATCTCAAGTGCTTTGTTTGGCTATGTCGGTGGGAAAGGAGGGCAGATGAGTTTCTTCTCCTTGTTTCTGTTGTCATCCTTGCCTGTGGTCCTGAACACTCATCTGATGAGTTCAGATCAATCAATCAATCTCGTCTGTTCTCTTTGCTCCGTGCCTGCTGCCACTTTCTCTTTAGTTTAATTTCAGAGACGGCTCTGTACAGAACTCCCCAGAGACTTGCGCTGACTAATCCCCCTTCACTGTAATTAAAGTGGGGGTGGGGGGAACTAGTAGAGGGAGGGGGGGAAGAGGAGAGAGGAAGGAAGTCATAAATGGGATTTCTAAAGGAAAGCTTTTATATTTAATTCAGAAAGCCACATTTTATAGAAAATGAACACTGACCCTCTCTAAAAGGATTTGCTGGAAATTTAATTTAGCGCCTGTGGCTAAAAGGCACCTTTACAAATTGGCATTTGTATTCATTCACCTTATCTTTTGTGAAGGTGGTTTGGCCAACATGGAATATGGTGTTTCGAGCAGCAAAAGACTGCAGAACCATGCGGGAACCACCTAGGCACCTTGATGCCTTGGTGTCTAAGTAAGAAATGGTAGCCTTGTACAGGGAGGGCCATGGGTTGGGAAGAGACAGAAGTGTGGAGCTAGCGTCCTCATGACAGTAATGACTGCAGACGTCACTGGTGGCTCATGGTGTATAGGGCCTTGTGCCAAGCACATCTCATGAATTCTTTGAATCCTCACAACAGCCCTGGAAAGGGGGCACCATTAATATCCCCATTTTACAGATCAGAGCACTGAGGCCCAGAATTAAATCATTGCCCAAAGTCAGAGTAGGAAAGCAGAGAGGCAGTGTCAGATTTGGGCAATTTGGCATCAGAGTCAGAGCTCATTCCATTCACCAGAAACTAAGGCAGAAGAGTGTATTCCAGGTGAGCTGCAGAAGGGGAGAAGGGTCCCTGGAGGCCACCTTCCCCCAGGTCATTGCCATCCCAACTCACCAAAATTATGGGAAGTAATTAAAATAATTTTCCTTCTCGCTTGAGGGGATTAGGAATACTCCTGGCAGCGTCCAGGGTCATGTTTCATGATCACTGTGATTACTTTTCTTGCAATATTACTATTCGGGATGATACTGCTCAATTCGATCTCCCAAGCATGATAGGAAAGGCTGCACCTTGGAAGAATCTGCCCAATTCAACTCTGCCAGCACTCCTGGTGGGTAAAATTCCAAGGGGGGATCTGAGCCTTTCCACCATCCTGGGCTTTTGACAAGAGCCTTCGGGTACCTTCCAAATCATTTTTGGTCGCCTCTTTTCCAAGGTCCCACTTGGAAGGGAAGAAATTCCTACATAGGTGGGCAAAGGGTTAGGAACCATCTGTAGCAAGGTTAGAAAGAGAGGTAGCTTGGGGCCAGCCAGCAGATTGAAAAAGAACCAACCTAATGTAAACTTCCAAAAGGAAACCTCCAACATTTACATTATCCCAGAAATTAATCAGCTAATTAGGGATCTGACTTACTTAACCCTCATTTTTGTCATTCCATTGATCCCTTACCCCCTATTGGAACTGATGGGGAATTTGTTGATGTTGATCTACCTCATGGGCCCATGCTCAAGGCTTCATGGGAATCCGTTTCCTCTGCTTCCTTACCTCACTGCCAAAGAAGGCAACTGCCTTCCTCATAGAAGCCAGACTCTCATGAGAAGGCTCTGATTCTCCTGGCACATGAAAGAGCCCCAGCGCCTCAGCCGGTGCTATCACTGCAGCCTACCTCCGCTCCACCTTGTTTTTAAGAACCAACCCACCGTTGCCATTCTCCTAGGCAGCCTTTTTACCCAGTAGTCTATTCCTGGCCATAGAGCCAACACTCCATCCCTCCTCTCTCAGTCCCCCTTCCTCTCTTATTCTCCCTCCCTCGCCTTCTCTCCCTCCTGTCTGTCTGCCTATCTTTCTCTCTCTCTGTCTCTCTGTACAACTCACTGATAGGTCAGGAAACATATTATTTTCACTCATCCTGTAATTTCCCAAGAAGGCCCAGTGTAGAAGAGGAATTCCCTCCTCTCCTTCATGTTCTTCCCCTAGTTTAGGATTTCACCTCCCCTCCCCCTTCCCACCTGCAGCACCTCTTTCTGAAGTGCTACATGAAGGGGAGGCAGCATAGGAGTCTGGGGTTTGAAATTCAACGGGGAGAATTGCTTGGGGCCCATTATAGGCATAGCATTTTAGGTCTAGGAACCTATGAAAATGTGTTCAACCTTAATGTATTGGCTCTGAAATCCAAAAGAACATTACAACATCAAAATTCCATCATTTTGAAACAAAATCATAAAAACCATTACAAATTGTTTTTCAGCAGAAAAAAAAAACTGCATTCTACATGGGATAAGGGTTCATTCAGTTGACAGATGTGATGGGATCTGGGACCCCCTGAGGCTGTCAAGGCCCCCAGTGGCCCTGACCTGCCCAGGGTTTGCACCCATACAATGGCAGGAATGTTCTGCCAGCATGCCCCTCAAGTTAGCTGCACTTGACTGGTGTTCTGAAATGCTGACTTTATACTCAGTCAAGTGTGATCAAGAGCCCTTCAGTGCTCTCCATCTCGGGCATAGAGATAGCCCAGGCCACTGCTTCAGGCTGCCACTCAGTATTAACCAACTTGACACAGAGTACTTGAAAGTCCCAAGATACTGCTGGCTGATTAGCATGTCCAGGATCAGGCATTTGAAGTTTGCTTCAGAAACCCATGTGTCATAAGCTGACGTAACTAAAACTTACTTACCACCACCTTCTAATGACCTAGGGTTGGGGGGAAATGTGCTAATCGGAAGCCCCTGATAGAGAAGCCTTGGGGAAGAACCTGTACAAGCCCCTACATATCTTTAGTTTGCCCCCCAGTTAGTGGAAAGTAAATTTAAGTCACTTAACCAGATGGGATTCCTTTCAGAAGTAGAACATACAGATCCCTCTAGGGAACCTTAATCACTCAGAGGCGAGAAATTGATCTGGAATCACAGCTACTGGAGGAGGAAAAGCCAAGAGTCCTGGAACTGCTTGCGGGGTGGGGGGGGGGTCCT
>CM053572.1:88657354-88754964 GCA_028646485.1 Cryptoprocta ferox
CTCCAGCATTCCATGTAGGGATTCATTCACTTGAGGGAGGAAATGAAAGAGTGAAGGCAACAGCAGGTCTTGGCTACAGTACCACCATAGACTGAAGCATTGCGATTGAGAAGCTGTTTGAAGCTATCTGGAACCCAGGCTAACTACAGTACTGAAATTTGCAACTGAGTCACCCCTTTGAAAGTTTGACTCGAATCCGAACCATCGCTTTAATAATGTCACTGTCCTCCTCCTCTGTGCTGAGGCCTTCTTGAGTGGGAAAGAAAAGGGTGGAATTAAGAAATGGGGAACTGTTCAGAGCCCCAGAGGCATCAGTTGGTTGTGGCCTGCATGTGAAGATAACAATCATTTGCAGTTTGGCAATAAAAGGGCTGAGGCTCCCGTGGTAAGTCACTATTGTAGCGGGAAATGCTTCCCTGGGCTCCTGAGTGTTATCACGCTGGGCAAAGGGGCACAGAAGGTTTGGCCTGCTCTTCACTTCACTTGTGACAGCGTCTTACCTCAGTCCCTCCTTCTCCCAGGCGCCTCCACTCCAACCACCTGTACTGTGACTGCCACCTGGCCTGGCTCTCAGATTGGCTGCGACAGCGACGGACAATTGGCCAGTTCACACTCTGTATGGCTCCTGTGCACCTGAGGGGCTTCAATGTGGCGGATGTGCAGAAGAAGGAGTACATATGCTCAGGTGAGGCTGTCCCACCCCTTTCCCCATCTGTATTGTGACTCACCCAGACCCGAGTCCTCCCTGACATCACCCTGGGCAATAACCCACACTTAGCCCAGAGCTCGGTGCGCAATCTCCTGGGTTCCCCAGCACTCCATAGTCACTTGGACTCTGAGGTGCCTCAAAGGCTTCTGAAAAAGCAGCTCTTGTCATCTGGTAAAGGAAAATGCTCAAGGAAGTAATGAATCACTTTCTGTTAAGCTTCATTGTCCGTCGATGCTAAGAAACTTAACATGTTAAGTACATTGTGTAGCATTTCCTCAACACGTGCCTACTGTCTAATTGCTCATAGAAATTGAGAAACAAGTTAATGGAGGTGGTAGGGTCAGCCTGCTTGCCTGGAAACCCTAGCTCTGCCCCTTAGTAGTATGTGACTTTGGCAAGTTCCCATATGTTTGCAAAATGGAAAAATCATAGTACATAACTCAAGGGATGGGGGGAGGATTAAATGAAATAATGCATATAAAGCACTTAGCATAATACACAGCACTTGGTAAGAGCTAATAAGTGGAGCTTAATTATTATAGTTTAGTGGTCCCACAAAATGTGCTGAGCAAACATAAGAGTTTGATCTGTGGGTAATTGAAGTGTAATAGAAGCACAGATCGCCTGCATAGTACAGAAAACAGAACTGTACACAGACATAACTGAGCACAGCACAGATCTCCAGGGGTAGGAGATGCCTGAGTGACCTGAGAAAAAGCCTCCCAGACAATGTAGTGGCTTTTAAACCGAGTCCTCAATTTCAACCTTGCTTGTTTTTACTTTTCATTGGCACCTTCCAGTCTCACCGACTCCCTCTTTCTGGTGGCAAAGAAGTAGAGCTGATCCCTGAATTTCCTCAAAAACAAAAAGTATTGAGTTCAGGAGTTTCCCACAGAAGCCTTTCTGATTTCTGGGAACCCAGTCCTGGAACTGGGACCACTGGCCTCTGAAAGCTGACTCTGGGGAGTCAGCCTGCAGGAAGGAGGAAGGACAGAGAGCTCAGCACTGGTCGGGGCTGCACTCCTCACATTTCTTGACCGTTGCTGTTTTCAGTAATGAAGATCTGAGCCCCGTGTGTGCTGCAGGGGGGACCCCAAACCAGCCAGTAGTGCAGACTGGCCCCCTTCTGCTCTTAGGCTGCATTTGCAATATGGAAGACTTTTTTTTTTTTTAATTCAACTTCATCTCACTCCCTGCCGCTCTCTCTTGTCATGTTACTACTTCATCAAGTTATTTATTATCCAAAAACATTTTAACATGTCTCAGAGCAATACCTTAATAATTTCCTATAGACGCCCACTTAGAAATCACTTCCCGTCAAACACATATAATAAAACCGTTTATCACACAGGCACCAAACTCACATATAGTGACTATAATTACAGTAATTATTAGGCAAAGAGTACAATATCGGCATAAGTGCCAGTGAAAGAAATAATTATAGAGTGCAGGAGTCATCCAAGAGCTAGTGAGAAAAACTAATTAGACAGAATGTTAAAACACATCATTATAGGTGGGTGCCGGGCTTAATGCTCTGCACGAACACGATACCACTTCATCAAGAAAGCACCTTCCCCTCAAAGGAGTGGCAAGACATTGCTTCCCCAACAGCAGTTAGGATCCAAACCCCAGGGAATAAGCTGACCCTCCTGGGTCCTGGAAGTGCTCGTGCCCCAAATCTCCTTGCCTTGAAAAGGCTAGATCTAGCGGGCACGTTAATAGGTAACATAAGAGAATCCCTATCACCTCCCATTTATGTCAGTTAAGCCCATGGCTTGTGATGATCCCTCATGCTTTTCAGTACTAAGCCAGGCGTCTTCTGAGGACAAACCAATCAGGTCCACAGACTCCAGACATGACTGTGCTATTAATCTGCACCCCGCCTCACTAGTTGTAGAAATTTAAGAGAGCAATACATTGAAACCCCTATGGGGAGGGATCCTCTGATGCTTTCCAGGCTCTCATGGATTAGGGACAGAATGCTGTGTAGCATTGCTTTCTGCAAAGATCTAAGTCAGATATAACAGTTGGTCAGATTCCTGAATTGAATATCCCTAATGAATGGAGCACCACCATCATTAGTGGGGTGCAGGAGGAGCACCCCCTCCAGAAGGTACTACCTCTTTAATAACTGTTAAAGGTGGTTTGGGAGTCCGAGTTAAAGGGAAGCCAGAGGAAACCATGTGGAGCGAGACTTCACGTTGGTCGTAAGCTGCCAAACTATCAGTGCTCCTCATTCAAGCTCTCCCCCCAGTGACTCACAGGAGGAGATTTCAGTCAAGAAAGGCAGGAGTAAGAACTTCTCTGTAAAAAGAGAGGTCATCTGCTCAGGAGGAAGAAAAGCCATGGGGCACCAATTAAGCCATGCCTGCGTATAGCTTCATCACCAGTGGCCCCTGTCAAGGAAGCATCAGAAAGCCTCCCTGGGCCTTTAAACCCTATCAAAAAATTCACCAAACACATGACTCCAGAGACAGGAAAGAGCTTTATCTCACTCAGCCCGTGAGGGCCCTGGCTGCCCAAGACCCTGATATCTCCCCGTGAATTAAATCCAGCAGGCTGGAGCCCCGCCTCTTCTCCCCAGAAGCCTTGGCTGTGGGCTCCTTATCACATCAGCTAACCCAGAAATTTGCTAGCAGCACACTTTGACAGAATTCATCTCCTCTGTCACCTGTACCCCGCCCATCAAAGGTATTTATTTTCTTCCTCTAGGGGGGTATCTGGGAATTTTTCAAAGGGTGGGAGACTATATCTTTATTTTATTTTTTTATAACTGTTTTTATACAGTATGCAACTAGACTGCTTGGTTTCCTTCAGCCACTGCTGCAAAAATTTCCCTGTTAACTTTTCTTGTTTTAGTAAGAGGAAGGTTAGGGCCCTATGACTAGAAGGGTCTGTGGTCCCCACTTATTGTCCGAACCTGTCTGGTTCATGAACTTTATTGAGTTCATGATACTAGACCACAGAAAAGGTTCTACTTTGGCCACTACTTGACTCATGTGAGTTGCAAGTTTTGGGTTTTTGCCCATCTTTACCTGAAGGATTTATGTTGGGGTTTAAACTCTAGGATTTATTTTCTATGTGTCAATTTTCTGGTTACCTTAATCTGAAAAAGTTTCTGCTAGTCACAATTCGTAATTCAAGGGTATTAGTTAAATATTTGACCTCCTGAGTCAATTATCTCTTTCCTTTAAACATCTTTGTATTCATTGGTTTGTCCACGTATTTCACACTTATCTGCCCATAGTCTTTGAGTGTGAGATACCCTTTCATCAAGATGGATCTTATCTTCTAGTACTAAGGGGTCGTGTTTTTCAGGCTGCCCCAAAGCCTGGAACAATACTTGCTCCTAAAAGCCTCTCAAGAAATACTTCCTCATTCATTATTAAAAATGAAATAGGCATATATCCCTGGAAACAAGAAATTCCCCCCCTTTTTTTAATTTGGGACTAGTTACTAAGTATAAAGATAATTAAGGTAAGCCATGACCAGCCGCCCATCTCCTTAGGAGGTTTTAATTAAAACACCATAATTGGACATTGCAAGAATGAGATTATTAGGTTTATTTAGCCATTCCTAAAATTATCATGCCTCTGGTATTTAAATCACGTTCATTTATATTCTCATCATAATTGCTCAAGCCCCATTGTCATTGCAGTCTGTTGTTGGCTTTTGAAAGGCCAGAGGCCAACAGGGATGCTTAATTTGAATGCTGGAATTAATTTATTTCCACATGCTCACAAGGCCATTGGATTTTTCGGTTCTGTGCACTCTGCTGGGTGGAATTCCCTTTAAAGACAGAAAGAAATAAACACAGCTCTAACAAGAGTGCCCTGCCATCTCCAGTGTAGCTTACACAATCTGTGTCTTGGCCTCTGAGCCTCCTCTTCCTACCTCCTGAGATTCCCAGGCTCTGATGGCTTTCAAAGTCATGGTAATAAAGAGAGGCATTTGGGGTATCTTGTTGGCAAAGGAGGTAGTACAAAGAACACTGAACCAGAACTTAGAACTTTGTTGTTCACTAGCTCCATGATCTTGAGCAGTTTGCTTGACCTCCCTATTCTTCCCTTTCCTCATCAATATAATGGAAATAATAATAATAAAAGAACATACGTCATGGGTTTTATGAGAATCAAGTGAGCTCACACATGCAAAGCCCTTGGTGCTGCAACTGGCACATAGGAAACATTCCATTAGCATTAGCTGCTATGACAATGACGTTATTCTTAGTTGGGCCACCATTGTGTCCCTGGGCAAGTACTCTTCCTCCAAGGTGTCTGTTTCCTCATCAGCTCCACGGCCCTTTCAAGGTCTGAAGTTTGGTGAGCTTTGCCCCATTCAATTGGACCCACCAGTTAGGACTTTGCACTTCCAGCGTGATGCCAAATGGAAGAATAGAGTTGAGGAGGCGGCCGGGCAGGAGCCAGTGGCCCCGGTCATTGGTCCTCCCCCTCCTGTCTCAGACTGGAGGGGGTATTGTGCAGTCACCAGAGACACGATGATGTGATCGTTGTCCATGCCAGCCCTCATGGGCACTTCGCCATAACAGGTCTAGCTGGGGACACATTCCTGTTTTCATGCTCATTGAGGGGCCCCCCACCCCATCTGGGGGAACAGCAGCCTAATGATCAGGGAGGGGAGGGCCAGCACCTCAGTTGCCCCGTGCTCTGTCCTCCCCTCTCTCAAGACTTCAGGCCACAGTCCTGGGAGTCAGGAGACATCAGAAGGCCAGACATCTCAGTGTCCTCTGGCAACTGAGGTGGCTCTGGCTCCAAATTGAAATTCCTGAGCTGAAGTAGTGATTCTGGAAAGAGGAGACAGGCCCCCAGAGGGGAGACAGGTACTTGCCCTGTATCCTCATCTCCCTGTTTTGGATGAGAACTAACTTCCACCTCAGTGCAGCAGTATTTTCGTCCCGCAGAAAGAGTTCCAAGGGCAGATAGCTTGGGCACCCATTTAAAAACAAAGAGCAAGTCCACATCCACTCCAAGTTCATCACAAAACATCTCAGAACATAGATTACAGGGGTTCTGTGTGCTAGTGCATCACTACACTCTGATTTAAGCCACTTTCTTGGCCAGGAAGAGGAGATAGTACCAGCAGGCAGGCTTGCTTGGGGATAATAAGCATTCGTGGGCCCTGTGAGCACATGTTCTACAACAGGAACACGCATGTTCATCTAGGCACAGGCCCATATAGTCCTCTTCCCTCAAACATGTGTGGAGACTCTTTCCACCTCGATCAAAAACTCTGTTCTCTCTGCTTCTCAGCTTATACAGTGCTCATAGAATTTCCTGGGTAGAAGCATGGGTTTTTCCTCACTTTGTCCCCCTTGGAAATCCTCTGTCACCTGCACCTCCCCATCACTCTCAATATGTGTGGACAGGAAAGGCTGAGAGGGAGGGGTTTGCCGACAGAGCTAAGCAGAGTGCCTAGGACACCCTTACCTGTGCAGGTGAGCAAGGCTTAGAGGAAGCGAGTAGCAGATGGCCTTTTGCCAGCACTGACCTGTGGTAGAAAGACATGAGCTTCAGGCATGAAAGTCCTATCCACCCATAACCACTTTGTTTCACCCACACACACACTCCCACACACACTATGGCTGATCCTCTCAACCAGAGTCCAGGGCACTTAGAACTTAGGGGCCTCCCATTAAGGCCCTTCTAGAAGGATTGCTTGCCCCCGTAGCTTGGTGACATTCAGCCCCCACTCTGCCAGGCTTCTAGACAAATTCCATTCATGTAGTCATCCTTCCACTCATCCAGGGTATGATTACTGGGTTTTGTGCTTTAGCCCTGTTTTAGGCACTGGGGATAAAACAGGGAATAAGACAGAAAAGGTCTCTGCCCTTGTTGAATTTACATGCTATTCTCAGTCTATCCAAAGACAAAAAGCAAAGGGGAGGGACTTCTGCCATCAAAGCATTCAGCGGCTTAAAGGGAAATGTGCTTGGTCCATCCGGCATGGAACAGAGGGGAATGTGTCCAGGGAAAATGAACCTATCTTTCAGCCCCATCTTAAACCTGAAGTGTTTTGTTTCAACAAGAGGATAACACCCTCACCGTGTGTGAATGCCTGGCTGGGGAGCCACCAGCCCATGATGCTGACAGAGGCTATAATTACCTTTGTTTCTCTCTGCGTAATTAAAGGTGTTGTTAGTGACCTGGTTATGGAATCTTTTTCAAAGGCTTTTTTTTTTTACCTTGACACATCCCTTGAAATGTAGCACATGCTGCCTACAGAATCAGAGCCACCCTGTGAACGACCCAGCTCATTCCCAGAAGGATTCAAGGCTACAACCTGGGGCTGGTTCCAACAGAATCAATTCCAGCACAGAAATCAAAGGGGCATTTTTGGAAAAACTCCATTTCAGAATTTCCTGTTGCCCGTAGAAGCCCTTGACTATAATGTCTTCCCCCCGCCCTTTCTGACCCACCCCAACCAAGTAATAATTTGACAAATCAGAAGGACAGCCATCTGATACTGTCTGCCTCAATGGATGGAAATACAGGAGCACAGACTTTATCCTTCCGCGGAGCTCCTGACATTTCCCAAACAGGATGGTGCCCATGGTGTGGTGATTCTCCCTGGCTTTGTTAGGTGCCCTAGCCCCTTGATGTGGAGGGCCAGACCTGGCAGTTTTCTTTGGGGAGCATCATCAGCACTTCAAAAGCCCTGATATCTGAAACCATACCACTCCCAGCCTCTCTCGAAAGTGGGGAGAGGGTGAGAGCTCTTCACACTGTATATCCTCTTGACCACCTGCAAAGAGGTGGATCTAGGATGGACACGTGCTGTTGGCAGTCTTAACTCCTTCTGTGCTTCTGTTCTTCTGAAGACCAGGAATAATTGATCTTTTCAGTCCAGAAAGGACTTCAGAAGTCATGCAATCCAAACTCCTTATTCACTGAGATGGTAGCAAAAAAGCTCAGAGGGATATTATGATTTGCAGACAACAGTGGCAGAGCCAGACTCATTAATGGTAATAATAACAGCAACTAAGCTCTGACTCTGTGCCATGCATTCTTCTAAACACTTTATATGCATTAACTTTCTCTGCCTTCACAACAAAACCATGCTGTGAAATAAGCACTGTTATTTCCTCCCATTTTACAGATGGAGAAAACTGAGGCATGAGGATAGAGGGATGAAATGACAGAACCAGATTTCAAATTGAGGCAGTGGGACTCCTGAGCCCACACTCTGAGCCACAACACTCTCATTCCCGATCCGAGGCTTTTATAGGCTGATTCTCTGGGGTTGCCATTTCCTTAGAAATGGAAAACTTCCCCAGTTTGGGACAAAGCTGGTATCACCTCTCCCAGAGAATGTTCCAGTTGGGGATTTTAGTGAAAGTCATCATCTCTCTGGCATTTTTCATGGTCTCCGTGAGATCTGCTAGCGTGAGTGACACTGGAGAGTTTGAAGTCCTTATGCCCTACACATGAATATTTTCTCAAATGTCCCAGCTAAGAGGATATTTTTATATTTTGGGGTGTGTGTGTGAGAGAGAGACAGAGACAGAGACAGAGACAGGAAGGGAAACAGAGAGAAGGAGAGACGGTGAGGCCAAGAAAATTAAGAATCTTTGATCACTGAGTTGGCACTTTCCAGCAAGGTAAACGTTCCAAATTGAGCCATCGGCATCCATTTGAACGCTTGCAAAAGGACTGTCCCCAGGCACAGGAACTGTTGAGTGTGAAGAGGGGAATCCTCCACTTTGAGTCTCAATGTCCAAACAAGAATTTGCCCAGGCTCCCTTGGTCCTCTGATGCATCCGCTTTGGCCAGACCCTTCTGGCTTCCCAGACTCAGCTTCTCCAAGGAAGGGGCCAAACCAAAGTCAGTGTTTCCCTGCAGACATTTTTTTTTTAACATTTATTTATTTTTGAGAGACAGAGCATGAGTTGGAGAGGGGCAGAAGGAGGCAGGGACACAAACCCCGAAGCAGGCTCCAGGCTCCTAGCTGTCAGCACAGAGCCCGAGGCGGGGCTTGAACTCACAGACCGCGAGATCATGACCTGAGCCGAAGTCGGATGCCCAACTGACTTAGCCACCCAGGCGCCCCTCCCTGCAGACATTTTTGTTTCATGTTGAATCTCTATCCAAGAGCTCCTAGTCAGAATCTCATGTCCAGGCAATGAGAGATGGGCCTGTGGCCCTCCGCTCTGGGGGTGGGGGTCTGGAAAGATGTCGGGTGATCCCTGCTAGATCTTGCAGGTGGCACATAGGTCCTGAGGAGGCTCTGGGGTTGAGTTTACCTTTTGGACCACAAAATGTCCACATTTGGAAAACAAACCACAGGTCTGAGATTCTTACCTCACTTTGAAGTAGTGATGACATGAAAACGTTTATGTGTTTAAAACATTTTAATGTATTTCTTGGGACTCTTTGAATCCTGGGTTAATCTGCTAATATATATCTATGTGTGGCTTTCTAAAGAAGCTTCTTAGATGCCATTTACTTGGGTTTTTTACCACTTTGCTTTAAATTTACACTGGTTCCCCCCTCAAATAAATTTAAGGTAGAATTTAAGGTAAATTTAAATTTACCACTTTGCTTTAAATTTACACTGGTTCCCCCCTCAAATTTGTTTGAGGGTTCCCCCCTCAAACAAAATTAAAAGCTGACCCCAAAATGTGATAGGTTTCTATCTATCCTTTTTTTCTAATGTGATAGGTTTTAGTTGCATGTTCTCTGGACATAAAAGTTGCTTAAAAACACTTTGGATGATGTCACTGCTGATGACTGTACACACTTTGACAACATCAGTGCCCCAAATAATGACATTCTGACACCTTTTTTTCCCCCACTTGGTTTTAGTACTGAGTTCAAACCTCTAGAGAAGAGAATGAAAAGTGTGCCTATACCTAGCACCCAAATCCCTAAATAAAAGCCAAAAACTGGGGGTTCCGACATTGGGCACCCTGACAAAATAGTCACAGTGTGCTTTTTTGCATTCCGGTGGCATATTTTTATGTGGGACTGACTCTGAGAGCAACCTTTTCTCTGAAAGATGAGGACAACGTGATGACAGAACCGGTGGAACAATCCAGAAACAGGTCAAGGTCAGAGTCTCTCCTCTTGGCTAAATATTTAGCCAGTAGTAGCTGTGTCTCCCAGATGAGAGAAAATGTCAGCTAGTGACATTTTTCAGGTATTTTATCAGGTAACGCTGCTTCCTTGGAAGTTGGTTATGGGGCACAGAAGCCCCGGTAGCTCCTGACACTGCCGTGATTGACCACTGTGTTCTGGACCCACAGGCCCTCACTCAGAACCTCCATCCTGCAATGCCAACTCCATCTCCTGCCCCTCGGCCTGCACTTGCAGTAATAACGTCGTGGACTGTCGAGGGAAGGGCTTGACGGAGATCCCCGCCAACTTGCCAGAGGGCATCGTCGAAATGTAAGTGCCCCATCTGCTCCCCTCTGTCCCTGGCGAGTTTACCTCTCTGCCTCAGCCAATCCCCCAGTAGTCTGGCGGTGAGTTAGCCTGTTAGAGCTAACTATTAAAAAACACTCAGGAATCTCTTTGCTAATCTTCTAGGCTTTCCCAGGTGTGATACCTCAGTTGTTAAGAGCAAAGATTCCAGAGCACAGGCGGCAAACTGCTCAGTGGTCCAAATATGTCTGCTGTTTATTTCTGTAAATAAAGTTTTATTGGAACATATCCAGAGCTATTTGCAGACAGATTATCTATGACTGCCCTCACAAGGTAGTATTGAGTAGTTGTGACTTAGCCCACCAAGCCTAATATATGTGCTCTCTGGCCCTTTACAGTAAAAGCTTGCCAGTCCCTTCCCTGGAGTCACCCTGTGATTATATCCTAGCTTTACCATTTACTAGCTGTGTGACTTTGGGCAAATAATTGCTCTTTTTCATCTCTACTTCTCTCATCTATAACAACGTGATAATTTTATAGTATTGTCAATGGGTCATTATGGAAACAGAATGAAATACTGCATGGAAGCCCTTAATAGGGTCCTTGGCACATGGGCAAATGCTCTATGCAGTGGTGGTAGTATTGGCAGAAAGTACATGAAAAATGAACTCATTTCATAGCTACCATTATCTGAGCAAGAGAGTGAACTGTTAATCATTTCAGATCAGATTGTTGTCCTCTAGATTAGATCTGTAGGTACAGAGACAAGATTGTGTATGTCTGTGTGTGTGCACAGATGTCCACAATCCCACTAGAAATTTGTTGGCCATATGGTTCAATCTTGTCCACTCTAACCCTATACATTAGAAAATGGCCAGTTTCTCATTCTGGATCAAGTAGAAGGGTCAGTCAACACCAACCTCAAGATCACTCTTTAAATGACCACAAGTGTTTTCATTTTTTACCTTCACCTTTAGGTGGCTTTATTAAAAACATGGTTAGCTAGAACCTTCCTACTCAAAATATCATTAGATAAAATCCCTCCAAATAAGACACACATTTCCCTAGCCTCTCTACTCAGCTGCTCCTCCTCTTCCTCCTCCTATGCATCCCTTCTGTTCCTGATGCATTCCAATAGATGGCCTATTAAGTCTTTCAGCCATTCACACATTCATTCAACAAATATCTGTTGTTGGCCCACTATGTTCTAGTCATAGTTCTGTGCCCTAGGAGCATCAGTGAAGAAAAGATAAAATTTCTGCCTTTATGGTGCTTGCATTCTAGTGGGGTGTGTGGAGGTAATAAACAATAAAGAAAGCAGTGTAAATTATATATGATATGTTAGAAGGGGGTAGCTTCTGTGGAGAAAGATAAAGCAAGGAGAAAGATAAAGCAAGGAAAAGACTTGAAGTAAGTAAGGGGAAGAAAACAAGTGGATATGTGGAGGAAGAGTGTTGCAGGTAGAGGGCACAGCATGTGCAAAGCCCCAGAGGGAGGAGAGTGCCTGCTATACCAGAAGGCCAGTGTGGCTGGAGTGAAGCAAACATAAGGGAGAGCATTAAGGGATGAAATCACAGAGGCAACGAAGGGCCAGATCATGGGGGCATTTCAAGGACTCTGGTTTCACCCTGATTGAGATGAGAAGAAACATGATTTACAACACTGGAGACTTCATTTCTTCTTTTATTGGTTTTGTCAACTTTTCCCTGATTCCCTTTAAAACTTTCTTCCCAGCCCCAGTGGACACAACTCATTCCTCTACCTCTTCCTATAGGCAGGAGCTAGTCAGCAAGGCGTCCTTTTGGCCTGACATCCACACCTTCTGTAGCCTCCATCCCTCCTCACTCAGCCGTCAGTCTTCCTTTCAGCAAGAACCAACAGTTAATTCGTTCATGTTTTGCTGCTTTCTTCATTCCTCACAGTCTGTCACTCTAGCCTTGGAGATCCCTTCCTTCACGAACTCGTTTAGACCCCATGCCTTTCCTGTTCACCCCCCTTCCTTCTCTTCTTCTCCCATTTCCTTTTGTTCCTGGCCTTACTCTCTCCCCTTTCTGTACCAATCCCCCACTGTATTTATCCTCCTCCCCTCATTCACTTTCTCCCTTCTTTCCCCACCCATGGTCTTCCCATGTCACTTCCCAGTGCCATCTTTCTTCACCTAGTCAGCTCTTCACTCCTTGTTGTAAGAGCCCCTCCACCTTCCCTCTCCATCCATGCCAGGGTAAGACACTGGCTGTCTCAAACAGATGTTAAAGACAGTATTCCTGCCCACGTTCATCTCCTTTCAGATTCCCACAGATCTTTGCTGTCTTTCTCTGCCCCAATTCATTCCTTTCTCCCTCCATCTGCCAGGTTTTATCTCTCTTTTTGGCAGCCATAGATCTTTCCTTGACCAGGTCTCAAATCACAGTGTGATGAAAGAGGCCAGTCTAGTAGACAAGCTATAACCATTAACCCGCACCAACCCCTGACTCACCCTCTCTTCCACATTATTATACCTCCAACTTGGGCCTCTCAAGCACACAGCTCAGGTGTCTGGGAGAGAGAAATTGCGGATATCCACATTGGAGGTGGGACCCACGCAGACCAAGCCATACCTGGACTGTTGGGCTCATACCTGGACATCAAATTTTTAAAGGGACATTAACAAACTAGAATAGTGATTTCTGAAAGGCTGTCTGATTACTGGAATGTTTTTCCTGATGTGAAGTAAAGTAAGAAAAACAAGAACAATGTGATGTTTTTCTGATAAGCGAAAATATTTAAAGGAGACTTTATTTTAAATTCCTGAACTTCCTCATTCTATTGTTGTTATTAAAAATGCCCTGCATCTTATAAAATGATGGCCACTGGAGGCAGAATATATGTTTGTGTGTGCATGCACATATATGTGATAAATATGTGCTTAATTACATGTGTAATTATGTAATTATAAATGTATGTTTATTTATAAAATATATCATATATAACACACAGAGCACTTTCACTGGCAAAATAAAAGGTCTGTAACCACTTAGCCTATGAAATCTAAAAGTCTGGGAATGACCAACCTAGCTAGATCTAGTGCTTCTAAAAACACAAACAGAAGCCATCGAGGGTAGACTATGGATTCAGGGAGACCCACACTAGCTCTGGCCCTGCCTTTGACTATTGACAAATAACTTTTCTGCGTCTTGTTTTCCTCAACTGAAACATGAACAGGCCGATGGTACATTGTGAACAGCTTTTATGAAAGTTAAATGAAATATATGCTGTCAAATGCTTGGTATTGTGTCTGACACATAGGATATACTCTGCTGGCCATGATTGTTATTATTTTACTATTGCTATTACTAGTATTGCTATTGTTGCTACTACTGCTGCTACTACTACTACTACCACTTTTATTAGGCTCAGTGAGAAAGATGGGGAACCATATCATAGGAGCTGAAGCTACCTGCATTTGGAGATCCTTCCATAGAACTAGGTCAGGACTTTAAGGATTATGGTTGACAAAAGAGGTTCAAGAACCAGGCTAGCCACTTGCATTATGAATTGAGCCTGGCAGTAGCTCATCATTATGCTAATGTATGCAGATATGGAAATAAGGCTGCTCCTGCTTATGGAGCACCCACAGCCCACCAGACAGATTGCCCAGGATTTCTCTTGCTGTGCTTACCTCCTTCTCCTCTGTGATGAAATGAAGCTGAGACATTAAAGCAGATGAAGAAGACTCTGGCGTTAGGAGGGTACAGGGAAAAGGGACATGTAAGAGAGACCTTTGAGGAAGAAACCTGCTTCTTCCTCAAGGCAACAGAGCCTGTGCCTGGGGACTTGTATGTTGGCCTGAGTCTTGAAAGCAGCTGAAACACAGCCTCTTAGGGAGAGAAGACCAGCAGATGGGGGAGGTTGAAAGATGAGACAGAGTAGAAACTGCAGTATTCACCCCAGGATGAATAGGAAATGTCTGATTTATCATCCCAAAGACATCTGAATGTGACTTTTTCTTTTTCCCATCTAGAATTCTGCCTCGTGTCCATGGCCACCCATACAATCCAGATTTCCCCCTTTCTCCTTAGGGATGCTTGGCACCATATCAGGCTCTCCAGGTCCGATGCGCCATCCTTAGCCAGCGATGATGCATTCACACCTTAGGAGGGGTTCTGTGCTCCGCAACATTTGTGGGGAGGAAGGGCTATCTCTCATGCAAAGCAATCTGGCAAACTCTTAGAATTTTTTTCAAAGCCAAAGCAGCTCAAAGGAGTGTGTGCTGGTCTCCCCGCATAGCAGAGCCAATTCCTCTAAAAATAGCTTTCTTCCAGAGAACCCACAGTGAGACAGTTCCCTGCAGATTTTCCTCGAAACTGAGCTCCCACCAACACTGTTCTTGCTGCTCCCTGTTGTTCTCTGAACCAGCTCCAGCCTCCATCAGGGATAGATTCTGAGGAAGGCTCACACCTTCCTCTCTTCTGTGGTCTTCTGTCTTCCCCACTGGGTCCTCAAGGCTCCAGAGGGACCATCTGTGCCTAGAGCCCCATCTTAATCACTGCTCATCTTCTTCCACTTTGCTCTACACCCCCACATAGTGCCATCCAGTGTGTCTCATGCCCTCTGCGGTAGCAGGTAGATTTAGGTGATGGAGAAGGGCTGTGTGGATGGGCTTAATGTCAAGTCATAAGTGAAAGCATCTGGGGGAGGGGAAAGATAGCCTCACTCTCCACCTAGTCCCACCTCACCCCCATTGCTTATCTAGAGTGGGAGAGAAATAGTGGTTTATCTGCTTTAAAAAAGCAAATATTCTCCCATTAGACTAGTCACCAGGGCATTCTAAAAAGAGAGAACTAAAAAACAACCCCCCCCCCAAAAAAAAAGTAGTCAAAAGAACAAAAGGACTGAAGGGCTCTGGAAGCCATCAACAACCAGGATTCTTAAATGTTCCTAAGGCATTGCCACATGGAAGGAGAGAAATGGGGTGGAATGGGGCAGTGGTCTAAAGGGAAAGCCCCTGAAGCACAGAGAATAATGAGGAACAGAGCCTTAGGATAAATAGTTCAGGGTTGGAGTCTCAGTTCCGCCTCTTACTTTTCGCACCTTTCTTAACATCTCCTGCTTCACTTGGTCTGCCACCACCACCCCCCGCCACCCTTGCAAAATGGGGCTCATCGGACTTACTAGAGATTTTTCATGAAGGTTAAATAACACAATTGCACAGAAAATTAGCAACATGTTTGGAAGACACTAAATGAAATCTAAAAAGAAAAGCTTATGCACATGTCACATAGACAGCATGATAGAATGGTTTGGTCCCAAGTTCCCATACTATTTTTCATTCATTGTTTTCTAAGATGATTAAAAAAAAACAAATTCTGTGGTGGAGGCATCTGGGTATGTGCAAATAATAACAAGAGCAAATCTGGCTCTGTGTCTGCTTTCTGCAGGCAATGCCAGGTATTCTGCAGAGCAGGTTAGGAATGGCTCATGTCACATATGCCTGCATCCCTCATCTTCATTGTTACTATATTATTAATATACTTGCTTTGTAGTGTTGCTGGAGGAATAAAATGAGCCAGTATGCGAAGAGCACAGTGTCTGACATAGAAAAAGCCCTCAATAAACGGTAGACGTTCATCATCATTGTCACCTCAGCCACACCACTACCAATATTCCAACCCAGCTGCAGGACCTCTTGATCAGGTGACTCGTAGCCATGCCCTTGCACTAGCCGTGCCCCTGCCAGTCTCTCTGGCATCATGTTGACTTACGCATTGCTAGAAATATATTGCATTCAGTCGCATGTTTGCAAATGACAGATCATTAAGGAAGCACCAAGAAACTAGGGCAACTCAATACGGAGCACAAATGGCTGAAATCCCCATCAGATGTTCCCATTGTTTTTACTGGTGCCGGAAGATGTTCAGATGTTTGATTTGTATGTTTGTTTTTATGCTAGTTCTATTAAATCAGTTTGCAGCCTGAAGAATGTTTGCCAGACAAAGAAAGACACATGTGCCATTTAAGAGAGACCTAAAACAGCTGTTGGCTTCAGACACCTCTGTAAATGCGACAGTTTTTGCTGATGCTAATGCTTCTTTTCATCCTTCACACTGAATTTTTGTCACTGGAAGTATGGATCTTTGCATGCTTGTTCCAGGCTATATAAAACCTACCAGGGGCTGTTTGCTGCATAGAAAGTTTGTGTATGCACAGGCACTGTAGCCTTACTCCCTTGACAAAGGGGCCATTTCCCTGAGGATGAGCTGGCGGTGACTAAAAATGGAGAAGCCTCAGCTCCAAATAGGATTCAACAAAGGTTAGTTAGTGACTGAGGGCTCAGGTTTTTGAATTGGACAAACTTGAGTTTCCTTCCAGCTGTAGCTCTTCCTGATTTTGTGAATTTGGATAAGAGACTTAACATCTCTGAGCCTCCATTTTCTCACATTTAAAGCGGGGAAGGTAATGATGAATAGGACCCACCTCGCAGAGGTGTAAATACTAAGATAAACAAGCCGTGTAAAACTCTTAGCCTAATGCCTGACGTACAAGCACCTGACACCTCGTAGCTCTCACTGTTGTTATTATCCCTCCCCTTGCCTTTACCTCACATTCGAAGTACCCTGACTATTCACAACTCTACCACCCCAGACAAACTCTGATCCCCCCAGAGCAAGGTTAACCCACATCATGGCATGGCCATGGCACTCCATAAGGGGTCGGGTGGCCAGCCAGGGCCCACGGCAGCATAAGAAGCAGAGAGCCTGCAGAGACAAATACCATCCCCAGAGTGTATGGGTACATGGGTACATGGATGCATGAGCCATCCCTGCTAAAATTGGAGTTCTTTGCTCAAAATCACACCTTTGCACTCTATTTGCATATTTCTATGTGTTCACATCTGTATTGCATCTCCCTCAACTCCTACAGCCTTTTTACAAAACACCTATGTCTTTCTTTATTTCCGTATGAATTTTTTTTATTTTTTTAAAGTTTATTTATTTTTTAATTTACATCCAAATAAGTTAGCATATAGTGCATTAATGATTTCAGGAGTAGATTCCAGTGATCCATCCCCTATGTATGACACCCAGTGCTCATCCCAGCAAGGGTCCTCCTTAATCCCCCTTACCCATTTAGCCCACAACCCCTCCAGCAACCCTCAGTTGTTCTCTGTATTTAAGAGTCTCTTATGGTTTGTCCCCCTTCCTGTTTTTATATTATTTTTGCTTCCCTTCCCTTATGTTCATCTGTTTTGTATTTTCAACTCCACATATGAGTGAAGTCATATGATATTTGTCTTTCTCTGACTGACTAACTTTGCTTAGCATAATCCACTCTAGTTCTGTTCATAGTGTTCCAAATGGCAAGACGAAATACCCACCTCTGCAGAGGCTGCATGATGTCTCAGAATAAATATTGGAGTCGTAACCTCCTAAACTCTTCTGTGACTGTGGGGAGGCCACTTTAGCCTCTAGGCCTAGTTCCTCTGTTTTCAGAAAGAAAGGAAGAATGTCCAATGGGTAGAAACAGATGTCAGTTCTGCCACTTGCTAGCTCTGTCACTCTGGACAGGCTATTTGATCCCTGTAGGTTTTTTCCTCATCCACAAAATGAGGCCAACATAGCTTGTCTCATACATGTAAGGATAAAAAGAGATAACAGACCTAAATCAACTTGGCCTCATAAATAATAGCTCTTCCTGTTTGTAATGTTAGCAATAGAATTTGGTTCTGTGGTGGACCATCTTGGGCTGTCTCTATCCACAGATTATTAAACTCCTCAGGGACAGGTACCACATATTGCTCACGGATTCATCCCTTCCCTTGGCTCTTATACCCATCACTAAAGTGGAGGTTAATTGGTCATGAATTACCCCGACAGCAGGCTGACGGTACACCCTGGGCTGGCCTGACTTGCATAGGTTCTTGGCCTACAGCTGGGAGCAGTGGATCCTCTTGCAAAAACGGAGGGAGTAACCATCGTTGCAGACGGCGGCTCTCCCCAGGGGCATCATCCAGCCATAATCCCTTGCCAAAGTGGCAGGTGAATCACAGGATTCCTGGAGAGCATTTTCCACCTGACTGGCAGCCCCAGAGACCCATGGAGCTGCTGCCTGGGCTGAGAAATCCCTGGTGAACTCTGCTCAGCTGGAGAATAAGAATGTCCTTGGAGCTTCCCTGCTGCCTCTGCGGCTGGCTGGATCCGGTAGCCCGCACTCTCTGAGACCTTGCGGTATGCTCTTATGCCATACCAAGAGCCAGCCAGGCCTCTGCCTGGCCAGCCTGTGCCCATGTGCCCAGCAGAGCACGCTCCCCGCCCCCTCCGGCGGGCCACAAAGGCTTTCTTAATAGACCGTGGCAGTCTCATTTGTAGACTCTATTCATCCAGCAGCCAAGAATTATCTGTCCTGATGCTCCCTCTCTCCTCCCACCCACCCTTCCTCTTTCTCTCCCCCCACCCACCCTTCCTTTGGCCTAGAGAGTGATTTGTCTGTGTTATGGGTAGGCCTGACAAACCATTCCACATTAGCAGCTGAGATGTTGTTTGAAATGGGAAAATTGCTGGCAAACTGCTCCATTAGCGGTTCCAGTAACAAATACTCTCTTCCCCCAATGAAGATGAGATCGCAGAGGCACAAATTAATACGACTGTCTCCCCGACTCTGCAGCGGGGATTACTCTTCAAGATGAATCGGTTCATTCCAACCAGAAATGTGCAGCCACTGGATGTAGCTTCTAAGGGGGCCACCTCCACCCGTCTGTTCCTTCTGCTCCCCCCCCCCATTCCTCCCCACACACACCTTTTTTTGTGGCTTCCCAGCTGAGGGGTTGGGGAGCATCCATGCCAAACGAGAAGGTGATGAAAAAGATCTGTGCCTTGGAGAGAAGGGAGATTGACGAGAAGGAGATTCTGAGTCCTCAGCCAAGGCCTTGGGGCATCACTCATCACCTCTAATGGAGGGTCCTGCCTCCCACTCAGGTCTGTTTCCCACCACACCTGTTCTTGGTGACAGGAAGTCATCTGAGAGGTGATAGAATAAAGAATTGAGATGCTTACTCACTTCTCTTCAAGAAAGTTCTGGGCCCTGAACCTGGGGCCTGTAGTATCTCTTGTCGTTCGGAGTAACAGGCGAGGAAGCACTTGAGGAAAGTCTGTAACATAATAAAGCCACAGATCCAAGCAGCAGCCCAGGGGAGTGGTCCATTCAGGGCCCCTAGGGCCCTCGGGGTGTCAGGGAGCCAGTTTGATGAATGTCATTGGGAGCCTAAACACTTGAAGGCCATTTCTCCAGCATATTAGGACTGCCCATTGAAAAACCCAGAAACAAATAATCGAATGTTATTTATTGTATGTTGTATTCCAGAAACTAATATTATATTTCAGTTATACATTAATTTATATTTTTTAAAAAGCCAGGAATAAAATCAGCCATTGTCATTTCTGCCTGTACAATACCCCAGTGGCAGTGTGGTTGAGTTTTTGACAGAATGGTGACACGTTTCCATGGCACATGGGCATTGGTGGCCCCTAGGCCACCTCCTTTTCTTCTCTTTATCCCTTTCACTTTTTCAGCATGCCAGTTACTTCCCACGGCTTTTGTGAAAAAATCTGCCTTCAAAGACCATTTATAATAACCAAGAGCCAAAATCCTCAAGGAGAAGTCATCTTTTCTAATTTTTCCAAGGGGAGTTAGGGGTACCCCTAGGATGGGTCTTCTGTACACTGGAAACACTGTACACTGTTTGCCCCATGTCCTGTGACTGATATCGGGTGCCACACGGTGGGAGGGACCGTCCTATCTCCAAGGCCCTCAGCAACCGCCTGTTGACAGGTGGATGGTTAACTGGCTCTTCTCTGCTCTGTTTCCCAGACGCCTGGAACAGAACTCCATCAAATCCATCCCTGCTGGAGCCTTCACCCAGTACAAGAAACTGAAGCGAATGTGAGTTTCCCCTGGGGAGGAATGAGCCAGATGTTTTCAGTTTGGGGGGTAATATGCCCTATGTAGTAGGCGACCTGCCCAGATGACAGCCTGCATCACATTCCTCGTGGAGAGCTCAGTCAGACCTGGAACACTTTCCTGAGATTGCGAGGTAAGTTCAGGAGTGTTGCTTTCAGATGGTGAGGTGTAGCAATGTAGTCACCTCAGAGCTAAGGCCCTCTCCAACTGGAGCAAAGTAAAATTATCTAGGAGACAGGTGGAGCTGAGTTGGCCTGAAAAAAACCTATACTACCATGTTTATTATCCTCTGGCTTTCATGGTGTGGACCTAAAGTAGGAGCTTCAGTAAAGATGGGATGACAGTGGCCTTGTATCCATCTCCAGCACGCTGGCTGGAGTGCATGCCTACAACCGTGCACACGTTCACCTAACAAAGAGTGACTGTCCACCACCTGCAAGGAACTGCAGGATCTGTGGATAGAGTGTGCTCTAAAGCAAAGCCTGCTCTCATAGAACTCACACTTTTGAGTGGGAGAACACAGAAAAGAAACAAATACCGAAATTGGTAAGTACTAGAACGTGAAACAAAGGGCGGGCCCACGAAAGCCTCTCTGTGCAGGTGATCCAGATGAAGGGTGGGAATGAGGAGCTCTCTGGAGAGAGCAAGTGAAAGGCTCGGGGGAACATGCACGGATGGGTTGCAGAGCAGGGTGGGGGACAGTGGCGGGGCTTGTGTTGGAGAGGTGAGTAGATAGAGGCCAGATCCTGTGGGCCCTTTAGGCCATGGCAAGGACTTTCTGTTCTTGATAAGTGAGATCAGAAGCCTTGGGCCCTTCCTTACCCTCCAATCACATATGACTTGCCTGCGATTATCCCCACCACCCCGGTTACTGCTGCATCCTATCAATTCCTGGTTATGCCAACACTGCCATTCTTTCCCTGTCACGGCTCCACTGACAGCATCATGCACCATTGCCCTCAGCCCCGCCACTGTGGCGACATCGTCATCACCGCCCTCCCCCAGCCCCATGACTGCCCAGAGTCACATGACTCTGTGAATCATTCAGAGCAGGGTGCTCTGAAGGGAGGCCAGTAGGATTCGGAAATGGCCCAGCCATTGCCAGTCTAGATATTTAGACTGTGGGAGGAAGATTCCTTTCCCTTTTCTGAGCTAAGAAATCATTTATTACAGTCCAGTAATCAAAATGCTGCTTTCATCCCAGTTACTTACTGTCTCTGCCCCCCACCCCCCACAGAGGAAAGAGGGAGCAAGTAGAAATATGCACGGGCTCGATCTTGTTCCCTTCCACTGAAGACTGATTCATCGGTTTCCCTTGAGTAGGAGGGCCTACATTAAAGAGGTTAACTGTCTGCTGACTCCTTTTATGTTAAAAATAAACATCCCCAAGAAACAGTGGCATGGGTCCGCTTTACCCTTGGATCCTGGGAAAGCAGCTTCCCATCTCCCTGGAAATCCAAACCAAACAAGATTTTCTCCTGGTACAATTCCAGAAGTAGAAACCAACCTAATGAGCCAGCCCTAAGCACGTACTTTTCCCCTCCCCTTAGCAGCATTCTTGCTGGAGGAGCTGTATAAATATAGGCCTTAATATTTAAAACCTTGGGCCATTAATCTCCTGGTCTCCCTGCTTCCCCAGTTCACTCCATACCCCCCCAATTCATTTTTAAAGCCTAACTTGATTATGCAGCCAGATAGTAATTTCAGTGAAAAATGACAAGTTCAGTCACTGCCCCAACCTATATCTCTTGCATGATTTAAGTTACTGCTCTAATTTTTTGTTAAGTCCAGGTAATTTAGAGCTTGGCTATGTTTTACTTTCCTTTCTTCATCCCATTGGAGGTGCCATGACCTGTGCATTCAAAATTCATAAGACCTTCTCAGTCACGACCTGGGAAGTAAATTTAATTTTTGATTACTTCTGGTGCTACTGATATTTATTATGATGCCCCCTCACCCTCCAAGGGTATGATGGTAGAGAAGAGAGACCACTTCCAGATTTTTCCAGCTAACAGAACCTCACAAACCAAGGTGAAAGTATGATGGCTTGGGAGAAGTAGGGTCCCTGGTCAGAATGGATTTTGAAACCCTAAGTGTGAATTCCTCATAGGTGTACATGAACCAGTCTCTCTCTGTCTTACAGAAGTTTCCCCTCAACTATGAATGAACCACATCCTCCTCTTCTCTCTAATAACAAAAAAACAAAAACAAACAAACAAAAAAACCTCTCCTGGAATGAATGACTTTGTCCCTATTTCTTGTGGCCAGCTTAGTAGAAAAAAATACTTCCAGGTAAAAACTAGTATCAAGGTAGAGAAGCCATTTATGAGAACAGAGAGCACTAGAGAGAAGCCCTCGGTTGACAGGGTTGGTTAACTGATGGCGCTGACACATAGGGGCCAGACCAGTGTGGCGTGGCCAGAATGACATGTTCTTTCGTCTCCATGCTCTTAGGTAGAGTAGTGTCCACAGGTGCCAGCCCCTCCCCACTTTGAGCCTTGCCCACATGGAATTTTCCACTTTGGTTCTGAACAGTCTGGAAAGTCTGCTGCCTCTTGGCCATCCAGTTTGTAAGCCCTGGGGGACTGGGGTGGGTCTGAGACCTACCAGGTCGTAAAACACTGTGGCCTAAAGTATGACCCAGGGATCATATGCATGTGAATCACGTGGAGATGTGTTACCTATGTAGACTTTTTAGCTCCCTTCCCTGGGCTAGCCAAAGCAGACTCCCTGTGGATGTACTTTGAGAACCACTGATCACGAGTGACCCAGACTCCTGGAGTCAGCTTAGGGCCACCTGCTATGGACCGGGAGGGGTCAAGCATGGAGACTGGTGGATGGCAGAAGCCTTCCCCATCCTGCCTTCTGTCCAGTGCCACTGCCTTCCGCATCCATCCTTGTGAAGTGAGGGGAGACTTGAGAGGCCAGCTCTCTACCTGAATAGCCATGTCATATCCCCTCTGGCTCCAGGTCCCTCTCTTCAGAGGGTTGCTGTTTCCTTCCTACAGTATTAAGAACTAAGATGAAGTGACCACCAGGGCAGTTTCCAGCTAAACTATCACTTGTCCAATTCTACTCCCCATCATCTCCAAAACCATGAGACATCCTTCCCATGCTGCA
Organism: Cryptoprocta ferox; assembly: GCA_028646485.1. Taxonomy (NCBI): domain Eukaryota; kingdom Metazoa; phylum Chordata; class Mammalia; order Carnivora; family Eupleridae; genus Cryptoprocta; species Cryptoprocta ferox. Next base: position 88,680,497 of record CM053572.1, read on the forward strand.
GAGAAGAATGCATCCAAAAGGCCAGCTGTTGACTGAACACCACTTTGCCCTGGCAAGGCTAAAGCAGAGGGCTTTCCCTTCACCTCCACTTCCCAGAACTTCCTCTTGCATACGGGAGGCGGGCGGGGGGGGGGGGTTGGTCTTAGTAGCTTGAAGAGACATCCCATGATCGGGAAAACAAAACAGAAAACTCAGGCTCGCTCACTAGTCTGATCCTAGCACAGACCCCGTGCGCTTGCTTGGAATGGCTTGCTAGGCAGGCAGGCCCAGGGCGAGCAAGATTAGGATAATCCAGGGCATTTGCTTGTTAAGACCCTTATACAAAAGTGGAGTGCTGAAGAAAAGCCTGGTGTAAACTGACGAGTTTGTGAGCACAATCTGTGGATTTGTGAGAGGTGATCTCACCAGCTAAAGGGATAAGCTCGACAGCTGTGCCTAAGAAGCCTTAACCTGTGAAATATCTTTCAACTTACTGGCTTCAGGAGCAGGGAGGGAAGGGAGCAGAGGCCTAGGAAAAGTGGTTGTGCAGCCCTTTTGAAGGCTATTAGAAGGAGGGGAGAAACAGACCCGAGGAGTGTGCTTAAGAGGCTGGGGGCTGGGGTATCTGGCCTCACTGGAGGCAGTTGCTTAAGAATCTGCTTAGATGTCCTTTCTTCTCCGTATTCCCTTGTCTCCTCCTTGTTGACCCTCCAAGACCCCAGCTCTCTCTCTTCTGCACAAAAGCAAAGATCCATTGATTTATTTTGTTAAAGGAAAAGAACTGGAGAGGTACGTTGTCTCTGGAAATTGGAGCATCTCACCTTCCAGTGACAGGAGCCCAGAGGCCACCCCTGAGCTAAAGACTCAGAAAGTCTCCCCCCTCAGAACTGAAGGCCAGATGCTCACAAGTTACTGGGACGCAGGAAAGGGGGCAGCCTCTGGGCACTGAGGAGGAGCCGGGTCGGGGAGATTCCTCTGCCGGGGGATGGGGGGGCCTTCTATCACACAGCACCCCTCTCATCCATGTTACCCCAAAGCCCTGGGCATCACTCCCCAAGCTTGCGCCTTTCTGAGGAGCACTGCCAGTGACAAATCCACATCTCAGAGGCATCCCGTGAGAATCTCATGATGTGCTTACATCACACGACCTGGAGGAAGCGCCGAACCAGACAGAGACTTAAGTCACTGCTCAAAACCTCTTTTCAGGTCAGGAAGGAAAGGTCACTGGGGAGGTGAAATGACTCAGGACTATTTGGGGGAAAAAATAAGCATTGGCTGAGGCATGAGACAAGAAGATGATGCTTGCAGAAACCCTGGCCTGTGTTTGGGTGAGGATGGCTTCTGCTTCATTTATGCTATAATTGCTTAGTAATGCGACAAGGCCCTAATGTGACTGAGTGCAGTCTTCCCTACACAGTGAGGGCTCACATGTGCAAAGCCATATGTCAAAGTCAAGATGCTGTGGGTGGGCGTTCTTTGAAAGCCAAGAAGAGTGAAACAAATGTGGTATATTTTATCAAGAGACAGTTGAACTGAATGGTTTTTAAGCCCCTTCTCTTGTACGATGAATACATAAATTGATTAATGCTCACCATTTTAAATATCTGAAATGCTTGACTCACACTTAAGAATGGTCGTATCACACCTTTGAGCTATGTTCTCAGACTCTCCCATTAATGTTTTTTAGAGACATCAGCAAGAATCAGATATCGGACATTGCTCCGGATGCCTTCCAGGGTCTGAAATCACTCACATCGCTGTAAGTGGGGAGCAGAGTTGTTGGGGGGGGAGGGGGTAATGTGTCCATATTTTTCAGGAGGTGTTTATCAAGGCTTTATGTTCCCTTACACACGTGTGGCAACCTGGTAAAAGAAACAAATATTTCTTCAGAGGAAATTGATCTTGGGGAATATTTCTACAACCCAAATGCATTATTTTTATTGATTAAGTGCCCAGCAGCCTTCGTAGTTATTGGCTTCTAATTCAAATGCATCTTTGGCTCTACCCACACGTCCCCCTCCTGCCCTGCGTGTCTCAGCAGCGCTCTCTAGGGAGATGGAGGGACAGAATGGTAATGTATGTTTATTACCAACGTGCCCATTTCTCCCAACTATGTGACCTTGTCAAAGGAGGAGCTAATTTACTTCCCCTGAGTTTCAGGCTTTTTCTCCAAACCAACCTCATGGCCTTTGTTCTGAGAAAGCACACACCCCATCCTGTAAGGGCTTCTTTTCTTGGATTTTGCAACCGTAGGGCAGCCTACTGGATGTGGCCACAGCCTCATCCACCAGGGACTCAGAGACCCACAGGTGCGAGAAGGCATGTGGCTTTGTCCCGATTCTATGAGTGGCTCGCCATGTGGCATGGGGAACGTTACTTGAGTCTACTGTGTATTTTCGTCACAAATGAGGATAGTGATACCTTTTCTGCCTACCACACATTCGATGGTGACCACAATTACAATAATTGGCAGTACTTATTAAGCACTTACCGTGTGCCAGATACTGTTTTAGGAGTCTTGCAAGTTTAATCCTCATAACAACCTAAAATACAGACTCTATCCACTTCTCCCTTTTAAAGTAAAGGGAATCGGGTGACCTAAGCCCCACACACAGGGATTTTTATCTGTTTGGATCCTGGCTGAATCTCTGGCACCTCAAACAGTACCTGGCACATGATAGCTGCACAAAACTAAAGCGTGTTGAATAAATACAATTATCTGAAATCCACAACTGGGAGAGGCAGGATTGGATCCCAAGCAGTACAGCTCCGAACCCATGCTCTCAATCCCCGGTGCTATGCTGCCTCTCGAGATAATGTGAAAAAATACACACTAAGATACAAGAAAAGTATCATCAGTTGATATTATTTATCTCATTTGGTGACCCGCCCACTGAATAAGAGTGAGGACGCTCAGAAACAAGCTGTCAGTGCTTCCCTTTTCTCTGTAACCTGTTTGCTTAATTTATGAGTAGGCAGGTAACAAGATACACATTTTTCCCTACCTGGCCCCATCCCACTGGGAAAGGGCCGAGGACAGGAAAGTCTCTTGATTCAGCTGTTGCCTGCTGCTTGCGGAGTAAATTAGTTTCATTTATCGAACAGAACATCTGGCTGGGATATCAAAGACAGGATTGTATATGAGATTAGTGGCTGCTTATTGTGCTGAAGATCACAGAGGAGCAGGGAGAGTGGCTGTGTGCTGCCAGGATCCTATCCCTACCCCCACCCTCCTATTCCCCTTATCTGGTTTCCCTCTGCTGGGACTTGGGACCAATCCGAGGACGGTGAGATGCTTCTGGTCCTACAGGAAAAAAAAATTCAAAACCTGTTTGCCATATGTGAAATTAGCATCCCTCTAAGCCAGTTCTAAACTACACACTGGGGTGTTAAGTGAAGTGCCCTCTGACCTCTAATTTATGCATTCATCCATTCAAGTGTGCCTACTAGGTACTACATAGTCTTACAGGCATGGAGAATGTGGCAGTGAACTGGACAGACAAGACCCTTGGTCTCATGGAGCTTAGAACACAAACATACCCAATCCAAACTCACCAGGGGCTAAGCTAAAGGGCAGGAAAGCCTTGCCCATACTCACTCATTTATTCTTTCAACAAATACTGTGCTGAACCCTGTTCAGCTCTCAGCTCTAGGGATCTTGCCATGAGCAAGCCACATAATATCACCGCATGCATGGAGCCTACGTTCAAGCCAGCTGAGAGGTAGAGGCACAGAAAATGTTTAAAATAAAAAAATACATATTTTGTAGAACATGACATAATGAAATGTAATGAGGAAATAAAAATAGAGTGACAGGTGGTGAAAAACATTAAAATATTCAGGAGAAGCTTCCCAAGGACAAGATGTTTGCACTCAGATCTGAAAGGTGTGAAGAAGGCAGTCAAGGAACGATTTGGGGGAAAAGCCAGGTGGGTCTACACCCAGATTGCTCCACGGTGGACCCACAGCCCTCTTCACTCTGCCAGAGGGTGGTTTTGACCCACTAGGTTAGAGCTGTCGCATAGGGAGGTCTGAGGGGTCATGTGAGGATCCCCTGCCCCAGTCCCGGCCCCTCTGCCCCACCAGCTACTGCTGCACCACAATTTCTGAAATCAGCCAAGACAAGCAGACAGTGACGCTACCACATTTGGCACAGTGAGCAGGGGGACATTAATATGAATTACAAATTGAGCCTGAGCCATCTTGCTGACTTTTATTTACTCATTAATTTGTTGAAACATTAATGAAACCCACCCGCAGGCTGAGTGAGACACTTGCGCTTTTTCCTGGTGGCATCTGGAAAATAGGTGGTTTGGTTTAGCATTCCCATTTACTATTTCCTCACCCTAATATTTTGTCTCCTCAAAGACGCATAACAGCCTGGATTTGCATTCTGAGTAGGGATTGAATATTGCATTCATTCAGCATACTTCAGGACCCAAGAGGGAATTGAAAGAAAAAAAAAAATCCTCCCTAGATCAGTTCCTTCCATCTCAGAGGAGGCTGGGCCCAGGAGAAGCAGTCTGTGCCATGGATGAGAGCAGAGAGCAGCCAGCAGTGTCTTCAGCACTTATGTGGAAGGCTAACAGGACCCCCTGGGTGCTGGGCTGAGAGGCAGATCATGGAATTCTTCCCCAAGTCACCAAAGGCCAGCCCAGGAGTAGGAGACATGGCGTGAGGGACCCTGTACACCTACAAGAGAGGAGGGTAAAAGAATTCAGAGTTTCTTGATTCGTAGAGTTCAAAGACTAGGAAAAGGGGCTGGAGTGTCAGGGCCATCACTTTGAGGTAACAGTTCCTTGCTCTCCAGTTTTTCCTGTGAGCCAGTCCTTTACTCCAAGGTCCCTGTGCCATCTGGATAGGACCCCAGAAACCCAAAGCCCTATCTAGATGGATAATTAAAGAACTCAGCTCAGGAATTCCTAGGATGCAATGAGCTATTAAAAGGAAACGTTCTGCAGGCTGGGCTCAGCCTGATCGATATCCATTGAAGACAAGAAAACACAGGGTCGGCCAGCTTCCTACACATCTTATTTATTGCTGAGGTGTGAGTCATATTAGCAGATCAGGGAGACACTACTAGGGGACCACTGCTCCCTACTGTGGATTATTTATTAAGCTGGGCTGCCCAGTAGTGAAGCAGGATGGAGCTGATTTCTCCTTGCCTCCCAGACAGCCTGTCTCTCCACCCCCTGTAGCACTTGCCTGCTTTCTCACTGGTAAGGAGGAAGGGTAAGGACGGCCAGGAAGGAGATGCTCTAAGAAGCCCCACCCACCACTGGAGTTGGCGGAGGCGATGGCCTCTCACATGAGTGGGTTTCAGTGGCCTCACATCCACAGTGACCACTGTCTTCTCTTTTCCAGGGTGCTGTATGGAAACAAGATCACCGAGATTGCCAAGGGACTGTTTGATGGGCTGGTGTCCCTACAGCTGCTGTGAGTAGGCATCTTGACACTGTGTATGTCTCTGCAACCGTCTGCAGGCTCTTCAACTGCAAACTTCGAGCCATGCTCAGTGTAGTTCTTTTGACTTTACACACACCAAAAGGGGAAAAAAATTCTGAGCTGTCCACCCCACACTTTCACCATCTCTTTTTGGTGGAAGAACAGCCAGGGAGTTGGCAGAGGGAGGCCAAAAAGGTGAACAAACCTATATGATACATTACAGCTCAGGAGTCTGGGCAGGGCATGAGTCACTAACCATAGGTCTGGGGGCTAGAAAATAAGCCTGAGTGGAATCCTACAAGGGAAAGCATCTTGCAGAAGCATGCTAGGAATTTAGGGAACTAAAACATTCGCACTTTATTCCAATAAAGCTGAAACAGCTGCTGATAGACATGTGACCTTGAAGAATGGTTGGGGGTGGGATGATGAAATAATTATGGAAGAGCATAATCAGTCACCAATGTGACTCTATCTGGGTAAGATATAGCTGAGGGGGCTAAGAGTTTATTTAATTTAAAGGAAGATTTGTTGCCTCAAATTTTAAGCTCTGGGATTATTTATTTGCATTTATTTCATTCTGGTCATTTGAGCTTAAATGTTTTAAGAAGATAATTGAACTCTGATGTGGAGAGGCAAGGAAAGGAATTTAGCTTGTCATATATTTTAAGATTTTATATGAGGGAGAATTATCTGTGGTTTGTGATGAGGTAGCCATGGCATCTATGCGCATGTGCTGTGGGCATGGGAGTTCATGTGCGGACATACACATCCTGCTCAGTGACCGTCACAATCCCTGGGAGTATGAGGAATTGATCGTGAATATCCTGGGAACAGTGGAGAATACCAAGGCTCAGAGAAGTAAATGTTTTTCCCTCAATCACACAGCAAAATAGGTGTGGAAACTGGAGAAGAGTTTATATAGCCCTGTGCTTCAGAAGGCTCTCAGCCTTCGAATAGAAGTGTACATCTGAGTAAAGATGAGTGAGTGAGTGAGTGAGTGTGTGTGTGTGTGTGTGTGTGTGTGTGTGTCTTTGTAAAACCATTTCCAAGTCACTGGCAGTGAGGAAGGGGCCCAGGGCCTCCTGATCTCATGTATAGTTAAACAAAGCGACAGCAGGAACTTGCAGACCGGGTAGTCAAGCTGGGTTTCCGGGTGGGTGGGAGGTCAGGCACAAGAATAGAGAGAGGAAGGCAGACAACACTTGCCCATGTTGACTCCCAGAGACTCTTCGAGGAAGAGGAAATGAGATTTTTCCTCAGCCTTCACCTTCTCACATCTTTACTCCCTCCCCTTCCCATGTCCTGTAAGACTCAGGCCTGGGCGGTTCTCCTAGGACAATGCAGTCATGTAAATCATGCCCAGCTAGTTTCCAGGCAGCATGTCCATCTACAATCAGTAGTCAGATTTGTTTCAATGAAGCTGAAAGCAAGAGAAAGAAGATTCTTTTCTTTTTGTCTTTTTTCTCTGTATCTCCTCTCATCTCCATCTCTACATCTGTCTCACTCTGTAAATCTCTGTGTGGGCATCTTAGAGTTCAGAGGTCCCAGCCCTTGGGTGAGCCTTTAAAGCTATTTGTTACAATGACACACCAGGGCTTTGCAGGGAGCTGGGTGTTTCACAGATGGTGTTCTTTGCTTGTAGCAAAGAAACTGTAAATTATAACCACCTCCATAAGGCTAGTTAACTGTAGCTATTAATCCCTTGAAAGAAGAGTAACAATACCATCGGCCTTGAGGTAGGTTTGGGGGTGGTTGTGTTGTACTGGACTGGGGTGAATATCCCTTTACAATCTGCATAGATTTGGGGGTGGTTGTGTTCTACAGGGCTGGGGTGAATATCCCTTTACAATCTGCATGTCTAGTGTAGACAGGAAAACGCCATTGCGTGCATTAAGGAGAAATCTAGCATGTATCAAAGTGCCTAGCATAGCGCGTGGCATGTTGCAAAGCTTCAATAAATGCATGGGTTTGGGAGGAGTTTATTTTGTGGGGTGGGGTGGGGGGGTGCATGTTTTTTAAAAAAGGAAATGTCTCCCAGCTTGGAGCAGACAGCAGTGACAATATTAATAGAACTCATAGGACTTTGCATGGGCCAGGAAGGCAACTCTAGTTTAATCTCACCAAAATGTGGAACAGATGGAATGGAATAGCTGGGAGTAAACTGGGAGTAAAGACAAAGCATCCCCGCCTCACGCGTGACCAGGAGTTGACACAACTCAGGCAGGCTTGCTCTCCAGAAAGAAGCAGCAACTGCAGCCGTCATTGGGCTTTGACCTGCCGCTGAGCGGTTGGAAAGCAGGTCCTGATTAGATCTAATTTAGCGTCCAGCCCGCTGTAGATTGGATTTCTCCTTGTTAGACTGGAGACACTCTGATAAGAAGGCTCTGATTAGAATACCCTGGTAGTCTGGGTAATTTCCTCTCCTTTGACTCAAAGGCTTTTTGTAAGAGGTTTGTGTTTATTTCTCTCTCCCTGTTTCTCAAATTATTGGTGCATCACAAAGCCGAGCTGTCTCTGCCACGTGAAGTGATCTCGGATATTTCCTCTCCGGCACAGCTCATGATGCTGTCAGTAGTAAAGGGGGTGTGTTGTTGTAGTTGTCCTGCCCGTGCCCCTTTGTCCCATTGTTCCACATTTTCCAGCCATCCCACCAGATTTCCCCAGGTCCTACATGTACTCAGTCTTCCTGGGTCACCTTCTTGAGATGCTTATCCCAGCAGATGGTCAACACTAAGAATAGAGTCTCTCAGGCTTCAGAGTTTCTCGGAAGCCACCACAAACGGGTCTACATGGAAATGCTTCCGCAGTCCTGGGAATGACCCCCTAAACCTGATGCCCTCTCCTTTGGGTGTCAGCCTCCAAAGAGTCACCTCCTTTTCTTTACTTTCCAGAATCTTAGAGGTCAAAGGAATGTCAGGGCTCCAAGCACAGTCTCCTACCCAGTTGGTGCAGAAACCGCCCCCCCCACGCCCTCTGTGACAAATTCTTCTATCTATTTTTGCTGATGGTGTCTGTGATAAGTCATCACTGTGTACTTAGAAGGTTAGGCAGTTCTTTCTTATACTAACGCTCAGTAATGGCTTCTGGGAAACTCAGAAAAGGCTATTCTCAAAATCTTCAAAGGTTTCAAAATAACTAGGATGTCTCCCTGTAATTAATCCTAAATAGGTTCAATTCCTACAGACACTCATGGTATAAACACACATTCATTGGTTATTAATAACAATCCTTGTTTACCTTTGGGGGAGTGCACAGTGGTCTATCAGTCTGTCCCTCCTTAAAACAGAGTGCTGAGAAGCGAGTCCCATACCCATTTGGACAAGAAGTATGTTAGATACTCCCTCCTAATGTTCTGAGAACTGAAATATCCCACATGGAGACATCTCAGAATGCAAGGTTAGAACAAGATATGCCACTGGTCAAATGCTCCTGGGTCCAGGGATGGGAGCAGCTGAATTACCAGAGGAGTGACCCATCCCCTTCCTCACCAGAAACTTTAGGGTTAGTGCTTAGGATGCTCTTGTTCCTTTCCATTCCCCTGCCCAGCCATGCTTCTGGGTTCCGAGGACATCTGAGAAGTTGGTGACCCTGGTATGTAGCCAGCTGAGTGCCCCCAAATCCCTCATCTTGTAGCTCAGAGGTCAACCTCTCCCAAAACAAGAAAAAGAAAAGCCATCAGTGTGTCTCTAGAGCCATCACTTTCTCCTCTGATGGGCAGCTGCAAGGTGTGCTGTTTCAGCTCTCCCAGGAAATAAAGAGCATTCATTTAGTGCTCATCGATTGCACAGCATGCGTAGGAAAGTGGCCCGAGTGGGGTAGGCAGTCATCTGAGGTAGAAGCTTTCCTGTAATTGCTGGGCACGGTCGATGTTAAGCCTGCTCCAGGAGGTCTTAAACCAAACCAGACTGTCTTTGGGCTGGAATAAGTTAAGACAACCCAGGCACCTGTTGTTTGATTTTCTTGGAAGGCAGACAAGACCATTTGAGAATCTTGGAGTCTGCCAAGCAACATGCCAATTACAGGGCAGTGAGCAAAACTTCACTCCCATAGCTCACTTTTCCTCACCAGCTGTTCTACGAGTATTACTACTGCTGCTAATAGTAGCAGCTAACATTTATTGACTACTTAATATGCTCCAGAACCTGTACCAAAGCAATTTTATATGCTTGTATGCTTCTCTAGTCTATACAACAGCACGAAGAGGGAGGTATTGTGAAAAGGCCCATTTTACAGATGGGGAAACTGAGGCATTGAAAGGTTAAGTCACATGGCCATTGTCCCTCAGCATGTGAGTGACAGAGCATTGGCATCCAGGCAGTCTGATTCTAGAGTCCATGCCAGAGACTTCTGCTTCAGGCCCTGTCACAGGCAGATCTGCAGAACTAGTTTTGTGATCCACAGGACGAAAATTCCTCACTGGCTCGTGCCAAGGAGGAGGTGCTGCTGAACTGACTGTATCCAGTTCCTTTCGTTATGCCTCAGTATCTGTCACAGGCTGCTGTCTCCCTGGGACTTCCTCTGGTCCCTTTGTCATCTCACTAACCCCTGTGAGAGGGCATGAGGGAACTGCTCATCTTTAAAGATGGGGTTGAGGTAAGATGGTGAGAACTCTCCCCTGCAGTGGAAGCAGACTTACTTTGTGATGCACATTTGAGGGAGGGCTTCTTCCCTTTCTTGTGCACCTCGGGGTTCCCAAGGAAGGCCTTCAGGGAGTCAAAATCTGGAGTCATCCCATGCTTGGTCATTGAGTGGATGATTCGCCCCTCTTAAAGGACCAGTAACCAGAAGGTGCATGGCCACCCTAGTAGCTGTTGAGGGAGGGAAGAAGCAAGCCAGGTCACACTAGGGGAGGCCTTTGATCCCCTGATAGCAGGTGATAGCTCCATGTCTAGTCTCTCAGAATCTCCACTTCCCTCAGCTTGCACCTTGTTCCTACAGTTCTCCTTTGTCTGTGGGCTCCAAGGAGGTCCTGTTTTTCAGACAGCCCACCCAATGGCATTGCTACATTTGCAGTTTCCCTTGCATCAAGAATCACCATGACAACCCACAGCCTGTAACCAGCAGTGCTGCCATTATTGGGAGGGAACTGAAGAGTCTTCTTTGTCCCTAGTTGGGCCTGGGAAGGCTCCTCCTGTTTCCTCTCCTGAGTGTTGAGCCTGACATGGCCCAGAGCAAGACTGGGCAGGGTTAGGGTTTCTTGACCTCGTGGCACCAGATATCACCAGGCTTCTCCCCATGTCTGGCCTCAGTAAGTTCCTGAAGGTCAAAGTAAATCCCCCATATCATATGGTAATGATGAGAGCATAATATCTGTGCTAAGGCGAGAGAGTAGTAGATAAAAAAAAATTCAGGGGCGCCTGGGTGGCTCTGTCGGTTGAGCATCTGACTTTGGCTCAGGTCATGATCTCGTGGGTTTGAGCCCTGCGTTGGGCTCTGTGCTGACAGCTCAGAGCCTGGAGCCTGCTTCGTATTCTGTGTCTGCCTCTCTCTCTGCCCCTCTGCGCCTGCCCCCCCCCACCCGTTTCTCAAAAATAAATAAACATTTTTTTAAAAAATTTTAAAGTTCAGGATGGCAGACGGTTAATTCTAGAGAAATTTAAAAAAAAAAAAAAAGAAGGCATTAGTGAGTGAGGTTTGACTCTATGTCCTGCAGCTTAATTAGGGGTCCAAAATACCTCCCCAGATTGGTGTCCTCATGAATAGTTTATGCCAATGGATAATGGTAGTAAATACTCGCAGGGAGAAACCTTTTTAAGGAGGAGCAATAGAAAGCATGCCAAGCAATTATTGGTACTGTCTTCCCCCTCCTACGTATCTGCATCTGAGTATTTATGAAACAAACTTACTCCCAGCCTTGTGTTAGGAAAAGGAGGCTCCACAAAGCACCTGCATCCTTGGCAGGAGCCTGGGCCATCTTCCCATCTCATGGTCTTTCCTGCAAGGACTTCACTTATTTCCAGGAAGGGGGTCACTACACTCTCTTGGCAAGTTTTCTGAACAAACCTTGTACTCTGGAGTTTAGAATATTCGTTTGGCATTTCCAGACAAACGCCACGCAAGTAGGAGGGGTACTGTAACTGCTGCCTTCCACAGACCCGCGGGCAGGTGTGGAGGGTATAAATACCACCCAGAATGTTAGCTCTGGGCCACTGAATCAACATGTGAACTGCTGGAGTTGCCAAGGTGATTTTAATGCAATTTATCATTAAAGCCAAATCCAGATGTTTGTTTTCCAAACCGTGCAGCAAAGGCCTGTGAGCTCCATGGAAATCTTCACCCAGGAGGAGATGTGAGCAAGAATAGTAGCTAAAAATGGGGTCTCAGGGGTCTTCTGCACCATTGGCCTCTTTAGGGAAAGTGGGTGTGGTAGGGCGTTTTCACTGATGAAGGTGGACCTCATCTCCCTCCTGTGGTTCTTCTCTCCGTATTTCCTGGAGCCTGAAGGAAGGAAGCTTCCAGCTTGCTCCCTGTGTTGAGAGCAGCCAGGACCTTTCTGGCCAGGACAGGCCAGTCCCTGAGCAGGACTTGAGTCATGAGAGCCCTCCTTAGCCCAGACCCAGGGTATTTCACTCCCCCCTCTACAAGCTCCAGCTCTGTGGCTCTCTGTGGCTTGTTTCCTGCCTGGCCTTTTCTGAAGGCAATGGTTCTGGAAAGGATTATCTCTTAGCAGCATCATTATGTTGGTTAGTCAGTGGGCTGAGTGCTAATACCTCTTGACATGGAACATATGTGGAAGCCGAATGTGTTTGTGGAAGAGGGGGTGGGAGAGGGCCTCATAGGGCTGACACTTGGATATATATATAGAAGGTGAGGTCCGTGCACTCCTACTGCCGGATGTGCCATTCTCCTTAATCCCTTCTGAAGGGAGCATGGCTCTTTTTGTTTTGTTTTGTTGTAGAATCATCTCTAGCTTAATGGGAGTGGCTACAGAGAATGTACTGCCACCTCCTTTCATAAGCATTAGGTGATTTCCAAGATCCCTTAATGGGCATCATGGAGGCGTAATGCGTGGGAACAAAGTCTATGGGCTAAGACAGCATGGATCCACTTCTCAACCTGCCACATACTAACTGTGCAACTTTGGTCACCAGTACTTAAGCTTGCTGTGTCCCAATGGTGTCCTCTGTTAGATGGAGATAGAACTTATTCTCTAGTAGGGAGATTCAGTGAGTTTGTGTTTGTACAGGGGTTGGTGGGTGTTTGATCATATGTCATGCTTGTTATCTGTTACATCGTGTGGTCCTGCTGTTCATCTGGCCTGACCATCTCAGCCCTTCTCTCTCCTTTTGCTTATAAGACCTTCAAAATCTTTAGTAGGTGGGTCTGGGAGCAGGTGGCCCCAAAAGATAGCTGGATCTGCTTCTGGGGGAAATATTTATGAGCATAGGATGCCCCCAACCCCTGAATCACTGAATCCAACAATAGATCAAGTTGAGGTCTAGTTGGGATGTCAGAGTTTTGATTTTGAATACCAGGCAGCCTTTTGAATGAGGCAAGCTGGAGCATCTCATCTCGTATGAGGGATGCTGTTGTCTCTGCTTCATTACTGTCCCCTGATCTGCCCAGAGTAGAGTGAGAATTCAGGGGAGCCACACATACCAGCTCCCATGTCAGCATGTGGTTAATGATCGCTGAAGGTTGAGACACTGCTTTGTGCATGTGCAAGCCCCTCAGTGAAGAACCTGCCATTTTGTACCAGTGGCAGTTCGGTGAGCATCCCAAAGAGCATCCCATCTCTGACAACTTGGTGCCAAGTACTTCCTAAGAGTTGGCAGGATTCCTGATCGCTCTAGACAACCAAAAGGCGAGCAGTCTTCCAGACCCAACCAGACCTCTGTCCACCTGGTGCATTCCATGCCCAACGAATTCCAAAGCTAGCAAAAATAGCCACTCCCAGAGACCAGGGACATGCTCCACTGGGCGTGGAAAAAAGAGTATGGATTCTATATCGTGGATAAAAGCTGAGGTCTGGAGTCAGGCTGGTGCTTCCCTTACTGCTTGGTCAAATTCACCACCACTCAGACCCTCAGTTTCCTCCCACCGGCAAAACAAGGACAATCTTAATGCTGCTATGAGGGTGAAACAAAATGCTGCATAGAAGTGCTTTGGAAAACGCTTGGCACGGGGCTGCACAGAGCTGTGGTCCCTAGAGATGTCGCTGCATTATTAGTATCATTTCAGCAACTACACGGCTGTTTCTCAAAGGGAGATGAAATAGGACAGGACAGACCCAGCAGCCTTGAGGGAGAAAGAGAGAGAATCGACCCTCCAGGGAAAGAGACAGAAGGCCTGTCTTCAGGACTTCTTGTGGAAATGCTGAACCCCATTCCGAATAGTTGTTTACTCTCTATTTGCTCCATCACAGCGTGTTTTTTTAATCCCCCTCCAACTCTTGTCCATGTACCAGGTAGCTCAGAGATCCTTTCGTAGAAGACAGATGGAGTTGAATAGCTGCCAGCCTTCCTCCCAAAGGAGAGAGGACAGAAGGACGGGCTGTTAGATCTTGCCGGTGCTAGGGATCAGCGAGGCTGTCCTCGGCATCTAAATCTGGATAAGCAGCTTAATTTTATCTCTCCCTGCACCTACATGTCTTGCCTTAGGGAGCCAAGCATCCTGGGAGGGAGGGAGGGAGTGACCGGGAGACGGTGCCCTTTTGTGTTTCCGCTTGCTCCCTGCTTCATGCGCTCTGTGCCTCATGCTGTCTTTGCCTAGTAATTCCACCAGCCTGGGGTGTTTTGATGCCTTCTATCTTTGTGATAACACCCCATGCTAAGACATCTAGAAGCAGTAGGGAACAAGGAAAAGCATTTGGATCAGAAAAAGAAGCCTCAGTAGTTCTGATGAGTGAGGAGGGTTGCCCCAGGAGTATGCAGATCAGATACCCTTTCAAGACAGGTCAGAGTCACCACTGCTCTCTCCTGGGGGCCTCCTCTTTGTCTAATGTCTAGCATCCCCCAGAACTGCAGCTGGGCTCATTCATCTACACTAGGGTCTCAGGTATGAGTGCTCCCTCAGGCAAGACAGGCAAAGAAACTGGTGGAAGGCATCACTAGGGAAGCATAAGGACTGTGGCAAACAGGGAGCATAGGTCCTATGGATAGAGGACAGCCACCCCATAGCTGCCTCCAGTGAACTCCGTGTTGCTAGAGGTTCTGAAATTTTTTTGCAAGAGGAAATAGAAATCTGGTGTGTGTGTGTGTGTGTGTGTGTGTGTGTGTGGCGGGGGGGAGGGAGAGAGAGACAGATTTCCTGATTTTAAAACATTGGGAGGGTGAATGAACAGATTTGCATGTGGGAAGTCACAATATGTTGCAAGGAGGATTCTGTCTCTGTCTTCAGGGCATCAGATTGGCACCTCTGACTTGGTCTCTTTACTGAATTGTTCAATATTTCCTAGCAAGGGGATGCCCTCAGAAGGCCCTAAATATCAAGGTTTGGAACAAACCATTTACCACGTACTTTATTTTCTTTTGTTAACAAGCATATCAAACACGTGTGTGTGAAGAATCCACTCCTTCCCCGTGGGTACTTAGCCCTGCTGGGTCCCTCCAGCTTTTCTCTGTTTCTTTGCTCCATGGTGTCCTCCTTGGAATGTCCCCAAAATGGATCGACCTTGACTAAAATGTAATCTACAAAGCACAGGACATTCTTGGGGGAATGTCACCAGGGGATAGACAGACGGGTGGGGTATATAAGGTGTTCATAAAGAAAGAAAGAAGTGCATCCTCCAGAGACATCAGTTCTCATAACTACCTCCAGCATGTTCCCTGGAAACACATGTAACCTTGACCAAGCCTCCACATTCTCAGCCTCAGTTCTCTCACCTATACTTGGGAGTCTGGCTGTGCTCATCTGCCTAGGTTAGAACAATAGGGTGTCAGAAAGGCACTTTGGAAAACAAGAAGAGTATTCAAGCTTTTCTCCACTGCAAGGCAGGAGGACATCTGTGTGAACCCTTGGGACCCTACCCATTATTAGCCAGATTAAACAGGCAGTTCTTCCACTCGTCACTGCCACAGCTGCCTGCCTGCACCAGGCTGCAGGGGCCCCGCTGAGAGACTGGGCCTGCAGCAAGGGAGAGGTGCTACAGAAGGCTGAGCTCCCAGGGGCACCCCTCCCCTGGCACCAACTCGAGTCCCCCTGGGCCCTGGCATCAAACCTCCGGAGGCAGGCCAGCCCGTTATGAGTCTCCTGGGCCACTCCCCACAAGAGAAGCTCTGAGCCAGACTTGAAAGGAGAAATGTTAAAATTTTAACATTTTTACTGGTTAGTTTAGTTCTCCTCTCCCCCACTCTTATTGACGAGGGAATGAGAAACGATTTTACACTAGTGAAGAGGGCACAACCTGTTGGTCTAGGATCATAAAGGAAATTCTTAGGACTCAGATTTACTTGAGTTACAAGCCCCACACTGGAGAACTCTCCTATAGCCCTCATGGCATCACCTATGCTGGGCCAGAGTTTTCACCCAAAAGGCGGCTTCCTTTGATGCTTTTTATTTTTTTGGTGGAGGGAGGGATCTGCAGATCTAAAACCAGGGCAGACAAGCGTCACCTTAGAGGAGTGTGGTCCCCTGGAGTTGTGTATGGTGCTTGTGCTGAGCACCAAGAATAAAGGGAATGAAAGTGATATCATCTGTGACATCAGGGCTTACAGTCATCATAGGTGGGAGGCCAGTGATAAACAAGGACAACCACCCTGTGATCATAAATGGAGAGAAGTGCTATGAAGAAAATAAAGTGGAGCTAGGAGAGACAGTCACAGGGGGCCTGGGGGTCTTGTTGTAGGTGAGGGGATCAGGGCAGGCCTCACTGAGGAGGTGACATTTGAGCTGAGATGCAGAGGAGGAGAAGGAACCACCTTATGAAAGGCAGTAAGGAACATGTTCAAAGGACCTGAGCCAAAACACTTACGGGGGTGTTTGAGGAACAAAGTGTAGTGAGCGGAGATGCATGGATGAGGGGAAAAGGGGCAGAGCTCGGGTCACATGGGGCTCCATCCATGCGCGTGCATGGGAGCACGTGCGTGTGTGTCAGAGAGAGAGAATGCATATGTGCGCGCTCGCGTATTTACCCGCGGCTGTATCTTTTCCTGGGAGGATTGGATGACCTATAACTTCATCACATTTCCAATGGGATCAGTGATTTCAAAGAACTCTAAGGAATCTTCTGAATCAAAATTGCCAACTAAAGCATTAAAACAACTGTGCCAAACAAATTTTTTTTTTTCCATTCCTGGAAGCTCTGTGTTCTAAAGCAGAAAGTCAAGCATGTGTGCTGCCATTTCCAGGCTTCCTCTGAGGGCCTGGGTACCGGGGAAGGCTGCAGAGTATTTCAATATGTGGCACAGCGTCCATGGTCACTGAGCCCAGACGTGTTTGGCTCAGTGGCCACGGGAATGCAAGACCGCCCCCCCCACACACACACACACATGCACTCAGCCGCAGGAGCCCAGGGCTGTAAGGAGAGCACTGGGAGCTCTGAAGCCTGTCCCCTGCAGGTGCAGCCCTTGCACCTTGGGTGATTCCCAGGATCAGTGAGTCACTGGCCTCTCTTCTGCTCACAGCCTCCTCAATGCCAACAAGATCAACTGCCTGCGAGTAAACACGTTTCAGGACCTGCAGAACCTCAATCTGCTCTCCCTGTACGACAACAAGCTGCAGACCATCAGCAAGGGACTCTTTGCCCCTCTGCAGGCCATCCAGACCCTGTGAGTATGCCCCCTCAAGTGCCAGCACACGCCCAGGCAGCAAGTGACCCCAGACACTCAGACACAGACAACACCCACAATGGAGGCCAGGTGAGCACGTCCCGGAGGCTGTCTGGAGGCTGCAGTGAGAATGGCGTCAGCTCACCTGTACCGAGCACTCCCCCATTGCTCGACACCTCACTGAGCACTGCCCCTTTGTTCAAACCTTTAGACCTCACAGCAACCCTGTGGGGTAGGTGTTGTGATGATCCCTCATTTCTAGGTGAGGAAACCAAGGCACAGAGAGGTAAAGTGACTTACTCAAGGTCGCACAGCTAGTAAGCAGGATTTGAACAGGCAGAGCCGCTGCTCACCTGCTCGCTTACTGTATTCTGAGCATCCTCCATCTCTGCTATTAGCCCAATCCTCCCCACCAGCACCCCCCACCACCCTGCAAAACCAAGCCTCTGGTACAGGCACTTGGAATTTTTCACCTTCCCTTCAGGGAGTGCTTCCTCACTCCCGATCACTGCCGATGTTCATAAATAACTCCATTAGATAAATGACACCTGAGGACAGATCTCAGCCCAGCCTAGGCCTGACCATGAACCTAGGCTTCTGGATGCCTTCTAAGTTACCTGGCACTTACTGCCCCTGTGGCCAGAGACAGGCGCCAATAAAGAGCTAAGAACAGCTGCCGTATGTTGAACACCGACCCTGCTCTGGGCACTGTGCTGGCACCGTGAAGAGTTTTCTCATGAGCCAGGGGAAGCCAGACCCACGGTGCTGCCCTGGTGATGATGAGGATTACGGCAATACCCACTGCTATATGGGGAACACCCACCGTGTGCCAGTCACCACGCCAGCTGCTTTACGTGCCTGGCATTACTGAGCTTAGAGAAATAAAATCCAGGCCGCTGTAAGCACAAACCCTGAGCCTGTGACTTCGCCCATCAGAACTGGCGTGGGTTAGAGTCGAGATGAGTGGTGGGTTCTGCCCCGGGTCAGGAGAGCAAGGAGATGAAGCCAGCTGAGGCCAGCCGCACCTGTGACCCTCTCTGGCAGATAGCAGGCCTCAGGCGCCCCCTCTGCATTCTGCCCCATGAGGAGGGGCCCAGCGACAGGCACGGTGGTGGTGGAGAGTGGCACCCCGGGTCACTCCTGATCAATTCTCATCCCTCTCGCAGCCACTTAGCCCAAAACCCATTTGTGTGCGACTGCCACTTGAAGTGGCTGGCCGACTACCTGCAGGACAACCCCATCGAGACGAGCGGGGCCCGCTGCAGCAGCCCACGCCGGCTGGCCAACAAACGCATCAGCCAGATCAAGAGCAAGAAGTTCCGCTGCTCAGGTAATCAGGTTACGGGGCTGGGCCCCACCTTCCACTCAGAGTACCGCAGCCCCAGAGAGGCCAGTAATCCAATCTGGAGGACAGCGAGCACTGTAATGGCTCCTAGGGAGCATCTCTGCAAATTAAATTGGGGAAATTCAGTTAGTCCTGCAGAAAACCAATTACCTTATGGATTTAAAATAAAACACACACACACAATAAAAGCATGGGGCAGGGGGGCGGTGCACAATTTCAGGAGAGACAGAACCCAGGTGGCAGCCTATCTCCAGGGTCAGGTGGAAGCTAGGGGAGGGGCAGCCTTTACACACGTGTCTTTTAGAGGCTATGATTTATCTTCTTTTAGTCTCCAAAGCGTGCTCCCCAAGTGGCAGATAGGGAAATAAATGTGTCCCAGGCCAGGCTGCGGGCAGCATGTAATGTTGGGGGACTCCCATCCCCTTAAGACCACCTTTGGTATAGACCTTAGATGACAGTTTGTTACAGATTTCACAGACATTTTAGCCAGCTGTCTCCTCTACCCTAGATTGGTGCAGTCTGTTCATGGAGAAAACAGCAAAGAGTTGGACTCTCTAGGAAAGCAAAGCCTCATTTTCCAGTTGCCAAGCTCTCTCTGGAAACCATCCTCCCTACTGCACCCAGGAAGGACCCCAGGGGTGAATGGCAGGGGAGTTCTTGGGTCATCTTGAAAAGAGAAGTAGTGTTGGGTCCTTGACCCAATAGCTAGATAAACAGGCAGTTAAAAATGGCAAGGATTTGTGTCATTTGCT
Source organism: Cryptoprocta ferox (assembly GCA_028646485.1). Classification (NCBI taxonomy): domain Eukaryota; kingdom Metazoa; phylum Chordata; class Mammalia; order Carnivora; family Eupleridae; genus Cryptoprocta; species Cryptoprocta ferox. The sequence goes on from CM053572.1 coordinate 88,699,726, forward strand.
ACTAGAAAAAAATCACCACACTGACTTGTGCTCTCAATGGTGAGAGATTAATAGTATGATGTGCTGAAATGGGTTGGCACCAACCCTCACAATCTGTGTGTCTGCAGAGCCCTTCTTCTTCCCTGCCCAATAGCATCTTCTGTGAGCGAGTTCTCCCAGGGAGAGTGACAGCTTGGTCGCTGGGAGAAGACCATCAGACAGACTTCTGCTTCTTTCACATTGTTCTTGGCCTCTAAGTCAGATCCTTAAGTCCATGTCTCCATAGTGATAAACTTTAGCTATTTTATCTCTTTCAATAGAACCTAATACCTCGAGAGGGCTTGGAGGTACCACAGGGACTTTGTGGCAGAATGAGGCGTTTGTCCCAATTTGTCTTCCCCAGAATAACAATGTCAGCTTCTTGCTTGTGATAAACTCTGTGCTGAGTGCATCTAGTTTGACTTGGTTCTTCCACTAGTCCTGTGAGATCAACTGGAGGAGTCCTCATTCTGCAGCTGGGAGAGCCAGGGGCTCAGAGGTAAAAGGGCACCCCATGGTCATGGCAAGCAAATAGTGGAGGCAGCCCCCAGGTCTGGCTCACTCCTCGACACCATGCAGCATGTAGGAGAGGAGGAGCATTGGGAAAACAGTCCAACTGCTTGAATGACTCTCTTTCCTAGTCTTATGGTCCCACCCCCACTCCCCAAAACTCTTTCCTTAAATTCCTTCTTGGGCTGGCAGCATCTCTGGGAGGGAAACCCTCTCCCAGCCCTGGGGTGTCACTGAGGCACAACCATCCTTCCCCAGGGTCTTTCTCATAACATACACCTCTTCTTCCCTCTGTCTCCTCTGTTCTTATCCAAGTCTGGGGGGCTGACTTAATTAGCTATGACAAGCAGCTGTGCCCCAGAAAAGGGGCAATAAGAGGCAGAGGAGGGCAGAGTGCCATCTCCCAGCCCCAACCCCAACCCCTCAGTCTCACAGGGGTCCTGTCATGATCTCAAGGATTCATGTTGATGCCAAGACGATGGGGGCAGGCAGAGCAGGAGGGGAATCAACCTAGGGTCTGAGGACGGCATCTCCCAGGGACAAAATCTTGGCAGGTGCCTAGGAATGACTGTGAGGTGGGACTAGGGGTGGGACTAGGTGTAGCAGGATGGGGGTACAGATCGAACGAACTAGGAGAAAGAAAATAGCAAGCTGACCGAGGGAACTACTAGTAACACATAGTTCTCTTGCTGTGCCACTACCTGCCTACCTTTGCATGGGAGGGATCTTGGCTGCTTTTCCTATGGAAGGTAGGAGTGCTTGGAAATTTTAAAAAGAAATGAAGCACAGCGTTCTTGGATTGACACTGACTAAAAGATAGTTTTTTTTTAATCAATACTAAGCAGATTATTCCTGTAAAGGTGGAGAACGTCAGAGCTGATGCCTGACAGATAGCATTCTATGTGCTATTATTTCATGTAGCTGCAGAGAATAGAGGTAGAGAGACCTGCTGGTGAGCATCAAAGGCCTTGGCTTTGACAGACCCTGGGGCCCAGACCTGCCTTGGCTTTGGAGGACACAGAAGTCATAGGTCTAAAGCTCTGTGTTTCCAGGAAGCTCCAGAAGAAGGAGGGGCAAGTGACGCATACTGGAGTTGACAGATAATAACTCTGGGTTTTACTTTCCCCTAAAAGCACCCCCATTGCAAAGACAGTTGATGTAATTAGAAGCCAATTTGAGGGCTGCTCCTGCAATGCATAAAGCCCCTCCTTAGGCAGGGCGTCTGGTTCCCAGCTGCCCTGTGTCTGCCTCTATCAGCTGCATCCGCCACCCTGGGCAGCAATATCGGGTTAGAGGTGAATGCTGCCAGCTGGGGTAATCTGACCGTCAGATTAAGTCCCCCTGAAAAGGCACCGTCTGGCTGCCTGCGACCCCAAGCCTATCCTCAGGGGAGCACTTGGCAGTTGGAGGATGCTGCCTGTCTTCCATCACACCTCCTTCCTTTGTGTAGCGATCTGTCAGCAAGAAGAAATTCACAGTGAAAAGTACAGAGGGCGATGACACAATATGAGAAAAGATGGCCAACAGCCAGATACTGCTCAGGGCATCACAGAGTTTTAGAGACCTCAGAATTCACCCAGTCCCACTAGAAATGAAGAAATTGAGGCCTGCACAGCAGGAAAATATCATCTGAGGTTATAGAGTAGGATTTTCAAGACAAGATCTGAAACCCGGGACATCCAATGTTCTGCAAAAATTTTCTTTCTTTTCCCTCCTTTTGTTGTTGTTTTTGAGGGAAATGAAAGAGAAGGTTTCAAGGCGTAGGGACAGAGGCATGAAAGGGATGGATTTTTCCTGCCCTGGTACCAAGTCCCTGATCAAACTTGAATGTGAAATCCCAAAACCAGGGTGTTACGGAGCCCTGCATGTCCAGGCATCAGAGCAGGGTTGAGACTAGAGCACAGTGGCCACTCTAGCTTGTCAGATGGGAGGCTTTAAAAAAAGTCAGAATTGGGGCTGTGGAGTGACCTTGACTCACTGGTCAACCATTGCAGACAACCTATGCACTGTCGAGATGCTGTGACTATCTTGCCCCCAAAAAACATTGTAGGGGAACAGTGACTCCATTCCTCCTGTCAGAGGGCAAGAGGAGGGAGGATCCCAAGATCCTCTTCAAGATGTACACAAGCCACTGGGAGGAAGTTCATAAAACTACTGATCTACTGCAGATAGTGACACACAGACTAGACACCCTCACCTGGGCCCATGGCACTCAGAAAGAGTTGGTTGTTGGTCCCTCCACCCACTGCCATGATTCACAACCATGGAGGAAATCTGCAATCAGGAAGGACCCTAGAGTCTGGTGTCTTCCCCCTTTCCTTCCTTCTCTTAATCTGAAAGAGGCTATTCATCATGATGGGAACTGGTCACTGTTCTCAGACAGTTGTGACTTGTAGGTTTTCCAGTCCCAAACCCAGGGCCCCATTGGCTTTCCCATCTTTCTTCTTGGCTAGGGAAATATATTTTCTTCTGATACCATACTCCCCCTTCTCCATTGCACTTCGAGTCATGTGGGATAAATGTCTATCAGCCAGAGGGTTTCTGGAGGTCCTTGAAGGATACGGAGGAGACTCCTGAGGTATGGAATATGAAAGGGGCTTTACCTAAAGAAGAGCATTGTAGTTTTGTTAGGCTACTGGGAGTTGTGGCTTGTCTCTTCATTCGAGAGGCTGGGGGAATAGACTGTTATGGATCCACTCTGCTGTGGGGATGGGACCAGGTTGCAGAGCATGCAGAAGCTGCTTCTGCTAAGTTTGATGTCTTAGCAGATCAATGGTACAATCGAGTGGGAGATAGAGGTTCGGTTCAGGCCTGTGATATGACCGGAGACATCTGCGGTCATAATCCACCGTGCCCTGATTCTCCTGAATAGGGGTGTCCAGTAGTCTCCAGCCTGATCTTCTCCCTTTCCCCTGTGTCTGCCCAGGGGCGGGGTCCAAGGGCGGTGGGGCTCCCGTCTTCGGAAGTGTTCCTGTGGAACCCTGCTCCTGGTACTAATCACGCTCCGTGGGGGCCTGCTCCGGCTTCCGCTTCTCCACGCTGCTTCCTCTGAGCGCTCCTGTCCTCTCTCTGACGCTGCTTCCTGACCTTGACTCTGACCAGTCGCCGTGGGGCTTTCCTTTGTGCTTGATCTAACCATGTGGTGGAACGATGGAAACGGAACATGGTTCTGTCAAGCACCGCGGAAAGCACCGCGCTCTCCTGCAGCATGGCCCGCCACCACCGCCACCACCGCTGGACACCTCTTCTCTGCTCTGGAGCACCGCAGCCCGCCACCTGCCAGACCCACCTCTCCTGGTCTAACCTCACCGAGGGCGGGGGGCGGGAGTCTCGAAGGATCCGCAGAATACCTCCACCTCCAGGTAGCAGATATGGGCTAAAATGGGTATGGAGAAGCACACTGGGGACAAGCTAAGATCTAGATCCAATCTCCTACCCCAGATGGAGTCGTCACCCACCCCCAGTCTACTCTGGATGCTGGCCAAGGGGTAAAGTAGCTAGGCTGAAGCTCAGAAACCACTGCTTTTCTTCTATTCAAAGAGACAGGTACACCCAAGGCATACGCCCGTTCGCTTCCTGGAAAAGTCCCAGTGCAAGGTCATTTTCCCAAGTGATAGCTAACCCAAAGGTCATACAGCTTGTGACCACCCCATCCTCCATCTTTACCAGAAGCACTGGGGATAAATGTGAGCATGAGAATGGGTGAAAGTGGCATGAGTCTGAGGCTTTGGGTTAACTTGCACCTCCTCCTGAACCCAACCCCCACTCCTCATGAGTACATTGGCCCCAGTTCCCATGCAGCCTAAAGTCCAGGCTGTTTCCCTGACCTTCTAAGAGCAGTGCACATGTGGCCCAAGAGCTGGGCTCCTCACATGGGGCTAGTTCAGTGCCACATGAGGGCAATGCAGGAATCTGCTGTCTCTGAGAATCAAGAGAGGGATCTTGGCAACCCCATTCTGTTTGTTTCTTAGTAAATCCAAGGCTCAGTGTAACTGGAAGATTGTGGTTTTGGTTCATGCCATGAAGTCTCTGTGTCCCATCCCAGATGAGAGAGAGTTACGTTAGGAACCAAATCCTGGCAGAAGCCTGGAAGCCAGCTCTGGCCTCTCATGGTGATGTGTGACTTGACTGTCCCTTCTCCCTCAGGTTACCCCTCAGAGCCAGGGCCCAGCCATTGCTGAGTAACAGAGTCCTGTTTGCCTTTCTGGAATGCTTTTACCATTGACTGAGTGCTTACTATAGGTCAGGCACTGAACTATTTCCATCATTTCCTTGTTTCAATTTTTACAACAACCTTGTAAGTCCCATTTCACAGATAAGGGTATCGAATCAGAGAGGGTAACTAACTTGCCCTGGCTCGGATGGCTGCTCTTGCCAGCTCTAATACTCACCCTTCCCAGCCACAGACAGTCTCATCGCGTTCAGTTATAAAATGAAAAAGAACAATAGGATTGACTTCAATCGATTGGGAGTTGAAAAATATTTTAACACTCCCCCTCAAGCTTGCTTCTGTTAATGAAAAAAAACTTGCGTGAGTGAGTGAGCAGTGCTGTTTGAATGGCTCCTCCCTCCAGCATGGATATACCAAGATCTATGTGGTACAGAACAAATCCCTGAGCCTGGAGCAATCCCCTATCCTGAACAGAGGGGGCATTCTCAGTTCCTTGGCACTGCCCCCACCATGCCAGGGGCCGGGCTTCCGGAATGGATCCACACTGGCACCTTCGTGGGCACCTCCCTGGTTCTGCAGCAGCAAGCTTGTGACCAGGCAGTGCCCAGCTGCAGGCCATGGGCATTTCTCTCTGGTTTCAGGCAGATGGCTGCATTCATAATAGACTCTGATGGGGACAGCTTACAAGGACAGCTGTCTGCCCAACTGATCACCGAACTCCTGGTAAATCAGTTGACATTTTCCAGCCACTGGTATCTAGTCCCCCAGCCTTTGCCCATGAGTGGATAACTGTGTGCCTGGCAATGTTCTCTTGATTCCGTTCCTTACTTAAGACCCTTTGCTTGTCCACATGGCTCTCTCTTCAAGCTGATGATCTCCCCCCAATTCCTCTTTCTGCTCCTTTCCTCCTCTCATCCCACCCACATTAGGGATACTGGAGGTAGAAGAGGAGAGCTCTGGACACGCGGGCATTGGCAGGGCCGTGGTCATCAGATAATAGTGAATCTGACTTTCACTCAGCAAACTGGTTGACCAAAGAATGACGCAAATCCAGACCGCTAAAGACAGCAGCCATCCTGGGCCCAGCACTGGCCTCAGCAGCCAAGCCCATCCACAGAGTGGGAGCTGCGGCTTCCTACCTGCCCCAGTCCCACCACCATCCAGATGTTAAATACATGCGCTCCTGGGAAGTGGCCGCAGGGCAGGGATTCGTAATAAAATCGCATCACTGTGGATTTCCACCCCCTGGTCTATTAAAGCTCTCTGTGATCATGTACCAAGTGTCGTTGTTCTGAGCTGCCCATGTAAAGGGAGGAGGGCTACAGGGGCAGGAGCAGGCGAAATGCCAGATGACGTCCACTCTCCCATGACCCGTTTCAGCTGGGGTTTTGTTTTATGGTCCTTCTTCAAGTACTCCGAGATCTCTGCTGTCTGAACTTGCCCCCAAAGAGAAGAAGCCACGGCCTCTTCAGTTACTCCCCTCCTCCTAAGTATTTCTGGCAGTGACAAATATGCATTGAGATTGAAATTGACTTTTAAAGCTCTGGAAAAGTTAAAAATACTTTTGGGTAGTTATGAGCATTAGGCATAACAAATGGCTCCAAGAAACCCAGGGTAGTTTCGGTAATGAAATATGAAGTGATGGGGGTGGCATTTCAGGCTGGCTCTGACTGGGGAAGGAACTCTTTGGGTTACGTGCAAACGCCGTTATTAACATTTCTGGCTGCCACTCATATAAAATATCACACTCCGACCCCCTCGTTATTACAAACCAGGGCAATAACAAAAACAGCAGGGGGGAATGCTGGAAAGAACATATTAGTCCATCAAATCTAATTGCAAAATCATTCCATTAAAATGGGTCAGCGGTTCCATCGCAGAGGTCCACCAGTTATAATCTAACTATACTACAGAGAGCGATTCCTGCTAACTACAGACGCTCTCACCTTGATTAAAATGAAAACGCATTTAATCGGCGGCAGTCCCCGGCCACAGCCCAGCCGGTGTGTATCTTCAAGCTCATCGTGTTTAAGAGCACACCATGCTCCCTCCCCATCCTTCAGAGGCATCTGATCAGCGCCCAGGGTTCCTCCCCTTTGCAGGGATTCCATTATAGACACCTTTTGAAAGAAAAATACATGCATTCGTACAAAATGCCCCTTCACGCCATCACCGTGTAGAACCACTGGCAGGGAACAAGAGAGGATTGTCATTTAGCAGGGTTTGCAAAATGAAATTCACCCAGGACTCAGCATGCTGATGTGTCTGGAGGAAGATGGCTCAGGTCAGAGTTATTCAGTGGGATGGACGCTGGCAAGCCAAGGGCAAGAGATTTGCATAATGCATTGGATTAGGAACCAGCCCAAATAACTGCGGGATATGTGCACAGATTTTGCTCACACAGCCTGCGAGTGGAAGGGTGGGATGAAGGAGGTGGGGTGAGGAGGGAGCAGAGAGGGAAAGGGAAGCAGGTCCAGGCCTCTGATACCCTGTCTTAAGTAGTAGACACTGCAGAATCAGAGACTTCATTCCCAATCATGAATTAGCATAGATTGATAAGGTGAGGAAGAAGAAACCAAGAGCAGGGAAGATGTCTGCTTCCTGCCTCCCATAACCCACTGCAGGAAAATGCCATTCAATCTACCTCTGCCAAGTTGGACTCTATGATCACTCCTAGAAGGATGGGGATAAAAGTTTTGTCAAAATGCACATCTGCAGGAAAGCATAGTATTTGTCACACAGGCCTTGGCATCAGCCTGACTGGGGTCATCCCTCTGTCATATATCAGTTGATCTGAGGGCTTCAGTTTTCTCACCTATAAAATGGAGTCACAATTATCTCAAGAGTGTTTCAAGGATTAAATGGGCTCACCCATTTGAAGTTTGATGAATAGTGCCTGGCTCATGGTCTGTGCTCCATAAATGTGAGCTATTATCGCTAACTACACTGATGTGTTACTGGCCTCTGATATGCCAAATATTCCACTAAGTTCTCAAAAACAATAGTAGAATAGTAGAATCCTAAGTATTTGTACAATTCTTTACCCTTCCCCAGAGACTCTTCACTACCTCGCTCTTCCTTGCATTTTCACAACCACCCTGTGAGATGGGGGCAAATACTAGATTCCCATTTTACAGACTGAGGCTAGTGAGTGCCAGAGCCTGGACAAACCCACTACTGCTAAAACTTGTGCACTGCTAGTGTTCCACAGTGCCTCTAATCCAGATAAAATCACCAAGGTCTGTCTCAACGAGTTAAGCAATCCAACGATGTCCATGTTCTCTGAAACACAGCACATCCTATTCACACCTTGGACAAATGTGGACCAAGTCTGTGTTTTGTACCTAGCACGGTGTCTACTGTCAACTAACTGGTGTCTGATAGGAGAACCAGGGTTTCCCCAGTCACCTCCGCTGTGATTGCTGGTCTCACGAGATTTGCCCAGGTATCAGGGGATCATTTCCAATCAGTAAAGCAGCATCTCCTGAGACATCACTTGTTGATACTGTTGCCATTACTATGTGACCTCAGGAGAAAGTCAATGTCAAAAAAATAAATCTTAGTTCCAGCTAAGAACTGGCCTTTCACTGTGGTTAAACAAAGCTTATTCTCAAAGATAGGGCAAATCATTTGGACCCTCGCAAGAGCTGTGCTTGTCTTGACAGTTTTTAAATGTTAATTTATTATTACTATTGTTTTTAAAGAGGATCATCAGGAAACTCTGAGCCAAATTCCCAAGCATTAGGGCAGTGGGCTCTAAATCCCCAGGTCTCTGACCCTCATTATTGTCTTCAGTGCTGAGGCCTGGTGTCAACGGTCATTGACCACCATATGCTGGGCCTACTTTATTGTTTCTTTACCTGCTTGAAGAGAAATGAGTTTGAAACCCCTTTCTCTTACCTCATCCCTGCCCTGACAGCCCCCATCAAAACCCCGTAAGAATCTCTTCATTTGGATTGTCATGAACATTTAGAGGGTCCACAGATGATGGGCATCATGGATTAAGTACTCTCTCTACACCCCAAATTATAGGCCAAATTCTGTACATATGCACCTAGGAGTATTTCTCTGAGGAGAACACAACTTTGCATCAGCTTCTCAAAAAGGGCAGGGGCAGTGACCTACAAAAGCTTAAGAACCCACAAAGCTTGAGCCTGGTTTCCCAGAGGACTGAAATCATGAATGACAAAGGCCAAATGGAAAGCAGGGAGCTGGGATAGAAAGGGCACCAGCAAGGTGGCCACGCATGAAGGCAGTGCTGTGTCTATCACTGGGCCCTCCTCATGCCCCTCTCACCGTACTTCCCCATCCCCCTGCCCACAACCTCGGCTGGGCTGGGAGCCCCAGTGGTCCTGACGCCCCCCTCTTTGGCCCCGCCTAGGCTCAGAGGATTACCGCAGCAGGTTCAGCAGCGAGTGCTTCATGGACCTTGTATGCCCCGAGAAGTGCCGCTGCGAGGGCACCATTGTGGACTGCTCCAACCAGAAGCTGGCACGCATCCCAAGCCACCTCCCCGAATACGTCACTGATCTGTAAGTACCACCTGGGCTGGAACTCCCTGCATGTCCCCACACAACCAGTCACCCTGAGTCAGCCCGAGCTGGGTCCTCAGGAGCCAGCCCTCTCCTGGCTCTGTCACGTGGCTGTCCTCTGCATCCTCAGCACAGGATAGACACCCAGGCATCCCCTGCCCCGCTCCCCAGGAACAGCTTCCTCGAAAATAAAGACAGTCTATTCATTCTACATATATTTTCTGAACACCTGCTGTGAGCCAGGCACTGTGCTAGGCCCACCAATCTCCACAATGAACAAAACAGACAGTCCTTCCAGGTCCTTACAAAGCTTACACTATAATAGAAAGATGACTATTAAATAATTGTCAAAAGTGAGAAAACACTAGAATGATTAGATCTATCTGAGCCTCCAACTATCCATGCTAATAAAAGGGTGTGTTGGTTTGTCTGCAAGTGGAAGAGCTAAAAAGCTATGGCATGGTCAGGGTGAAGGCACAGCATGTGCAAGGCCGACACACCTGGGTCTGCGTCCAGTCTTCTCCAAGTTTCCTCACATCAGGCGTGTTGCTTCTCAGGTCTGAGTGTCCAGTTCTTAGCTATAAAATGGAAGTGATGGTACCTACCTCCTAGGGGGGTTAAGAAGATAAAGTAAGAGAATGCAAGCACAGAATTCATATTGAGTCTTGCATGGCACCGAGCAAACCCTGCACAAATGATGGTGGTCTTCATTATTAGTGTTGTTACTGTGAGTGTTCTCTTTGACTCTACACATCCCAGGGGCACACAGCAAGGCACAGCCTTTTGGTCCTGCTTTCTCTGACTTTTTCCCAGCTTCACTGACCTCAGCTGAGTGTGAGGTCCTGGTGGCAATTCAGCTCAAGCCACGGGGGAGCTGTGGGAGGGTCCCGTGGAGGGCAGCGAAGGACGCAACCCATCCCCAGCTAACCCACAACCTCGTCTGCTTGTTTCCCATGCAGGAGACTGAACGACAATGACATATCTGTTCTAGAAGCCACTGGTATCTTCAAGAAGTTGCCCAACCTGCGGAAAATGTAAGTCAGCCTCAGGAACTTAGCAGCAGCCTCCAGGCCCTGGCCAGGGTCTGTGCTGCAGACTAGAGCCATGTGCTGCAGACTAGAGACTAGAGGTATTGGTGGCTCCCTCACCTCTGCTCCAGCCCTTCTTGGCCTCCTCCTGAACCCACTCTGGACATGTATTTAGAAGTAGGACGGGAAGGCACAGCCATACAGACAGACCAAAATGAAATTTCACTGTTTTTAAATTGTCAAGTATTCTTCAGACCATGCATCCTACAGCACCCCTAAGTCTCCAGGTCCCCTCTGTTCACCCTGATCCCACACACCCAACACCTACCTCAAGGGATGTTAAGAGGGACTCAGTAAGGTCCATCAGTAGAACTCAGAGGTCTAGGGTGCACATCACTTCATACTTTTTACAAGGTGACAGTTGAAAGGTCTGTTTTTAGATGGCCTCTCAAGGCTTCTGCATCACATGTTGGAGCAGAAATGCCAGACATCTTGTACACCGAGCTGCAGTCTCGGTGTCCCCGGGCCTGAGTGGAGCCTGACATCTGGCAAAGGGGCCACGTGCTTACATTGGCTTCTCCAATGCCATGGCTTCCTGTCCTCATAACCCTCTCCCTGCCTAGGAGTTTGGGCCAAACAAGAATAATGTGGCTGAGCTAAGGGAGCATTTGTCCCGGGCCAGGGGTCACATTCCCTGCCTCATGCACAGCATCTCATGGAGTCCTTGTACACCCGCCTGGTGCTGCTTCACACTCCTCTTCGTGTGGCTGAGAATGCTGGCAGGGCTCAAAGAGGGCTTTTGACTTCTCTGAGGCCACATAGCCAATAAATGTCGGAGCTGGCACTCATACGTGGGTTCATCTGTCATCGTACTAGTGTGCAGTGGGGCTCACTTCCCTCCATCTTCCCTTCCCATGTTCCCTAGCAGAGGAACTGGCACACACAGGGGCCCTTTACCATCTCACCCCCTTCTCCTGGGCCCCTCTCCCTACTCCCACCCCAGACTCCAAACCTCCTGGCCCCAGAGTTGGGTTTGCCTGTGGAACAAAGGAAATATAATCAAACCTCATTATTTACAAATCCCATATTTGCTAACTAGCTTACTCACTGAAACTTATTTGTAATTTCAAAATCAATACTCACGGTGCTTTCATACTCATGTTTAGACATGGGTGGAACAGCCAAAAGCTTTGAGTCCCCTACACACATGTTCTCAGCTGAAATCAAAGAAGGCCATGCATGCTCTGATTTCTTGTTGCAGCTCTCAGACAGTAAACAGGTGTCCTTTTCACAGTATATTTAGTGCCGTATCTTTTTTCATGTTTATGCTTTTCATTGGTGTTTTTGCTGTTTAAATGGCCCGGGTGCATAGTGTTGAAAGGCTCTCTAGGCTTCCTAAGCACAAAAAGGCTGTGATGTGCCTTATGGAGAAAATATGTGTTACATATCTTCATTCAGATGTGAGTTATAGAACTGTAGGCTGTGAGTGCAATGTAAATAAATCAACAATATATATTAAATACGGTGTCTTTAAGCAGAAACACACATCAAACAAGATTATGTATTGATCAGCTGATGAAAATGGTGTGACCAGAGGCTCACAGGAGCCTAACCCTGCATTTCCCCTAGGAGCAATGGTTCAGCATTCCCTAATTCGTTTTTTCCCAGTGACTTTGTAGAATATAAGCACCATGAATAATGAGAACTGACTGTAACCCTTAATTTTTGTCTTGTTCTTCAGTGTTCCACCTCTCAGTCCCCTGTAGGCTAGAAGGAGAAAGACCTTCCCCTGCCCTGTGCAGCACCTCCCCCTCTCCTTCCCTGCCCACGGCCACCACCTTGCCCATGGCCCCAGTGACTGCTCTGTAACTGGGAGCAGTAGAGAGCACTCTGAAGGGACAGATGAAAGAGGGACACACATGGGTCCTGGTGAGGATTGTGGCTGTCTGTGTGGTCAAGCTTCAGAGGCTGAGCACAGACATCACCCATCCCCTGCAAGGAAATGTCCTTTTTAATTCAAACTTGAGAAAGACATACTTTTTTAAACCTCACATCAGAAACTTCCATGCATATGGAGATAAGGCAGGTATCAAAATGAGTAAGGCTAGCCATGTACATATCTGCACAGTAAATAGGATCAAGTAGTATTTGCTTCCATAAAGAAATATTACCCCCCTCAGCCATATTCAATGGAATTCATGCACTCTGAGTCTATCTTTCACCTTCCCATGTGTAACCAGGGTGGGAGAATAGAGAAACATTTCTGTGCACCAAGAAAACAACAGCACAAACACAGTGATAAGTGGCAGCCAACTCCCAGCCTCCATATCCAAGCTACAAGAGAGTGGTAGGGACTGTGGCAAAGCACAGACCCAGTTCTCACCCAAGGAGACACTGGTCACTTGGCTTGTCCCAGTATTTGCCTTGCTGGAATGAAGGTCAGGGCTGCCAGATAATCCCTTCAGCAGCCAGAAATCCATGTGTGGGAGAAGAACAGACCTGCATTTGTTCTGAGTTCAGCTCTGTCCCCCTCCTGCTGTGGGACCCTAGGAATGTCCCTTTAGCCCTGCTGAGCTTAGTTATATTATTTGCATAATAGAAATAAATCCGTCTTCTTTGTAAGTTATGATGAGGGTTAGAAATAAGTGTGGGAGCACCTGGGTGGCTCAGTCGGTTAAGGGGCCAACTCTTGATTTCAGCTCAGGTCATATCCCAGGGTTCATGTGATTGAGCCCCACACTTAGCATGGAGCCTGCTTGGTATTCTTTCCCTCTCTCTCTGCCCCCACTCTCTCTCAAAATAAATAAATAAACATTTTTAAAAAATAAATAGGGGTGCTTGGGTGGCTCAGTTGGTTAAGCATCTGACTCTTGTTTTTAGCTCAGGTCATGAATCTCAGGGGTTTGTGGGTTTGGGCCCTGTAATCAACACAGAGCCTGTTTGGGATTCTGTTTCTCCCTCTCTCTGCCCTCCCCCTCCTCACACTGTCTTTGTCTCTCTCAAATAAATAAAATAACTTAAATAAAACAGGAGTTGCAAATTCAGATACTTTCAGGACCCAGGAAGTAGCACAAATGTGGAAAGGATCTGGGTACAGGGCAATATTAATAATAGCAACAATAATAGCTAGCCATTAATGGTTACTAAACACTGTACTCTGACCCAGACTGTACTGATATTAATCCATTTAACTCCCACCAAGAAAATCAAAAAAGCTTTGAGATTGTTTCCTTTTACTAATAAGGAAGCTGAAACATAGAAAGCACCTTATCCAAGGTTAAAACTCAAGCAGTGGGGGCAGCCGGGTGGCTCAGTCAGTTAAGCGTCCAACTCTTGATTTCAGCTCAGGTCATGATCTCATGGTTCATGAGATTGAGCCCTTGAGACTGAGCCCTGCGTCTGGCTCTAGGTTGACAGTGTGGATCCCGCTTGGGATTCTATCTCCCTCTCTCTCTGCCCCTTCCCCCACCCGTGTTAGTGCTCACTCTCAAATAAACATTAAAAAAAAAAATGCTGAAGCTACATCGCCAGTAGTGGTAACAGCGCATTAGCTGGGGAATGCATGCAGTCTCTGAAGGCAGTAAATACCTGTGTGTATATGTATGTGTACATAAATGCATACGCATTAGTGCTAGCCAACCAAGCAAGTGACCCGTGGAGCAGATCTGGTCCCAGAGACCACCGGCTACAACCACTTATTTAAAATAACTTGATGGCAGCTCTTTTTGTTAAGGGCCTTAAATTGGGACCCACCACCATCCCTGTATCCCCGTAGAGGTCATAGCTCCCAACTGAATCAGAGTAAGGTTAAAGCTAGCTGTGCCTGTGCCCAAGTCTGCTAAGCTTCCCCAGGGACTGTGGGGTTACACTCTTGGCCTGACCCTGACAGGGCACAGGGGCCAAGGAGAGGGAACATAAAGCCAGGTGTTTAAACTCCACGGGGCGTGCCTTTTCAAACCCTGTCTGAACCTCTGTGCCTTTGCATGTCCTGTTGGAATTAATGAGATCTCCATGAGTATAACATGTACTAAGCAATACAGAAAAAAAAATGTATAAGCCATTATGCAAAAGCTTTGTTAGTACTGTGACAATTCAAGGCAACTTTTCAGAAGATGTCCCATAGACTGCAGTCATGGCCCCTCTCGGAGTGACTTCTCAGTCAGTCCTTATCGTGAAGGAGAATCTCAGCCACGGGCTAAACCCCAGCAGCCCTCTAGCCAAAATCAGTATACACAGGTGGATTTGTTGGCGCTAGTTGTGTTTTTAGTAAGAATTAGTTGCCCACTTTTAAAAATCAGGAGCATTCACAGAAACAAAAATCCAAATTTCTGGCATCTTTTGGAAAGTGAGAAGATCTGGCAAAACAGGGCCCGAGTTCCCAAATGGCTCCAGTTGAGTTAAAGTGAGGGGCAGCTACCCCCTTAAATAGGGCCTGTGCTTTCCTGGTTGCCGGGCTCGTGGCCTGTGCTGTCCCCACTGGACTTGCTTCCTACTTTAAGTCACCATCCTGGACCCTGGGGACATTCAAGCCTGTGACCCCAGCTTAAAATAGAATTTCTACCTCATGGGGAGGAAGAGGTTCATAAAAAAGTGGACAGGACCTCCCAGACCTGACAGTGTGCCAGAGTGCTTCTTCCATTATGATCCAGTATCCTCAGTGTCTAGAAAAATCCATGTAGCTCTCACCCCACTACATTTTCATCTGGGACTGGGCTTTAAACAGGATTACAGATGCTTGCCTGTTGCCAGAGTTCATGGCTGTCTTATGAACCATGGGCTAGAGAGGCCCAGGCTTGCCTCCTCAGACTCAGGCTTCCCAGGGGTAGCTAGATGAACCCCCAGTCTGCAGGGGCCTCAGTGTTTCTTGGGAAGATGAGAACAAGGCCTAAAAGGTACAGCCAGCAGCGAACAGAGACCTGCATCGCTGCTCACTGGGGCTGTCCTGCCTCTGTCCCTCTGAAATGACCCCAAGTCTGCATGGGAGTTTCTGAGGCTGGGCCCTTTCAAGTGTAAGATCCCATCCTCATCAGAGTCAAAGCCGTGATGAAGTCATATTCCTTCAGGTGTGTCTGTAGAGGCAAAAATGGAGAGAGGCCTCCTGAGTGGGCTTGGTTTTACAAGGTGGGGTTCCTGGGATCTGGGGTGTCTTCAGGAAGATCCTGCTCTGAGAGTGAGATAGAGTTCCTACAAAAGCCTGATGCCCTTGTTTTGTGTGTGGAGTGCTTGCCCCAAGCTGCCTATAGGTTTGAGCAGCATTTTGATGAATGGAGAGACAACAGCAGCCTAGTCTTCTGGAAAATTCTATCCCCTCCTTTTGTGCTCTCCTTATGTTTTCCATTCTCCCAGCCTGAGGAAATCCAATTCACAAACCTTACAGTAATGTGATGTTAATTTTGCTCATTTAAAGAAACAGATGTCAGGAAATGGAAACCCTCCCCCTTCATGGCTGCTTTAACTCATCTTCATTGCCCGTCCTGTGTACTTTAATTCCCCAAGGGGCCTAACTCTCTGGAGCAAAATCCCGCTCCTCTGGCATTCAGATGAGTTATAGCTGCTGGGAGAACTTTTATCTCTCCTCCCATGTCTAATTTGGGAGTAATTTGCAGTCTCCCCGGTGCATTACCTTCATTCCTGGGTTATCCTAGACCAGGACAGCCAGGATTTATAAGAAAACTGGCTGAGTTTAAGGAGAGCAGGCAAAGGTGGGGGGCAGAAATCCAGTTAGAGTCTCCCAGCTCTCTCAGACCTTGGGGGAAGGATGCTGAGGAGTATTACTCCTGTTTCCCAGGCAGGACAGAAAGTGGGGAGGTGAACAGGGCCATGACAGGAGTACTGAGGGAGCAGTCAGGACACCAGCTGTTTCCTCTGCACCTGTGCACAGGTGTGAGCACTGCCATGCCTTGCAGGACCAGTCCCTACCTGGAAAAAAGGCAGGGAGCTGACGTCAAGCCCATGGGTGCCCCGTTCCATCACTTGCTCTGAGCCAGTTGATGAGGGAAGCTTCATCCTCTGGGGTTGCCATGGGTGAGCCCAGAGCTGCGCGGGGGCAGGAGAGAAGCAAAAGTACCAGGAGCTCAGGGTGCGACTCCAGGGCCTGGAGCCGCTCCCTCACCTGTCTGGGCCTCAGTATCCCCAGCCGTAAAATGCGTTTATTTCCAGTGAGCCCTCAGTCCCAAGAATGGCAGTGTGCTTAGTGGGTTAGCAGGCTGCGTCTGCACCTGCAGATGTCGCCATTCACAGAGCACCATCCCCTGTGTAAGGCACTGACAGGCTGTTTGCTCCAGAGACTGGATTCTTCCCCCAGTTTATGTAAACACCATCACTTCCCACTCCATCCATCCCACCCAGAATGCATCACAAGCCTGAACATGTGGGTGGTCCATGGAGGCCCCCTGCCAGGGAGATCCTGGAGGGACTCCCAGTACCAGCAGCCCTGCAGGATCTCTCGTGAGGCCTGGCATGTGGTGATCAGACATCGGAGGGAAAGGCCTTCTCTCAGAGCTCAGGGCAGACTCAGAAGGGGCGCCCCAAGGCTTGGTAGGACCTAGATTGCTAGCACTATAAGAAAATCCAATACCCCACCCCCTGAATTCTCCAAAGCAGTAATAGAAGGGTGTGAGAGTCCATACCACCAAAGGAACATTCACTCAGGAAAGAGGCAAATCCCTGGAGGACTTCTTATGCACCAGAAAGCCAGACCCCAATCCCTTTTCTATCAGCTGCGTGACTTTGGGCAAGTTACTTAATAAACGCTCTGAACCTCAGTTACCTCAGCCATAAGATGACTAGTATTCCTCTGAGACGCATTGTTTTAGGGATTCGATGTGATTCCGTGGGCCTACCCTCTCGCATGGAACCTAATACATACTCAGCGCTGGAAAAGTACTAACTAGAAGGTATTCATGTACACCCAGGACCTCAGCTGTAGAGCTGGAAGTTCTGCCAATGTCCCCCTCCCACAAAGGGCACATCTGTGCTTTTCTCCTGCCCTCCACGTGAGAAGCACCGCTTCGCTAGAGCTTCTGTTGAAGGAAGAAAATCAGTTTCAGAAGCACCAATTTAAATCTGCTCATCCCCAGGGAAGAGGATCCCCCTGAAAAGACTTGAAGCTCCACGTGGCCCCTTTCACACAGCAGCCCCTGTGTGGACTGGGGTCCCTGCTCCACGGCCGCAGGTGCTAAAGACCAAACATCAGGGAGCTTCACCGTCCAGTCCTTGTCCCAGGGTGCCTGAGAGTCCCCACCAGCTGCAGAGCTAATGATTCTCTTCCTGCACCCTGCCCCACTCTGTCCCCTCCTTCTAGAAACCTGAGTAACAACAAGATCAAGGAGGTGAGAGAAGGTGCCTTTGATGGAGCGGCGAGTGTGCAGGAGCTGATGCTGACCGGGAACCAGCTGGAAACGATGCATGGGCGCATGTTCCGTGGCCTCAGCGGCCTCAAGACCCTGTGAGTGCCCAGGGCCTGGGCCAAGTCCTCGAAGGGGATGGGAGGGCAAGGGCATCAGAGGGGGATTATATAGCCTGCCGGGCAGTTCCTGGGCCTGGGTACTGTCCTGACCTGCTGAGTCCCTTCCTTCTTGGACCCAGAGAGGCACTAGAGATTTCCCAGCCCTTCATGGGAAAGAACTTAGCACTCTCAACACGCACACACTGAAAGATACTTGCCCTAAGGTATATACATATATAGATTCATACTGGAAACATGCAGATAGAGGCACACACACATTTACCCACATAAACTTGTACACACATATGCATAATAATGATACCTACACAGGCAGTATGCACATAAGCACATACACAAATCAGCATGTACATGCAAGCGCGCGCTCACACACACACACACACACACACACACAAGCTGATGTCCACAGCCACATCTTGATTCTCCTTTCTCCTCCCAGAAATATACATGCATACACTAACCACCACTCATACATGCTCCTGACACCCAATTTTACTGTTCACAAAGCATGCACAGACAAAAATGTACATACACATTTACAGATAGCCCCGGTGGACCCAGGCCCTACTATCACAGAACAAACCTCATCAACATGACTGGTCTGGGCTTGGAGTTGGCAAAAGCATCCCAACTACACACACACACACACACACACACACACACACACATTGTGCACACACATTGTGGCTCTGTGGTGGGGAGGAGAAGATAATGCCTGTGCTCCCTCATCTCCACCCCTTTTCCTGCAGGATGCTGAGGAGTAACCTGATCAACTGTGTGAGCAATGACACCTTTGCTGGCCTGAGTTCAGTGCGGCTGCTGTCCCTCTATGACAATCGGATCACCACCATCACCCCTGGAGCCTTCACTACACTCGTCTCCCTGTCCACCATGTAAGTCCTCCTATATCCATGCACACTGACTGAGCCACTCTCCTGCCGACCTCTCCCCTGGAAGCTCCTTACTATCTTTGGCCAAGATCCTTTACCCATCTGTCAACTTCATAACCATTTGCTAGGCTCCCTGCATGGGCCAGGCACCATCTAGATGCTGAGGATTCACAGACATAGTCCCTCCTTCCTGGAGCTCACAGTGCATAGTAAGTTGCTCCAGAAGGGAGGTCCACAATGATATGAAAACCCAACACAGGCTTTGTCAAGGAGCACTGGAGCTGTGTTCTGAAAGGTGGGTGGGAGTTAGCTTGTTCAAGAAAGTGGGAAGTGCATTTCCTTCCATGGAAAGAACACGTGCAAAAGCTCTGTGGTGGGTTGTTGCAGAGCAAATGTGCGAGACTGAGAGAAGTCCAACATGGTCCATAGCACAGAGTAAGAGAGGGTGAGATATAGGGTGCCTGGGTGGCTCAGTCAATTAAGCATACAGCTCTTAGTTTCGGCTCAGGTCATGAACTCATGACTCGTGAGTTTGAACTTCGTGTCAGGCTCTACACTGGCAGTGTGGAGCCTGCCTGGGATTCTCTCTCTCTGCCCCTGCGCTCACTCACTCTCTTGCTCGCTCTCTCACTCGCTCTCTCTCAAATAAACTTAAAAAAGAATGAATTATTTAAAAATAATAATAATAAAAAGAGAGAGAGAGAGAGGGTGAGTTTTAAGACAAAGCAGGAGGGAGGCCAGGACCAGGCTACAGGCCTGCCATGGACTACTTCGATCTTTCTCCGAAGCATGTCAGGAAGCCACTGAAGTTTTAAAGCAGGCCAGTGACATGATCTGATAGGGGTTTTTAATGATGTCACAGGCTGCTTAAATGTATATCAGAACCAGAATTAGAATATAGCTCTCAGGACACCTAAATGAGTGCTCCTGCCCAGGTAATTCATTGTATTGAATTTACCACTACTGGTAAGAGGCTGTTTAGAATAGTAGTTAAAGTGATGGGCTCTAGAGCCAAATTTCCTGGGTTCAAATCTGGGCTTTAACTCTTATTAGCTATGTGACCTTAGAAAAGTTACTTCACCTCTCTGTGTTTCAATTGTTCCTTCCGTATAATCCGTCTCATAGGATTGTTATGGAGATCAAATCCATTCACATTTGTAAAACGCATAGCAGGGGCCTGAGACCTAAAAAGTACTGAACACATTAGCCTTTATGGTTGTTCCTAGTACTTCCATTAACCTCAGGTGCTGGTCCATTCTTCACTCTTTCCTTCCCCAGTGACTCTTTGGAAGACAGAAGAGAAAGGCTTTTGCTGCATCTCCTCTTGCTACCCATTGTCATGTCCCCATACACCTGCCTCACTGGGAATAAAAGCCATATTGTAGAGGTCCTAAAAGGCCTACTCCATCCAGTCCTTCCAAAGCCCCCTACAGGCCAGCCCCACCAGCCTCCTCACTGTCCTCCCCACCCCACCCTACACCCACTCCCACTACCTGAAACAGCCTTCCCCTGGCCTCCCTTCCCACCATCCATTCTTTGCATAAGTGTCCATTTCCTTACCCCACTCTACTCCTGTGCCACCACCCCAGTTCCTCAGCCCCGCTCTCCTTACCTTTTCCGTAGCACTGACCATTTCCTAATATACTATTACAACTGACCGTTGAGCTGTTGATTGCAGACTGTCTGCCTCCCATCAGCTGGAATGTAGGCTCCAGAAGGACAGGGATGCACAGCTCTTTGGTGCACTGCTATATCCTCAGTGCCTCCATCTGTGCCTGGCGCTAAGTAAACTCCCATTACATAACTGCTGAATAAACGGATGCATTGAATGAATGAGTGACAGCCAGACAGAGGACTGTGGGTTAGGGACTAGCACCCACAGGTTGGTTTATTTTAGCCCACTTTTTACTCCTCCTGTTTGCCTCAATACTGGCAATCCAAAGACACAAAAGATGCCAAGAAAGGTAGAGTCACAAAGCATTAAGGAAACCAGCTTTGACAGGAGAGGAAACTTGCCCGACTTCACACAGCTGCTGAATGTCAGCGCCAGGATTCAAACCCGGGATGTCTGACTCCCAAGCTCTTAATTGTCCTGTCAGACCGCAGCCACTCAGGGCTGTCTGGCCTGTTGTGTAACCTCCATAAAGCACTACTTTCTTCGTGTGTGAAATGAGAAGAATGTTTCCTCCTTCCCCAGGCTGTTGTGACAAATCTGAATGGGAGAACAGCTTTATGAATTGTGTAGCCTGGTTCCAGTCCTCTGGGCGACACTCACAGCCTGACAGCTGCCCTCCGCAGTCCCTCCACTGATCCAGTCACTGCATTCCATAGATGCCTAGAAAGTGGCCGTGCTGGTGCCATGCGGGACCCTGGAGACACCAGGGCAGACACACAGGGCTGACCCCCACCTGCAGGAGCAGAGAGTCTAAGGAGGGAGGCATTGTCTATGGGTGCTGCGCAGGACAGGCAGGAGAGTGGGGGAGAAGACTGGGGCCAGCAGACTCCTCATTTCCTTTTAGGGGAAGGGCCGTCTAAGCCAGGACTGAAGCCAGGCAAACAGTAGAGAGATTCGTGCCAGGAGGGGGAACAGCGGTGTGGGGGGGGCTAAGTGTAAGAGAATCCTGCTGAAGGATTGAAGACAGCCAGGAGCCCTAGCTCAGCGAGGAAGGGAGGGCCTGGCAGGAGACCATGGTCACATCTCTCCACAGAGGTCCGGAATGAGACCCTCGCAAAGACTGCATCTGGATCTCAGGATAGAGTCTGCACTTCCTTTCCCAGATCTCCTTCCTCTTTCCCCGGAACCCAGAGCTGGCCTGCCTGGAGAGCTGGGCCCCAGGCTTGCGCACCTGGATCTCAAGGCCGGCTCCCACAGTAGAGGGGTGGGTGCGAACCACTCAGAGAGGGCCCTTCTTTCCTCTCAGAAACCTCCTGTCCAACCCCTTCAACTGCAACTGCCACCTGGCCTGGCTCGGCAAGTGGCTGAGGAAGAGGCGGATCGTGAGCGGGAACCCCCGGTGCCAAAAGCCTTTCTTCCTCAAGGAGATACCCATCCAGGATGTGGCCATCCAGGACTTCACCTGTGAAGGTGAGAGGCTGGGGGCTGGTGGAGGAGGGGCAGTACCGGGGAAGGCAAGAAAGACATAAGAGGGGAGGTGCAACAGGTAACTGAAGGTCAGGACCCCTGAGCTCTAACTCGACTCTGCCCTCAGGCATGCATCTGTGGCTCTGAAGGGCTCTGCAGGTCTGCTGCTAGCCATATGGCTCCTTCTTGCACATTAAGAAAAGGGGCCTCTTTCTAAAGACATCATACTTCTGTCGATCAGAAATGTGTTGTAATATACTGATTTTGTTAAAACAAGGTAACTTATGGCTATCTATGAGAACACTGTTATACTAAATGATTTAATCTATCATGTCCACGGTGAGATTGGTGTCCCTTGGATGATGAGGCACCCTTGTGCAGTATGTAACGTCCACAGCTGTGCAAGGGAGCCCTGGCCCTCAGTTTTCCTGTCTGCATCATGATGAGGCTCTACGTATAAGACTTTAACACGGGCTCCTGGAAATTTTCTGTCACTGGCTTGGGGGTTATGAATACCTGGAGATCCAAGGCTTTGAGTGTCAGGATTCCAAAGGGCATATTTGCATAAATTCAAGCCAATACTTGGTCACTTATAGTTTATCTGGAGACAAATTAGCTGGTTTGTAGACTAACTGAGGTTAAGGTATAATGGGGACTGGGGACACATTTACCACCTCAGAGGGATTGTCACAGTGGAAGGAGTGAGGAAGGGAGGAGACAGGGCTCTCCCCCTCCCCCAGACCATACCTTCAGTAAGGTTGACTTCTTTCACATTCGGTTAACCGTGACCTCTTTCCTATCTAATACTCTGGTTAATCGAGTTTTTTTTTAAGCCTTCATTTTATGTTGAATATGGTAGAAGAGAGGCCCTATTCCCCAACCCAAGCACACGTTATTTTCCCTTTAACTATGGATGAGGCCAGCAGGCTCCTTGTTCCTGGTTCTGGCTCAGAGTGAAGGGCTTCCCTTCCCTGAGGACAGCGTGGTGCCTGGCGCCCGGCTTGCTCACCTGCCTCCGCAGAGAAGTTTGTCTCCCACCGTGCTCACACTGGGGCTCTCCGCAGGCAATGACGAGAGTAGCTGCCAGCTGGGCCCGCTCTGCCCGGAGCAGTGCACCTGCGTGGAGACGGTGGTGCGGTGCAGCAACAGGGGGCTGCACGCCCTCCCCAAAGGCATTCCCAAGGATGTGACTGAACTGTGAGTACTGCCACCCCCCACCCCACCCCCACCCCGAACACCCTCGGATCCCACCACTGCCTGCTTTATTCCCAGTGTCTCAAGCAAGACCACCTGGGGTGTCCCCTTCCTCGAGTGGGAGCAGAGCCTCGACCGAGGGGTAGGTCGGGCAGCAGCGTGGACATGGAGCAGGAAGCACTCGCCCCAGTGCCTCTGCCTGGAAGGTGACCAGTACCTAGCCCTGTAGAATACAAGCGGGAAGGTTACTGTCTCATCTTTTAGATCACCCCAGGCCCCCTGCTCTTACTCCACCTTCTAGATTCCCCAGCAGTTTCTCAGTCTGACACCGAAACAGCACAGGATCATGGTGAAATCATTGCCCAACAGGCACTATGGCTTCCTGAGCACTTCCACCAATATGATCCTTTTCCACCTTAAAACTGCCCGTGTTGCTGATAGAATCTTAGTTCTGCCTCCTGTCCACGCTCCAGCCAGGAGCCATGTGGCCCCAGAGCCCAGGCTCCTGACACTAATTTCTCAGGGTTGCTCCTGCCCCAGAAGCTCCCACCTAAACAAAAGAGGGATCATTCCCTTGCTGAAGGGCTCTTCATGTTGTGCCGAAAACTGTGTTTCTGCACCCTGGAAAGCTCAGCGGGTCTGTGGGCAGGGAGGCCTCTCCAAGCGTATAGAGCAGCCCAGCCACGGCAGGTGAGTGCAGCACACCGGCACAGGCACAGCCAGCGCAGGCCACACTCACTCTCGCGTTCATTCATTCATTTACTCCGCAGGTGTTTATTGAGTGCCTGGTGTGCCAGGCACTCTGCTCACACCGGGGGGACAATGGTGAACAAAACAAGTGTGAACCCCACCCACGTGGGGCCCACGGTTCACTGGGGAAGGTAGACATTTGCTCCATCATCTCAGCGGCACATGTGAGATGGCAACCACAAAAAGTGCTACAAAAGAGAGGAACAAGGTTGCTGTGACCCCCGAAAATAGAGAGGCCTCACTTGGGTGTGGAGATCAGAGAAAGCTTCTCTGGGGAGATGAAGCTGGAGCTGAAACCTACAGGGTGAGGAGCAGGTAACGAGCAGGGAGGTGGGCGCCCCCCACGCCCCACACGCCCCATGGCAGTTGCTGCAGGTTGGGGCAGGCAGAGCTGAGTGAGATGTGACGCGGACCCACTGTGCCTGAGGGGGAAGACACACTCACATCTCAGGCTCGCACTCTCTGCCTGGACCCCAGACACCAGCAGGGAGTCTTTCTCTGGCTCTGCCAGTGCCTCCTGGGGAGGAGCCTGAGTAGGACACTGCCTGAGAATAGCAGGTCGGCTCCTGGGTGTGAGTTGTGGCTCCCCGCATCTCCTGACGCTCAGAGAGCTTGTAACCAGGGCTGCTGATCCCAGGGAAGGAAGGAAGGTCATGACAGTCACTAAAAAGTCCACGACAGCCCCGCGTTTGGGCTCTGGCTGTGCTGCTGAAGGTCTGCATGAGCAATGCCACTTGGTGCAGTGAGTCCCGAGCCCTTCCCTTAGCCGGCAGTGCCGAGGGGTGGGGGCTGCAGAAAATGGCCCAGGTCCTCGCCTCCTTCTTGGGCCAAGTGACACATGCTAAAGAGAAAGAAATGCCATGAAAACAGGCCCACACCCACAGATGCTTTTCCCCAAAGCTCATAACAAAGAGATTGAAATAAGGAAGATAATTGGCTATAGTTACAAAGTAAATTTCAGAGCTCAGGAAATGATGGCTCTTCCCTTGGCCAGACTGGTTTCCAGAGTGCACCAAGGATGGCAGCCCTCACCTCTGAGCCCAGACCACCTCCTGGAGGGAGGGGAGGAGGGGTGTCGGGGGAGGGGTCCAGGGAGCATGAGGCAGGAAAATTGATGCCAGAGAAAGTGAAAGCCGACAGGCCCAGAAAACAGTGGCTTGGAGGCCTCTGCTTTCAAGGACCAGATTCAGTGTTTGGATCCAGCGCTGGCTTTTCCAGCTCCCTCAGGCATCATCAATGGTCTCAGGCAGAGCTGCCAATTTACAAAACAAAATTAAGTTTAATTCACTGAGAAGGAAAGAGAAAAAAAAAAAAAAAAAACAGACACAAAGTTTCACAGCATTTCTCCAAAGGGCAGGGTGTAGGAGCCCATTGCAGGCATGAGTGAGCAAGGCGGTGCGAACCAGAAGGAAGTGAGTTTTCAAACCCCTGGCCTTTCTCTCTTCTTGGGAGAAGGGCTGCCTGAGACCCAAGGCTCTCCCCTTGCTCATTCAAGCAGTCACTGAGCTAGGCCCTCAGTACAGGGCCCTGATTCTCTCTCAGCGGTGAGAACTTAGTCATCTCCCAGTCCTCATCTCTGGTAAACAGCCGAGTCACGATCAGAAGGCACTTTGGTCTGACCCCAACCCCCATGCTCTAGCCCCCTACCCTAGAAGTTCTTCAGCTTTGGGGTCTCAGGACCCCTTTATGTTTTTCAAAAGCAATGAGGACTCTCAGTTCTTTTGTGCATGTGCTTAAATCTATTGATATTTATACCACATTGGAAACTACTAAGAAATTTTTTTAGACGTGTTTTATTAATCCATTTAGAAATAACAATTTACGCATTGTATGTTTATATAAAAAAAAACATACCTCTATGAAAACCAAACCAAAAGAAATTTAACTGAGAAGAGTGACATTTTTAGAAATGTAATTGAAGGCAACTGGATGTTCATATCCTACTTCAGCACTCACTCTGTTGTGATAGGGTTTTGGGTCAAGTACGAGAAGAAAATCTGGCTTCACATAGACACGTACTGAAAAAGGGAGGACAATTTTAATAGCCCTTCCAAATAATTGTGGAGATTCTTTTTTGAAAATACGCCAAACCCACATGGTGGTAAAGGCTAGTTGATAGGTGGAACCCAAAACCTTATCAATGAACTTTTTATACTCTGTTACAACCCGCTGGCCTATCTTGTCCTTTGAACGGAACGTTCCCCCCACCTTGCATGATCTTGTAACACTGTGCACTGGTCCTTTGGAAAATACTGGTTCACGGAGTTACACAGATCTTCCTGATATTGACGCGTTGCATTATACAGTATCAAAACTGTTGTAGCCATTAACACCACCAGAAATCTCAGCAGAAAGGTCTTTCAGTAAAGGGATGCTGCTCAATGTAGCAGTTATGGGTTTTCTAAAATTCTAATTTTCACTTGGACGCAACCTTGAATTTTTATCATTGCCAGTAAGCACTTGTTCATTGTTTTCCTTGATGTGACAGGCTCACTCTGTTCATTTTTGGGAAATTGCTTACTAAATACCTATCCCTGCAAAACCTGTTTGCTAGTCATCCTTTTAAGTAAAAATGGTGTTTTATGAAAGAAAACAAAAAAAAAAGGCTAATTCAGCATATAACTCAGTGACACCAGAGCTTTTTCTTAAGACCAAAGCAGAAAAGCTTTACGCATGCCCCCCATTTTGCCACACAGAATATTAAAAAGATGTATGCTCAGGGGTTGATATTTAATGCAATTAATAGTTTTCTTACTGCTTCATGGAGGGCATTCTTCAGTACAACTGGCTTTTTTTTCTTACCTGCATGTGCTTGAGGGAGAAGAATAGAATGACCACTGATATCATGTGGTGCCATGGCCTTGATTCGTCCTGAGGTGCCAGCAGTTTTACTCACACGGTGCAAACGGAAAACAATGTGTTAATCTTATCACAAAAGTGGTTCCAGCCTCATAGAGCGCTGAAAAAGTCTGAAGGACCCCCAGGGCCAGTGGACAACACTTTAAGAACCATTCAGGTGATTCTGCACTAGCAGGCAAACAATAGAGAGATACCTGCTAGAAGTCAACACCAGGTTCCTGATTTAAAAGCAAGCGTATGGGGCACCTGGGTGGCTTAGTCGGTTGAGCATCCCACTTTTGATTTCAGCTCAGGCCCTGTTCCCAGGGTCCTGGGATCGAAACCCGTGCCGGGCTCCATTTTGAGCATGGAGCCTGCTTGGGATTCTATTTCTCTCTCTCTCTCTCTCTCTCTCTCTCTCTCTCTCTCTCTCTCTCTCTCTAAAATTTGAAAAAAAAAGAATTTAAAAAAAAGTAGGCCTATAAAATCTTATTGAAAGCAGAGCAGAAGCAGACATCTCAGCCTCCAAGGTAGTTGACACAAATACTCTTTGCAAAGGCAGGGCCTCCTCAGCTTCAGAAAGTTCCGTTATTGCTGTGCCATGAGCCTTTTAGGCTCGGGCTTGCCATTCTGGAAGACGTAAACCTACAAGTCTATTTGCTTGCATTTAAGGGAATGTTTATTAACATCAGGCCTTCCTGGTTCTGGAAACAAACTCTGTTAAGTCCCCATCTTCCTGAGGGCTAGAGAGGAGAAGGAGAATCCAGGGCGAGCGAACAGTGCCCCCTCCCATCCCCCACAGTCCACTCTTGGTTAATATCCAGGAAATTTGAAACTGATTTTGGTCTGAGGACTGTGAGCATAGATTTGTTGTCCCACCACTGACATCCCAAGGACAGGAGAAGGGAAGGATGACATGTCTCCCCCAGACAGCACTGTTGGAAAAAGGAATTTCTGCTGGGATGTGGAGTCTGAGGACGTCAGGCTGGCAGTGTGCGCACACGCGTGCATGCACACACACACACACACGGCACTCATAAGAGACTTGAAAGGGTTTGGGGCTTGATCAGCAGAGCACAGGCTGAGACTCAGCTCTGCCAGACTGACTGTGGCAGGAGGTGATGAAAAGAACGCATTGCTTGATGGAGACGGTGGGACCTGGCACTGGTTAGCTCTGGACCGTCAGAGGATGGGGCTTCAGGGTAAAGCAAGCAGCTCAGATGAAGCTTTCTCCTCATCTCAAATCTAGGGTGATGGAGGTGCATGCCAGAGAAGGAGCAGAGCAATGCAGGAGGTGACAAGCACAAAGGAGTGGCATGGACAGTATGTGCCCTGGGATAGGGAAGAATCCAGGAAGTTCTGCCTGCGCTGGCCTTTAGGAAAGCAAGGGAAGATGATCTGTGTGAGTGCGGTCTGCCACAGCCAGCACTCCTAGAGCATTTACTGGATGTCAAGTGCTGTGCTCGATTTTTCTCCTATGCGAGCTCATTTAATCCTCCCAGCAATCCTGTAAGGCAGGCATTGTTAATCCCATTTTGCGGCTGAAGTAACCAAGGTTCAGGAAGGTTGAATGATTTCCTAAGATCACACTGCCAAGGAGCAGCAGAGCGTTAGGCCCAGGGCTGTTTGACCCCCCAGGCCCATCCTTTAGCAACTCAACTACTCCTTTCCTTTGGCAGAGGCCTGGGTCCCTGTGTGCTCTGGCCAGTGGCCTGGCTCGTTGATTTGCAGTAGACAGTGGGTCTCTTTGGAACCTGCCACCTGCACCTAAGCAGGGAGAAAGCAAACATAGCACCCCTGCCATGATGCTATAGGTACCTGTCAGTGGTTCTGTCTGGGTTGGTCCTGACAGCTGGACCTTCTCTAGCAATGCCAGCTGCTGCTTGCTTTGCACACTTGCCACCCACCCCCCTGCTCACCGGGCAGGCTCCCGAGAGCACTTTATAGAGCAACTGCCCAGCACTGACTGTATTCTTGCCTTTCTTTGGCCCAGGGAGAGGGCCAGGAATTGCCCGCAGCCAGCTGGAGGGCAGCTGGCTCTGGGCACATCAGCGCTTAGGAGGCCTGGCACAAGCCTTGGCCCAGAGAAGACCTCAGCAGATGGCTTCAGTAGAGGACACTTCTAGGCTATTGGGCAGTCGTGGCCATCTGTGGGAGGGACCAGGGGAGCCCGGAGCACAGGCCACAAGCTGGGAGAGCCTTCTTCACTCAGTCAGGTGTTCACTGAGTTTATTGTGCCAGATAATGTCATAGGAGCTGGGAGCACAGCAGCTAATGTGACAGATAAGACCCCCTGATGTCAGAAACTTTAGAATGGGGGAGAAAGACAGTAAGAAAGCTAATCAGTAAATTAGGCATTTCAGATAGAATAGTGTTTCCCAGGGGAAAGGGGTGGGGGTGGCACGTGGAAAGCAGTAGAAAGAAAGAAAATGTCTTGCGAAGACCCAAAGGCGGAAAGATCTTAAAGTCAGGAAACCACGCAGGCTGTGAGATGGAGCAAAGAGAATCGAAAAGAGACTGGTGTTCACTGAAAACTCAAGGAGGGATATACAGTTCTCATAGGGCCGTGGCGAGGGCTAACTCCTCATCCCAGAAGAAATGCAGGAGCCGAGGAAGAGTTGTAAGCAGGAAAGTGACATGGTCCAATTCTCATTTTAGAAATACTACTCTGGAAGAAGTATAGAGAATAGACAGCAAGGGAATCATCCTTTTTTCAATATTCATATGTATTATTGAATGGAGATGTGTGTGTGTGTGTTCAAAACGTATTAAACACCCCTGTGCTGAGCAGTGTTTCAAGAGCTCTCCACTGAGACTCATTTAATCCTCAAAATCACTTCAAGGTGGTGGTGATGATAAGCCCCCTTTTGCAGGTGAAATGCAAGCCCAGAGAGGTTAAGTAACTTGCCCAAGGTCACACAGCTCTTAGCTAGTGGAGCCAGGATGTGAGCCTGGGCTGCCTGACTCCAGAGCTACAACCACATCATCCCAGGCCCCTGGTGGAAGCCCTGGCCATGAGTGGGGGCTCCTGGAAGGTGGCTGCCAGTCTCCTTCACCACTCAGCAGGTTTGAGAGTCCTTCGTGGGGCACTTTCCAGGGCCACAAAGCTGCAAACAGAGCTGGGGAGCATCCATTCAACAGAGCTCTGTGTGGATTTTCATGTGAGGCAGACACATCCTCATGTGCTCATGCTGGGGCTGAAACAGATTTAAATGCAGATCAACGCAGAGGTTGACCTGCTAGAGATGCTCTGATAGTTCTGAGGCTGGAGGGCAAGAGTGCAGTCTTCTGAAAGGGTCCCTCTGGGGCCTGGGCTGCAGGCTACAGGCAGCTTTGGAGTTCACAGTCTTCATGAAGGGCTTTGCACAAAGAGAGTTTTCCCACACGGCCACATCTGTATTTGTGAAGCAAAGCCTTTGGATCCCACGTCTTCTGGGCTGCAGCACTAGGTTGCCAGGGACATCGTGCACGTAAAGCAGCTCCTGCACAGGTCCCACTCAGCCCTGCAGTGCCACACACAGGTCCACCTGGGGACTTCTGGGGTTTGCATCATATAGATAGTGTGTCCTGAGCATCTACTGCTACCAGCCTGTGCACTGGGATGCTGCAGTGAGCCAAGCAGACACGGTCCTGCCCCCCATGAATCACAGAACCACACGTGGATGTCACATGGGGGTGGAATGCTGTGAAGAACACGCACCGAAAGCTTGGATTGAGCTACCTATTACATCCCCAGTGAGTGTGGGAGATGATGTCGGGAGGTAGTGCTTGAGCTGAGTTCTGAGCCTCCGTAGGAGTAAACTAGGCAAGCAGGGAGGGGAGGGACATACGTGTGCTGAGACCTGCCATCCAAAAGGAGCATGAGGCATTCAGGGAGGGCTGAGGCAAAGCGAGAGAAAGTTTACTGCAGGGTGAACAGGAAAGGGAGGCAGGGACTGGGATGGTTAATTTCATGGGTCAGCCCAGCTGGGCTGTGGTCCCAGGTTTTTGGGCAAACACTAGCTACATGTTGCCCTGAAGGTATTTTATAGACGCAGTTAAGTAAGGAGATTACCTGGGATAATGTGAGGTAGGCCTCATGTAATCATTAGAAGGCCTTAAGAACAAAAAACTGGAGTTTTCTGTAGGAGGGGGAATTCTGCCTCAAGACTGTAGCACAGAAATCCTACTTGAGTTTCCAGCCTGCCGGCTCTTCCTTAAAATAAATTCTCTCTCCCTCTGTTTATATGTGTGGGGGGGAGGGGTGTGTGTGTATCCAATTGGTCTGTTTCTCTAGAGAACCCTGACTGATCCAGGGCAGACCACAGACAGCTTGGCAGGATTTGGGTAGTCCTTCACTAGCAAGCAGTAGAAGCCAGGGAAAGATTTTAAGCAGGGAGCAAGGCTGATCCAGTCAGCATTTGCAGAGCACCAGTCAAGCCAAGTTGGAATCCGGGGAACTCGTACAGCAGGCCCAGACGCTCCAGAAGCGTCAGTGTCATATTGCCCATCCTCAGGGCCCCTGAACCTCCCCATCTCAGATGAGGGTACTGTTGGCATCCCTGAATTCCAGTGTCTTTTTATGCCTTCATTCAACTGTTGACCAACTATACACATCTATAGAGCATGGCCTGCCTTACAGGTGGACGTGGGCCAGACACAGGGCATTCTTTGAAACTACTGCAGGTTTTTGTTTAATCCAGGGTCCTGTGAATAGCCCTTCTATGCATTCATTCATTCATTCAAATATTTGAGGTCCTGTGTTACCTGGGTGGCTCAGTATGCTAAGCACTAGACTTGGGCTCAGGTCATGATCTCACAGTTTGTGGGTTCGAGTCATGCATCAGGCTCTGTGCTGACAGCTCAGAGCCTGGAGCCTGCTTTGGTTTCTGTGTCTTCCTCTCTCTCTGCCCCTCCCCTGCTTATGCTCGCTCACTCTCTCTCTTTCTCTCTCTCTCTCCCTCTCTCTCAAAAAACATTGTTTTTTAATATTTGAGGTCCTACTATTCGCTAAACCCTATTGTATGCTCTGGTGATGCAACAGGAAACAAACCTGGCCCACATCCCTGCTGATCATGTGGTAGAGAGTATACTGTCAGGACAGAGATGTCCAAACACAAAAATAAAGAGCTCCAGGTGGAGGGGGGAAATAGTATGGGTCTGACTTCTTGGGCCGCACAGCCCTGGCTCCTGGACTCACTATTCCCCTGTGTGAGCCTCAGTGTTCTTGTCGACAAAGATGGAGAAAACACCCAGCAAAATACGGCTCCCTGTTTAGAGAATTAGATGAGGTAACAGACCAGAGTCTCTCTATCTCATCGCACTGAAGTATGCACCTGTTGTTTCTGTTTTGTTATTTTCCTTGTCACCATGTTGTCTTTGAGGTTAGATAATGTGCTTCGGCTATGCTTGTCACGGGACCTTCTATAAATATCCCAGCAGGGAGACTTGGGATTTTGGTATTTCCGGGTTTCATCTTAGATGCCTCAAGTTTGCTAAGTAGTCGTAGCAAACAAACAAGAATGAGAGAATAAGCAGCATGGGAGAGGGTGAGCCGTCACTGCCAGCCTGAGGCCAGACCCCTTCGGGTGGCTCCCTTGTGGTTAATTAGCCTCCCTCCAGCAGAGATGCTCCCTGGACCAGTGCCTCCCCACTGGGTCTGCTCACTCATCCAGCTCCTGCCTCCCACCCTCCCTCCATGCCACACTGTCCATGAAATACTTCCTGCAGGCAGGTGGCCCAGCATGGCTTCCCCCCACAATCAGGCTGCACAGATGCCAGGATCCTGCCACCCCCACAGAACCTGCCCGCCCAGTGAAGAAAGCTGGAAGGTCTCCCTCACACGCCTGCCCCTCACCACCACTGTTGAAGCACAGGGCCAGTGTCCAAATGGAATGTGAATGTCCTAACATTCAGGGCACAGCAGAAGGGTGAGTGCAGGGTAAGCTCTCTGCAATACCAGCACCCTGCACCTGTCTGAAGTCACTCGTTGCACTTGGAATAAGCCCACCTCCGAGGCTCCAGTGTGATCTGCCTATCTCCCTTTGCCCCCCAGACTGGCCTCCCTGGTTTCTTTCCCTGCCTCAAGAGCCCCGGAGCTCAGGGTCCTCCACGGGCCTCACTCTTGCCAGACGGCCCCCCTTCCCCTGCTCCTGCCATCTTGAACACCCCCTCAGCTGCCTCTTTCTACACTAAGTCCCTGGGCATTCTCCATCCCAGCACCTTGCTCCTTCCCTTCAAAGCGTGCATCACAGTTTGTAATTTATGTCCCTTTCTGTGTGTGTCCTCTCTCTTTCTCCAACTCTCCACCTCCTCCCTTCTCCCTCCCCACTCCTTCCTCCTCCCCCTCCACATTAGATTTTTAAATGCCTGAAAGTAGGCATCACGCCTGTCTTCTTCACCAGTATATACACTACCTGGTGCACTGCAGTTGCCTAATAAATATTTCTGCTTGAATAACTGAATGCATCAGTGAATACGTTTCTCTCAGCTCCTCTGCCTGAGGGCATGATCTAAGTGTATGTGGCTGAATTTTAGGCCAGATGATCAAACTCCCTGAAGGCAAAAATGGGGTCTGGTTCATCTTTGTATCTACCTCCCTCCTCATCTTGGCACATAAGTGCACAGCAAAGGATTAAGGACCAAAAGGACATTAATCCAACATGCCATGGCAACCTAAGACGATATGCCGTCCTGCCCAGTATTCTGAGCCCTGAAGATTCCCAGGGGCCAGCCCTAGAAATAGAGTAGCTTGGCCTTAATTTAAGGTAATACCCATTCCAACTTACCCTCAAAGCTAAGTCTGGTTTGGTCATTGAAAAACTGACTCATATCCTGTTTTCCCCCATTTCATCCCATTCAGTCATTTGGTGGTGGGTCTACTGGATGCCAGGCAATGTTCTGGCACCTCATTATTCAAAATGCAGCCTGCAGACCAGCAGTTCCTGCCATCACCCAGGAGTCTGTTAGAAATACAGACTCTCCAACATGACACAGACCTACCAGATTAGAATCTGCTTTTTAGCCACATCCCAGGTGTTGTGTATATATGTTAAAGTTTGAGAACCCCTGGGCTAGAGATAGAATGAGAGTCTGCTGTCTTGGAGTTTAAGGCAAACCCTGCACCAGTGGACATCACCACTGGGTGTTGACCATTCCAAGAGGAAGCTATGGGGGCCTTATGTCAAGGAAGGTTCACCCAGGAGACCAGAGCAAGTGTTGTAAGCCATCTTAAAGGTTTTGTAATTTTGACCCAAAAGCAACAGGAAGTCCATTGGAAGGGGTTTCCAGCAAGGATGGGAGGGAATGCATTGGCCCATGTCACCCCCTAAGGGTAGTAATAACTTTTGTAATTCATGATTGAAACGAGACTTCCTTCTCTTGTCCTCAAGCTCACTCGAGTGTCCAAAGAGGTGGCCTCTTCCTAGGTGAGCAGGTCAGTACAGGACTCTAAAGTCCAGACAGGTCTAGGCTCAGCCTTTGACTGTCCAGGAGGAGTCTCCATTTGTTGGTACATCCCCAGTCTGAACCCTTGTACCCTCCCACAGGCGGCCATCCCACTGGGAACCATAGCACAGTGCCCCCTTTCCTCAGCTTTCGGATGCACGCTAGAGATACGCAACACTAAATTAGGGTTCTCAGCATGAATCGTGGCTCAGGAATCCCGTACCCTCCAGCAGCTAAGTAGAAGCCATATGGAACTGTGGTAAGACTCTAGTCACAGGGAGACCTGGGTTCGAGTCCTGGCTCAGCTCGCTGTGTGACCTTGGGCAAGCGTTTTAACATCTCTGAAATTCTGTTTTCTCAACTGTGAATCCTTGCCATGCGAGAGTATTGTGAAGGCTGGATACAGAGTGAGTGCTTTATGTATTTAACCAATATTTATTGGACAACTATTGTGTGCCAGCTCTGTATATGCTCTTGGAGGACCCAGCACTGGAAAATTTTAGACAACAGCTCTGCCATCAGTGGAGTTCAGCGGTCCAGTGGGAGAAAATGCCATTAGTTGAGTACTCACTCAAATAAATATTAAATGACAAATGTAATAGGTGCTTTGATATAGGGGAGAAAAGAAGCTATGAGGGATTAAAACAGAGGCCCAACCTAGCCCGGAGGAGATGACTCTGAGAAATGACAAACTGTAGTGTCTCTTGGCCAGGCGTCACTCTGCCCCCTCTCTTTCAGGTACCTGGAAGGAAACCACTTAACAGCTGTGCCCAGGGAGCTGTCCACCCTCCCACACCTGACACTTATGTAAGGAGCTAGGCATCGGATGGGACATGTAATTTTCTTGCCTAGGGGAGCTCGGGAAACTGATGTGGAGGGTGAGGGAGGATGATCTGCAGGCTTCGCCATATCCCTGCACTTTCTCCCAGGGTGGAGCAGAGAGAGGCAGCTGGGAGGAGTAAGCCAGCCTGATGGGCCAGGTCTGACCCATGAGAGCTATACACAGACATACCCAGAGCCTGGCGTCACTGACCATCCATCCACAACACCTTCCTCCTCGGTGTAGAGAGAGGTGGGAGGGCCTCTGACTTTCTGGGGCCCCAGTTAAATCCCGAGACTCCTCAGTCTCCAGTTTCTTGCAAGCTGTGGCTGCACTGAGGTTTGCCAAAACCTTGAAGGGGTGTTTCTTCTTCCTCCTCTAGTTGCCCTGAAAATGTTCCAGGTAGATGGTTCAAATCGAGGTTCCTTTGAGTGGTAACTGCCACTGGCTGCAAGTCTGCCAAGACCCAGGAAAACTCCCAAATGAGGAACAGGGCTGTGGGGCATGGATGGGGCCCAGGAAACTGGGTGGTCTGTGAGCTTTGTCCCTTGACAGCCTCACTGCCTTGCCAAAATGGAACCCATGAGGGTACAAAGTAATTCTTTGGGCGAGTGGTCATTGGAACATCACCCTGGCTGCTTCAGGGGAGGGGAGCTGGTCCACAGGGGGGAAATGAGAGTTCTTTCACAATGAAACACTGTTGCCCTTGGGACAATGGG
Organism: Cryptoprocta ferox; assembly: GCA_028646485.1. Classification (NCBI taxonomy): domain Eukaryota; kingdom Metazoa; phylum Chordata; class Mammalia; order Carnivora; family Eupleridae; genus Cryptoprocta; species Cryptoprocta ferox. The sequence continues at coordinate 88,735,168 of CM053572.1, forward strand.
GCTACTGAAGAAAGGTGGAAGAAACCCCCCTGTCACCTCATTCAGCCTTGCTTCCTAAATATCCCCCAAACCAGCCTTTTTGTGAGATTTCTCAACTTTGGCCCTGTAGGCATTTGGGGCCAGATCAGTCTTGGTTGTGGGGCTGTGGTGGGCATTGTGGGATATTTAGGAGCAACTCAGGGCCTCTACCCACTGGACACCAGTAGCACCCCTTCCCCAGTTAGTAACAACCAAAAATGTCTCCAGACATTGCCACATGTCACTGGGGAAGCAAAAGTGCCCCGAGTCAGGAATCATTATTCTAGAGCAGTGGCTCTGAACCTCAGCTGATTAGTTTGTTGTTGTTTTTTTTTAAACAGCTCAAAACCAAAATCAGAATATCTGATTTATAAGCCAGAATATCTGGGCATGGAACCCAGGCCTCAGAAGCTGTAAACACATTCCAGGTGATCCTAATGTGCAGCTACTATTGAAAACCACTGCTTGGGATATTTATCCCTGAAGAGAAGCTGGAGATTGTAATTGGCAGAGGACTATATCCCTAAGAGAGAATCTGATAAGATAGAATGAATGAATGCCAGAAGAGAGGGAGAAACAGTGAAGGGAAGGAGTGACCTGGGGGGAAATGGCACTGGCATAAGGAGAGGTCTATATGTTATGTTTTTCTGGAAGAATAAAATGGACAGATAAACTTATAATTGAATGGTTGAATAGGTGAGTGGATGGATGGATGAATGAACAACAAATGCTTGAACGAGTGATTGACGAAATCTTGAATGAAACCGTGAACATTTGGATAAATGGGTGGGTAGGTGAGTGGATGGATGGGTGGATGGATGGATGGATGGATGGATAGATAACAGGCATGCACGAATGTATGAAAGTTGCAACTAATAGCAAAGTGTTAACTCTTCTATTTTATTTTTCGTAGTGACCTGAGCAACAACAGCATTGGTGTGCTGACCAATTATACCTTCAGTAACATGTCTCACCTGTCCACCCTGTGAGTACAATGGGGCACTGTGTTCAATATGGGCAATATGGCAGTAAGTGGCCTGTGGCCATCCTTTCTCCTTGTCCTCTCAGGCCTACGTTCTCTGCTCTAGTGATCCTCGGAGCTATGGCTGCCCCCACGTAGAGCAGACCTTAACCATCAGAAGGAAAATAAAGTAGATCAGAACTCCACTGTCTGGGCAGTTAGAGAGGAACTAACACCTAATTGCTTCTGAAGAAGGCCCTCTTTGGAATACTTTGTGTGATTTGTGAATTTTCTTTCCCAGTGGAGGGTTTCCCTACACAATTATATTTTGCTCGGATCCATTTATTTCCCATTAGCTCTGCACATTGTGAGCACTGACCATTTGACAACAGAGGGAGGTGATGGCAAAGCTGGTTAGGAAGCCAGCCTGCTGTGGAACACGAGAGGGAGCTGGGAAAATGAAGCCAGTGAATGTTCTGGAGTGGGGGAGGGTGTTTCTCTTCCCTTTATTGCTGGGAGGCTTTTCGTCAATAATATTAAAATTGGAAAGATAAAGAAATAATTTGCTTTGAGTATCCGAGACTAGAAATGGCCATGTGTCTTTGTCCACAGGATCCTGAGCTACAACCGGCTGCGGTGTATCCCCATCCACGCCTTTGATGGGCTGCGGTCTCTCCGAGTGCTGTGAGTACCCAGAGCCCTGAGTTCGGCTTCTGTCTCACCATGTAACAGCAGGCAGCACCAAGCACTCCTCTCCCCCCCACCACACACACACACACCTCCCCTGCCCAACACTCCTACTCCTTCACTGGGGCAGCGGGGGAGGGAGAGGGGAGCCAGCCCACTACCACTTGTGGACCTGGAGCAAATCACAAACCACTCTGAGTTTCTACCTCTTTCTGTGCCCAGTGAGATCACTAGCACCTCCCTACTGAGGATTAGCATGTACAACTGTATTCTGCAGCCTAGCAGAGCACAGTATGTGGCTTATGGCCACAATCTTGATGATCGTTTCACTGTTGGTCCTTCTGGCTTTAGAGGGGCAGGGTAAAACAACACTGTGAAGCTCTGCAAGGAAACCAAATGCATCTATTGGGGGGTCACAAACTAGAAGCCCAGAGACCTTGCTCAGCTCACAGACAGCCATTAGATAGCAATTGTAGAGTTAGTTGGCTCACAGAGTATCTTTTCAAACAAAGTTTTGGGGCACCTGGGTGGCTCTGTGAGTTGAGCATCTGGCTCTTGATTTCAGGTCAGGTTGTAATCCCAGGGTTGTGGGATCGAGCCCTGCATCTCGGGTTCTGTACTGAGCTTGAAGCCTGCTTGAAATTCTCTCTCTCTCCCTCTCTCTCCCCCTCTTCCTCTCCCCCCAACTCCTGCTGTCTCTCTTAAATTAAAATAAAGTTTTAATAAGTTGCCAACAGTTAAATATCAGGAGGCTTCTCATACAAATCCTAATTTCTATTCTCTGTTGGAAAATGGAGAGACCTGGCCATTCCAGGGCTCCCATCTACATTCTTGCATAGTCTGCAAGTCTATATAGTCTGCAGCCTCCACAACTGCTCCCCCTTGTCACCTTATGACACCTGCCTTACCCTGTCCTAAACAGGGTAGAGGACAGCCCACTGAGGCAGATGAGCCCCAAGCAAAAGCAAGATGACCATGAAGTCTACCTGCTTTTCAGTCATGGCTCTGCCCCTCCCTAGCTGTGTGTCTTCAATAAAATCCAGACGGTAATTACCTCACAGGGTTTTATGATGATTAAATGAGATGCTATATAAAAAGCATTTAGCGTAGCTCTGGCCCACAGTAAGCACCGTGGTAAGCAAATATTCATTTGTTGTTACCGTGATTTGTTCTTACCTTGCAAGAACAGGAATGGCACCTCACTGCCACCCCCAGCCCTTGGCCCTGTTGTCACCTGATTTTTGTGCCTTTTCATCTTGCCCATTTTGTTGGGAAAGGAGGATCCTTTGAATGATATTCCCATGAGAACAGAAATGCCACTTTTCATGCCCGTTGCCTCATAGAACCCTTTGCAATAGTGCTATAAGATTGAAGGGGTTATGCCCATTTTAAAGATGGAAAAACTGAGGCCCAGCTTGTAACTGGCCCCAAATCCAGCTGCATTCTGCCGCCTCCTGACTCAGAGCCCTGGGCCCCCACTCAGGACCCAGTAGCAACCAGCACACAGCACCCACTGAGCCCGTCCATTCCACAGCCTCCAGACTGATGTAATTTATTGAAGCCCACAAAACACTGGTGTCAGCGACAACTCCCGCCACATGTCATCTGCGCTGTTATTAAAAATCAATTCTCTGAGGGCAAAGAAGTGCCCGCACTGACAGTGTGCAATCTGTTATTGTCACTTATTTATTATCCACCTTCTCTCGGGAGTTTGAGAATGGAAACATCAGCAGAACCATTTCCCCGTTTCCAGTTGAACACAACAGGAGATGGGCTTGTCTCACTGGCCGGGGCTGAGGCTGGACCTGCTCCCCCTCCCACTTCCCACCATTCTCCCTCAGTCCCAACCTATTGTCTCCCATCCTGGTCTTCTGGTTCTATGCATGGGCTTACTCCCAGGGGCTGGGCCTGACAATTTTCATGGGACCTGTGTGTATATGTTTATGGTTAGAGCGGTTCTGGTCGGGCAGCTCAGCATGGGAAAGGGAGGAAGATGGAGAATGCTCGCCTCTCCATTTGTCTGGTCTCCCACGGTGGTGGCATGACCACCACCAGGCTTTCTGCTTCCTGGGCACCTTGTCTGCCATGTTCCAGACCCTTGTCATTAGTTCATCAGGAGTGCACCTCCACATACCATGTGCTTGTGCTCGCTTCTTGAATTAAGAATTAGTAGGCTTTTAGCATCATCATTTTAGAATCATGGGCTCTCAGAGATAAAAAGGGGTCTTAGAGGCCCTCATTCCAACCATCTACCTCAGTGGGGAGCAACTATTTTTGTCATAAAGTCCAATTCAGGAAAAATTAAAATGTTTATGGACTATGTTTCTTTTATGATATTTGTATCCTTTCTCCCAGTAATTGCACATCTAGGAATTTACACCTAAGAATAATCTGATATGAGGGAAAGGTTCTCTGCATTAAAATATTTGTTGCTCTGTTATTTTTAACCTCCATTTAAAATATTTCCTACAAGTGCCACAGTAGGGAAATGCTTAAGGAAAAGCATAATACAGCCAGTCAATGAAGGGCAATTATTAAAAGAGGTAAAGACAAAAACTAGGTAGCCCTGTGGGGAAGTGTTGACCACATGGCCCTATATGGGAAAAGTAAACCTAATTTTTTCATGTTATAATTATAACTTGCACACATTTATAATTCTGAAGTTCTAAAGGAACATAGAAAACTTTTTAAAAATCATTGATCGCTAACTGCTAATGTGAAGTTATTTATGTAATAAAAGAAGGCAAAGTTAAAGATGAAAAAATATAGTAGGATAGCCACAATTTAAAGGGTTAGGAGGCAAAAGGTAGGTTTTTTTGAATCAGTATCTACAACTGCATTTGAGCATTTGTGTATTCTTTTCTCAATTCTAAATGTTTTTATTACTTTAGGGAAATTTTCAGAAATGACCAGAGGTCAGGGATGCTGGCAGTTTGGGATAGGGGAAGAGAATGAGTATCAGGTTTAGCCATAGACAAGGGCCAAAAAGTATTCCAGAAAGACCTGACATTTAATAGTGAGTGAGTGAGTGAGTGTGTGTGTGTTGGTGGGCAGATATGTATGAATACATTTCTGAGGCAGGAGGGTAGTCAGGGATCCCTGAGTACAAAACATTGGGTGAAAGTATGTGAGATTTCCCAGTTTGCTCCTAATCTAAAAATAGCTAGAAGAGAACATTCTCATGGACATTCTAGTTCTTCTTTTCAGGGATCTGTGTGTTCCCTGATCTTTGCCCCACACCAAGCCACACGCCTTGTGCGTGTGTGGTCCCAACTGTCACTCCCCAGCCCCAGCCACAGGAGGGCCACCTGGAATCAGTTAGCTGTGGGAGGGCTATTTCAGCGTGTGCTCATGAGGGACAGAGTGGGATTATCATTCATCATCCTCAGTATTCTTAGCCCCTTGTCCCTGAAGTAAGACTGTGCTTGCTATTTATGCACATGGGGCTGTTCATCCCTGCTCTACCAATTGAATGGATCCTCCCGACAGCATCCCTGCAAAGGACTCCATTGCCCTTTGCTTGATTACTTTCAGAGACCAGGAGCTTGCTCCCTTCCCAGATAACCCCACTCCATTTCCAACCAGCTGTTGAACATTAGACAATTCTTGTGAGCCAAAAGGTGATTCCTTATGACCTCCAAACCCTGGTCCCGATTTGGCCCTTTGGTGCTACCAAAAAATGGAATTGTGAATTTTAGAAGTGGGAAGTGAGGGTTAGAAATTATCCTATCCAAACCTCACATTTATAAGACAAGGAGACATACTCAAAAAGGTTTAGTGACTTGCCGACATTCACTTACTTTCTAAATGCCTACTATGCGTTCAGTGCTGTGCTAAACACTAGAGAGGAAAATAATGAAACAGTTTCTGTCCTCAGAGAGCTCACCGTCTAGAAGAGGAAACAGACAAGTATATAAGCTACTGCCACACATGGCCATACCTGTGAGAGAGCCATGGGACTCAGTGCGGGCCATCTAGAAGGCTTTCTGAGAGAAAGATGGTAATCACCACTGACATATATTAAACCTTGGCCATATACTACTTACTGGGCTACATACTTTAGTTACATTGTCATATCATATCCACTTTTCATATCTATGAAAAAGTACATACCACTATTATCCCTATCTTCCAGACGAGGAAACAGAGGCTCAGCAAGGCTGAGTCACTTTACCAAAGTGACATAACCACTACAAAGTAAAGTTGGGATTTGAACCCAAGACTCTTGGCTCTCAGAATCACTGACCTGAACTTTTACCCCCAAGGCTGAGTCTGAGCAGCCAGCGGGAGTTACCTAAGTGTGATGGGAGTGGAGAATATTCTAGGCAGGGAGAATATAAATTCCCTGCACAGCGTCCCTGAAGTCAGGAAGGGCATGTACACTGGAACCACAAGAAGTTACAGGTGTGGCTGGGGTGTGGCTTCTGGGGATGGGAGCAGGAAGCCATGCTGCAGACATGCCACAAGGTGGGAGCAGAAGCAGAGCCAGAGCCCGGTCCCCAGCTCCTAGCCCAGTGCTCTTTCCACTACATTCCATCCTTCCCCGCGAGACATTATCTCTCTTCATGGCCACCTATTTCAGACTTTTCTTGAGGTTAGAAGGATGTGGCCCAGAGAGGCCTCAGATGAGAATTAAAGAATGTGGTGGACTCCTACACTGTTGGTGGGAATGTGAACTGGTGCAGCCACTCTGGAAAACAGTGTGGAGGTTCCTCAAAAAATTAACAATAGAACTCCCCAATGACCTAGCAATAGCACTGCTAGGGATTTACCCAAGGGATACAGAAGTGCTGATGCATAGGGGCACATGTACCCCAATGTTCATAGCGGCACTTTCAACAGTAGCCAAATCATGGAAAGAGCCTAAATGTCCAACAACTGATGAATGGATCAAGAAGGTGTAGTTTATATATACAATGGAATACTACATGGCAATGAGAAGGAATGAAATTTGGCCATTTGTAGCAACGTGGATGGACCTCGAGGGTGTCATGCTAAGTGAAATAAGTCAGGCAGAGAAGGACAGATACCATATGTTTTCACTCATAAGTGTAACAGGAGAAACTTAACAGAGGACCAACAGAGGGGAAGAGAGAAAAATAGTTGGGGAGAGGGAGGGAGGCAAACCATGAGACTCTTGAATACTGAGAACAAACTGAGGGCTGATGGGGGAAGGGGAGAGGGGAAGGGGGCTGATGGGCATGGCGGAGGGCACTTGTGGGGATGAGCACTGGGTGTTATATGGAAACCAACTTGACAATAAACTATAAAAGAAAAACAAATGTGGTAGAAAGAGACCCCGACAGGAAGGTGACAGGCACAGGATCACTCTGCCAAAACCTCTTCTCCAGTCCTAGAATCTGTCAGGGGATGTATAGGCTGTGTAGCTTCAGGCTTCCACCCTGTGTGTGGGGAAGGCTTTGAGAGGACTGGCCCCAAAACATGTCCCAGAACCTAAGGGGAAGGAGTCATGGCAACGTTAGCCATGGCCGCAGCTCACGTGAGGGAGTGTGCATCAAGTGCAGGCCCTGCATGGAGCCCTGCACCATCTGAACCACTTGCATTGTATCTTTTAATCTTCACAACTAGTTTATGAAGTGGTACATTAGATCCCTTCCTGGCTAAAGGACAGGAAAACCAACTCAAACCACCTTAGGCATGAAGAGAATTTATCAAAGCATGTAACTGAAAAATTCAGTAGTAAATACTACCTTCTAGGGCTGGATGCAGGGACTTCCTCTTTCTGCTTCTCAAAACTGTGTCCTGTTCCAGAGAAAGCCCCAGAAGCGTCTCACATTGGCCCAGTTAGGTCACCTACTCAGCCTCAAACAACCTCAGTGACTGATTGGGCTGACCTGGGCCATGGTTCTGCCCATGAGGCCAAACTAGTTGGACTGAGAGGTGGGGAGGGGTGAGTCCCCCTTGGAAAAGGGAGGAACTGTTACAGAAAAGAGATTGATGCCAATCAACCCACATCCCTAAAAAGAGATCTACTGCAAGTGGATCCTGAGAACTCCACCTTAGAGATGAGAAAACTAAAGCACAGAAAGACTGAGTCCACTGAATCAGATAATCACATAACCGGCAATGGCTCATACCCAGGCAGTCTGATCCAGGATCACTTAACCCTCAGGAGTGACCTAGCCCACTCAGAAGAGGCTTTACCCACCCCAACCTTCATCTGGGATGAGGATCACCTGTGTCATATACACATTCTGTGAGCACCTGGGGATCCGGAGACCCCAGGTTCAAGCAATCCAGAATTAACACGAGGTAGTTCTGTCTTCATGTTGCTCTAAATGACGCTCTCATCCACATCCCAAAATTCCCAAGTTTGCTTTAACACCTACTAAGAGTCAGCAGGGAAAAGGAGTCCCAGACGCTTGAAGATGGGTCCTTCTGAGTTGGAATTGGTTGCCATCACCAGCCCCCATGAGGTGTAAGGGGAAAGGGGAAGAAAAGCAGGGGTGGGGGAGGGGCAAGGAGTGCTTCCTGGGAGGGAACTTTGTCCCACTTCCCTGGCATCCTTTAGGATGGTGCTTGGACACGCAAGAGTCTGTCTTTGGGGGCAAACCACGAGAGAGAACCTGCAGTGTAGGCAGATTTCTTTCGTTGTCCCAGTAAATTATAGCTCCGGTTACTCTGCAGTTTATGGAGATCTCAGTGGCTCAGCTCGTAATAAATGGGAGCGTGACTTACAGGAGTCACAGCGCCAAAGCTGCCTTTGGGTCATTTGGTGTTTTTAAATTAGGGCTTCGTGCCTCTCCAGGGGCCCAGGCCTCATTCAAAAATGATTAACAACAGGGCCGGGTGCATTTGCCAAACAGCAAGCAGCCATGAAGTCATCCAAGCTAATAGCAGGCAGGAGCCAGTGTGATTCATAAATAACCACATGCATTCGAGACTAAATGATACTGATAAGTGTTAGGAAGTGCTTCTAGCTCCTTCTTACCCGGGCAGGTGAGAAGCTACCTTCAAAACTCTCTAGAGGACTGATGACCTTCTTCCTGCTGTCCTAGGGAGAGGAAAGGGCAAGGAGCTTGAGGTGATGAGGGTGACAACCTGGGGTAGCTAGCTAAATGTGGTCCGGAGGACCAAGAGCAGCAGCATCACCTGGGAGCTAGTCAGAAATGCAGTGTCTCAGGCCCCACCCCAGACCCACTGAACCTGGGCCCCCGAGAATGGGTCTTAGAAATCCACCCGTGTGTTAGCTCCAGCGCTCAGTCTGTATTAAGTGTAATTAAGCTCCTGTCTGTATTTCAGTTCAAAACCCAGGGCAGGCTAACATCAGCCAAAAGGAAAACAAAAGGGCAGATTCATTAGTTATTATCCTGTTTACACTTCCCAGTCAACTCTAATCACCCTTTTGTTTTACTAGGGCTCCTTCACAGCACAGGGGACAGTGTGCAGTAGTCACTAAAGAAGGCTTTGAGTGTCTGTGAATTTCACCTACCTTGCATTTCACAGGCCAGACCCAAAGTGAGTCATCGGTGTGGGGATTTTTTTGTATGCAGTTGAGGCTTAATCCTTCAAAGGAGGGTATAATCCATGAATTGTGGATTTACTAGCATTGTTACTGGAGCACCGGAGCAATGTTCATTCGGTATTTTTCTCGTGGATCTATTCTGCAGACATTTATTGGAAGGCCAGGATATGCCACCACTCTGCAAGTGAGAATAGCTCCCGGATCCTACACCGCAGGGTGGAGAGCAGTACAATTAATACAGAGCAGGTTGCCTGGCCCCTTGGACACACTGTCAGAAAATGCACTCAGATGCACACAAGTGCCAGATACATACATGTGTATAGTGCAGACCCTTCCCCATGAAGATGAGTGTCTGGCTCCAGGTAATCTCCCCAGGGCCTGAGCTGTGACTGATGACATTTCTCAATTTCTCTAGAATCTCTCTAGGTGAATATGAAGAGAACTAATTTATTGACCTGTGCCAGACATGCTTCGAGACCCTTTCACAAATATTAATAATGCTTGGTCATTTAGCACGTAGAAAATGCCAGACTTCATATGAATTAATGCACCCACAACCACCCTCCATGACAAATCTTTTTACTTTTATTCCCATTTTACAATAGGAAACTGAGGCACAGACAGGTAAATAACTTTGGCCAGAGTCACACAGCTGGTAAGTGGCAGAGTCAGGATTTGAACGCACGCAGCCTGACTCTAAAACATACAGTCTCAGCCAGTTCTTCATATTTTCTCTCCAGTGCCTCCATTAGGCAGATTATCTCTCTCCATGCTTCAGGTGCAAAAACGGAGGCTCAGAAGAGTAAAGTTAACTTACCTAATGTTCCACAGTTAACAGGGGCTGGTTTCTGATTCCATCCCAGGCCTGTCGGATTCAAAAATCTATCCTCTTCTTTCCCACACCCTCTACCCCCAACATCCCCACTGCTGAGCTGGCCATGGAAACATTCACATACACTGGGGCTCTGAGCACAACTGAAGGGCATCTGGGACAGCCTGGACCCCAAGAATGTACTGAATTCAGAACTGTTACTGAGGGTTAACCTGTGACCTGTGTTTCTGCTTCAGAACCCTCCATGGCAATGACATTTCCAGCGTTCCCGAGGGCTCCTTCCGTGACCTGACATCTCTTTCCCATCTGTAAGTAGCCATATTTCTGCCCGGTGTGGATCCACTCAAAATGCAGTATCATTATAGTGCCAGAGACGATGCTGTCACTGTTAACATTTCAGTATTCATTCTTTCCGCATGCATAGAGCATGTTCCATGAAAATGTGCCCACACTGTGCCTGTTGTCTGTTCTCCACTTCAGCTGCCTTCGAAGGCATCATCAATTATGTAAACAATGTAAATGTTTAATAAGAACTAACATAAAACTCTTACTGTGTGATAAACACTTTAGATGAATTATCTCATTTGCTTCTTATAGCAATAAAACATTTTTATTGTCTTCTTATACAGTGAAGCTTAAATGGAGAAGAACTAAAGAATTGGTCCAAGGGTCGCACAGCTAGTAAGCAGCAGAGCCCTGGTTCAGACTTCAGGTCTGCCTTGGCTCCAAAGCACATATTCTCTACCACTCTACATCAGGGATTCCCTTCCCGTTAAACACGGGGGAAACTGAGGTCTGTAAGAATAAGGTGTTACATACCTCTGCTAGGAACATTTCTGAGTCTGTACACAACTCTACATATATTTAATTATTTTCATATTGCATGCGTATACTAGGATACCAATACATTATGTATACACCTTATAAAGCATTCAAAAAATAGAAATGCTTAAGGATGTGATTTTTAAAATAAGCAAAAGTTCTTGTATTTTCTTTCTGGACACCATTGTAGAGAGGTCTGCACCAGCCCATGCCATCCCCCTCCTGTGCAGTTTTAAGCTGAGTGGTGTAGTTGGAGGAAAACTTGCTTCTATCCCCTTAGATTCTGTGGCTAGTCTAAGAATTATACTGACATAAGACAAAGCAATGAGAGAAAAGGATACAAATATATTTGATGTTTTTATGTGTATGTGGGAGTGTTCAAATGGAAAATGAAGACCCAAAGAAGCCATCGGACCCAAAAGCTTACATACCATTTGTACAAGGAATGATAAATTGTGGGGATGTGACAAGACAAAGGGCCTTGGGCTGGGGCAGCAGATTGTGCAGCAGTGACTAGGAAATATATGGAGGGGACTGTTGGAAGGTCAAAGTTATTTGAGCAGGTTGGTTTCACCTGGTCCATTTTGGCATTGATTCCCAGTCTCTAGTGCTAATATTCTTCTCTTCTTGGTGCAGGGAGGGCATCTTTCTCACAGGAAACTTTATGACTTGCTTTTAGGTAGAAAGAGGGAGGTCAGAGAGCCCCTCCTACACCTGCCATTTCTCAAATACCTTTAGTTCAAAATAATCAATATGCCAAAGCAGCATATTTAGGGCTGGGGTGCTCTGAACCCTTTCTGTGGCCTGAAGCTTCTCCCTAGGTCGCTGTGTATCAGAGCCTTCTCTGCAGAGTACATCCTTCAGTGGACCCTTCAGTAGGGCAAGGGAGCCACATAATCAGATGGCCAAAGGTCCAGAAGATATCCGAGAGGGGCTAAGATTGGGGTTGAGTTGAGGATTGACTTTTACCAGGGTAGGTGAGAGCAAAACCTCAGAGGTGGGAGAGGCTTGGGCGGTGTAGAAACGTCCGAAGGGACTGGAAGTACAGTCTGGAGTCACTCCCTTTGTCCCAGTGGAAACTCCTTCTCCACTGGTCCTCATGTCAGATACTCCCAATCTAGCCAGAATCTGAAAATTCTGCCTTTCTGGAGGGCTAAGGGTAATGGAGCCTATGGGCCAAGGTGGGCAGAGGGCTCTGACTTCCTGCTCTGCCTCCTAGGGCTCTGGGAACCAATCCACTCCACTGTGACTGCAGTCTGCGCTGGCTGTCAGAGTGGGTGAAGGCCGGGTACAAGGAACCTGGCATCGCCCGCTGCAGTAGCCCCGAGCCCATGGCCGACAGACTCCTGCTCACCACCCCTACCCACCGATTCCAGTGCAAAGGTACATGCTGACTCTCCCCTGCCCCTCGAGGGGTCTGCTGTGTCTCCAACAGTCCACCAGAGCTGGCTTCAAAACCATTGCCCTGCCTCTTCCATGAGGAGCACAGAGAGACTCAGATGCTGTCATCTCCTCCAAGTTCCTCTGTTGGCGTCTCTACATGCTTCTCTCTGACTTCGTTCTCTATATCATTTTGCATGGAGAAAAATCTCTAACCTGCATTTTTTTCACCCAACATTCTTAAAGCCTAAGCATTTCCCCATTTTTACTACAGCAAGCTTTAGGTACATAAGATTTTAACTGACGACAACAAACTGCTCCTGAGTTTTTATGTGCTGGACATCATGTTAAGCACTTTTTCGTGTGTTATTTCATTTAATTCTCACTTTCCAAGTATTAATTTGTTCGGTTCCCCAACCCTCTCTGGGTTAGACTTCAGTATTACCCTTATTTTTAAGAATGAGAAAGCTGAGGCTTACTGAGGTTAAGAGACTTCTCAAGTCCACAGTTAGGATGATTCCAGGTCTTTCTGATTCCCGGTACCCACTTGTTGGCCACCAGGCTTTAATATTCTACCGTAATGTCTTTAAGTAGTTGCTGGCCCTAAACATTTAGTATTCACTGGGTATTTCCAATTGTTTTCTTAACGCTGATGCATAAAGGTCTTTCTCTATGGAAAATTATACCCTTAGATAAGATTCAGAGAACAGAAACTACTGACCCAAAGTATGTAATCATTTTTAAGGTCTTTATACATATTGCCTGCCATTTGGTGTCTAAAAACGGGTTGTAAACCATCGTGCACTCCCAATAAGCACCATTTGAGTGCATTTTTCACCAGTCTCTTGCATTATTTTATTTCATTTCATCTCATTGCTAATTAGATAGGTTTTTTAAAGTATGCCTCCTATTTTGTCTATTTTTGATTATTGGGGAAACTGCATTTTTTTTCAAAAATTTACTTTGCATTTGTATTATACATTTGTCTGTTAGTGTCCTTTGCTCATCTATTAGAGTCTTGAGTTTATTTTGATTTACATATATACTTTGATTACCCTATAAACTTCACGTGTCTCACATTTCTGCTTAAAGCAGGAAAACATTCTGTTGATTTTAAGCTAATTTTTCATTTTCTCCCGCTGCTTCCAAGACATCTCACTTGATTGACGCTAAAGAGGCCCAGATCAGTCTAAAACAATGTTTCTCAATCTTATCTGCACATTTGGGAATTGCTTGCAGAGCTTTATACTGGTTCCCTGGCCCAGCACTCCAGGTTTTGATTAAATCAGTGTGGGTACAGCCTGGCCGTGTTGGAGATATTTAAAAACACCTTGGCTGCTTCCACTGTAAGGTGACCAATTCATCCCAGTTTGGCTGGGACCTTCCTGGTTTTAGCACTGAAAGTTCTATGTCCTGGGAGTCCCTTCAGTCCCTGGCAAACCAGGACAGATAGTATCCCTGTTCTAATGGGAAGCCAGGGTTAAGCCAGCTTGTATAGATTCTCCGTCAGGCCATCCTTTCTGTTCACCCCACCCACAAATGGTCACACTTCCCCTGGGGTCAGTCTCAACCCCAATCTCTAAAGCTCTGTGCAAGGACCATGACCTCTACCCCTCCAGCCTTTACAGCTGAAGAGAACAGGACACAGTCAAAACTGTCATAGATCCAAAGTGTGCCTGAGTACGGTTTGCCATCTGTCAACATCACTGCTGTGTCTTTTGGGGCCACTTCTTACTTCTTCCTGCCAATCAAGGATTCCACAAGAAGGACTTCCTATGTGTGTCTTTGGCCCAGGCACCATGCCCTCCTTAGCCTACCATAGACTATTCCATGGGGAGGCGTGTTTAGGGGCAGAGGAGTGGGAGGTCCAAATGGAGCCTGGGCCCAGAGCTCCCCGAACATGAAAAGATACACAAGGGGTTTCTAATTATGGTGCATTGTTTATAGATTAGCTCCAAAATCGGATCAGCCTAATTACAGTAATTGATTTGACTGCAGAAGTGCTTCTGAATGATGTCCCACTGTGATTTTTTCCTCACTGGACAATGGCTGCATTAATGGGACTCTAGCTAGACTGGATGGTGCTGGCTGGGGAGGGCCAGCTGCTCTCTATGTGTAGAGATGGAGAGGTGCCAGCAGCTGACTGAGGAAGGGGCCAGAGAGGAGGGAAAGGGAGGGAGGGGTGACAGTGACCTGCTACCAACATCCTGGTTTTACTGTCCAGGGCCGGTGGACATCAACATCATGGCCAAGTGCAATGCCTGCCTCTCAGACCCATGCAAGAACAACGGGACGTGCAGCCAGGATCCCGTGGAGCTATACCGCTGCACCTGCCCCTATGGCTACAAGGTAAGATAGGAAGCCCCGCCCCCACCATTCACAGCCCAGGGAGGACACTGTGCCCTGTTGACTCTCCCTTCTCCAAGGGCAGCCTGGAGAACTGCATTTCACAGGTCACTCCATAGTGGCACTTGCCAGTAACAACTGCTGTTCTACCGGTGGGGGCTGCCCAGTTGTGTCACATTCATGCAAAACACAGAGAACCCCATACAGTCTTGGCAGTGACACTCTGAGATAAGGAGGAAATGTAATATTTGTATTTTCTTAAGTCGTGGAGAATTAAAATGCTTCCAAGTAGAGGCATCCCTTGAACTTACTAACCTGGCTTCCCTTCAAGGGGATTTCCAGACCCTCCCCATCCCCTCCCTACCTCCGCCTCAGGATGGCCAGTGCTGAAAGTGAGCTCCAGTTTGAGAAGGTACAGGGATGAGGGATTGAAAACGTGGGAGCTGCCAAGCCAACACACTGTTGACAGGCTCAGGTCAGCCAGTAAGGGGACAGAGACCCTTGTGTTCCTGGGTGTCCTCCCCACAAATCCAGGCCAATTCCAGAGCAACTTTCCCTCCTTTCTTCTCACCCAGCACTATCTAGAGACTTCCTGACTCCCTACTAACCTCCACAGAGTATGGACTACGTGGCCAACAGTCTGCTTCACATCCTATTCACCTTTTCTTTTTAAACACCCTCTATGAGGAAGGCTCATTACTTCCCATTTATAGATGTGGAAACTGGGCCTCAGATTGTTAAAAAGGCTTGACTCAGCATCCCAAAGCTCAAAAGCAGTAGTGTTGGGATAGGACCGAAAGCCCTTCGCCATGGCTCACTGGGGTCAACAAAGCTGTGGTTTAGTCCTCTTCCCCAGGACCTTCCCAGCTTCCAGCCTCGCCAAGGCACCCATCCATATGCAGTGGCCAAGCCAAGCATTCCAAGACCACCCAAAGCCCATGTAACTCGAATGCCTAGTACAGGCAGAGTGGGAGGGAGCTGGCATCACTGGTTTCCTGTCCCCAGAGGGACTTGTATGTGTAGTGACAAGCTCGAGGGGCAGAATCACTCTGGAGAACAGGGCTCCCTGGTGGTTTTTCAGCTATAGCTGTGCCTCCAGCACACAGTGTCAGAGTGCCACCTATGGGCCTGGCACAGGAGAGCCCGAGGATTCCCTTTGCAGCCAGCCAGCCAGACGTACCCCAGGCAGCCAGCCCAGACCCATGCATCCTACATATGCACACGCACAGACATTGTAGGCAAAGTGTAGAAATGAAGACGACATACTCAGGAGACCCAGCTCCTCAACCCGCTTGTATTAATTCAGTGGAGAAAACTCAGGCTGTGGAATTACACAGAGGGCAAGTGTGAACTCCAGCTTTGCTGTTTATTAGCTGTGTGGTGATGGCCAGTGGCTTCACCTCAGCCTTCCTGTTTACAAACCAGGGCCTATCTCTCAGGGGTGCTGTGAGAATCAAATGTACAATAACATATGCAAGGCACCTAGGACAGCCATTCAATACACACTCTATAAGCTGGCACATTGCTACCTCTCACTTTACCTTTGCATGCCGGTCCTGATACCAGGGTGTGGATGGGCCGTCAGTAGTAGGCGGTATGCTGCTGGTTTCACTGGGGATTCTCAGTCCATGACACCGTGAATTGTCAGAGATCAATTGCTCTCCTAGAACGGTGATGTGAGCGTTTATAACATCCCCAACTCCATACCTGTGTGGTTATCTTTTTATGCATCGACTGTGGGCCAGGCACTCAGCTGGACATTGGCATTTATTCCCTTCTCTAAGTTGTGTAATCATCCTTTGAAGTGGGTGGGATCATCCCTATTTGAAAGATAAGGTAAACCACCTCATTCTGAGTCTTGCTTCCTTCTCTGTAAGATCAGCCTGAGCCTGAAGGTAGTGGAGCTGGGTTTGAAGCCCCAGGCTTCTTCCTACTGCCCTTGATAGCATTATGAAACTAGCCTGGCCATCAGTGTCAGAGCAAATAGTACAACCACAAGGCTCCTACAGGATAATGCCACTTGTTCAGACTTTGCTCATAAGATTCTGAAGGTCTCGCAGAAGAATCTGAGCAGAGATTTTGACTTTTACGAAGCTGTTGGGCTCACGCAAGTCTGGAGTACCTTAAGGAGGAGAACGATAATGGTGGTGATGGTATGTGATGGTGATGGTGATAAACATAACAACAGGAATATGAGCAGCCAGCATTTACTGAGTGCCTACTACGTACTGACAGCATACTAAACAAGGTGCAAGCATGATCTTGCATTCAACTCATCAAAGCCCAAGGAGGCAGGTCCTAAAATGACCCTCATTTTCCAGTTTAGGGATCTGAGATAGGAGGTGAGGGAGTTGGGATTCAGAGCTCAGAACCATTGGATTCCAGAACCCATGCTCTTGGCCACTGCGTTCACGGCCTGTTGAAAAGCACCATGATTGTAAGGTCCCTGGCCATTTGGGACCGGAGTCTCCAGAACAGGGAAAAGTAGGGCATGCTGGTGGACAGAACACCAAGCAGGACCCCATGGAGCTTGTCTCTACCTGGCTCTATGACCTGGGACAGCTGCTAGTCTCTTTCTCACATCAGGTTCAACCTCAAAATGCAGTAGATAGAAACGAAGAGCTCCTTTAATCATCGGGTTGCATCACACCCCCTGCTCTGCGTTTGTTCCCCTGCTTTACTTCTCCCGGGATTGGAGCCCACCCAGGCGGAGTGACTGAGGTAGTAAGTTCTGGGCTGGTTGCTAAGTTGACAACAATCGCCCGACACCCACAAAATCAAATTCTAAGTTCTGGCATTTCTCCATTTATTTCCAGATATCTCAGTGTTTCCACTGACTGGCTGAGTGACCTTGGGAAGCCACAATGTTATCCAACACAGCATGGCCCCCACTGTTTAGTGTTTGGTAGCAGCTACTGGTCATCCATAATGGCAGGCCTTGGTGAAGCAATTTGAGCACATTACCTCATTTATACCCTCAGTCCTTCTGAAATAAGGTCTGTTATCCTCTTTTGGCAGATGAGGAAACTGAGGTTCAAAAAGATCAACTAACTTACCCAAGCTCCCACACCTAGGAAGCACACGAACTAAACCCAGAGCCCACCTCTCTCGCAGGAAAGTCCATACACTCAGCACTCTACTAGGGACTAGGTCCCTCGGAGCCTTGCTGCCCACCTGTAAATGCGAGGCTTTGCACTCACCTGCGGAGCCCCTGTAAGGATTGGAAGGGGCACATTTGTGCGTCACCTGCCTCAGTGCCAGGATTTAGTGGGCACTTCACAGACAGACCTGTTTTACAGCTGTTTAACATTGTATGTCTGGGCTCATTCTTTTTCAGCCATTTAGCTTCCTGTGCCTGTGTTCAGTGTCTCCACACAGTGCTCCTCACACTGTACTGTGCGTGAGAACAACCTGGAGATCTTATTAAATGAAGCTTCTGATCCATTGGATCTGAGGTCAGGCCCAAGTTTGTGCCTTTCTAACAAGTTCTCAGGGAATGCCAGGACTACTAGCCTGAGGACCACACTCTGAGTAGCAAGGTCCTGTAGCGGCCCCCCTGGCTCTGTCTCAGAATGAGGTTTCCAATGGCGACAGCTACTCCCAGGTTCCTTTAAAAGAACCCAGAAGCCCCAGCCATGTCCCTCTCTCCCTCCTTACCTCTCTCTCTCTTTCTCTTTCTTTATCTCTATCTCTCCCATACACACACACAGCAGTAGGAGACCAAGGAGCATCATAAATCTAGTAGATTAAGCAAAATGAGGCTGAAGAGAGTTGAATTGAGCTAATTAGCCGCGTATTGACAATGGTGATTATTTCTCAAGGACGCGTAAGTGACAGAAATCCCTACCTCCAGGCCCAATTAGCACATCGTCAAGAGCTAGGGTCTGCCTCCTGATTTCTGAGCTGAGTATAAGGGACCAGAGGAGGCATCACCAACCCGACATCACCCCCCACCCCAGGGGAAGATCCCAGCTAGAGTCCCTGATACTTGAAAGTTCCCCTGGGCAGAGAGGCTGGCCCAGGCAAGGGCCCAGGAGGCCCTGACTTGACCTGATCAAGGTTCTCTTGTCCTGCTTTTCATGGCTCATCAGTCTAACGCAACACACACACACACACACACACACACACACACACACACACACACACATTCTGAACAATTCAGTACCAACCAAATGCCTGAAAAAGTCTTTTGAGCTCCCACACTCAGCCCTGCCTCAGACCCCTGTAGCTGTCGTTGTCGTCGTCATCATCATCATCATCATCTGAATAGCTCTTACTTAGGTTGCTACCATTACATGCCTGGTGCTTTATATATATGGTTTTCTGATCATTCATTCCATAAGGTAGGTATTATTCCCATTTTACAAATGATGGAAACAAGGCTCAGAGAGAACTAGTAGTTTCCCCAAGCCACACAGCAGCCAGACTGGAGTGTGCGCTCTGATGTGCTAACCCTGGAGCCCATGTTTTGAGAAGGCAGCAACTGTGGCCCAGCAGAGAGGTTCTCAGTGCTGGCTCTGGACTGGATGCCCGGGTTCAGCTGCTGCCTGTTCCACTTAACTGCTCTGCAATCTTGGACATATTAGCTCACTTTCCAAGTCTGCCTTCCCGATCTGAAAAGGGCAGTAATAACAATCATACCAATCGCATAGGGTTGTTGTGAACATTATATGTGATCGTGAATATAAAATGCTTAGCGTGAGGCCTGGAATGGAAAATGTTCCCAATAAATTGAGAATGAGTATTGCAGTTTCCATTGCACGCAATGCCTTTCTGAAAGTGATCCCATGTTGCTCTGGTTTAGGATAAGCCCAGACCCCACGTCAAACTGCATTCTCCTTCTCCCCCTCAAGAAATCTCTGACTGGACGTTAGCTGTGAGGGGGCATGAAGAGAGCCAGACAGACGTGGCCATTCCTCGTGGCTGCTGGATACTGCACAGGCTTCGGGGTTTGAGACAGTAGGGAGAGTCATACGCCCAGTTGGCAGGGACCTCCGAGCCAGGGAGCCCGGCCCCACTCTGTCACAGGCACTGGCGGCAGCAGAGGCGGGAAGAGGATTTTCTCAGGCAGATGGCGAGCAGGTGGTGTGGCAGTGGGAGGGCTCCTGTGATCACCCCCGCCTGGCATGGTGCCCACACCAAGCCCACAGCCCAGAAACAAATACAGCGATGACTCCCAGACCCCGCAGGTCTTCTGAAGGGCTGCTTGCCAAGACTTGGGTGTAGCATTGGTGTGTTGGTCCCGGGGGGGGGGGGGGGGGGGGG
>CM053572.1:88755064-88798151 GCA_028646485.1 Cryptoprocta ferox
CTCCTTCTCAGCTCAAACGTCTCCTCCAGAGGGGCCTGCTCCAGAGGAAAGCCACCCCACACAAAACTGTCTGTCCCAGAGGTCCTCAGTCTGGCCTAACATTAGAATCCCCTGCAGAAGTTTAAATACCAACACCTGTGCCCCACTTTCAGACTAATTAAAGGTAGATCTCTGTGGGATTGTCACCCTATAGGGGCAAGGTTCTCGGGCCACACTTCAGCCCCAATCCGCCCTACTCAAGTTGTGGATCATATCGAGGCCTCAGTGCAGCTGAGAGTACCGTGTCCTCCGCTAGCGTTTGCAGAATGCCTGCTGTGTGCTAGATGTGTTACATACGTCAGGTACTTCCTTATCTGAAAGGCCTCAATCCTCACAACAGCTCTGTTAGATAGGCTAGGAGAGGTTAAAAGGCTTATAGAGGTCATGGTCAGCCACCCAGGGAGAGATGAAGCTGGAATATGAAACCAGGTTTTCTTGTGTCCAAAGCCCATGCTCTGGCCCTGCAGTTCAGGATGTGAATTCCTGGAAGTAGTGAAGCTGAGGCCCAAACTCCTGAGTTTTCCACCTTCCTCCCTTCTCAGTGTGGAGCGGCCCAAAGCAAGGGTCCCCTTTGGAATCCTCCGAGCCACACAGCAGAGGCCACAAAGGGGCCTTCTGCCTGTCCTCATCCCAGAGGACCCTGGGAACTCCAGGGGGCCTCCTGGTCAGGCAGCCAGTGAAAGCCTCCCTAACCAGGTGCTTCTCCCTCTTCTGCTCCTCAGGGCAAAGACTGCTCCGTGCCCATCAACACCTGCATCCAGAGCCCCTGTCAGCATGGAGGCACCTGCCACCTGAGCGAAAACCACAAGGACGGGTTCAGGTAACAGCTCCCCCTTGGGCCTCCCCCTCCCTCAGAGAGCTTTATGGGCAGACCCCTGGGGCAAGTTGAAGCTCAGCTGTTCACTGAGGGCCTACTGTGTGCCCACGCTGTGCCAAGCCTGCTGTGCAGATGTTCTCAAGGCTCTTCCCACCCTGTAAGGGAGCTACCGCCATCCCTGCTGTACAAACAAGAAGACTGAGGCACGAACAGGAGCAATCCTTTGCCCACAGTGACACAGTCCGTGAGCATTCCTACAGGGAATTCAGGGAGTCTGTCTTCAGAGCCGGGAGGACACCAAGGGAGGCTAAAGCTGCTGGCTTAAGTCAGAGAAGGATGGCATGATGACCCAAGGCCCCCCCAGCATGGCAGTCCCATCACTGTTTCCCATGTGCTAAAAAACGGTGATCATAGGTGACATTGACTACATGTTCATCATGTACCAGGCATGGAACTAGTGCTGCAGCATCTAGTTTAAATGCTCACAATGAGCCTACCCACTGCAAGTTGGTGCTATCCCCACTTAACAGATGAGGAAACTGAGGCACAGAGATTTGTTTGCTCTAGGTCACATATCCTGACACATTCCTCCCTGGCAGTAAGAGCTCAGGAAGAAAAAGGGATAGAGAAGCCACTTAAATTTTTCCCATTCCTGTCAATTAGGTGGGCTTTCGAGGCCTCTGCCAAACCTCAGGCTCCCTTCCTGCCTCCCACCCTTCCCAGCTGCTTTCAGATGCCCAGCTTGTCAGCCTATGGACCTGGCAAAAACAGACCTGTGGGAACTGGTTCCTTTAGCACCCCCAATGAGCAAGTGGGTCAGGCAGTAGAGCAGGGGCACCCAATGCCGAGCTGTGTGTGGAGGCTTTAGAGCGCAGATTGCAAACAAGTAGCAAAGGCACTCTGGCGGGGGGACGGGGGAGGGGGCTGCTGTGCCGTCTGTGAAAGAAATCAGGTTCTGGGCCCTAGTTCTCCTCCCCATGGAACCCAGCCTGCCCCTGTGTCCACCTGCCAAGCCAGCCCCATCAAACTCTGGCTCTTAAAAAGTGAAATTCAAGGCCAGGTTTGTTTTCCTGCCTGGAGGCAGCCAAACCACCCACTCCCACCTCCTCGCTGGGAGCAGGGGTAAGGAGAAACCACACAGAAATCTCACGGAGGTGGCCACATGGCCCCAGCCAGGAAACACACCTCCAGGGTAAAAGCCTGGCTCTGACCACCCTGCCCAGGGATGGAGGTCTGCAAAAGGGAGGAGTGCCCCCTGCAGGCAACAGTCTGTCCCCCTCTGCATGTGCCCCCCTCTCTGTCTCTTTGTGGGTATCTCTCTTGGTCTCTGGAGCTGCAGGTGAGCAGAGGATCCTGGTTTCCACCTTCAGTTGTTGAGGAGATTTGAATGAACTGGAAATACTTTTAGAATTTAATTTTCAGGGAAGAGGGCCCAGACCTACAGGATTAGGGAAATGGGGTGGAGGATTAAGGCAATGAGGCCCACATGCCAGGGACACCATAGTTTGCCTGGGCCTCCCAAGGGGCAGGCACGCTCTCCCTCACTAGGTTAGCACCTGATAGGCTGGCAAAGGGAGGGACACCTGGCAGGGAAACTGCTCCCTTTTTCCCTCCTGTGTCCGTTTGCTGGGGCTGCCATAACACAGCAACGCACAGGGGCGGCTTGGACCAACAGCGATGTATTCCCTCACGTTTCTAGAAGCCAGAAGTCCAATCTCAAGGTGTCAGCAGACCCACACTGGCTCTCAAACCTGTAGGGGAAGATCCTCCCTTTCCCCCATCCTAGCTTCTGGTGGTGGCTGGTGATCTCGGGCCTTCCTCACTGCAGCCTTCATCATGTGGCATTCACCCCGTGTCTCTGTCTCCACATGGCCATCTTATAAGGATGGCAGTGGATCCTGGGCTCACCTTACTCCAGTGTAACCTCATCTGAGATGACATCTGCATTGACCCTATTTCCACATAAGGTCACATTCAGATGCTGGGGGTTAAGACTTCCAGCTATCTTTTTGAGGGGAAAACGCTTCAGCCCATAATACCTCTTATGAATCATAATTTTGGAAGATTCACCTGTCTCTTCATCAGATGCTTTGCTCATCTTGATGCATTATCTGATCACAGAAAGACTAGCAGAGCTGGCTGGGCAGGAGACAAAGACAGGAGATATGACCAGTCCTAAGTCCCCACAGCTCACTGGGTGCCTGTGGAGTCTCCTTGACAACCCCTGCCCAGGTTTCCAGTGAGGGCAGAGGAGATTTGATTCTCCTCCCCACCCTCTGTCCACTCCATGAGCAACCCGTTCCCTGAGAGCCACCTGCGTCCCACTTTCATGCAATCCTAAGACTCTGGGAACAGCCAGGGTAACTCCTTTCAGGAAAATAGGCAACACTATAGTTTCAGACCCTTAAAAACCTACTCTCCATCTAGCTCTGAAGAAATTGCTTTTCCTGAACTTCCAAGGTCCCTCATAGAAAAAAGAAATACATCATTTTGCTCCACCTCAAGAGCTCAGACCAAAGAAACTTTTGTAGAAAAATGTGACATGGTGGGCACCTGGGTGGCTCAGTCAGTTAAGTGCCCAACTTTGGCTCAGCTCATGATCTCATGGTTCTTTAGTTCGAGCCCTGCATTGAGCTCTCTGCTCTCAGCACAGAGCCTGCTTTGATCCTCTGTCCCCCACTCTCTCTGCCCCTCCCCAGCTCATTCTCTCTCTCTCTCTCTCACTCTCTCTCTCTCTCAAAATAAATAAATAAACTTAAAGAAAAGAAAATGTGACATGGTTTTCAGGTTGTAGAGAAAAGTAGGTTAAGTAAGATTCCAGAAATCCACTTCCTATTATTTTAGTTTTATAGCTAAATCCCAAATCAGAGGAATTTCTAAAACAGAAAGAGGCCTGGAATTCTGGGTCTGAAGCTGGAAGGTATGTTCATGAATGGGGTGTAAATCCCCTGACCAGGGAGGCTGGGCAACAGAGGGAGTAAGTAAGTGCCTGCAGCTCATTTAGTCAGATACTTGTCTCCCACGTGCGCCCTCCTAAACTCCCCTGGCCCCTTCTCCTCTGCTCAGCTTTATCTATTCTGACTTAGTTTGCATGCCTAATCCTAGGGTGTGACCAAGGTTGGGCAGAGGACTCCGGAAGTTTGAGGTTTTTATCTAAGAGATGTAGCCTCCAGAAACAAGTTAAGGGAAGGCACCAGGCTGGTCTGGTGTTGGGAGCCAACCTCACAGGAGAGGATCTTCCCACCCCACCCCCTTATCCCAAAGAAGCTGGAGGGGGTTCAGGGAACAATGTATCTCTGAGAAAGGTTAAGGAGGCTGGATGTGGAAGTCATCTAGAACCAAAGCTAACACATTCTGAGTCTTCTATGTCCTAGGTCCCCTCCTAAGCCTTTTACTTGTATCATCTCATTTACTCCCCACAACCAACCTGGAGGTAAATAATATTACCCCAGTCCATAGCGGTGGAAACTGAGACATAGAATATAACTAATTTTCCTAAGGTAGAATAGCTAGGAAGTGGCACACCCAGAATTCATTCCCAAGAAACTTGGCTGCAGATCCTGATCTTGGCCACTATGTCCTAGTCCTGTTCAAGGTAGAGAGGCTGCCCTTGAGTAGGAAATCGATCAAAGGGGGGTGTTTGTGATGCTGTTTCTCTCTTTGTCTACAAACCACTCCCCACAGAAGAGGGGAAGGAAGGCTGCTGGAGGAATTTAAACTCTATCCAGGGAAGCACTTCCATCTGGGGGGATGGTAAGGGGGCATTGCTGGTCAGAACTGTCCCCAGAGCCAAAGCAGCCATCCACGGCCAGGGGAGATGGAATACTGCCCAGAGATAGGGAGCTAGATGAAATGACTTCTCAGGCTCCTGAGGGTCTCCCTGCTTAGGATCCCAAGTCTTCAAGTATCCAAAGTGCTGCCTCAGACCTCCATCCAGAGAGAAACCTGACTAATTATATCCTCCCCCCAACATTCTTTTCTGCCACTCCAACCCCCCACCCCCCACTCCTAAACCCCTGACTTCCCTTCCTCCCCACCCCACACACCCCCAAAGCTGCTCCTGCCCTCTTGGCTTCGAGGGGCAGCGATGTGAGATCAATCCAGATGATTGTGAGGACAACGACTGTGAGAACAATGCCACCTGTGTGGACGGGGTCAACAACTACGCGTGCGTCTGCCCTCCTAACTACACAGGTAAGGTCCCCTAGCTCCTGTGTATGGTGGCGGGCCACATGTCATGCACTAAAAAATACCATTATCCTAGTTTTCAGGGCCTCCACTCACTCCCCTGTGGACAGAGATGTGAATTTCCAAAACCCAGTGCTGTGACATGCCGTGCTTCCCAGAGGCCCTCTCTGTTTGCTTGTCCACCCTTGCCACCTCCCCCAACCCTACATGTCACTAGCTCCTCCCTACTTTGAGACAGGTTCCTAGGAAGTTCAGAGTCCATTCTGTTTGCCTTCAACTCCTCCAGGAACCCTGGAGAACCAGTGGTGGTTGAGGCTAGTGAGACATGCTTGCATTACATTTAATCTTTGTTCAGGTCTAGTCTGCTTTCTCTGGAAATTTACTTTCCAGACACTTTCCAGCTAGGAACTGGGGACACAAAAATGACCAAGACAAAGTCCCCTCTCATAAAAAGGCTCATTGTCAAGTGGAGGGAAACATATATTCAGTAGAATGAGAATATCACACCTGGAAGCCTGGGGAGTTGTGGGGTCACAGAAGAAGAACCTAACCCAGCTGGAGAATAAAGGAAGGCCCCCCCACAGGTTATTCCTCAGGATAATCATCCTACCCACCCACCCCCAAAACACAACCCTTTATTTCCTATATTAACAGCTCCTAATGAGGACAGTTAAATATACCACTAGATTATGAAGCAAAATGCCACCCAGTCGTGTAAGCACAACCTCCTTTGTTATAGGATCCACCTAAAGTGGCATATCCCAAAGTGGAATTCCATAAATCCCATGAGTTCTTTGAGGAAAAGTCCCCATAAACAACAACTTGGGGAAATGCTGTATGTAATACTAGCTCTTTTCCACGTGATACAAATGAGCATATTAGAGGTTCTAACAATTACTGCTTGAAAGACTGTTATTTAACTTCATTTAACCGAGCAAGTCCCAAATTTATTTGAAGTCAGAACTTCCCTCCTACCCTACCCCCAAACTCCTTCCCAACCTAGACATCCTGTGTCGCAAGAAACATATTTTAGGAAATACCAACCTAAGGTGAGGATGAAAATAAGGGCCATGCAACTCAGGGACTGCCACACCCTCCCCTGTTGGCACCTGGCATGATGTCAAGAGTGAGGTGGGGGATGGGATACAGATGATGATTAGAAGCAGTCCTGAGGCCTGCAGCAAAGGAAGTCAAGTAGCCCCCGTTGCTCCTCAGGGTCCTGTGCCTGATACAGACCTCCCACCCATCAGCCAGGTATTCCCCAAGCACATTCTTGGGACTATGGTGGAGTGTGCCAAGACCAACTGAGAAAACCACCTGCTCTACTTACTCCTCACCTCTTGGGGTCCCAGAGAAGGCTTTATGCTTGGGAAAAGTACAGAGAAATCTGCTGAAGTTCTACTTCCCTTACCCCTTACATCTTCTACCTTCCCAGAGAGGCGTTGTAGCCAAGAGTTAAAGTAGCAAGAGGCAATACTTATTATGCATCTACTATATACAGACCACTGAATTAACTAATGAGGATACCAAGAAGTCTAAAGTATAGCCTCTGGCCACAAGGGGCATCTGGTCTACCTAAGGTGAGAGGAGGGGTCAGGTAAGGCTAAATCCCTGGTCCAGAAGAGTCTGCTCAGTGACAGAAGAGAGACACTAAAAACCCAGCAGTTAAAAAAAGAAGGCAGAGGGACTCAGAATAGGCTTTGGGGCAAATGGGCAGTGGGAGGGGGACTGAGGGCACACTTGTTGAGGTTTCCTGCCCCAGTGGAATAGCCTGGCCTGTGTCTGCAGGTGACTGAAGTGTACCTTGCCCGAGAATGGGTTGTCGTGGTTTTCTCTGTCCCAGAAAACGTTGCCAGGCCCACACAGACACCTGTGTGCCTCTCTAGGTGTCTCCAGGAAGTGAGGAGAAGAAAAGGCTTATAAAGAACACAGTGCCCTCTGTGGTCTTAAGAGGCTGGCAAAATGAGGACAGGGTCGGGGTCAGCTTCTCCCCATCACAGCAGAGTACAGACTCGGGCTGTGGATGTCATTCATCTCCCCAGCCACCCTCAGGACCTTCCTCTGCCCTGTCCCTGCGGCCTTCTCGGCCCCTGTTCCCACCTCCACCTCTGAGAGAAATTCCATGTGTGAAGCTTTCCTCTCTTAGATCACTGTCCACATGGCCAGGTGGAATTTAAGGGAACCCAAAGCTCAGGGGTGCATCTGCCACTGCCCTCACCCCTGCCATCCCATCTCACCCGCCTCCACATTCCTAAAACACATTTCAGATGGCGTGAGCTTCAGGGAGCTTGTACATCCAAGGGCCTCCCTGGGTATTACCCATTCTGCATTTCTTGGCATGATGAATTTCAAAGGGAGTGTATCCAGAAACCTAAACTTTAAATTCCTTTCATATTTTCTTCTCTGAGAAAATCCAGGGTGCTTACTTATCTACACCAGGTGGACTGTGCTGCTAAGCCATGTCCGCTCCTCCAAGAATCCTCTAGGCTTCCACAGAGTTTATCCGTGTGGTCACACATCTCTATGTTACAATCACCTACTGATTTAGAGATCTCCCCCACTAGACCAGGGGGAGGACAAGACCTGGTTACTGTTGTGTTCCTAGTACCCATCACAGTGTCTACCACACAAGATGTGCTTAGTAAATTGATGTGGAATGAAAAAAACAAATAATTAAGCACAGCCCAAGGTCAGGGGCTGGCATCCTATGGTTTCAGCTGCAGCAGCCCCTGAATGGTCAAGTGAAACAGCCAAATGATGGTGCTATGACAGTGCTCAGGGGAGATCCCGGAACCTTCCCATTGTCACCACTAGGGAGATAGAGGAAGAGGTACAGCAGAAAGGATACATCGAGAGAGCGAATGCAGGGGGCCTGAGATCCATGACATCCCAACAGGGGACTGGATGGACCTTCTAGTCAGGGTATCCCCCCAGGTCCTCCCAGGTACCTGAGCTTTCTATCGACCCCCACCAGGTGAGCTGTGCGACGAGGTGGTTGACCACTGCGTGCCCGGGATGAACCTCTGTCAGCATGAGGCCAAATGCATCTCCCTGGAC
Source organism: Cryptoprocta ferox (assembly GCA_028646485.1). Lineage (NCBI taxonomy): Eukaryota > Metazoa > Chordata > Mammalia > Carnivora > Eupleridae > Cryptoprocta > Cryptoprocta ferox. Next base: position 88,763,166 of record CM053572.1, read on the forward strand.
AAAGGATTCAGGTGAGGCTTGGCTTTGTGTCCCCAGCAGCACAGGGTCCTGAGGACTCTGCCTCAAATTGGGCCCTTTCCATTCTCCCTCTCCTTCCCTCTCCTGATCTCTCTCTCTGCCTATTACTTGTACATTACCATGTGCTTCTCTGTGTCTCTGACTAGTCATGGTCTAATTCTCTGTCTCACTTTCCCTATGCACATGCTGCTATCTCTTTATGGTTATCTCTCTTTGTAAGTCTCTGTCTCTCTTTGTGTGTTGATAGATAGATAGAGATAAAGATATCCCCTCTTTCCTTTACACCTCTCCTTCCCCTCCCCCTCCTTCCTACTCTCCCCACTCCTGCCCCCACCCCCTCACACCAGCATAGCTTTCCTTTCCAGAGCTAATATAAGTAGAACAATCCCATGGATGAAGCTGAGTCCAACGGTTATTTGGTCACCTTCCTTGTGTGCATCCTTCCCAGTGTTCTTCCCTCTGTGATTCCAGCAAGTTTGCCAGTTTATGTACCTGTGTATGTTGGGGGACCAGGCGGGGGGGAGGGGGGGGCGGAGCGGAGAGTGAGCACTGACTCAGTTCAGCCGCCACAGCCATTGGTGGAGCTGTCTCCATGGTGAGCAGCAGAGCCTATAGCAGCTAGGGGTGCCCAGAAGCAATTCTAAGGGTGGAAAAAGAGTCTGTCTGCCTCAGGAGAAGGCACCAGTTCCAGAGCCTGGGACTCAAACAACACCTCTGGGAAATCACTCCTGGGCTCTGTCCCTACTTCTTTCCTCCACCCTCCCTCATGAAAGCATGTGCCATTGCCTCTTCTAGAGAAAGCCCTGAGACTCTTGAGTCCTGGGATTTTCTGACATCAGTAGGGACATCCCAGGGAGCCAAGAACAGTCTCCCCTAAACACTCTCCCAAAGCTACCTTACACACATGGTTGCTTCCCTTCATCTCCAACAGGCTCAGTCCAACACTGGAGGGTGGGTGGAAGCCTCTGGCACCAGACAGTTTGGGGGAGCAGGCAAAGATCAGAGAAGCTTGGGGAGACCCCAGATGAGCCTTCAGCAAAGACACCTGAAGTGACTCTACAGAGTCACCCCTAAAGTTGAGGGTTGTGGGTCTGGAGCTCGATGCCTATGCTGACGAGTCTTTAAAGAGAATCCTGACCAGCCTTTCATCCAGTAGCCTTTCCAGCCTCTGAAGGATGAAGCTCATGCTCTGGGTCTAAATGGCTCCAGGATCTGTCATCAGTCTGAGTCTGTCCAGCGTTCAGTCATTAGGCAGAGAGTTCCCAGACCCTGGGGATTTTGAGACTATGATGCTATACTGCAAAGCTTAACTCTTAGTGGAAACCCCAGATTTTAGAAAGCCTGAGACTAATGACATCATAAAATCACAGAATCTTAGGAACTTAGGAACTGTGGACTCTTACATTCATAAATCTCCAAGACTTGAACTAGAGAACTCTTAGGATCTTAGAATCTAAGAATTATGGGTCCTAGTTGTTGTCCCCTGGTGAGCCAGCCCTTCAGACCTCAAATTCTCATTGTGGTGAGTGTAGTGGGTACTGTAAGAGGTTTTTGATTCCCTCCCTTTCAAGGCCCTTGCCATGGACCTGGGGGGGGAGAGGGAAATTTGCCACAAAACAAATGTTTAGAAAGAAGGAATTTCTGCAGCCCTCAATCTGGCTCTGAGTGATGCTGGGGTGCTGAGGAGGGGAGAGAAGAACCTGCTGAAGCAAAGAGAAGCCCTCCACATATTTAGGAGGTGAGCCATGACATTAACATCAAAGGATAGGTGAGATTTAAATGCACTGAGGAAGGGAGGGAGGGCCTCACCAATGGGAGAAGGATCTAGAGTAGATGCAGGTGAGAGGGTGACATGAGCATGTCTTATCTGGTGTTTTCCTTTCCTATTTTGACATCTCAAGTCTAGAGTTCATCATCAGGGAAAATACAAGAGGCATGTTAGGGGCTCTGGTTTTGTTGAGAGCAAAGGAAACTTCAGTCCTTCCATGCATGCACCTTCATTCAAATCTCCCTTATCAGCTCTGGTCCCCTCTGAGAGGGGCCAGGTGGGCTCTTGGGTAGCTGAGTCACTGGAGTGTAAGTAAGGGTGAGGGATTCCTCCCACCCCCCCCAACCCCATTTTCCCACTCCAGGATTTGACTTCAACTCAGAGCTGCTCTTTAACTGAAGGAAGAGGTGAAGGGGAGGAAGAGATGCATAAAACACAAACTTGAACCCAAAGCACAGCAGGCTGGACTGACAGGCAGAGTGCTTTGGGTGTGCCTACAATGGGCAGTGACAGTGATCAGGCACCTGAGCTGTGACGAGGTGAAAGAATATCCCTAGCTGGAAAGGAGGTCAGAGGACGCTGGCTTGACAGAGCACAGTGAGCCTGAAGACTGGTCAGAAGTGGTCCATCCAGGGTATAGGTCTGGGGTTGGGGTGCCTGGACTTGGGACCAGAGACATAAGCAGGGCCGGAGATCATGATCCTCTGGTACTTATTCCTAGAAACCTCACTCTACTTGAGTTCTGGGGAATACAGAATAGAAAAAATATAGAATGTAAAAGGAAGCCAGTCTTGCTTTCATATCCTTGAGATAATATATTTATGCACAGTGTCTCCTAGAATCTTGAAGAGGTCTACAGGCCAGCTCAATGATGTGAATTTTGTTTTATTAGAATGCATTTAGATAAAAAATCCCTTCTCCCAATGCAACATTTCCTAATTTTATCCCCCTCGTCTCCCCTCCCCTCTCATCACCTACATCCCAAGGCAGGCTGCAGGGACAGTAACAAGAGACACGTAGTCGGTGCAACCTTTGCCCAAATTTGAAGATGTTTGTCCTTGAGGACTTCCTTATGTGATGTTTTAATGAGGCTTCAACACAACATAACAGATAAAACTGTATAACTATCTGTGATATAAACACTGAAATCATAATATACCGAAACCCTGACAATAATGAAGAACACTCCCATGAACACTGAAAGTGACATGACAAAAACAGATCATGATGATTAACATGCACTGAGGACATACTCTACGTCAGGCACACTGGCCTATCTCCTGTAACGCTCCGCAATCTTTTTTTTTAATTTTTAAAAAATGTTTATTTAATTTTGAGAGAGAGAGAGACAGAGCCTGAGCAGGGGAGGGGCAGAGAGAAAGGAAGACACAGAATATGAAGCAGGCTCCGGGCTCTGAGTTGTCAGCACAGAGCCCAATGCGTGGCTCGAACTCAGACTGTGAGATCATGACCTGAGCCGACGTCAGTCACTTAACCGATTGAGCCACCCAGGCGCCCCAAATGCTCTGTAATCTTGCTGTGGAAACAACTGTGTGCTTTCTTGGTGGGGGCGGAGGTGCGGCGAGGTGAAGCAAGCTCCTTCAGCACACTCAGAGGCAGCTGGGGCTGCAAGTCGATCCCAACCTGACTGATTGATTAGCGAAATCCGGAGACTCCCGATGTCCTGGAACCAAGCATGTCACTTGGTTGCATCCCCTTGTCCAGAATCAACAGGTCATACGCATAGCAAAATCGTACTAGCCTTACACTTCCAAAGAAAGGGAAAGGGAAAACATTTGAGAACACCAGGGAAGGCAGGTTATACCACCAGACACTTCTCTTTGGCAGATGAAGAAACGTAGGGTAGATCCTTGCTATGGGAAGGGAGGTGTGTGAACCAGTGGGATCAAAGGGCAGCTTGTTGAGAGTGCTAATGCCCAGGCCCCACCCAAACTCCCTGGCTCAGAAGCTGTACTTTCACAGAATGCCCAGGGGCTTTGTTTGAAAAGCACAGATATGAAGAGGGCTGTAGCATTGATAGTGTCCACACCTCCATTGCTCCTTCTGCGCATCTGCGTCTTCGAGGAAGCGTGGCTTCCCCGATTCCTCATAAAGACCTCCTCAGCCACCTTGACTTCATGCCTAACAGGCTAGATTTTACCCTGCAAGTATTGAGCGGCAATTGTTGCCTTGGAGAGGCTCCTATCGCTTGAGTTGCTCTACCCGTACTTAGAATTCAGGAGACACAAAGACAAATGCCTACAGGGGCCAGGCTTACCACTAGCAGAGTATATTTAGCACCTGCCCTGACAAAGCCTTGCCCAATTTGTTTCTTTAAAAGACTAGGGTGGAGTGTGGGCTCTGACATGAAAGTTCACACCTTCAGGTGCAGCAGTAGGTCACGTATTTCAAATTTACCCTTCAAATAAGTAAAGGTGAACAGGTCAGATCTTAGCAGATTTCAGTTCTGAATGCAGGCTCAGTAAATCCTCCGATTCTAGAGCTTGTCCTCCTCCAGGGATACCCCCCTGCCAAGTGGCTACCTAGCCATGAACCCACAGCACAAACCATGCCCTGCCAACCAACCCTAGCAATGCCAGGATCCACTTATGATTCCACTCTATCCATAACTGCAGGAACAGGAGCAAGGTGGGGGAGGAGCAACGAGAGGGGGGAGGGAGGACCATCCCTTTGTCCTGATGCTTCCCCAGTCAGGCTCCCCTGTCCCGTATGTATTCAGAGGTCCTGCTTCCCTCTCTACCTTGGCCACCTGTCCCACCGTGTTCCTCTGCCCCGGATAGGCTGTGGTTATTATTTCTATTCTGGCCAGTAGAATTCTGCGAGTGGGCCCAGAGAGGTGCACAGGCCCCAGCCTGCACGAGGCAGAAGAGCCAGGAAGTGTTTGTGTCCACATGCGCCTGTCAGTAATGCAATGCCTTCAGAACTGTTTCTTGCTGGGAATTCGGCACAGTGTCTCCCAGGCAGAGGAGCCCAGGGATGCATGTTCCGGGTGCACGCTTGGGGAGGCCACATGTGAGGTGTACCTGTTGGGTGTGCACCTAGGCCAGCAGGGCCATTGGGGCAGGGGGAGGGTGCCGCAGTTCCCATCATCTTCGCTGAGGAGCAGCACATCAGCAGCCCCCCCCCCCACAGGCTCCTGAAAACAGGAGTCGCCACGTGAAGCAGGCAAATGTCAACTTGCAGGGACTGAGAGCCCATGGATGGCCAGTGAAGCTGACTGTGCATCAGGATTTGGGGAACCCTGAAGAGTTGAGAGGGACTTAGGAATGTGGGTAGACAGAGAAGACAGGAGGCCACCTAGAAGCCGGCCCGGCACACCAACAGCCTTACTCTGCTGTGTTCCAGGTGTGACTGTCTTCCGGGCTACAGCGGGAAGCTCTGCGAGGTGGACAATGACGACTGCGTGAACCACAGGTGCCGCCACGGGGCCCCGTGCGTGGATGCGGTCAACGGCTACACGTGCATCTGCCCCCAGGGCTTCAGGTATGGTGGAGGGGCCCCTCAGGAAGGGGCCTGCAGGCTGGTGACTGGGGAGCTAAGGCAGGCAGGGTGGAGACCACGCCCAGGCAGCCCTAGCCCTGGGCCTCCTGAGTCTCCTTAGAAGGTCAGCCCTTCCAATTCCAAGAGCAGATGTTGTTAACCCCATGTTACAGACGGAGAGAAGAGCCATCCAGGGACCCCATGTGGGAGCTGGACTTAGGGTCCAAGTCACATAATGTCAGGCTTGGGCATGATTCCTTCTAATGGAAGATGCTGCTGTCTTGGAGCTCAGCTTACGGGGTAGGCATAGCCACATGGTCACACTGGCAGGAATGTTCGGCTGGAGAAAAAAACATTATTGTGCCCTAATGGTGGAAAACTGGAGGTGAATGGGAGAGTTTGGGGTTAGTCACTGGAATCAGTGAACCCAGAAGGGAAGGCGGGGATAGGAGGCACTGGCCAGGGGTCAGAAGAGGTCAGTGGGATATATGGAAGGGAGAGGCTGGGTCCCAGTCCTAGCATCTATACTTCCTGGAAGGGACGGGTCCAGGGGGCACTGGAGGGAAGGCAGGGACCAGACCTGAGGTGGCAGGGGAGGGGGAGGCCTGGGGACAATTCCATGAACATCAGTACTCGCTGCATGGCATAAATCCAACTATGCAAATGAGCCTTGGTCATAGACTCTGAGAAGGAACCATGGAGAAGGCCAGTTTTTCCAAAGCCTGATTGAGACCATGTTGAGGCTTGGGAATGTATAAATTCCTGAGGCCCACCCCAGAGCTACTAAATCAGAATGGGGGTGGAAAGAGGGGCTGGGAATCTGCACCTTTTTTTAATGTTTTTAAATTGTGTAAGATATTCATAATGTAAAATTTACCATCTTAACCATTTTTACATGTACGATTCAGAGGCATTAAGTACACTTCCATTTTTGTGCAGCCAGTACCACCATCCATCTCCAGAACTGTTTTAATCTTGCAAAACTGAAACTCTGTCCCCATTAAACACTAACTCCCCATTCCCCCTCCCTATGGCCCCTGGCAGCCACCATTCTACTTTCCGGTCCTATAAATTTGACCATTCTAAGAGCCTCATAAAAGTGGAGCCACACAGTATTTGTGTTTTTGTGACTGCTTTATTTCACTTGGCATAATGTCCTCAGGGTTCATCTATGTCGTAACAGATGTCAGGACGTCCTCCTTTTTAAAAAAAATTTTTTTAAGGTTTATTCATTTTTCAGAGACAGAGACAGAGCTTGAGTGGGGGAGGGGCAGAGAGCGAGAGGGAGACACAGAATCTGAAGCAGGCTCCAGGCTCTGACATGTCGGCACAGATCCCGACGCAGCGCTTGAACTCACAAACCAAGAGATCATGACCTGAGCTGAAGTCAGAGGCTTAACTGACTAAGCCACCCAGGCGCCCCAGAATGTCCTCCTTTTTTAAGGCTGAATAATAACCCAACATATGGATGTGCCACATTCTGTTTATCCACTCATCTGTGGATGGATGAGAATCTGTGCTTTTAACAAATTCATCCCGGATGTTTCTGATGACACTGAAATTTGGGGACCAGCACTCTCGTCCAACCCTATTATTTTAAAAATGGGGAAACTGGAGCTTAGAAAAGGAAAACGGCTTGCCCCAGTTGGTGTTTGGGCTGGAACACTTCCCAGTTACCATCTTTCTTCCCTCTCTCTACTGCTGGCTCTTTGGCCCAAATAACTGTGATGGTCTCCCCACACTGTTCTTTCTTCCTCCCTCCTCTGTCCTCCTCTCCCCTCCCCACAGCGGGCTCCTCTGTGAGCACCCCCCACCCATGGTCCTGCTTCAGACCAGTCCCTGTGACCAGTATGAGTGCCAGAATGGGGCCCAGTGCATCGTGGTGCAGCAGGAGCCGACCTGTCGCTGCCCCCCAGGCTTCGCTGGGCCGAGGTGCGAGAAACTCATCACCGTCAATTTTGTGGGCAAAGACTCCTACGTGGAACTAGCCTCCGCCAAGGTCCGGCCCCAGGCCAACATCTCCCTGCAGGTGCGCCCCACCCCATCCTGCCCCCCAGACTCCAGATGTTGTGAGAACAGCTATTGTTCTACAGACAGCTCTCTACCGGCTTTCACTGCTAATAGCAGTCCCCACTTCCAGCCTCTTCCATTCGTTTATCTAGAAAATATTCACTCAAATATTATATGTCAGACACTGTGCTAACAATGGGGATTCAGTGATGGACAAGACAGACAGACCCCCTTGTCCAGGGCAAGTTGATAAGCAGGGGGCCAGTGGCAACTCTGGGTGTTGTGGGAGCACATAGGTGGGATGGAGCTCCCTCGCCTGCTGGGAAGAATGGGGAAGGCTCCCCAGAGGCAGTGGTAACTAAACTGAGATCTGAAGGATGAGTAGGAGTTTGCCTGGAGAAGGATAGAAGAGTGAGGGGCTGACAGAGCGGGATGAAGAGGGGATGCCATGTAGCCTGAGAGATCAGCATGTACAAAGGCCGAGGCACAAACAAGCAGAGCATTTTTCAGGGAATGAAAAACCACTTAGTAGGAACCAAATTCTTTTCCAACTAACTTCTTTCAGGTTCCTTACCTGCAGACCTCAGCAAGTGTATTCCAAAATGCATTTCTGAGTGCGCTCCACTCACTGGGAAGGGTGGAGCAGGATGGTGTGTGGCTGAGAAGGAGCAGGCCCCGGCCTCTAGGCTCGCTGGGGAGGAAGACCCCAGAGACACAACTAGAGGATGCAGCCCAGTGAGTGGCCTCTGCCACATGGCACCAACTAGGGCCCTGATCTCCTTCCGGTCATGGACACGCTAGCCCAGCTTTAAGCTTAGGGTGAAAATATTTATTCAACACAGATCTGTTGCGTGCTTCTGCGTGCCAGGCACCATTGCAGGTACTGGGGCTGCAGACATGCACAGAAAGTTCAAACTGCCTCACCTTACGGAGCCTCCAGTCCAGTGGGCAAGCATCTGAGATGAGGTTTGACCCCAAACATACACACACACACACACACACACACACACACACACACACACACACAAGAAAGAAGCTCTGGCTGTGTCAGCCCCTCCTGGGTCCTCATTGCCCTCCTGCCTTCCTCCCTGCATCCCACCGACCCAGGGACCCGAATGTTGGGTCCCAGCTAGCCAGAGCAGCACCTGTGCCCCAGACATCCGGAGGGTCCATCAGAACACCTGCTTCATATCCATTCATTCAGGCTGCACTTGTGCTGGGTGGTGGGAGTGCACAGGCTAGCCAGAGAACCCCAGCCCTGCAGCGGGGTTCACCCTCTGGGCAGCAACTTCTGAAACAAGTCTCTCTTGGCCTTGGCAACACATTAGAATCACCTGGAGAATGTATAAAATTATCTTTGCCTGCCTCCTCCCCCACCTTGAGAGTCATATGTAGTTGGTTTGGGGTGAAGCCTAGATGATGGTGTTTTTAAAAATTCCAAGATGACTCATAACACAGTGCCTAGTTCATAGTCAACACCGAATGAAATGGTAATTGTTAGCATTTTGTTTATGATGGTGATTATACTTTATACAGAGAGACTGAGGCCTTCAGAGGGGCAAGGATTTGGGTGGGATCACATTGTGTGCTGGTGGGAGAGGCCAGATTAGAGCTTGAGGCTACACACACACACACACACACAAATAATATGTGTTATATATTTATCTTCTATGTAACAATATAATATGTGTATACATAAACAAAGTGGCACATAGTGGGTGCTCAGTAAATATTTATTGAAATGCTCAATCAGCATTTGCTGGGGTAGAAGTATATGCCCTCTGGAAGTTTCCAGACCAGACAGACGAAGAAATAAGGACATGAACTCAGATCTGGGGTCCATTCAAAAGGTGCCGTCTGGAAGAGGTCTCTGTGAGGTGGGGTTGGGGAGGCTAGTCCTAAGGGGAGCCCTAACCACATGCCTCTCCAGGTGGCCACTGACAAGGACAACGGCATCCTTCTGTACAAGGGAGACAATGACCCCCTCGCGCTGGAGCTGTACCAGGGCCACGTGAGGCTCGTCTATGACAGTCTGAGCTCCCCACCGACCACGGTGTACAGGTAAGAACCACAGCCCCTCCCACCAATGCACACTAGCCCTGCGTCTTCCCACCTGCTTCCCACCCTGGGAGAAGATGCGTTTTTTTTCCCTGCCCCCTCCACGAACACACACACACACACACACACACACACACTCAGAGGGCTGGTGGGAGGGAGAGGGTGGTGCTGGAGGAAGAGGCAGGAGATGAAGGCTGACCCCACAGGGAGATGACACCTCATTACCATAAGATAAATGGCCAGCTGGCTACCGTGCGGGAGCTGTGTGTGCCAATGGGGATGAGGCTGCTTAATGAGGTGCCCTTTTCAAAATGTCATCCTCATCTTTTATTAGTTTAAGAAAGAAAACAGGGGGAGATTAGCATGCAACTCAAGGGGAAGAAATTCCAGAGCACCCAGGGAGCAGGACTATTCCTTAAGTGACTTTCAAACTGTTCTGAAGGCTGGTTTTCCCTAAACTTCAGTCTTTCCAACAGTTACCCTGATTTTTACGAAAAGATTGTAAAAATATATACAGTAGGTCAGCTATATTACTTAGCAGGCTACCTTACATCAGCTTTAAATGTGCTCACTCTTTACACTGAGCTTCATCTCAAAGAATTATCATCTGTGAAATCACAGATATGCTAGCTCGACGCTAGATTTGTTTCTGCTTCTCAGGAAAATAAATACTAAACATAAAAAATCATTTTAGCCATAAATATTTTTTAATAATTATAAACATAGTCATTGAAATGAGAAATTTTTGTATTACACTTAAAAATCACATAAAACTACCTGCGATCAGAGAGCCATTCCTTGGGAGCAGAGCACAGTACGTGAGAGGGGCCCTCATCCCGAGGCCGGCCTTTCCCCTCTGGAAGCAGGAGCACATTGGTTAGGACTGGGGAAGAGTAGCAGTTTTCAGACTAAATCGTTTATTCAATCAAAGCTTTTCTATTGAACTCAAGAATATTAAATCCACAGAAGCAACACTGCAGGGCTGGAGGGAGCCAAGCTTCTTCCTTCACACTTTCTCTCATGAAAACCCCCCAAACAACTCCAACAAACCCAGCTGAGAACCATTGGCTCAAACTAGTGGTTCTCAAAGTGTGGTGCCAGGGCGGCAGCAGCAACGCACCCAGGATCTTGCGAGATGGGCACATTTTCAGACCTCGCCCCAGACCTACCGACAGAAGCTCTGGGGTAGGGCCCAGCCATCTGTTTTAAGGTGCTTCCAGGTGATTCTATGTACAAGCCTGAGAAGTACCAGCTCACACAGGAAGCCTTCCTGGAGAAGGCGCCATCTTTACGATGGGTCTTGATGAGAAGGTAGAACTTAAATGAGCAGAACAGGTGGGCAAGCAGGCTGAGGGAACATCACCGACAACCCTGAGGGACAATACAGGGGGTTTGACCAGAGCAGGGGTGGGTGGAGGGATCGCTGGCCAGGTTAGGACAATTGGGTACAATGGACTCCAGGAGAAGGAGCTGTCCACAGTGGCATCATGAGTTCCCTGGAGTCAGCGCCTCCCAATATCTGTGTTTCTGGAGCCACTGGTCATGGGCCAAGTGGACAGAGACCCTGGTAGCAGGGCCCGGGGCAGCTTGACACACAGCCTCTGGTATCAGATACCTCCAGGTTCAAACAAGTTATCTGCCCTCTCGCCTCAGTCTCCTCCCCTGTGTACTGTGGAAAATAGGATGTACTTCTGGGTGGGAGGAGGGGAGGTGATGTTGAGGGTTGGGGGATGAGGAAGTGCTTGGCAAGTTGAGCCTTTACGTGAGCACGTCGAAGACAGAAGGTGGCAGCCAGGCTTCGGGAAGGGCTGGGCTCTGTCCAGAGTTTGGACCCCATCCCAGCAGCCCAGCCCTTCCCCCATACTGATGGTAGCTGCTGGGGGGTGGTTTGGTAAAGGGGTGATGCTGTTGGGAAGAACGTTGGAACGTTTTGCTGCTGCCTGAACCAGGATGGAAGGAATGAAATAGGAACCCGGAGAATTGTTCTCTCCTACAGCCTCTGTCAGGGAGTCAGTTGGCTGAGGGTTAATAGGGGTTCCTGGGAGACTGCAGGCTCTTTCTCTTTCTTACCCACGGGAGGAACCCAGTGAAGAATGCCCAGGCCCACATGCGAAGCCTAGTGACAGACCCTAAGTGCCCTTCAGCTCACAATCCTGAAGGGCCCAAGTCTCCAGAGATCCCGTTATTTAAAATCGGTTTGCTTCCAGCCTTCTGTGTGGCAGTGCTGGCTTTGCCCCAGTAGTGCACTCTTTCACTCAGCAAACCTCTCCCAGGCACCTTGTGTGGGCCAGGTCCTGGGCTGAGTGTGGGGGACCCAGAGTTAAACAAAACACAGTCCAGGGAAAAGGCAGGTGTGTAAACAAGCAATAGTCACATGGGCAGAATAAAATAGGTCTTGTGGAAGATGTTGTGCATGCTATGGGAGCAGACATTTCTGCTTGGAGGACCAGGGAAGGCTCCCTGGTAATGTTTGAGCTCAGGCTTCAGCTGTGGCTGACAAGCATTTCTACAGGTGGAGAAGTGAGAAGGAGGCCCCATCAGTATGCACAGAAGCCACACTGTGGGGCCTGGGGTTACTAGAGGGCACAGGATCACTGTGGTGACCTCTGGCCACCCAGGAAGGCCTCCTTAGCCTCAGGGCCAGGGTGCCAAGCCCAAGGTGATTGATAATCAGGGAAGCTTGCAAAATTCTGCCCACTAAGGCCCCGCAGACAGCCCCTAGAGTGAGAATGAACCACCAAGGCCCCCAGCAGGGAACTTCAGGCCTGGAGTAGCAGGATTCTGAGGCTCCTCTATGTGGGTGCCCGGTTTGATTCATCTGCCCAGTGGTAGTCACAGGGGGTGCTGGCACTTCAAGGTTCGACCCCAGGCTCCAGGGCAAATACACATAAAAGCCTGTCTTTGCCCCTGCCTGTCCCAGAATGGGAACAGGCTGCACTGTTCCACAGTTCTGAGACTTGTAGGGGTACTTCAGGCACTGTTTCCTACCTGCGAGGCCAAGGGGCCAAGTCAGGGACCCGACCTGGGGTCTCCGTGGGAGTGTGAGGACTGTGGTGGCCTGGAGGGCACCGGCCTTGTCTGAAGGGACAGCAGACCTCTGCTCCCACAGATGCTGCCACATGGGAATGCAGATCATCAAGGAGCGCTAGAAACCCGGGGTTTCCATGTGAAATAGCTCAGTGTTCAAAGGCTGGCCAAACGCCACAGGGGAGCTCTATTTGGCCCATCGTGCATGCTCCCTGAGTCTTAATTACCACAGTCCCATCCATTGCCATGTCTTTGTCTCACTTGCTCCTCACCACAAAGCCCCAGGGTAAGCGTCGTCACTCCTGTTCTAGGGATGAGAAACATGATGCTCTGATGAAGTCTTTGGCCCCAAAGCAAACAAACACGCCAGTAAGTGGCGGAGCTGGGATTCAAACCCGGGTCAGGCTCCCACTGGAACCCACGTTCCCGCTATGCTGGGGCATGGAGGCCAGAGCAAGAGAGAGTGGGGTCCTTGTGCTCCAGGAGCTGGGGAGTTGCTGCTGAGCAGTCTTGAGGTCTCTGCGGCTTAATTTGAAATCCCAGGGACTATTTGATCCTGTGAGGCTCTATTGCCACCTAGTGGCCACAACTCAGCACCCAGGTGAGCAGGCCCAACAGCACCTGGAGGAATGACCCAGTTCATCCCCCCAGTGGAGTGTGGTCCATGGCTTAGGAGCTTGGGTTTCAGCCTGCCTCCACCACTTCCACTTAAAGTCTTTGAGCTGGACACCTTAAGTCTCTGAGCCTTAGGCCTTTAATCTCTAAAATGGAGAAAAAATTGTACCTCCCGTATAGGGGCTGTTAGGGTTAAATGAGAGAATGTAGGTCAAGTGCTTAGCACAGAGTAGCACAGTGCCTAGCCCTGTAAAGCACCCAACACACTCGCACCGTTGATATTAAAAGCAGAAGAGAACTTCACATGTCCTCATGCCGGTCCCACACAGAAGCCACTCGGCTAGCTCTGTCCCCTCCATTGCTCTCTACCTCCCACTGGATGCTGGTCCATGTGACCCAGTGCATACTAAGGAAGACTCTCAGAGCCCCATTGTCTTCCCTGTAATCCCTGAATATCTCTCCAGGAGACTAATTACCAGGCTTGGAACCACAGTGGGATCATTTCTTTTACAGTTAACAGCAGGAAGTTTGGGTTGGGTTTTTTTTTCTTACCCCAATCTTTTTTCTTATATCAGCAGAGTCATTTTTCTCATTATATACTTAAAAGGCCAAGACTTAAGAGGGGGGAAAAAGTAAGTAGAAATGGAGCCACCTGATTAGTGAGATGGCAGTGAGAAATCACAGCCTGCAGCGCCACCTACCCCAAACCTGCAGGGACCTACCGCTTGAAAACCACTGGCTTCAGGCATCATTTCCAGGAGACCCTAATAAAGATGTGCTAGGAAGGCAATCTGTCAACCTGTGAGCACCTACTGGCATGGGGGATGGGAGGTTTGGATTTGGAATCCATAGTGACTTTGAACCTCAGTTCCACCACTTCCTAGCAATGTGACCTTGGCCAAATTACTTAGGTTCCCTCTCTATAAAATGGGGCTCTCATGAGTGTGTTCCTGAGAGATGGTTATGAGCCAGTGGAAGCAGACAGAAACCCAAAGCCCTGGGCAGCTGGAAGGTTTGGAATCATCAGAAGAGCTCCGCCAGGGTCCACTAACCTCCCCGACTTCGTCCGTCCTGCCACACCCAGCTCCTTCAAGCCCAGGATAGCGTGGAGGAAATCATCATTCCACCTTCGAGTGCTTGCCCAGGTATCAGGGGCCCTGTGTTGTCAGTCAAAACTCAGTGAGGTCAACGTCATCACCATCCCCGTAGCATGTAAGTGGGCTTGCCCAGGGTCCCTTAGCTGGAGGAGCCAGTGTGATACCAGATCTCTCCAACTCCTGAGCATGAACTAGCTGAAGAGGATCACTGGAGGAAGGAGCCTGCCTTATGGGAATCAGGAGAGGCTCTCGACAGAGCCAAGTGCCTAGGGCACTGGGGAGTCTAGCACTTAACTGGGGTCAGGAAGGGTGGCCTCACGGTCCTCTCTGCTCCTGCGGCTCCTGCCAAACCACAGTCTCCAGGCTGGGACCCTCCATGGAGGAGCACCAGGGCCTGGACCAGCGCATGGAGCACAGGAAGGAGAAGGAACAGACTTGGAGCCCGTGACCAGGAAGGGGTTAGTGGTGTGTTTGCTCACTGCGTCTGTGTGTGTTTATAATGGGACAGTGGCTGCCTCAGACTCCCTGAACTTTAATATTGGAAGAGAATGCCAAGACCACCCACCCAGAGCTGCAGCCTCTCTACAACCCCTTCTCTGACAGGCGGCTGCCCAGCATTAGTTACACACTTCGGGGAATGGGGAGCTCATTCAGGACAGCATCAATTTACCAAATGGTTTAGGGATACAGCTGCATGTTCTGACTCAAGGTCAGAAGTTTGTGGTCTCTGCACACCATCCCTCATGCCCCCACCCACGCCATCATCAACTCATCTGCGGGAGTACAGGCCTCTGCCTTATCCTCAGCTCACTACTTAGAGTAGCTGGAAGCCACCGAAATAGAACAGCTCCATCTTCTATGGCTTCTGGACTCCCCATCACAAATGAGATCTTCCAATGGGCTCTTAGCTACCACCACACCCCCCACTGCCCTGTTTCTTGACCCGACCTGACACTAATATGTTGATGGTTTGATTTAGAGGAGAGTCTAAGGAAATGTGAGCTTTGTGACGGTACATGTCTGTTCTGTTTGCCACCGATCTCCAGCACCTAGGACAATGTGGGTCCAGCAGACATTCGGTTGGGTGGGTAGGTGGATGGATGGGAGATGAGTGGTTGGAAGCATAGATGATGGATGGATGATAGGTAGATGGGAGAGTAGAGAAAGTTCAGGATGGGTTTGGGAAGGTCTTGGGCTCCTGCATGCCCCCCTCTACCAGCACTTTCTCACAGAGATCAGCACTTTCTCACAGAGATCAGCACAAGAGCAGGAGTCACGAGGTTTGCGGGCAATGGTTGGTTCTTGTTGTTAATACTCTGACACTAGTGATGACGACTCATTTTCTCAGGAAGTTACAGTCTGAATTACAAAGTCTTGAAAGCACTTTCAAGTACCTCCTCTGACTCGATCATTGCAGTAATTCTGTCAGGTCGTTCTTCCCCTTTTACAGATGAGGAGATGGATCAGAGGGGTTCTGTTTCTGAGTGGCCACAGTCCCACCAAATAAGGGGCTAGGACAGACTCCACCCCACCCCAATTTATCCTCTCTTCTCCCAAGCATTTCCCTCACCTCTTTGCTGAGATTTCTAACTCCAGGTCAGTCACTGAAGCTGCCCCTGCCTGCCAGGTAATTGTTGCCACCTCTGGCATGGGATCCTCTGGCTGGATCCAATTTACTGGGGATTCACCAGGGAGACTTCAAGGGCGGGGGGCAGCCTTCATATTCACCACCCACATCTGAATGGAGGGGACAGAGTTCAGCATCCTCCTCAGAGAGCAATTTTCAGGGAAGGAGTACCATATCCCCAAATATCTATCACCTGCGCTCACTTCTTTCTCCCAGCCCCAGCTGAGTATCAAGTAGTGGAAAGAGCAGAACTTTGTGGAGTCAAATGTTTTGCCTATAAATTCTCTCTCTGGAACTACTAGTTGGATGACCTCAAACAAATCCCTTAACCTCTCTGGGCCTCAGTCATCTTATCTGTGAAATGGGATATCTGACACCACTTCATAGAATTATAGCGAGGTTCAAATAATAGCAGAGAACCATTTAGCCTCGTGCTTAGCTCTTGTGTTTCATGAGCCCTCGCTGAGTGCCTGCTGGTACTGAGGGAGGCAATGGAAATGGGCATGAATGTGGGCTTTGAGGCTAGATGCTCCTCAGTGTACATCTCTAATCTATGGCTCATTAGTTGTGGGGACTTAGGAACATTATTTAACCACCCTGAATTTCTGTTTCCTCATTTCTATAATTCTGTAAACATGGGAAGCAGTGTTGTATGGTATTATTAATCCAAATATGGTGTGCATATTTCTGGAGGTGAAGGAGACAAATTTAGGTGGGATAAAGACAAACTATTGACATTTTTCAATTTTTTTAATGTTTATTTAATTTTGAGAGAGAGACAGAGCAGGAGTTGGGGAGGGGCAGAGAGAGAGAGGGAGACACCGAATCTGAAGCAGGCTCCAGGGTCTGTCAGCACAAAGCCTGGTGCGGGGCTCGAACCCACAAACTGCAAGATCACGACCTGAGCTGAAGTCGGAAGCTCAACCAACTGAGCCACCCAGGTGCCCCCAAACTATTGACATTTTAATTGAGAGCTCACATTTTTCATATGTACTAGGAAAAATATATCACATTGAAATAGTCTTTTCATGGACAGTATTCCTTAGAAGAGCATTAGCCTTATTATATCCTTACTGATGTTTAAGGGGGGAAATGGAGCAACTGAAGAAAAATTTGTTCGGCAAACAATGGCCCTACTGGCATGTAGTAGAGCAAAAATTGAGCAGGTAGTCTGAGGATGGAGTTTGCTTAGCTCTGTAAAATGCTGGAAAGGAATGCAAATAACGATAACCAAACACACTACCTGGCTCTAGACTGGATCTTGTACTGGAAGGGGAAAAAAATGCTATAAAAAACATTGGCTCCACTGAAAAATTAATTAAAATTCAGATGGATTAGATACAAGTATGGTATCAATGTTAAATTACCAAAGTTGAGAACTGCACTGTGCTTATGTAGGAGAATATCTGTGTCCTTAGGAAATGCACACTGAGAATCTAGGGATAAAGGGTGAGGTATGTAACTTTATGCATATATAGGTATATACATGTATGTGTATACGTGTGTGTGGAGATATATAAGTATAGATGTAGAGAGGGGAAATAATAAAGCAAATGGGACTAATAAGAGAATCTAAAAGTAGAACAAGTAGTCTCTATTCTGTTTCTATTTTTGCAACTTATTTAAAGTTTGAAGTTATTTCCAAGTGAAAACTAAAACAAAATGCAGGTAATGCTGGCCAAGTTCACAGCCCAGGGCCTGGCTGCAGAAGGCACAGGCAAACCCTCTGATTCTCTCCCCTTCTTTTTGCCCAGTGTGGAGACAGTGAATGACGGACAGTTTCACAGCGTGGAGCTGGTGATGCTAAATCAGACCCTGAACTTGGTGGTGGATAAAGGAGCCCCCAAGAGCCTGGGAAAGCTCCAGAAGCAGCCAGCAGTAGGCATCAACAGCCCCCTCTACCTCGGAGGTAAGGCTCTTCTCCCCTCCCATCCTCACCACCTCCACCTCCCATAGACCCTCTGTGCTAGGTACCCACACTCAGGCCCACTGGCTTGGGTTCCCCTGCTCTCAGCATCCACTGCCAAAGCAAATCAGGGAAGGCTTCCTGGAGGAAGTGACAAGTAAGCTGATCCCTAAAGGGTACACAGCCAGATCATGGGGAGGAGAAGAGGAAAGGAGAGAAGACAGGGCTCCTTCTGGGAAGCACAAGTGGTTCAGGAAGGATGGTGGGGAGAGGGAGGAGATGGAGGCAGAGTCCAGGCCCCACGATCTGCAGGGGTCACGTTCCCTCTGCTCTGCCACCATGTCAGACACGATGAGGCCCATGTGATGCAAGTAGAACATGTTTGAGATTAAAGTCCTACAAAGGCCAAAAAGAGAAGTAGCCACCTGTATGGCAGAGCCTGGACCTGAAGGGCAGCCCAGGACCTGTAGTTGTCAATGGGTTATGTGTTTAAAAAAAAAAAAAAAAAAGTCACCAGAGCAGGTTGTTCAGCACAGATATTCCCGAGACCTCCCTGCCAAGGAGTCCCCCTGGAGGGCCCCAGGAATCTGTATTAACCAGTACTGGTGCCAGGGGTCCAGGGAAAGCCCTCAGTCAAGGACAGTCCCAAAAGGGACACAGTTTGTCCCCCTGTGAAGATCCCCAAAGTTCCACAGATGAAGGCTGCTCACCCAAGCCCCTTCTCTCCCAAACTCCAGCTCTCCAGCCCAGTGCTGTGCAGGGCTAGGACAAAGGGCGGGGACGGACAGACCTAGCAGGGACAGCAGAGGAATGGGAGGCACCATCCATTCCCTGCCTAGTTGGGTGGGCCTCCTCCACCCAGCTAGTATGGCCCTGTGACTAGCCAGCTCTTCTCTTTCCAGAGAAGCCCAAGATAGAGATTTTTATGGGAAATTTTCTATATTTAAAAGCTTGGCAAAAAAGTCAAGGTGTAGGACTTGTGTAGTCTACACAAGTCCCTGTGTAGACAAGGTCCCAGGTTTGGGGTCCATTCCCTCAATCTGAACAGCGTAGGTCCAGAGCTATGAGCACTTAACTGTGAGCACGTAGAGACCTTCTGGCTCTGAGGGGAGGTCTGGACTGGTGGGCAGGGGAGGGTCTTCAGGCGGCTGTGCTGGCGCCCCTCCCCCAGGCATCCCCACCTCCACGGGCCTCTCGGCCCTGCGCCAGGGCACAGACCGGCCGCTGGGCGGCTTCCACGGCTGCATCCACGAGGTGCGCATCAACAACGAGCTGCAAGACTTCAAGGCCCTCCCGCCGCAGTCCCTGGGGGTCTCACCAGGCTGCAAGTCCTGCACTGTGTGCAAGCATGGCCTGTGCCGCTCTGTGGAGAAGGACAGCGTCGTGTGCGAGTGCCACCCGGGCTGGACCGGCCCGCTGTGCGACCAGGAGGCCCGGGATCCCTGCCTGGGCCACAGGTCAGTGTCCCGAGAGCCTAGACTCCCTGCATGGATTCAGTCCCTGCCCCCACCCTTTCCCACCCAAGAAGTGGCACTGATAAAAGCTGAAGGGATTGTGGTCAGACTGTACACAGGACCTGTGTAAGGGTGACTGCTTAAGAGGTCAGGAGCTTACACAGCCAAAGAGCAGGTCCCACTTAGAGACCTCACTGTGTGAGGACCTTGCTGAGAACACCTGTCTCTGTCAAGTGACTGTTAGCACCTGTCCAGAGCCACAGCACACACCTACGTGACTCTGGGCATCGATTATGCACCCCAATACGCATTTGGCTTGGCAAGCGGAATGAGGGTGAATTTCAGCCTCAGCTTCTCCATCTAGGAGATGTGGATATGACTATCTTCTGCATCGAAGCAGCAGCGGAGAGGTGATTGATTGATTGTAGAAAATAAGAATGATGCGAGGTGTAAAGCACTTATCCCAATGCCTGGCACTGTTGATGGTGGTGGTAATAATGCCACTGCTATTAGTTAAGAGAGAGCAATTAAAATGTTTAGAGAACACTTAGCTGCTTCGGAGCTGTGACCTGCCACTCAGATATGTAAGTTCTGATGCCTGGAAAACAGCCGCCAGTGGAGTTTGGGTGATGCAAGCCTCCAGCTGTGGCAGAGTAAGAAAAGACGATGCTCAAGCCGCTGGGCTGGGAGAGGACAGACCGTGGGATGGAGAAGACCTAAGGGTCACAGCTCTGGGCCCGCTGGCCGGAGCCTGGTCCCTGGCTGGGCTGGACAGAGAAAGCCTCCAGCAGCATTGTCCCTGCCCCTTCTCATTCTCTCCTCTGCCAACAGCTGCAACCACGGGAAATGTGTAGCAACCGGGACCTCGTACGTGTGCAAATGTGCCGAGGGCTACGGGGGGACCACCTGTGACCACAAGAACGACTCCACCAATGCCTGCTCGGCCTTCAAGTGTCACCAGGGGCAGTGCCACATCTCAGATCGAGGGGAGCCCTACTGCCTGTGCCTGCCCGGCTTCAGTGGGGAACACTGCGAGCAAGGTGGGTCCACTGTGCACCAGGGAGGGGGGACCTGAGGAGGATGCAGGGTCAGAATTGGACTCCAGACTGCTGAAGGTCCAAGGCTGAATGACCCTTGTAAGCTGCTTTCTAGAAAAAGCTCTGTTCCTTCATTTTGAAAATGGGGCCAATACCCTACACTGCTGCAGCAGTTGTCCATTGCTGTGTAACAAACGAGCCCCTCAACACAGCACTTCAAGCCCTCCTTACTCTCCTCCTCTCCCCTCAGTGGTCCCAGCCCCTGTAGTGTGTTTTTTTAATGTTTATTTTTGAGAGGCAGAGAGCGAGGGAGACACAGAATCTGAAGCAGGCTCCAGGCTCCGAGCTGTCAGCACAGAGCCTAATGGGAGCTCGAACTCACAAACCGCGAGATTATGACCCGAGCCAAAGTCAGATGCTTAACTAGGAGCCCCTGTAGTGTGCTAATTTTGAAGTAAACTCAAAAACAGGAAAATTAGAACTAGATTGTATTAGAATCCAAACCTACCTCCCCTTGGAGGGTTATCTTCCTGCGTGGAAATGGAGAAGTCTTCCTCTCTGACACTGGCTTCCTAGGCAGCTCACCCTGTCTCTAAGGGATCCTTCCACATTTATATCTAATTAAAATACTATTTTCAACCAAAACTGATGTTTTTTATCATTTTTATTACATAATGTATTTTGAAATAATGTGATTTAACAGAAAAATCGCCAGAATGTGACACCTCTCACATTCCCTTCACCAGATTGCCCAATTAACATGTTGCCACATCTGCTCTCTCACCTCAACCACATCACACATGCACTCGTACACATTATCTTGTAACAATCTCATAATTTAGAAGAATTATATCAAGCTTACCAAAATTCATTAAAATGCATGAAGCCCTTTCTCATTCACAGTCTCCTCTGAGGCTCATAACCTGTGAGGCATAGGAAGGACCGGGAACGAATCACCATTTCCAGACAAGGCAACAGGCCCAGGGATAGCGAGGTCTTGTTTATGGCTGCATGGCCGGGAAGCCAAGCTCTCAGCTCAGTACGGTCTTCCTCAAAGCCTTGCTCCAGCCCTCCTCCCAATATCATAGGGACAGTGTAGTCCGAGATGAAAATCCAAGCTGCTATCTGGTCAACTCCTGTCCTCATTCAGATCTCCCCTCCAGGGCACTTCCCAGAGCCACGCCCCCAGGCGTTCTGCTCCTGTATAGCACCCACCTCAGTTTATCATTACAAATACTAATTTTATCCTCACTGAAGTGAGGGGATCTGATGCTACACCAGTAGGGACTGGGGCATACCAGAGACTTCTTGGTTTTCAGTGAAGCCAGAAACCCCTATATTTAGTTAAAATGGTGACATTTAATTCTAAGTCGAGGTGGCACATCAAAACTGGGGCACGGGATTTAGCCCCCAATCAACTACTTTGCCACATCTAGTTTGGCCTTGGAGTTCCTTGAAGGAAAGGATAGGGCCTGTTTTTGTCACCATTAGATCCTCAGGGCTTACTCATAAATCTAGTAGAGAGCCTGGCCCAGGAAAGACACTTCCTAGTTGTGGAATCGCTGGGTGGGTTAACGGGTGGGGAGACAGAGGGATGAGTGAAGAAGTTCAAATGGTCTTCACACCAGAAGTGTTTCCAAACAGCCTACCCAGGAACTGGCCCTGGCCTGTCATCCGTGCCACCAGTGCCCTGTGACCTTACCTCTTCTGCCCTCTGCAGAGAGCCTGTGCCTGGGGGAGGTAGTCCGAGAGGTGATCCGCCGCCAGAAAGGTTATGTGTCCTGCGCCACGGCCTCCAAAGTGCCGGTGATGGAGTGTCGTGGGGGCTGTGGGCCGCAGTGCTGCCGGCCCACCCGCAGCAAGCGGCGGAAATACGTCTTCCAGTGCACAGACGGCTCCTCGTTCGTGGAAGAGGTGGAGAGACACTTGGAGTGTGGCTGCCGCGCGTGTTCCTAAGGCCCTCTGCCACCCCCCCCCCGCCCCCCACCTCTCAGACTCCAGCTTCGCGGGGCTGCGACAGCCACGTGGGACCCCCTCAAGACTCGAGGTGAAGTGGACGCTGGAGAGGAAGAAGAGAATATTAAGTATATTGTAAAATAAACAAAAATAGAACTTATTTTTATTATGGAAAGTGACTATTTTCATCTTTTATTATATAAATATATCACACCGTCTGAGTATATGTACCATATAGTGAGTTATTTTTACCAAGTCTTGTGTTGTGTATTTGTCGTGTTTTTATAAACAGCTGTTAAAATTTTAAGAAAAAAAAGACTAATAAAAATGTTTTAAAACAAAAGGATAAGAATAAAGAAGTGATAGCCTGTCCAAGGAGGAAGAAGGAAGGTTTTATGTGATGAAATCGTATCATGTCAGCAGAAATACCAAGACCTGCTTACTAAGCTCAGGAAAAGGAATGATAAGAGAAGAGAAGGAAAAGACTTTTCTTTGTTTCTTCTTATCTTTAATGACTGTTTTCTTTCCTCAAAGCACCCAGCGTTTAAGTCCTGGTTGCTGAGGCCCATCCTTCCAGGACAAGCTTCTGCACCCCGGCTGCCTCAAACTCGTGGTTGCTGCCCCCATCTGCCCCAGGCCACCAGTGAGGTCTGAGCCCTCTTCTCCCTCCTGGCCAGCCCTGGCTTCTGCCACAGGCTTCAATCTGAGCCTGTCTTGCCAAATTTTAAAACACCTCTTTTCCTGACCCTCTCCAGGTGAGTCAAGGGAAGAAGGGGTTAATGCTGTCTCCTCAGGCCCCAACCAGTGGCCAATCCTTTGGAAAGTTGTGCACCATCCTCTTCCCTCCAGTTTCCCATGAATTTCACATTAGAATGCAGTACTGGGAGAGCAGGCAGCCAGGACCTCAGCCTCGGTAGAAGTCCAACTCTGGAAAGTTTTTGGGGGATCTTCCTATGGGACGGACAAGCCTCTGCCACCATGTCCTCCAGACCACCATCATATGGATGACAAGTCCCTGCCCATCTGTGACACTTCCCAACGCATATCCATACCTCATTTTATTCCTAAGAAGGACAAAGCCCAATAGCCCCATTTCACAGACAAGGAAACTGAAGCCTCTCTCAAACTCTGTATTTTGTCTTAAGCCACATATCTGATAAGTAGAAGAGCCAGACTCAAAGTTCTAGATTCCGTCTCCAGAATGGCATTAAATATGAGAGATTCAGGTAGTTTAAGTTCATCAGACAAGCTCTACCAGGAAAAGAAAGTAGATGTTCTTTACTGCTATTTTTCCTGCTCATGTTCATTCCTTGTTCTGTTCCCCTAGTGTCCACAAAGGTTCTAAACAGAGTTCTAGGAGAGCAGAGGCATCCCACCTGATGGAAACGTGCCCTGGTCTCTCTCCCCACTCAGTCTAGTGCAGACGGCTCCAGGTCTCAGCTCCCCGTCTCTCACTCATTCCTCCTTTTCCCTGGGAGCCTCCCTTGCAGAAGTGTCAGGGAGGAGAGAGTGGGGCTCAGAGGACCTTCTAGCATCGAGTGTCCCCAGCAAAGCCTAGTGGTTCTGTGAGGACCAACCGTAGGCCAAATTGTCCAAGAATCAGGAGGGAGAAAGAAAAGAAGATGGAAGAGCACAAGGCAAGTGGCAAATGAGGAAGGAAGGAGGAAGAGAAAGACGGGGTAGGGAGGGAAGGAAAGAGAGGGAAAAATAAAATGGAGGAACTTACTTAAAAATATGCATACTTACATTATGTTCCAGGTACTTAGTGTACCTTATGATGGATTTGTTTCAAATACTACTAGATTCACTTAGTACTTACTACATTATACAGCAGATACCATTCTAATTTATATATTATATATATAATGACATTCATTTAATTCTCAAAACAACCCTGCAGCAAAGACATTACTAACCCATTTTCCAGATGAGTAAATTGAGACACAGAGAAGTTTAGAAACTTGCACAAGAGCAGCCACCTAATAAATTGTAGAGCCAGGATTTGGGCCCAAGTAGCCTAACTCCAGAACTTACTCCTCATGGGAAAAAAAACATCTGCCTTTAAGAATCCTACCATCTTGGGCAAAAACAATCATGGGACAACTGCTTTATTATAGGAGTTCCCCAATGGCAATATAAACAAGGGAAGTGGCTGTCCAGAGTAGGAAATCTCCAATCCTGGATCTGTAAGGATGAATAGGAGTTTGCCAGGGGGGTGAGAAAGGGAGGGCCAGGCCTGTTAAAAAGCAGTGAAACAGGAAAAGACCCAGTATGCCTGGGGAACAGTCAGAGGTCCAGGGTGGCAGGAGGGTGGGGTGCACACTGGGGAGTAGGAATCAGTGGGGAAGACAAGGCAGGGGTTCAACCACTGAGAGCCATGTGTGGTGGGCTAGAATGCAGGGACCCAGCAGGGTTTTCAAGTGGGGGAAAGCAAGACCTGCTCTGTTTTAGGAAGGGAACTGGGGGCAAAGTCGAGACAGGCTTGGAAGAAGAGAAAGGACTCCACCACCCAGAATGGCTTGGGGGCTCCCAGTTGTTCACTTCAGTTTGTTGTGGCTAAACAATGCTGATTTCCAGATGGGGCCCCAAACTTTGGGGCTCCAAAGTTCTATCCTGAGATCTACCCAAACACCCCACCCTATCCCTCATGCCCTGACAGCCCACCCCACCCAGACAGGTAAACTCTTGGCTTATTCTACCACCAACACTCCTAGCTGGCCTCTCTCCACGTGACATGAAGCCTACCAACCCTGCCATCTTGAGACCCCCACCCCAGGGTCACTGACTTTCTGGGAGGACTCGCCAGGCTGCCAGCTTTCCCTCTGGCTTCCCCAATGAGCCAAGGCTGAATCCAGCAGCAGTCAGCCAACACAGCCAAAAAGGACCAGGTTCTTAGTGTAGCTTGAGGGGGATTTTGAGCCTTCCCCTCCATTTTGGAAATCCTGACTTTACGAAATGCCTAAGGCAAGATCATTAAGAAAATTCTCCCCAAAAGGAAGTTTCTCTAACAAACAGAGATTAATACTCTTATTTCAATGGCCGAATTCTAGAAACAAAGTCCCACAAGGCAAAAAAAGTTCAGTGAGGTAATCTGCATGCTTAAAGGTATGGTTCAATGTTTGTGTGCAGTTACGTGCACATGTGAAGAGGGGGCTTGGGCTCTGTTTCCCCCTGAGCAGGAATCAGGGAAAGAAGAAGGGAGAATCCCTTTGACTCAACCAAGAGACCCTAAAAAGGCTGATGAGATGATGTATTTAAAAGTTCTTTGTAAAGTGTAAACTAAAAACCTTTAATGTAAAATGTTATTACTATCATTGTTGCTATTATTGACATGCCTACAGGCTCATGTAGAAGATGGCTTTGCCTTTTCAATTTCAGAAAGGAACCAGAGTCTGACACTTAAGAAAAAGGACAGGACAAGGAAGAGAGAGGCAAGGAAAGGGAAGGAGATTTCCTAGGGCCAGAGAAAGAGGGGGAAATCCCCCAGAATGACCCTTAGGAACCCCAGAGTGGCCAGGACAGGGCTGGAGCTAACCTTGCCTTCCACCACATACAAAGCTACCATCAGATTGAACCCTAAGGCCCAGCAGCCACCCATTGACCTTGCTGGGAGAAGCCCCTAGCGTAAATGGGCCTGCCCCTCAAAACTCACAGGGTCTCAGTATCAGAGCTGAAGGAACCGGAGGGAATCCCTGATGAGTGATAAACCTGAGAATCAGAGAAATGGAAGGCCTAAACTAGAGACCAAGGTCATCTAACAAATTAACACCAGAAGCAAGAAGAGACCCTGGTGTCCACCCAGGCCATCATTCTTCTTGCTCTCCACCATGGGCATCCAGGAAGACTGAAATTTGAGAAAGACCCTGTGAGACCTTGTAGGTGGCCAGGAAAGTATCCCCCTCCCTTCCCCGACAGTGCACTCAGATGGCTGGGAAGCTGGGGCATGGCCTGGTTTGGTGACACTTACCCATATGTTCAGTCTGGATTAGTGCCAAAGGAAATGCTTTGGGAAAGTTGGTGAGGGCTGCCAGCTAGCCAGAACAAGCAAAGACAGAGTTGGGCATTTGGCAAAGCTTATCTCTCTAACTCAACAATAGGTTCTAAGAGGAAAAATTTTTAAGATGTTTTTAAAAACAATGTTATAGTGCCACTTCACCGCTATGGGATAAATAATGTACATTTTTTTATTCAATAGACTGTCGTATTCTGATGTCATTAAAATAAATGGATGAGTCACAGGAGAGCTTTCAGATGCTCTTGTGAATACCAGAAGTTCAGCCCTACTCCCTGGTGTGTGTTTTATTTTTACTCCTGACCTTCATCACTCCCTGAGGCAGAGATTACTGTAATTCATGGGGTTTGGGCAAGTCTGGTGTGGCGTTAGTGAAAACAATTGGTTTCTTGAAGCATGAAGTGGGGAAAAAGAGATCCAGAGTTCCCAAGAGACATGGGAGAGAAGGCCCAACACATTGCTTAAGGTCTGCAGGGCATGTGATTTGTATGGTCACAGACTGACTGCCAAGGGTCATGGGGAAAGATGCCACTCCAGTGCATAAAACACTTATTAAGATGTGAAGGAAGAGTTGTCCCAGGCACTCCAATGCCTAATTAAATCCTCTCCTTTATTCATTCCTTCCCAAGCATTTTCTGAACATCTACTATGTGCCCAGCACTGGACTAGGCACTGAAGACTACACGAAAGATGATCAAGACAAAGTCCTCATTCTCCTGGAGCTTAACTGAGTGTCAATCAACAAATAAGTAAAGATAATATCAGATAATATTAAAAAGTAGAGATGACATGATAGAATAGCTGGTGGGTACTTTCCACAGTGAAGTCAAGGAAAGCCTCTGTGAAAAATTGGGACATGAGGGTGGGTGAAGTACCAAGAAATAGAAGGAGGAAGCCTGACCCCACAACGCTCACTAGATAATCTGCCCTCACGCAGGTGGATCTGAGGTAGGTAGAGAGCCCGAGCATCTTAGTAGGCCAGTGGTGATGATATGAGCAAGAAAGCACTATGAGTGGGCTTGCATGGGTGAGGGTGGAGACAGAACTCACCCTTCAGCTTCCCAGCCCTAGGACATCCTTGGGAGCCCACGGCCTTTCTAAATAAGGAATGTCATAGATCTAGAGGCCACCACAAACTGACTAAAGGTCATTTCTGCTTCCCTAGCAGACAGCCCTATACCTCCATGAAAAACACCATTGCAGAGCAAGACCAAGCATTGGAAAAGGGCCCGCCCTGTCATTCCTTCTCCCCCTGGTATTTCCCAAGCAAGACAGGGCCATACAGTCTGGGGGTCCTGAGTCTCCACCAAGATGCCCTTGATATTAGTTTCAAAGCTTTCAACTTGAAAGAATCAGAAATGGAAGTGGGGAGTAGATTCTGTGCTGACACATATTATGTCAGGCTACCTGGGCATCTCTGCCAGGAGAAGCTGCTGGCCAGGAACCCACAGCTTCCACTCTCCAAGCATAGACCAAGTAGCCCCTCCTCCCAGGTTTAGGACCTGTAGTTCTATTGATCTCTGTCAAATTTCCCATTTGTGTCCATTGCAGAGCTTCTCAACTGGGAGATTTTGCCCTCAAGGGGACATTTGGCAATGTCTAGAGACATTTTATATTGCAGGACTAGGGCAGGGGGTGCTACTAGTATCTAGTGGGAAGCCATGGATGCTGCTAAACACCCTATGATGCCCAGAACAGCCTCCACAACAAAGAATTATCCTGCCAAGGTATGAATAGTCCTAAGATTGAGAAACTCTGTCTTGGACTAATCAGATCCTTCCTTTAATACCTGAATGAAATTGTCTACAAAGAAAGCAGGGGGTGGGGGGAAAAAAAGGAAGAAAGGGGTGAAAATGCTAAATAGGTAACAAATAGGCCTCCTCAGGGGAATGTGGTCTCTTGGTGAGAATACATAGCAAGCTGGTGATGTATACTTGTATTTAGAACACAGTTATTGATAGGAAACTGGGACCAAAGCATTTCTGGCAATGAGGTACCAATATTATCCTTACTTTGCCACTCTATCCTTACCACTCAGTCACTGCAAATGGATGAACAATGGATTATAGATTTATTATGCTTACGTGACACATAAAATATGGCAGAGCAGGGGACATTCACCTTTGGACCTGCTAAAGGCAGAAAAATCAATAAATAGGATTAATAAAAATGTTATTCTAGTTCTTAGAACTCTACCCCTCAGCTAAGCCCCAGGAGGAAGAACAGTGAAGGTTATCAAATCAAGACATGAGAACTAATGGATGTGTCTGTGGAATGTCAAAGGTGAGCAAAGAAAGTGTGGGTCAAAAGGCTTAAGCAGCCCAACTTCAAGATGGGGCAGGGGTTGTTGGGCCAACTCCCAATAAGGATGGCAGGATTAACTGGTTGTCAGAGTAACCTTGCTCACTCGGAGATATCTTATAAATTGCTGCAGGGATAGGACAGGCTCTCAGCCCCTGACCACAGTTCTGAAAATAGACCCTGTAAATACCCATGTTTGCAGGAAGAGAGGAGGAGAGGCAAGCCTGGAGAGCAGGGATTGGGGCAAGGTCTAAGTGATAAGTGAGCAGGCCTCCGTCCGACTCTAGCTCACTGGCCCTAGAAAGCTCCACATCCTCTCCCCTCTCTTGCTGTTTGATTTTAGCAATATCACTGTGAGATTCAGTTTCTCCTTCTAAAAAAAACACAGATGGCAATACATGACATAATCAAGGCTCTATAAATTACAAGTGGCAAGAAACAATTCAAATTAACTTGAGCCACAGAAGGAATATATAAGCTCAAGTCACTGGAAAATCTAAGATAGTTCTCACTGAATTAAAGATGTATGTATCCTGGAGCTCAATACAATCTCATAAGGGCTCTGGGTCTCTCACGCACACTTGACTTTCTTCTGTATTGGCTTCATTCTCACGAAGGCCTCCCTAGGGAGTTGGCAAAGTGACTCTCAGCCACTGCACAATGAAAGCAGTACACACTACTAATTTCAAGTCCAGAAGAAAAGGGCTTCTCTTTTCCAATAATCCCAAGAGACATCTCAGCAGAGTTGCTGCCTCAGGCCTGGATTCAGGCAAATGTCCATCATTGAACCAGACATTATGGGCAAAAGAATAAGACTTCTTGACTGACCAAGCCTGTATCACATGATCATCCCTGGAGCCAGAAACAGGTAGTCGAAGGTGAGGACCGGTGTATCCCCAAGGAAAAGAAGTAATAGATGCTGGGTGGGCAAAAAATGGCAGACAGTAATTACTCACAAGGAATTATTTAGAAAATATGACAAGTTCCCAGTTCAAGATGGCAACACAAAAGGATCCTGAACTCATCTCTCCCCACAGACATAATAAATCTATAACTACATACGAAACAATTTCCACTGAAAGAAACCCAAAAACTATTTGACCCACTCCTTCACATCAGGTGAACATGAAAAAAAAAAAAAACCTGTATCAAAACAAGTAGGAGATGATGAGACACAATCTTACCATAAATGCCACCCCGTGGCACAGAGACTCACATTCAGGAGGAAAGTAACAACCTTGAGCTTCTCACTGAGGAGCAAAGGGTTTGAAATCCACATCTGGCATCCCAATTTTTAAGACCTGCACTTGAGGGGTGAGTCCCCAAAACCCCAGCTTTGAAAACAATCAGGGCTCACATCTACAAGACCCACAAAGCTATAGCAAACTGAGAAATAGTTCTTAAAGGGCTCAATGCCTGGAGACCCACCCACCCCGGAGCCCAGCACAGAGGCAGTGACCAGTCTTTCTATGTAAGAGACTTCCGTTACATTCAGGAAGTGGGCCAACATGGTGGAAAAGTAGAGGGATCTGCACTTCCCGCGTCTCTCAAAGAAAGAAGGGCTGAAGCCAAAGGACTCTGAACCCCAAGAGTCTGGGAGGAAAGGAGACGGAATCTACTAGGAAAAAAACGGGAAAACCAGATGGCCCCATAGGTGCGTGATTGCGAACTGGGGGAGATAAAATGGGCCGTGGAGGCACGGAGGGGAGGGATCCTCTTCTGCAGAGGGACAAAGGGAAGAGAAAGAGCAGGTGGGGAAGCATAGGACTGTATCTGGACAAGAAAAAAAACCTTGGACCGGGACGGACAGGGATCCCATCATCCCATCTCTAACTGCAGGGCTTTCTTTGAACTGGGGCCAGCTGCCCTGTTCACACAACTGGGGAAGAGGGAAGTCACCTCTGGGTTCGGTGGTACATCAGGGGCTCAGTCAGAAGCAGGAAAAACTGGTCCCCTCCCCTGAAGTGCTGCAGCACAGCCGCAGGAGCACATATTGGGTGGCAACATTAACACGTAGGGATTGAAAGTTTAAAACTCTGGGACATAGACGGTGGAGGGAGATAGCCTGCCTCATCTGCGCCTGCAGCACAGTAAGGACAGATGCAAAGGAGTGGTTTAGGACACCTGGTCCATGAAGAAGGGCCTGGGGTGTGGCCATTTTTTTCCCCACAACTACGAAAGCAGGGCCCCAGTAATCTATTCTTGGGGCCCACAGTGGAGGTGGGACCCGCCTACATCAAACCACGCCCCTCCATGCTGGGGAGCTACTTATCTACTGGAGCTGGATAGATGCTGTTGAACCAGATGGACCCCTCCTCTGGGCCAGCACTGCAGGATTGCCTGGATTAATTCCAGGATAATTCTTGTTATTTACATATATTCTCCCTTTTCTCATTTCCTCCCCCCTCTAGACTGATTACTCTGGTTATTGGTTTGCATAAACAGACATATTTAATCCATTCTTTTGATGCATGTTCTACACCTCCTTCTTTCCTTTCTGTCTCTCTGGAATAATCAGGGCATATAGTTTCTCTGGGTAACATTATCTTCATTTCTTTTTCCTCACCTCCTTCCTTATTCTCCTTTCTCTCTCTGTGGATTAAGCCTTTTACACCCTCTGCCTGGTAAATGGTCATTTTCTCTTTCTCCTCGCCCCTGTCATTTCTCTCTTTGTATATGCTATTCCATCAGCACTGCCTCCACCCAGTTCTTTACTTGTAGCTGGTGTTTCTGGTTTTATGCTTGTAGACTGTCTTTTGGTTTTTGTTTTTGTCCATTTCCTTGTTTTGTTTGTGCATTTGTGTGTTTTTGTGTCCTGTTTGTCTATTTTCCTTTCCAGGGGTACTTCAAGGAACAAATCAAAGCTCACCTGGCAGAGGGTCCAAAACATCACAACAAGTAGGGAAATAAAATAACCAAAGTCACAACAACAGCGAGCAAGTAACACTCTCCAAAAAAAACACCTCCTGAATGGCCAGGCCCTGGACAGTGTATGAGCCCCTCTTAATATAGAAGTGTGCAAAGGTGCAGAGCACATAACAAGCTTTTAAAACTTACAAGGGACAGAAAACTAGCCAAAATGATGAAATGGAAGAATTCTCCTCAAAAGAAATTCCAGGAAGAAGTGACAGCTAAAAGAATTGATCAAAACAGATATAAGCAATATAACTGAACAAGAATTTAGAATAATAGCCATAAAATTATTCACTGGGCTTGAAAAAAGCATAGAAGACAGCAGAGACTCCATTGCTGCAGAGATCAAGGATCTTAAAAATAGTCATAATTTAAAAATGCTATAAATGAGGTGGAAAATACAATGGAGGCAGCCACAGTGCAGATTGAAGAGGCAGAGGGGAAAATAGGTGAATTAGAAGATAAAATTATGGAAAAAGAGGAAGCTGAGAAAAAGAGAGATAAATTGACCCAGGAGCACGAAAGGAGAATTCAAGAACTGAGTGATACACTCAAACAGAACAACATCTGTATCATAGAAATTCCGTAAGAAGAAGAAGAGAGAAAGGGGCTGAAGGGGTACCTGAACAAATCATAGCTGAGAACCTCCCCAACCTGGGGAAGGAAACAGACATTGAAATCCAAGAGGCATAGAGAACTCCCCTCAGACCTAACATGAATCGATCTTCTGTATGACATATAGTGAAACTGGCAAAATACAAGGATAAAGAAAGAATTCTGAAAGCAGCTAGGGATAAATGGGCCTTAACATACATAGGTAGACACATAAGGGTAGTAGCAGACCTATCTACTGAAACCTAATAGGCCAGAAAGGAATGGCAGGAAATCTTCAATGTGATGAACAGGAAAAATATGCAGCCAAGAATCCTTTATCCAGCAAGCCTGTCATTCAGAATAGAACAAGAGATAAAGGTTTTCCCAAACAAAAACTGAGGGAATGCATCACCACTAAACCAGCCCTACAAGAGATCCTAAGGGGGACTCTATGAGAGAAATGTTACAAGGAACACAAAGTACCAGAGACATAACTACAAGCATGAATCCTACAGAAAACACAATGACTCTGAACCCATATTTTTCAATAATAACACTGACTGTAAATGGACTAAATTCTCCAATCAAAAGACATAGAGTAACAGAATGGGTAAAAAAAAAAAAAAAAAAAAAAAAAAAACAAGACCCATCTATTTGTTATCTACAAGAGACTCATTTTAGACCCGAGGACGCATTCAGATCAAAAGTGAGGGGATGGAGAAATATCTGTCATGCTACTGGAAGTTAAAAGAAAGCTGGAGTAGCCATACTTATATCAGACAAACTGGACTTTAAAGTAAAGGCAGTAACAAGAGATAAAGAAGGACATTATATAATAATTGCAGAGTGTATCCATCAGGAAGAGCTAACAATTATAAATGTCTATGCACCAAATTTGGAAGCACCCAAATATATAAAACAATCACAAACATAAGCAATCTTATTGATAGGAATGTACTAATTGCAGGAGACTTTACCATTACACTTACAGCAATGGATAGATCAACCAGACAGAGAATCACTAAAGAAACAATGGCCCTAAACGACACATTGGACCAGATGGATTTGACAGATGTATTCAGATTTCCACATCCCAAAGCAGTAGAATTCACTTTCTTCTCTAGTGTGCATGGTACATTCTCCAAGATAGATCACATACTGGGTCACAAAGCAGCCCTCAATAAATATAAAAGAATTGAAGTCATACTGTGCACACTTTCAGATCACAATGCTATGAAACTTGAAATTAACCACAGGAAAAAGTCTGGAAAACATCCAAAAGCATGGAGGTTAAAGAACATCCTACAAAAGAATGAATGGGTCAACGAGGCAATTAGAGAAGAAATTAAAAAATATATGGAAACAAATGAAAATGAAAATACAAAATACAAACCCTTTGGGATGCAGCAAAGGCAGTCCTAAGAAGAAAATACATTGCAATCCAGGCCTATCTCAAGAAACAAGAAAAATCCCAAATATAAAATCTAACAGCACACCTAAAGGAACTAGAAGCAGAACAGCAAAGACACCCCAAACCCAGAAAAAGAAGAGAAATAATAAAGATCAGGGCAAAAATAAATAATATAGAATCCAAAAAACAGTTAAACAGATCAATGAAATCAAGGGTTGGTTTTTTGGAAATATAAATAAAATGGATAAACCTCTAGCCAGGCTTCTCAAAAAGAAAAGAGAGAGGACCCAAATAGATAAAATCATGAATGAAAATGGATTACAACCAATCCCTCAGAAATACAAGCAATTATCAGGAATACTACGAAAATTTATATACCAACAAACTGGACAACCTGGAAGACATGGACAAATTGATAGACACCCACACACTACCAAAACTCAAACAGGAAAAATAGAAAATTTGAATAGACTCATAACTCGTGAAGAAATTGAATCAGTTATCAAAAATCTCCCAACAAATAACAGTCCTGGACCAGATGGCTTCCTTGGGGAATTCTACCAGACATATAAAACAGAGTTGATACCTATCCTTCTCAAGCTGTTCCAAAAAAATAGAAATGGAAGGAAAACTTCTGAACTCATTCTATGAAGCCAGCATCACTTTGATTCCCAAACCAGACAGAGATCCAGAAAAAGGGAGAGAGAGAGAGAGAGAGAGAGAGAGAGAGAGAACTACAGGCTAATATCCCTGATGAATATGGATGCAAAATTTTTCAACAAGATACTAGCAAATCGAATTCAACAGCATATAAAAATAATTATTCACCATGATCAAGTGGGATTCATTCCTGGGTTGCAGTCATTCCTGGGTTGCAGGACTGGTTCAATATTCAAATATCAATGGGATACATCACATTAACAAAAGAAAAGATAAGAACCATACGATTCTGTCAACAGATGCAGAAAAAGCATTTGACAAAATACAGCATCCTTTCTTAGTAAGAAACCCTCAAAAGAGTCGGGATAGAAGGAATATACTTAAACATTATAAAAGCCATTTATGAAAAGCCCACAGCTAATATCATCCTCAATGGAGAAAAACTGAGAGCTTTCCCCCTGAGATCAGGAACACGACAGGGATGTCCACTCTCACCACTGTTGTTTAACATAGTGCTGGAAGTCCTAGCATCAGCAATCAGACAACAAAAGGAAATAAAAGGCATCAGAATTGACAAAGATGAAGTCAAACTTTCACTTTTCACAGATGACATGACATTCTACATGGAAAACCCGACAGACTCCACCAGAAGTCGGCCAGAACTGATAACATGAATTCAGCAGAGTCGCAGGGTACAAAATCAACGTACAGAAATTGGCTGCATTTTTATACACCAATAATGAAACAACAGAAAGAGAAATAAAGAAACTGATCCCATTCACAATTGCACCAAAACCCATAAAATACCTAGGAATAAATCTAACCAAAAATGTAAAATATCTGTATGCTAAAAACTATAGAAAACTTATGAAGGAAATTGAAGAAGACACAAAGAAATGGAAAAACATTCCATGCTCATGGATCAGAATAAATATTGTTAAAATGTCAATACTACCTAAAGAAATCTATACATTCAATGCAATCCCAATTAAAATTGCACCAGCATTCTTCTCAAAGCTGG
>CM053572.1:88798651-88846079 GCA_028646485.1 Cryptoprocta ferox
ATATCTGATAAAGGGTTAGTATCCAAAATATATACAGAACTTGTACAACTCAAAACCAAAAAAACAAATGATCCCATTTAAAAGTGGGCAAGGGGAGCCTGGGTGGCTCAGTTGATTGAGATTCCAACTTTATTTCAGCTCAGGTCATGATCCCAGAGTCATAGAATCAAGCCCCACAGCAGGCTCTGCACGGAGTGTGGAGCTGGCTTAAGATTCCCTCTCTCCCTCTGCCCCTCTTCCCCATTCACGCACACTGTCAAAAAAAAAAAAAAATCATTAATTTTTAAAAATGGGCAGAAGACATAAACAGACATTTCTCCAAAGACATACAGATGGCCAACAGACACATGAAAAGATGGTCAACATGACACGTCATCAGGAAAATGCAAGTCAAAACCACAATGAGATATCACCTCACAACTGTCAAAATGGCTAAAATAAAAAACACAAGAAACAAGTGTTGGTGAGAATGTGTAGAAAAAGGAAGTCTTGTGCACTGTTGGTGGGAATACAAATGATGCAGCCACTGTAGAAGACAGTATGGAAGTTCCTCAAAAACTTAAAAATAGAATTACAGTATGATCCCGTCATTGCACTACTGGGTATTTACTCAAAGAATACAAACAACAACAACAACAACAAAACACTATTTTAAAGGGATACATACACCCCTATATTTATTGCAGGATTATTTACAATAGCCAAATTATGAATCAGCCCAAGTTGTGTATAGACAGATGAATGGATAAAAAAGATTTGGTATACACATACAATGAAATATTATTCAGCCATAAAAAGGAATTAAATTCTGCCATTTGCAACAACATGGATAGATCTAGACAGTATAATTCTAAGTGAAATAAGCCAGTCCAAGAAAGACAAATACCATATGATTTCACTCATATGTAGAATTTAAGAAACAAAACAAAGGAGGAAAAAAAAGAGAAAAAAAAGACTCTTAAACTATAGAGAACAGATGATTATCAGAAGGAGGTGTGGAGGGATGGGGGGTGGTGCATACATGGAATGGATGAAACAGGTGAAGGAGATTAAGGGTACATTTATCACAATGAGCACTGAGGAATATATGGAATTGCTGAATCACTATATTGTACACTTGAAACTAACACTGTATGTTAACTACACTAGAATTTTAAAAAAATTCTTAAATTATTGATCTGGTTTTAATAAGACCTCATTTTTATCTTTAAAATTATCTGCCTAGAAAACAAAGATCCTGTATTTTCCCCAAAATAATTACCTATGTTTATCAGTTCTTTGATTTACTTTACAAAAAAAAAAAAAAGTATTAATATTCTAAAGAGGCTAAATTTCGCTCACAGCTATTTGGACTGATGTATTTGTCTTTGATATCTTTTATTGTCTTTGATATCTTTTATTGTTACTTTGATTAAATGGATAATATTGTTTCATACTGAAAACAAAAATCAAACTTACAGAAAAAGATTATATTCGCGTTGGCCAGAGGCAGGAGGTGGGTGGAAAGGAGATTGGATAAAGGCTGTCAGAAGGTACAAACTCCATTCTAAGATAAGTATTAAGGAGGTAAGGTACAACATGGTAACTGTAGTTAACACTGCTGTGTAGTATTTATGAAAGAGAATAAATCCTAAGGATTTTCAGCACAAGGAAAAACATGTTCATTATTGTAAATCTTTACAAGATAATCAATTTTACCTAAGCTTTCTGAATCACTGTGCTATACACCTTAAAGTTATACAATGCTATCTATCAATTATATCTCAATTTTAAAAAAAGAAATAAGGAAGGGGGGGAGAGAGGGGGGACAGAAAATGGAAGGGAGAGGGGGAGGGGGAAACAGTATCATTATAATCAAGTGGGATTTATGCCAGAGATAAAAGCTTGGCTCAACCTCATCATATCAATTGATGTGATTATCCACATTAACAAAAATGAAGGATAAAATCATATGATCATCTCAATAGATGCAGAAAAAGCATTTGACAACATTTAATGTCCATTTCTGATAAAAACTCCCAACAAAGTGTGTATAAAGGTAACATACCTCAACATAAAGGCCACATAAATATCTACAATTAACATCATAATCAATGCTGAAAAGCTGAAAGCTTTTCTTCCAAGATCAGGAACAAAACAAAGATGTTCACTCTCCCCTTTATTTCAGCATAGTATTGGAAATCTTAGCTAGAGCAATTAGGCAAGAAAAAAAAAAAAAAAGGCCTCCAAATTGGAAAGGAAGAAGTAAAACTGTCACTCTTTGCAGATGACATCATATGTAAGAAACCCTGAAGACGCCACAAAAAAACAAACAAAAAAAAGACCTAACCAATAAATTCAGGAAAGTTGCAAGATACAAAATGAACATACATCAGTTGTGTGTGTATATACTAAGAATGAACTATTAGAAAGAAAAATTAATCTTGTTTACAATGCATCAAAAAGAATATGTAGGAATAAATTTAACCAAGGAAGTGAAAGTCCTGTACATTCAAAACTATAAGACACTGATTAAAGAAACTGAAGACCCAAAGGAGTGGAAAGATATTCCATACTTTTGGATTGGAAGAATATTCTTAAAATGTCCATAGTACCCAAAGCAATCTACACATTCCATGCAAGCTCTATCCAAATTCCAATGCATTTTTCACAGAAACAGGATAATCCTAAAATTTGTATAAACCACAAAAGACCCCAAATAGCCAAAGCAATCTTAAGAAGCACAAAGCTGGAGGCATCACACTTCCTGATTTCAAACTCTATTATAAAGTTATAGTAATCAAAACTATGAGATTAGCGTAAAAACAAAGACCAATGGAACAGAATTGAGAGCCTAGAAATAAATGCATGCATATATGGTCAATTATTTTTAGCAAAGTAGCTAAAAATATACAATGGGAAAAAGACAATCCCTTTAATAAATGGTGTTGGAAAACTGGACATGCAAAAGAAAAAAACTAGATTACTATTCTATACCACACACAAAAATTAGCTCAAAATGGATTAAAGACTTGAATGTAAAACTTGATACCATAAAACATGAAAACATAGATGATAACTGCCTTGATGTTGATCTTAATCATTTTTTGGATTTGACCCTAAAATCAAAGTCAGCAACAACAAAAACAAAAAACAAGGGAGACTACATCAAATTAAAATGCTCCTGCACAGCAAAGGAAACCATCAATAAAGTGAAAAGTCACCTTGAAGGATAGAAAATACTTGTAAATCATATGTATAAAGGGTTAATATCCAAAATATATAAAGAACTCATACAACTCAATAGCAATAAAACAATCTGATTTAAAAAACGGGCAGAGGATCTGAATTAACATTTTTCCAAAGACAACATACAGAGCCAACAGGCTTATAAAAGATGCTCAACATCAGTAACCATCATAGAATTGCAAATTAAAACCACAAAGTACCCCCTCATACCAGTCAGAATGACTATTATCAAAAAGACAAGAAATAACAAGGGTCAATAAGCATGTGGGGAAAAAAAGGGACCCTGTGAGTTGCTGGTGGGAATATAATTGGTGCAACCACTATGGAAAACTGAATGGAGGTGCCTCAAAAAATCAGAAATAGGGGCACCTGGCTGGCTTGGTCAGCTAAGCCTCAGACTCTTGGTTTCAGCTCAGGTCATGTACTCATGGTTCACAGGTTTGAGCCCCACATCAGGCTCTGCACTGGCAATGCAAAGCCTGCTCGGGATTCTCTCTCTGTCTCTCTCTCCTTCTCTCTCTGCCCCTCCCCTACTCTGTCTCTCAAATAAATAAACTTTTAAAAAATTTTTAATTAAAAAAATTAAAAATAGAACTCCCCTAAGATCCAGCAATTCTGCTTTTGAGTATTTATCAAAATAAAGAGATATATGCACTATCCCATGTTCACTGCAGCATTACTTATAATAGACAAGACACGGAATAACTAAAACGTCCATCGATGGATGAATGGGTAAAGAATATGTGAAAAAGAGTATTTATATAATTACTAATTAATATAACTAATTAGTAATTAGTAATAATTACTATTATAAATATATAATATATAATTACTATTATAATATATAATATAAATATATAAGTATATAAAATATAAATATAATAAATTAATATAAATATAGTAATTATTATAAATATATAATGCTATTATAATATATACCATTGTGTGTATATGTGTATATATATGTATACATAAACAAAATGGAATATTATTTAGCCATAAAAAAAGGCAATCTCACCATTTGCAACAACGACATATGGACCTTGTGGGCATTATGCTAATTGAAAGCCGTCAGAAAAGACAAATGACATATGATCATACATGTAGAATCTAAGGAAAAAAACTGAACTAGAGAACAGACTGGTGATTCAGAGCAGGAATCAGCAGCTATCCTGTCACCACCATCCCCCCTCCAAGGTAGGAAAACGTACATTTTTAGGCCGCTGAGGTGGCGGTGGGTAAAAAGGGAGAAGGTGGTCAAAAGGAACAAATTTCCAGTTATAAAGCAAACAAATCCTAGGAATGTACTGCACAGCATGGGGACTACAGGACTGTACTGTATATTTGAAGTTGAAAGTAATACTGTGCTGCATATGTGAAAGTTGCTAGTTCTTAAATAATTCTCATTATAAGAAAATGTGTGTTAACCACGTATGGTGATAGCTGGGAACTAGGCTTATTGTGGTGATCATTTCACAATATATACAAATACCAAATCATTGTTATACATCTAAAACTTATATAATGCCATACGTCAACTACATCAGTAATAACAAATATGATAAAATATCGATGTGATAAGCTAAGGCTAGGAATCCACTTTGTGAATTCCAGCCCACCAAGTAAATATAGGGCAGAGGCCAACATTTGGCAGTTAAAAAATAACATGAAGTTTCCTATTCAGATTTTTGAAGGTTCTAAGTTTCATCATTGGACTCAAGATGCTGTTGTTATATAGTCTTAAACATTAAATTTAAAAATGCAGCCTAAAAATTCATCTTTCCTTACACTGGAGTGGGGGTGGGGGGTGACGGAATAGCCGCTGACCCCTGCTCTGAGTCCTAGAACATAGTTAGCTGAAGAGAGATTCGCAGGCTCTCAGGCTGACCATTTCTCGGGTGACCTTTCACCCTTGTTTTGAAAATGACTTCATCTTCCTTCTCCTTGTGATGGCAGCTAATAGGCTGTCAGAGCAGCATTTGCAGAAGTGGAAGATTGCCTAGTCACAGGTGAGAAGGTAAATTCACAGAACGAGGTGACAAAACTGACATTCACACAGCATATGCCCTTTATCACACATTTATACACATCCTTTTGTGTAAGACCCAAGCAATGCTGCCTGAACGTTCTGTTCTGCCCACTTCACCAGTGAGTGAGCAAGACCTGAATCCCACACGTAGGAAGTGGGAGAGGGGTGATTTGAATCAGGTTTGACTAAGAACAATGCCCATGTCCTTTCCACTATTACACAATGATTTGCACAAGCCCTTGGTAAATGTCTCTTGTTGGATGCCTTCCCACATACAGGGGGTCTTGTGCAAGATGCTGGAGCTCATGGGATTAAGAAAAGCCACAGAGCTAATTAACCCAAGACTGAAACCAGACCTTGTGTAAGCGTTGGAGTAAATCCAATGCAACTATTAGGGGGAAATAATGGGAACAGCTTTTATAGAGCGGCAGCTGTGGGCCAGAGGTTTTACACATTTATCCCCAATCCTCACAAAAATTCTACATGGTAGGGATTGTTATCTCCATGTTGTAGTTGAAGAACCTGAATCTTGAAGAAGTGAGGTCATTACCCAGGGGTTCCACAGCTAATAAACTGCAGAGCTGGGATTCAAACCTGGGCCTGCTATGCTTTTTCACCCCACCATGCTATCCCACCTTTGGCCTCAAGAACAGTGACCTCTATTTACCAGGAGTGGGGGAAGGGACAGCAGGAAGTGTTTCTAAATATACGAGGAGGCCGGGAGGCCGTGAGTCCAAGGAAGCCGAATCCTGAGTCTCACCGGCAGGCCTCAGCCATAGTAACCCAGGTGCGGCTGGTGGGGCTGGCCCTTCCCCCAACAGCCTTAAGCTTGGGCCTATGAGAAGCATTTCCATATACATTCTCACATTCTTGTGGACGCAGAACTTTTCAGCTGAGAGGGGCCACTGCCCTAGAGAAAAGCGCACAAACTGGTGCCTGAGGGCTGCCACTGACTTGGTAGGTCACTTCGGTAAACAGGTCATCTCTCTGAGTGCCTGCAAACAGGCGAATGGGTTGGTAAAACCTACCTGAAGCCCAGGAAAGTTACCTGGTTAATAGGGTCTACATTAACCCAATTTCCAACGTGGGAAGAGGGGGGCTTCTCCACACACCACCAAAAATTCTTGGGCACCAACTGGGCATCCTACAATTTAATTCAGTTGTGACTCTATTCTGCAATAGCATCAGATTCCACAAGAGTTCCGTCCTCGAAGACTGCCCCACCACCCCTAATTTCAGAAGCTATTCAAGTCCAGGTTGTTACCAGTAGGCTGTTGACTGGAAATTCTAACGACCCCCTCCTCAAAGCTCGATAAATTTGCTAGAGTGGCTCACAGAACTCAGAAATATGTTTTACTTACTAGATTACCAGTTTACTATGAAAGGATGTAACTCAGGAACAACCAATCAGAAGAGATGCTAAGGGCAAGGTATGGCAAAGGACACAGAGTTACCATGCTTCCTCCGAACACACCACCCTCTCCAAATCTCCATGTGTTCAACCAACCCAGACGCTCTCCAAACCCAGGCCTTCTGAGTTTTTATGGTGGCCTCATCACATAGGTGTGACTGATTCATCATTGGCCGTTGGTGATTGAACTCAATCTCTAGCCCCTCTCCCCTCTGCGGAGGGTCAGGTGTTGGAACAGAAAGTTCAACCCTCTAATCACTTGATTGGCTCCACCTGCAACCAGACCTCATCCTTAGTTTCCAAAAGTCACCTCATCAGCATGACAAAAAACACCTTTATGGCTTTCATTACAGGGAATTTCAAAGGTTTTAGGAGCTTTGTGCCAGGAACAAGAAAACCAAATGTGTAATTCTTATTATAAATCACAGTATGACACCCAGCAAGAATTTACCATGAGAAATAAATTTTGTGACTACACTCTGTAAAAACTACAAGCACCATGAAGATATGGATTAATCCTAGAAACAGTACCTAATCTGTATCAATTTCCTAGAGCTACTATAACAAAGTACCACATACTCACTTAAACCAACAGAAATCTATTCTTTCTACAGTTCAAGAGGCCAGAAATGCAAAATAAAGGTGTCAGGAAAATGGATTCCTACTGGAGACTGAGACAAACTCCCTGCCTCTCACCTACCTTCTGGTGCTTGCTGGCAATCCTTGATATACTTTGGCTTGCAGATGTAACTAAGGTAAGGATTGAGATGAGATGTAGAGTTCTCTCTCCAATCTCTGCCTTCCTCACCTTCACAAGGCCTTCCCTGTGGGTCTGTATTGCCCTTTTCTTTCTCTGAGTGAGAGAGGACTTCAACTACCTCCATTTTGACCTCACATTTTCTAATTGATTAAATTATTTGCAGCTCATGTCTTAACTCAGGCAAAAGACCCTGTGGGCAAAACCTGTTGTGATCAGAACAGCAACTACCCCATCATTCAATAGGGACTGCCCTGAGCCAGGAAGGTCCAGCCAGTGATAACCCCAAGACAATGATAGACCTGACCTTTACTGCCCACCTGCATATACCCACCGATCTTTGTCCCATATTTTCCTTATGTAAGCCTAGAAACATTTTCAGCACTTTGGAGACTGTCTTCCTGGTGTTGGTCTCACTGAAATAAATGTTTCCCCACCATACATCTCTCTCTTTTGAATTTTGTCAGCAGCAACTAGCTGTTTGAGACACCCCCCCGCCCCGCCTCCGCCGCCACAGCCAGGTGTTCTTACATCCCTGAACCCCAACTACATTATAAGAACACTTTCCTTTGGATTTAGGGCCCATCCTATCCACTAGGATCTCATCTCAATCCTTACCTTAGTTACATCAGCAAAGACTCCAATTCCAAAAAAAGTCACATTCTGAGGTTCTGGGTGGATATGATGAATTTGGGGAGAGTCACTATTCAACCCACTACACAATCTAATATCTTCATTTACAGCTGAGAAAGCTGAAGTTTTTAAAGGGAAATGACTAACCCACGGCAACACAGCTTCTCATGTGTAACAGATGTTGGAGGGAGGAGAGGCATGGGCACTATGATTTTCATCAGAGGACAGCCCTTCATAGGTCAAGAGAAATAAGCCCATACTGCATGAAGACAACCAGAGGGAGGTTTCTCGAAACATGTTCTATAATTTCAACCCATATCTTCCCCTCCCAGGAAACAAAAGTAGGCATCTCACTCCACAGAAAAACCACTGAAGCCAGAGAAAGAAACCACAGAACCAGCCAGCAGCCACCAGCCAGCTCTCTTACCAGACACAAAGAGAGAAGCCACCACCTCCAATTTC
This sequence comes from Cryptoprocta ferox, assembly GCA_028646485.1. Taxonomy (NCBI): domain Eukaryota; kingdom Metazoa; phylum Chordata; class Mammalia; order Carnivora; family Eupleridae; genus Cryptoprocta; species Cryptoprocta ferox. Next base: position 88,807,172 of record CM053572.1, read on the forward strand.
CTCCCTCTACAATTTCCTCCACTTAAAGTTTCAAAACTTTGCCATAATATTAATCAGAGAAGTGATGGACCTGGCCCACAAGTTTATGATGTGCCTCTCCACGGCGTCCCTGGTTCTTATGGCCGGTGCAGCCACGTGGGATGTAAGGGGCAACTTGATCCATCGCTGTTTCCCCATGTTTTTCTGTCTGATTATAAATACAGCTTTGTGAAAATCCAGCCACACCACAGTTTCAATAGGGCTGCATTTTTTCCAAAACCCAACTTACCTTCAAGGGCACGGAGCATCTGTTTCGAGTCAGAAGCCAGGGCAAGCCTGTCTCACACGTGGCATGACTTAGAAGCCCCAGCCATGGTACTTAAACCCTAAGTGCCCTGAGATAATTGGCCTCCAAACCAAATTCAGCGGCTGAGAACCGATGAGAAATTGCTGGTGGCTTTTTTCCTAACCCAATTTCATTCCCACTGCCCACCCCTGCCCTCTGACCTTCTTTCCTTTCTCTGGCCTAAAGTCCTGGAAAATAGAGTTTGGAAATGCCTGGGGGGCTTCTGGGGTGGGCCCCAAAGCTTCAGGGAGAAGAGATAGGAATGAAAGGCACCAGAGGGACGAGGAAAAAAGCCAGACACAAAAGGTCACACATTGTGCAATTTCATTTGTAAGGAATGTGCGGTACAGGTAAATCCAAAGAGACAACAAGCAGACTGGTGGTTGCCAGGGTCTTTTGGAAGGAGGCATAGGGAGTGACTTCTTGAGCTGGGGAGTCCCTTCTGAGGATGATGAAAATGTTTTGAAACTAGATAGAGGTGACGGTTGCACAACAGTGTGAATGTACTAAAGGACATTGAGTTGTTTACTTGCAAATGGTTACATTTCTATTCTGTGAATTTCACCTCCATTTTAAAAAACATTAAAAGAGGAAGGGTAGAAGGGTGGAAGGAGGAGGAGGAGGAAGGAAGCCCTGCAGCTGAGAAGAACCACCCTCAAGAACAGCCAGGGGCCAAGTCTAAGTTAACCCCTCCCTTTCCAGCCGCAAAGCTGCTAGCGGAGTGCCTGGGGCAGTTTCCCCAGAAGCTTCAGCTGAGAAACCTTGCCCTGAGCCAGCTGGTCAGCCCTTTAAAGCTAGAAGGTTCTGCCTCTTTAATGCTTCAGCTCAATCACAGGCTCCTTTCTCTAATAGGTAATGTTTTTAGAGAGAGAGGAGGGACCCTACCTATTTCAGGAGCTAAAAATGAAATAAAGTGGAATGACACACAGTGGGGAAAAAATGTTTTTTTTTTTAAATTTAGGATTCTGTTTCCCTACTCAGAAGTGCCTAAAATGTACACTGCCTTTTCTAAATTGAACTGAATTCCTGTTTTGAGCCCCCATCCTGTAGCACTGCAAAAACTTAATCTCAGTTTAGCATCTGGTCATTGCTGTCCCGCAAGGTGCCAAAATGTGCCCATACTCTGGACCTCTGGACAACTGTCCTGACTACTTTTGCTCTGTCTGGCAGGTCTTCTCCAAGTTTGCAGGTCCTCTATGCCACTTCTCTACACCACCTATTCCCCACGAATGTCTGGGAACACTTGGTGGCCCCTATGCCATTCTGGGGCCATGCCATTATAAGAAATGAGGTAGAGCTAACTAAGGCTGTTCACCTACTTGCTTTCTACTCTGGGCCACACAGAAAAGTTATTTTATTGCTCCCCCACTGCACAAGGCTTTGGGAACTCTTCAAGGCTGACTCAGTCATGGTGACCAGCAGCTATTTCTCCTCTGCTTCTTCCACACCATGTTATGGCATATGCAGTATCCCTAGGGATGTGCCCCTTTCCCAGGTTCTGCCTACTGAATGGACACAGATTTTCTCTACTCTGGGATTCCCCAAACCTATATACACAGTCTCTGAGTTGGGATTCAAATCCAATTTGACTTTAAAACACAGCTACTTCCTCCTACACAACACCACCTTGTTGCATTTAACCAGGTGCCTTAGAAAGACACCAATCTTTTGATTGCAGTCGAGGTGAAAAGACTTTCAGGTGGAAAAACTGAAATGGGTACTCCTACAGAAGAGCCTCAAGAGCACTGTCAATGGGGTGCAGAAACAGAAACTTGGCAATGTGTCCAACGTGTGCCCCATTGTGGTAGAGTCGCCTCCGTAAGGAAAAAAAAAACCCTCAAGGTAACCTGGCTATGTGCGTATGTGACCTTGTGACATGAGACCACTCAATCAGACTGCCTATTTGTGTGCGTTACCATATATGGGAGACAAAGAGGTAGAAACTATATAAAAAACTATACCACATGGCATTCAGGACTGAGTTCTTTGGGCACGAACCCAACTGAGCAATGCCGGCACCAATAAAGTTGCTTTCTAGAAAGAAAACCTCAGTGCCACAATTCTGTGCGAGAATCCTGCTACACTTCAAGGTTTCCTGTGCCCTACAGGAAACCCTCATGGAGTTAACTTGTAAAAGTCGAAAGAAAAGACAAAGGAATCTATTCAAAAATGAGTATCTAAAAAATTCCAGGCAATGGGCGAAACTTGAAGACGTTATGCCAAGTGAAAGAAGGCACACAAGGAGTCACATATTGTATGATTCCATTTACATGAAATGTCCAGAGAGATGAATTCATAGAAACAGAAAGTAGATGAGTGGTTGGAAGGGGGTGAGAGGAAGAGAGCATGCAGACTATTTAACACAAATGGGGTTTTCTTCTGGGGTGATGAAAATGTTCTGGAATTAGACAGTGGTGAAATTGTATAACATCATAAATGTACTGGAAATCATTGAATTATACACTTTAAAATGGTTTAATTGGGAGTTTTCTATTATGTGAATTTTACATCAATAAAAAAATAATCTTCCCTGACATACTTGGATTTGGTAATGAAGACTACTTTATGCTGGTTGGAGTGCTCAGGAAAGAGACCTATACTGGAACAGGATTTGGGGGAAGGTGTCATCTCCTAGCCTTTGCCCTTGATATGCACTTCCAACCAGCTTCTTTTTAACTCCATCATCTCTGTCCCTTTAAAATTCTTGATAGATATGGTTCAGACCCTCCAGCTCTTGAAAAGCCTTACCTGGAACACAAAAATATTTTAATGTTTGGGACTTTGCTTATTTCCAAACAACTGTGAATGTCTACAGTTGGAGGCATAGACTTCTAGTCTGAAAAGGCCCAACAGAAGTCATCCACATACTCTCTGGAAGAGAGATTCTTCTAGCTTTGTCCCCTCTCCTTCAAGCCCTCTGTGAAAGAACACATTGTTCTCTTAACAGTAGTGACCACCTTTGGTTATGATTATATGCCAGATCTGGTGCCCTCATTCCCTCAAAAACTATGAGAATAATATTATCATTCCTGTTTTGCAGATAAGAATATAGGGACCCAATCAGTGGAGCGTCTTGTGTAAACTTGTACAGATGCTATGTGGCAGGGTTGAGATTAAAACCCAAGATTGTCTCCACAGTCTATGCTCCTACCATTATATCATGCCACCTCTGTCCTGTTCGCCCTCTTGAGTGTACCTCAGGGCTTTGTGTCATTGCTTCCCTGACTTCTTAGTTCTTCCATATGCATTCATGTTGAGATTAGCAGAAAGAAAAGTGAGGAAAAGATTCTGGTTCTGGTAGGAGCAGAAAAGCCTGTATAAAACTAACCTTCCCACATAACAGTTATATACTCTGGATAAAATGTTTTTAAAAACAATTGCCTTAAGGCACTGGACAGCAGCCAAAGCAGGCAGAAACGAAAGGGATCCAACACAGAGAAAGGAAACACATTGAGTAAGATCTTCCCCTAAAGGGACATCCCTTTTTTACACTATGCAGAGGGCTTGAGTGACTGGAAATTGAGGGGCAAAACCCAGCAAATGATGGAAGCACAAGAGTTGCCCTAAAATCTGTGTGCTGATTTTCCTCTAATACTTGGCTGACTGCTCACAGGTCATACATAGGGTGAGACTAAATTACCCAGAGGAGAACAACTGCAGGGAGACTAAAATGCCGCACAGAGTATGAAGTTCGAGTCCTGCCACATTAGAGAAGCTTAGTAAACACTGTGACCTTTCCACTGGCACCCTTTCAGAACCACAGGTTAAGAGTAAAAACCACATCCGAGGACTAAGGTCTACACCCTAGGAATAGGACAGAACTGGAAGAGACAACTCTAATAAAGGCTGAAACTACACTTCCACAGGATTAAGGTGATCTGTTAGCAACTGAATCATCTACTAGAACAAAACTTAATACTTTTCAGGGAAAGATAACAGAATTGAAAGACTTACAGTCTTTCATTCTTTAGAATCATTTCATTCCTTCGGCATAGTGTTACCATGCTTAGCATGGAGCCTGCTTAGGATTCTCTCTCTCTCTCTCTCTCTCTCTCTCTCTCTCTCTGTGTGTGTGTCTCTCTCTGTCCCGCTCCCCTGCTCACGCTCTCTTTCAAAATAAAGAAACATTTTTAAAGTATATTTTATATGAAAAAATGAATGTAACAACTAAAGAGCTGGTGAATTTCAGGATACATAAGAAAATTCTAAAAAGTAAGCCAAATGTAAAGTCAAAAACTAAAAAATACAATATTTGAAATAAAAAATCCACTAGATAGGATAACAGCATACTAAATACTGAACACTCTAAAAGTAGAAGTAAAAGTAAAGATACATCAGCAGAAATTGCTCAAACAACCACAGAGTAGTGAAGAAATATTTTTCAAACATGAACAGAGCCTTAATAAGAAACATTAAATAATCTGACATCCGTGTCATTGGAATCCCAGAAGAAAAAGAGACAGAAAAGTAGGCAGAAAACAAATGTAGCAAGCAATAATGGCCGGAAAGTTTGCAAATTCAATAGGAAAAACTGCAATCTACGGATTTAAGAAATTCAGAAAACCCCAACCATGAGAAATACACACAAAACCATGCACAGGCACATCATAATCATGTTAGTAATGACAAAGGTAAGGAGAAAGTCTTTAATATACCAGAAGAGGGGGGAAAACAGACAAATGTCATAAACAGAAGAACAAACAGAATTACAGCTTACTACTTATCAGAAATGATGGAGGCCAGAAGACAATGGGATGACATCTTTAAAATGCTTAGAGAAAAGTGGGTCACCTCTGAAACACCTGTGGAAAACCTACTCACACATGAAAATTATTTTCTGCAAGCATCTGCTCTCAATAGAGTTACAGCGAATATTTTACCGTTGACACAAAGGCAGCCCTGAGTTTTTACACTAAGGCCCAGTCCTGGAAATACACTAGGTACATGCCATCTAACCTCTTTGACCTAGAATTCTCATATATAAATAACGATGATAATAGTACCTTCAGCGCATAGAGCTGCCGTGAAAATTAAAGGAAACTGTAAATGTAAAGCACTTAGCACAATGCCCAGTATATAATGGGCTACAGACCACAGGGCGACTGGGGATGGAGAAAAACATAGACAGTGGGGCCCATGCCTCCCAAAGTCCTTTCCAACTAGCTAGGCAACCGAGCTCTGTGACCAAGGATATCAGACATGATGAGGGCCCCAGACTGTGGTCACAAGCACCTCGATGATAGCAGGTGAATGGAACCACAACTGAGCTGCCAGGACTGAGAGAGCAGGAATCGTAGCTCCCTGGATTAATACTAGCGGCTGTTACTAAAAGAAGGGATGATGGAGGTGGAAGGTAAAGAACAAATGTTCACCCTAGATGCTAAAGGTGGGTCACAGTTTTCCCTCAAGGAGCTCGTGTATCAGGAAATAATTTGGTAGGAGACAGAATATAAGGCGCTAAGCATTATGATAGAGGGATGCACAGGTTCTAAAGGGACAAAAAGGGAGAAGAGAAAGGGGTGATCAGGGAAGTCTTCTTACAAAAGCTATTCATTTGAAATGAACATTCAGGGAAAAGTATGAGTCCACAAACAAAAAAGAGGAAGAAGATTTTTCAGGCAAGTCAAGACCCTTGAAGACGGGGTGGGAGTTGAGGCAGTAGAGACAGAAGCAGGTCAGGTCCTGCTTTGTGAGCCATGCTAAGGAATTTGACTCTCTCCTCTAATGAGTAGCTTTCATTGTGTGTGTGTTGTGTATGTGTGTGTGTTTACCAAGACCCACAATAATAAAATCATTTTACATGGCCACCTGAACCATAGGAATAGACATCATACATGAATGTGAACATATGCACATATAAACCTCAAATGTAACTACTCTAAAAAACTGGAAGTTTTAATAGTTATCATACGTCTACCCTGTGGCCCACAAATTTTACTCCTATTAGCATGGCCAAAAGAAATGAGTAGAAATGAAAAGACATGTATAAGACTATTCACAGGAGCTTTGTTCATAATAGCCAAAAAGTGGAAACAACCCAAATGTCCATCAACAGAAGAAATGGATAAAGAAATTGCAGTGGATTCATACAATAGAATAATGAAAACAGATAAACTACTGCTACACGCAACATCATAAATGTAACTCGGGCATATTGAGCCAAAGAAGCCAACCCCGAAAACCCTGTTCAGTTCAAGAACAGCCAAAACTAATTGATGAGTATAGCAGTCAGAATAGTGATGATCTCTTAGGAAGTGAGGGGCATCAGTGTGGATTGGGAAAGGGCATGAGGGAGCCTTCTGGGATGCCAGATATGTTTTATGCTCTGGTCTAGGTGGTGGCTAAATTAGAGTATGCACATATAAAAATCCATCAAGCTGCACACTCAATACTTGTGCACTTCACTGAATGTGTTATATCTGCTGGGGAATGTCATAAAAAAGATCTGCCTGTGAGTTGGCCCATTGGCCGGACCTGGGCACTTGGAGGCTCCTCACCTCCTCCCCTGCCCTGGGAATGTGCGTTGAGAACACCTGTACCATACATGTGACTGAGCCCGGTTAAGTCCTCTTTATAGGCTTTTAAGATTTGAGGGGTGGATGTGGGGGTCCATTTATCTTGCAGCTACCCAAGAGAAGCCTCGTTATGTAAGACCCCTTTGCTGATTAGAAGTGCCACCTACCCACCTGGAACAGCCTGCCTTTCTTTGGTCTCTCCCTGTCCTTCTAGTATGGGAGGTGGGGTTCAGATTGTGCTCACGTAGCTCCCAAGAGAGTTGCGAACCCACAAAACCTCAATACAAAGTTATGTGCTTACTTTAAAAATAATCTGAAATAAATGTTTCACAAAATAATACTTACATATGACTGAGACTGACACTTAATCTATTCAATTTTTTAGTGCTGATTGCAATTCACTAAATTGATTTCAGAACCCACTAAAGGTTGTATTCCATTCTTTGAAAAGCACAGCTTTAAACACGAGGGAGCCACTGAGAATTCTGAGAAGAGAAGGGATGTGGGCTAGCATTTTAGAAAGCGCCCTCTGGGGCAGCGTGGAAGGTGGGCTCGAGGTGTGAGACTGGAGCTGCAGGGCCAGGTGAGGGCCTGTTAAGTTTGAGGATGGGCGCTTGAGAAGAGCATTGTTGAGATGGGTCTTTCTTTTGGGTTGTGGGGTTTTGTCTGCACTCTGCACAGACCTCTCACCTTGCGTCACCTGGCCCCCAGTGTCCACAGAGTTGACCTCCTTCCTGCCCCTGTCCCACAGGCAGTGGCATCCCCCAGGGAGTGAGTGGCTAAGAGGAACAGGCCCAATCTCCCCACCATCACAGCCAGCATACAAGGGTGTAGACAGAACCTGCCCTCCTTCTTCCCAGCAAGCAATGCTCGCTCTATGCCCACTATTAGTGTAGTAGAGTTCTCACAGAGAGTCGTGACACCAAGGCTTTTTTTTTCTAGGAAGCAACTTTATTCCTGCTTGCACTGCTCAGTTGGGTTTGTACCCAAAGAACTGAGCCCCAAATGCCACGTGGCATAGTTCTTTATATATTTCTACCTCTTTGTCTGCCATATATGGTAACACATACAAACATGCAGTCTGATTAAGTGGTCTCATGTTACAAGGTCATGAGGGATATTGTCGTGTATGCACATGCTAAATTACCTTGAGGTTTTTTGTTTTTTGTTTTTTCTTTCTTTAGAGAAGGGACCCTACCACATTAGGGACCAGGCTCCAGGTAAAACTGAAGAGGAAAGAAAGCAATTTGTATGTCCTGTTCTTTCCTAGAGATATGCAAGTCACTTTGTGTCTGTTATCTCATTTCATTCCTACAGCAACCGTTTAGAATAGATCTGATCAAGGATGAAGAAAGTGAGGCTAAAAGGGGAAGTGACACACACACACACACACACACACACACACACACACGTAAGCAGAGTCCCACAACTTTAAGTGATAAAGCCAGGCTTAGAATCGTGTAGGCTGACAAAAGGTGCAACCCTTTCTGAACAAAAGGTCTAATAATGTGAGTGCATCCCAACTTGATTTGAGATGCAGGCTACGGAAGGGGAGCCTAAGTCATAGCATGCACTAGCGTGCCTGGGTTCTGCAAGAGCTTCCAACGAGGGCCAAGAAACCTCAAGGAAGCAGCCTGCTCTCTGCATAGCACTAGGACTTCACACTCTTATTGAAGGGCGGTAAACTGTCACCCTTCCCACACGTTAGTCCTTGTTTCAGCTGGGCCAGCACTTCCGATAGTGGCCCTGACCTCACAGCTCCTGCACCCAGCACTGGGCAGCGTTGGCGGCAGCTGTTACCTCATCCCTCTGGCCTGGGATAGCAGGTTAAAAAACTGGTGAGCAACAGAAGGACGTCTAAAGGTTTGAGGAGAGTGGAGGTCAGGAAGGGCCATGTCCCTGGCTACCAGCCCCAGACAGGCCCAACAACCCTGCCTCTATTTCTACATGAGGATTGCAAGACAAGGAAAAGCTGCTGAAATGCCTTGGCTCTGAGACACCATGTTTTCTTCTAGACCTCCAGAGAATTCTAGAAGCAGAAGAGGATTCTAGTGGGAAGTGTTGAGACCACTGCAAGCTGCAGTTCTCTGAAGGAGAAACTGAGCATAATGAATATCTCTCAACAGAGCCTAGAAGAATAAACTTCCAGTTCACACACAAGCATGCATGTGTACATGCACGCATACATGCACACGCACACACACACACCAGCCAACCCAACTACTGCTGTCTCTGTCTTCTGCCCTGAGACCCAATCCCAAGGACAGTATCCTTTGGGTTTCCTTGCCAGGGTCCTTGCTGGAAGCCCACCCGGCACCCATGGTAGCCTTGTCTCCTTAGGCAGGCTCTAGCCTCTTTTTTTCTTTTAAGTTTATAAGTTTATCTATTTTGAGAAAGAGAAAGAGAGAAAGAGAGAGAGAGAGAGAGAGAGAGAGAGAGAGAATGAGTGAGTATGAGCAGGGGAGGGGCAGAGAGAGAGGGAGAGACAGAATCCCAAGCAGGCTCCATGCTATCAGTATGCAGCCCAATGTGGGGCTCGAACTCACAAACCACAAGATCATGACCTAAGCCAAAATCAAGAGTCAGACGCTTAAGTGACTGAGCCATCAAGGTGCCCCTAGCCGACTGCTTGCCTTCAGTTTTAGGAAGGAATAGGCATCTGTTCCAGATTGCCCTCTGAACTCAAGGCGATACCACATTCTGTCAGTGGTTCTCAGGGAGCCCCAGCCCTTCCTTTGAGGTATGTGTGGGGAGGGATTCCGGCTCTTGGTCACTCTCTCTCCATTATCTACATGCCTCTTTATACTCCCAAAGCAGCAATGGAACCAGATTTTTTGATCCCCATTTAGTGTGTTCTGCGTAGCTGGTCCAGCTCCTCCCTTTAGAAATTGAGGGCTCGTAATGCCTTTTGTTCTCAGCTTTATGGGTATTTTCAAGCCAAATATTAGAAAATCAAGAATCCTGTATACCCAACACCTACCGTTCTTTCTTTTTGGCACTTCTGCATATCGTGGATAGATCCCACCCCCTAAATACATGTGCACGTGTGCATCCACACACACACGTGCATCTCCCATACACACAGAAATACAACAAGTAGCTGAAAACAGAGACTAAGAGACCCAAGTGGTAGAGATGTTATCTCTACAAATATCATCGGGGCCCAAAATACCTGTCATGCGTCAACCTGTGAAGACATATGGTGCGCATGAAAGGTAACATTTTGAGGCTGGGATCTACTCGGCCTCTTCCAGCTGCACTTCAATGTGTTCATTTCAGTATTGGACTGTAGGAGGCAGTCTTATTCCCTCATTTCTAAGGAATCAGGGGGAACCTCATAAAAGTCCCCTGATACTTAAAATAAAATCACTCCAAAAAGATGTGTCACGCCATGAACCCTGTTCCCATGTCCCCCCCAGGGGTCATCACTGTGTCATTGAGTCCTGGCATCATCTGAACCAATAACCAGGAAAAATTAGATATTTTCAGTGAATGCCTTTCTTCTGCCACCAATGCACAGCTCACCGTTCACAAGGCCCTTCCACACACCTCACTTTATCCTAGTCTTGTGCAGAGCTCTGTGGGGAGAGAACATTACCCGTCTCTGGAAAAGATGAAGATGCCCATTTCAAGACTCCTGAGGTTCTTAATCAAGCAAACTAAGCACAATGGAAGAAACCCTCATTACTTTCCTCCCCTCCCCTGCCCCATTTCTCCCCATCACAAACCTACCTACACTGATACCCACTGATACCACTCCTCCCTCCCTGCAACAATGGGCAAGGATCCAAGGCCCACGTGGGCTTGGGATCCCATCGCTCTGCCTCCTCAAGGTAAGTGCCATTCACAGTTCATCCCGCCCTCCTCAAGTAGCTTCAGTCTCTCTCCTAGAGCTTCCTAGTCACTTGCTTCATTTGCAGAATGATCCAAAATTAAGCTTAGAGAAGAGAACTAGAAGGAAGGAAGAGGGAAGGAGTGAAGGAGAAGGGAAGAAGGAAGGGGAAAGAGACGGGAGAGATGGAGCTGGCTCTTTACCCACAAGGAACAAACCCACTTGTGTCTCTTCTGACTGGACACTTCTGCCAGCCATCGCCTTAATCTCCTTCCTTCTTTGCACAGCCAAATCGTTTGGAAGGAAGGTCTAGACATATTTCTACTTCTTTACTTCCTATTTATTTCTCAACTGGGTATAATCTGGCTTCTGTCCCCTCCTCTCCACTAAAACTGATCTAAATTCACCAAGGAGTAGCTAACTGCTAAAAAAAAAAAAAAGATGGTTTTTCCAGAGCCTCTGGTTCTATAGATGACCTCCTTCCTTTTCTTGGCCTCTGTGGCCCTACCTTTTCCTGAGACATACCCTCCCTCTCCTTCTCCTTTTCTTTCTTTGTCCACTAGCCCTTAAATGCCAGGACCCCTCCCTACACCATTTTCATTCCTCACTCTTCATTCCCACAGGGACGTGACATTCAAATCCACAATTCCAAACACCGGCCTCGGCTCCCCACTGATGATGGCCCACATGCTATCATAATAACAATAGTTAATATGATTAACCAATACTATGTGTCAGTGCTGTGCCAACCCATAACAACCCCTCTGAAGCAACCCATTATCAGCCATATTTCACAGATGTGCAAACGTAAAAACTAGCCTGAAGTCATACGGTTATCAAGAGGCTACTTTTAAAGTCCACACTCACTGCTGTTTCTGGTTTCCAGCAACATGATAAGCTAAGAAGAGCTGCTGGCTCCCTTCCCACAGCTGCACCCTGGAGGAAAAATGAAAGTGATAAGGAGGTGTATGAGTCTGAGGACCTGGCAAAATTGTGAGGAAGCCCTCTGGAAAGCCAGAACATGGCTGGGTCCCAATGGAGGTGGAAAATAGTAGCGTAGGAAATAAGAGGAACAGCCAACAAGGTGACAGATTCCCAAGAGGGCCTTAGAGCTGCTCTTTCCTGCATTTCCATGGGACCCAGGGGTGGAACTACCTGCCAGCCAGTGCTTGGATGCAGAGCAGAAGCAGCAGGGCACTAGCTGGGCTGGGAACAGAGAACAGCAGGTGCACACAAATGGCCTGGCTCTGGACACTCCTGCCTGCCACACAGCCTGAGGACAAGGGGATGTTAGCCAAAGAAGACAGTTCTTAGAACGAGCAGTGCCCAAGGGTAAGTACAGCCAGGTTCCTCAGGGACAGGGGAAGAAGTGGTGGTTAGTTCCAGGGCACTCATCTTGAGGTGTACACCTTAGCACACATACTCACATTCTTAAAACTTTGCAGAACACAACACAGGCCAATTCTTTGAGCCCTCCACCTGGATACACATTCCCAACCAAGGTGATGAGCCCCCAAAGGAAGGGTGGTGTCTGTGATCACAAATTAAAATAACCGAGGGGAGCAACATCACAAAAGACACTCAGAAGGGTGGCCAATGAATATCAGATAAAGCACAGTTGAAGGATCAGAACAGACAATTCAAATAAGCACAACAAATATCTTCAAAAACATATAAGAGTTTATAAAATAACTCAAGAACAAATACTTATGTTGAAAAATAATTTAAAAAAATAAGCAAAGTTGGTTTGAAAAATATTAAATGTTTTAATATTAATTAAATATTAAATTAAGAACCAATGCTGGTTTTTGTAAAAAGGAATTTGAGAGGTGCTTGGGTGGCTCACCTGACTTCAGCTCAGGTCATGATCTCACAGTCCGTGACTTTGAGCCCCACGTCGGGCTCTGTGCTGATAGCTCAGAGCCTGGAGCCTGCTTTGGATTCTGTGTCTCCCTTTCTCTCTCCGCCCCTCTCTCTCTCTCCCTCAAATACTAAATAAATATTTTTTTAAAAAAGTAACTTGATAGATTGAATAGCAGAATGAATACTTATTTTATTTTATTCATCTTTATTTATTTTTTAAGAAACTATTTCCTGTCAACTTTATTTCCATTTTGTTTGCTTTTATAGAAGAAGAGCTTAAGACCACTTAGCAGTTTCCTACCCACTCAGTGGCCTGAATAAATTTGAAGAATGAATTAGTGAGATTGGAAATTCCAGTCAAGATAATCACCCAGAGGAATAACTGGGAAGAGATTGAAAAACAAGAAACTAGAAGAGAAGCTATAAGACATATATGGAAGAGAGAAGTAGACCTGTCAGCATTTAGATAATAAGAATCCCAGATATGGTAAAAAAAGTAAGCATGTTAAGAAAATATTTGAAGAAACAATAACTACAATTTTTTCCCAAGATTAGAAAGAAAGAACAGACTTTAGATTAAAAGGTCTCATAATGGGATGCCTGGGTAGCTCAGTCAGTTAAGCGTCCAACTTTGGTTCAGGTCATGATCTCGTGGTTCGTTAAGTTCGAGCCCCACATCAGGCTCTGTGCTGACATCTGAGAGCCTGAAGCCTGCTTCAGATTCTGTGTCTCCCTCTCTCTCAGCCCCTCCCCTGCTCACGCTCTGTCTCTCTCTCTCTCAACAATAAATAAACATTAAGAAATTAAAAAAAAAAAGATCTCAGAGAGTGACAAATAGATATGTATGAATAAACCACTCTTAGTCACATTAAAATTATAGTTTAGGATATCAAAAGCAAGAGAAAATGCTTCCAAAGAGGAAGAACAGATCACCTCTTAAAAGCAGACAATGGAATTCTGAAAAACATTTATTCCAGTATAAGTATATATACATATACATACATAAAATTTATATATCACATAATATATAATTACATATGTAAATAATTATATATCTGTAACTCACCATTTATAAAGCACAGCTTGATTTTCACAATGTGAACACATCTGTGTAACTAACCCTCATATTAAAAGGCCTTTTTAATTGGCCCTTACCAGTCACCATTTGGGCCCTACAGACAACTCTAACCTAACTCCTAACACCATGAATTAGTTTTTTTCTATTTTTGAATTTTATATAAATAGATGAACACTGTATATACTAATTTATATCTGGCTTCTTTAGCTCAACGTATGTTTATGAGAGTTATCCTGTGGTTGCCTCCATGTAGCAATTGCTCATCTATTCTCACTGATATAGAGTAGAGTTTCTCAACCTCAGCACTATTGATATTTTGGGCCAGATAATTCTTTTATGGGAAGGCTGTCCTATGCAATGCAAGATATTTAGCAGCATCCTCAGTCTCTACCCACTAGATGCCAATAGCATCCTTCCCCCACCCTTAACAAGTTATGAGAACCAAAAAAATATCTCCAGGGTCTCCTGGGATGCATCATCATCTCCAGTTAGAAAGAGTGCTGTATAGTATTCCATTGTATAAATATAGGAAAAGTTTATCTGTTCTACTGTTGACAGACATTTAGGTTGTTTTTGAGACTATTATGAATAATACTATTATGAAGAAAAGCAATATTTTGAAAAGTTTTAAAGGAAAAGAGCATCAAAACAGATTTTTTATCTGTCTGTCTATCTCTCTCTCTCTCTCTCTCCATCCATCCACCTATTTAGTTATCTCCACACCCAGCATAAGGCTCAAACTCACAACCCTATGATCAAGAGTCACATGTTCTTCCAACTGAGCCAGCCAGGCACCCCTCAGAATTTTAATCTATATAAAAGTGTCAGTTTTATCACTCAAAAAAAATATTCTCTTTGGAAATACTCTTCTTTGAAAATTCTTCTGTAGTTAGTATTCCAACAAGAAGAGAAACAAGGGGCACCTGGGTGACTCAGGTCAGTTAAGCATCCGACTCTTGACGTAAGCTCGGGTCATGATCTCATAGTTCACAATATCAAACCCCACATTTGGCTCTGTGCTGAAAGCATGGAGTCTGCTTTGAATTCTTTCTCTCCCTCTCAGCCCCTTCCCTGCTCGCTCGCTCGCTCTCTCTCTCTCTCAAAAAAGGAGAAGAAGGAAAAGGAGGAGGAGGAGAAGGAGGAGGAGAAGAAGAAAAGGAGAAACAAATCTATTGGAATGTTACAAACCATATGTGAAATAAAGGTGAGTAAACAGCATAGCAAAGTATGCTGTTACCTAAAATAATACAAACAACTTCCCCACTTCTGGGTAGAATGTAGGAGGTTGAAACAGGCCAACCTTGCCACTAACAACAACTATTAAAACCTAGACAAATTACCGAAGAGAATTACATTTTCCAGGTGTCAAAGACTGTGGAATAAGGACTGAAAGGACTAAACATCCCAGAGAGGAGAGAACAGTTCACAGGAGAGCTATCAGATCAGTGGCTGATACACGCCCCTGGCATCATTTGCCACATCAGGACATAGGTGGAGGACTGGGACTTGGCCCAGGAAGACAGCCGCTACTGGGGGAAAGGGAAGCCATCAAAGCTTTCTGCTATTGCTGATGGCTAGAGTGGCAAAAACAGAAATGAGGAGCCTCCAGACACACTTGATTTTCCTGACCACGCGTTTGCTGACTGCAAAGCCTAGGAGGGAAGGAGGCTAAATGAGCTGGGCTAAAAGCTTTTGAAAGTCAAATAAAATCTGATGCATATTCTAGTCCATAAAACAAGTCTTAATAAATATAACAGGACTGAAATTATACAAAGCGTGTTCTCCAACTACAATGGAATTAAGTTAGAAATCAATAGCAGAAAGAAATCTCAGAATTGCTCAAATATCTGGAAATTAAACAACATAACTCTAAGTAATCCATGGGTCAAAGAAGAAATCACAAGAGAAATTTTAAAAAACCATCTTGAACTGACTGAAAACACACTATAATGTCAAAATTTATGGGAGGTGGTAGGGGTGCCTGGGTGGCTCAGTAGGTTAAGCATCCGACTTTGCCTCAGGTCACAATCTCATGGTTAGTGGGTTCAAGCCCTGTGTCAGGCTCTGTGCTGAGCCTGCTTTGGATTCTGTGTCTCCTTCTCTCTCTGCTCCTCCCCTACTCATGCTCTCCCCCTCTCTCTCCCTCTCAAAAATAAATAAACATTAAAAATATTTTTTAAATTATGGGATGTAGCTAAAACAATGCTTAGAGGGAAATGCATACCTTCAAATACCTATATCAGAAAAGAGGAAAGACCTCAATCAATAACTTAAGCTTCCCCCTTAATCAACTAGAAAGATGCCAACAACACCTTAGAAAAACATACAAAAGATCTCTTTGCAAAAGAAGATAACCAAACGTCCAATAAAAGGTACTCAGCTCTGCTAGTCACTATGAAAATGCAAAAAACCACAACGTAATACAAACCAACCAGCACCAGGGCAGCTAAAAGAAAAAAGAAAAATATCATGTGTGGGTGACAAAATGGAGCAACCACAACTTTCATACATTGGTGATGGGGGTGTAATTACCTACTTTGGAGATTTGGTTAGCAGTACTGACGAAAGCTGAACTATGCATACCTGATGAACCAGCAGTTACACCCCCAGTGATATACTCAACAGGAATGCCTACCTCTGCTCACCAAAAGCCATGTACTAGAATGTTTATGGTAGCTCTATTCATAATAGGAAACAAAACAAAAAAAATGGAAAATACCCAATGCTCATAAAAAGTAAAATCAATCAATAAATTGTAGTATGTCATATCATGAAACACTATACAAGATACTCTACAACAATGATCAAACTACAATGACATACAGCCACCGAAATTAATCATACTCAAAAAAAGGGGTTAAGCATAAGAAGATAGATACAAAACCATACATGCTATATGATTCCTTATATATAAAATGCAAAAATTGGTAAGACAATACACAACAATAGAAAAATATTTACTCTTTTAGAAGAATTGTGATTTACCTTAGTAAGCTTATGAGGAGTGATTGGTGATATGCAGAAGAGAAATCTGAGTGTTAGTAATGTTTTGGTTTTTTATTTTGCTAGTTATACCAGTGTGTTCATTTTCTGAAAATTCATTGAGCTGCACACTTATTATATGTTTGCCTTTGTATATGTATATAATACTTCAATTAAAATTTTCAAGAAATCATACAGTAAGTGACTGAGACAGGATTCAAACACAGCCAGTCAAACTTTAGAGAATGAATCCTAAATCTCAATTCTAGAATCAGGGTTACACCATTCTCTAGAATGGTTGAAGAAAAAAATCTATGTATATCCCTAGATTAGTCAGGGTTCTCTGAGAAACAACAATAGGATGTGTATGGAGAGAGAGAAAGAGGGAGAGAGCAATTTTTTGTTTAAGAAATTGGCTCCTGCAGTTGTGGGGGCTGCCAAGTCCAAACTCTGCAGGGAAGGCCAGCAGGCTGGAGACTGAGGGAAGAGATAATGTTTGGGCTCAAGTCTGAAGGCAGTCTAGAGGCAGAATTCCCTCTCCTTCAGAGGACCTCTGATTTTTTTCTCCTAAGGCATTCAACTGATTGGATGAGGCCCACCAAAATTATATAGTCTAATCTGCTTTACTCAAAGCCTATTGATTTAAATGCTAACCTGTAAAAAATGGCTTCACAGAAACATTTAGACTGGCTTTTGACCAAATATCTGGGTACTGAAGCCTGGCTAAGTTGACACATAAAATTAACCGTAATAATCCCTAACAATTCAAAACGAAAATTCTAGACAAAGTCACCATATGTAAGAGGGTGGGGGAGGGGATGAGTGGGGACAAAAGAGAAAAAATAAGGGATATGAAAGCATGCTAATATATGTTCATCTTGTTCAGGAGAAAAATAGTGATAGCAATATGTTTAAGAAATTATTAGGGAGGATAACTACAAATGTTTGTCTTAATTCATTAAAAATAGAATGTATATATTTCAAGCCAACGGAACAAAATTCAATTTAATGAAAGGTAGGAAAGGAAAAAAGGAATAAAACATAAATTTTAGTAAACATAAAATAAGAATAATTCATATATTATATGAATCTTAGTTTCAACAAAAGTAAACTCACTGCTCAAAAGACTATTAGATATTATTTTTAAAATATCTATATCAAATATATTTCTTATAGCTACTGGTAGAATTTATGTCTACAAACAGTTAAGCAAATTTTGTAAAAGAACCAAGAAAGAGTATCCACACTACTGGTTGTTAAGGAATATTTTAAACCACAATAATAAATCTAATACATTGATATTAAGGAGCAAATAAACCAATGGAACAGAACTGAGAGCTCAGAAATAGACCCAGGTATATGTGGCAATTTGTTAGATAATAATAAATGGACATGGATGGATATTCTTGGAGATTAGTTGGGAAAGCCACTTTACCATATGTGAAAAATAAAGTTGGATCTCTACTTTAGACCATACACAATGGTGAATTACAAAAATGTAAAGGCATAAATATAAAAGGTAAAATTATAAAGTTAATAGAAACTCCTATCTGTGTGACCTGTGAGAAATAACTTGTTAACACTCTAAAAGCAGACTTTACAAAAAGGAAAATATTACATTAGACGACACCAAAATTAGAGATTTCAGGGGCGCCTGGGTGGCTCTGTCAGTTAAGCATCCAAACTTAGCTCGGGTCATGATCTCACAGTTCATCGGTTCAAGCCCCACGTTGAGCTCTGTGCTGACAGTTCAGAGCCTAGAGCCTGCTCCAGATTCTGTGTCTCCTTCTCTCGCTACCCCTCCCCTGCTCAAGCTCTGTCTCTCTCTCTCTCTCTCTCTCTCAAAAATAAATAAACATTAAAAAATTTCTTTTAAATTAGAGACTTCATAGACAAAATACAAATGACAAACTGGGAAAAGATACCTGCAATATTTAAAGTTGATAAGAGATTAATATCTACAACACTCAAAAATACCTTCAAAATCAACAAGAAAAGAACTAGAAACCCAATTGAAGAATGAGCAAATGATACACACTGGAATTTACAGAGGACGAAACTTGAGTGGCTAATCAGCATAAAAAGAAAAGGCCTAGGATGGCTCAGTGGGTTAAGCATTTCAAAACTCTTGATTTCTGCTCAGGTCATGATCTCATGGTTTGTGAGATGGTACCTCACTTTAGGCTCTGTACTGACAGCACGGAGCCTGCTTGGGATTCTCTCTTTCCCTCTCTCTCTGTCTCTCTCTCTCTCTCTGCCTCTTCCCTGCAGGTGCACAAGCTCTCTCCCTCTCAAAATAAATAAACATTAAAAAAAATGTTTTAAAGAAAAGAGAAAGTTAAGAAAAAGCCTAAACTTACTAGTAAAAAATGAATTGCAAACTGTCATTAGATAGCCCATCAGATTAGCAAAAATTAAAAAGTCAGGAAATACCAAGTGTTGGCAAGCATATGGGAAAACACCAAGCAATCCTCTTGCACTGCTGATGGGAGAGAAGAATAGAACAGCTAAACTGGAAAGCAATCTGCCAGAACTTTCATACTTGATCAATTTTAAGATACATGTTTTTTGTGTGCTATGAACTGAGGGGGAGGTGATTGCAGATAACCTGATGTCTATCCATCTGATTCCCACTGAGGCTTAAATTCATCATGATCTAATGTAACTCATCATCTTGCTCTACCCTCTCACTCCATTCCTTCCTTTTCTTAAAGTCCCTGACAGGTTAATGGTATCACCATCTACTTAGTCACCTAAGAAGGTAACTTGAGTCAACTTGTACTGTTCCCACTCCCTGTGACTTCAGTTGGTTCTTCCATTTGATGATTCCACCTCTAGAGTGGTCTTGAATCCCTCCACTTCTGTTCATCCTCATTGCCACAAATGTAATGCAAGATCTGGTTACTAATGACTACAGTAGCCTCAGTCCTGTATCTTCCCCTTCCCTCTCCTATTCACAGACCACACCACCAGCTAGAGCGAACATCTAAAATATAAATGGGTTCACAGAACTCTCTCCTTCACCATCCTTCAGCAGTTTCCCAAAGTTAAGTCCTTAAAGGTGGGAAAAGCATCTTCACCATCTGCCTCCTGCCTCTCTCCAGCCTCAATGCTTTCCGCTCTTCCATACTTGACCCATGACCCTGAAACACCAACCTGGTGACATACTCTACTCTTGCCCTGGAATCACCAGGATTGGCCAATTAAAAGGAAATTTGATTATCAAAATAATTAGATTATCAAAATAAATCTATGTTTTTTACTGTATATATTTTATATCATTACAATCTTAGAGAAAATTTGCATGAGCAATACAAAGAACTGCAGATTCTTTACCCAGATTTATCAATTATTTATATTTAGCCCCATTTGCTTTGTCTTCATAATTCTCCCTGTATTTTTTTCATATCATTTTTTTCTGAAATATTTGAAAGTATGTATGTTGGAGACATCATGGCCCTTTATCCCTAAATATCTCAGAGTATGTTTTCTAACAAGGACATTCTCTTACACAATCATGTACAATGATCAAAATCAGGAAATTTAACATTGATATGATACTATTATCTAATTTACAGATCTACAGTCCATTTTCAAATTTTATCAATTATCCTAAAAACAGCTTTTAAAAAAATTTTTATTTATTTTTGAGAGAGAGCATGAGCCAGGGAGGGGCAGAGAGGGGCGGGGGGAGAGGATCCAAAGCTGGCTCGGTGCTGACAGCAGGGAGCCGGATGTGGGGCTCAAATTCACGAACCATGAGATCATGACCTGAGCTGAAGTCAAAGTCTAAGGACTGAGCCACCCAGATGCCCTGTCCTAAAAACATCTTAATTTTTGCCTGTTTGGGACCCAATCCAGAGCCACACATCTAGTTCCTATGTCTCTTTGATCACCTTTACTCAGCCTTTTGTTGTCTTTCTTGACTTGGACGTGTTTGAATTCTTGAGGCCAGTTATTTCGTAGAACATCCCCCCAACTTGTGTTTATCTTGTGTTTCTTTATGATGAGATTGGCATTTTACATTTTATGCAGAAATACCACTGCATAGACATGGTATCCCTTCTTGGTATGTCCCATTGGGATTGGTGATGTCAACTTTATCATCTGATTAAGTGGCAACTGCCAGGTCTCTATACTTTAAAGTTAGTATTTAGCCATTTTATTTTTGCTTTAAACATAAACATGCACTCATTCACCAATCTTTTCATTCAGGCCAAGGATTTTTCTTTGAGTCCCGAGTCGGGCTCTACACTGACAGCACGGAGCCTTCTTGTGATTCTCTCTCCCTCTCTCTCTCTGCCCCTCCTCTGCAATTTCTCACACACTCTCCTCTCTCCCTTCCTCCCCCCGCTCTCAAAATAAATAAATAAACTTAAAAAATATAAGAGCAAGAACTTAAAGACACTTTCAAAGCAATCTGAGTGCTGAATTATTCTAGAGTGTCTATTTTCCCAGTCTTTTACATAAGCTAATTGACTTTATCCATTTTTTCCCAAAGTTTTCAAGTTGGTTTTCCTGGTGACAATTCTCTTTTCACACTTAAGTCCATTGGTAGATACAATTTTTAACTAATTTATATAATTTGAATAACAAATGCAACTGGCATAGGCAGGTTTAGGAACAAATGCAACTGGATAATAGTGTTAATAAGCACACAACTCAACTGGTGGAAATAAGAACTATGGGTTTCATTTACTCCTATCCCTGGGCATTTAGAATGCTGTGAGCATTTGTCAATATATTTTTCAGGAAGAATGGAGAGTGTTGGTTAATCTAGCAAGGCAATTAATTAGAAGTCAGTTAACAGAGCTTTTGCTAGAAATTAAACTTCCCAAAATGGAGGGACATGAGTTTTCAGATTGAAAAATCCCACCAAGCACCCAGAAATATAAAATTAATCCATCATTGAGAAATGTCACTGTGCTGAGATAAGGAGAAAATCCTAAAATAATCCAGAGAGGAAAAAAACAATATTCACCTACAAATCAAAGAAAGTCATAATTGCTTCAGATTTTTCAACAGTCTTCAAAATTCTGATGGAAAATTATTTTCAGTGAAGACTTTTATACAAAGATAAACTATGAACCAAGTATGAGGGAAGCCTAGCTACATAATCAGTTATGCAAGATCTCCCAAGCAAACTTTCTTATGGAGGTAGTGAAGAATATATAAGGAACACAGTAACACAAGGGAAGACTCTGGATCCAGGAAACAGAGGGCCCAACCCACAAATGTGGCCAAATATCAGCTGTCCAGATTAGAGAAGGAAGATGTAAGGAAGCACAAGAGAGGTCTCTGATGGGGGTAGAGGGGGGAGGAGAAACAAGCATTGAATGGATTACCCAATGTCTTTGAACGTTTAGAAATATTATTGATAGGCATTTGACAGATTTTAACAGCAATGGGAATGAAGAGCAATAAGTAGTACCGTGAAATCTAAGCAAATGACAACTGAAGGACCTCATCAACTAAAAAAAGAACAGCAGTTGTATAAAATACACACATACACAAAAGTATCAGAGCATAATTTTTGGCTGAACAAAGAACAATATTTATACAGAATAATACAAACTCTGCCTATTGACTTAAAAACTGATGTAGAACTAGAATGTAAGCTTTATGAGAACTGAAACCCGGATGCCTGGCTGGCTCAGTCAGTGGAGCATGCAACTCTTGATCTTGGGGTTTTTCGAGCCCCATGTTGGGTGTAGAGATTACTTAAAAATAAAATCTTTAAAAAAAAAGGAAAAGAAAAAGAACTGAAACCTTATCCTCGTCACTGTTATTTATATCCTAGTATTTAGGACAGTGTTTAGCACATTGAAAATGTTTAAATGATTTACCTTTTGTTTTTTAATGATAGTATTTAGAGCTCAAAATTTTCAGTGAAGGCTAACAGAGTTTGGTTTGGTTTGCTTTGGTTTGCTTTGGTTTGGTTTGGTTTTAAAGATCTCTAATGTGAGAATTCCTGGGGCCATACAGAAAACTAGCCAGTGTGAAGTTGTCTGCCATTCTCCCAGGCATCTCATCCATATAGAAACATGTTCTCACAGACCTTCCCACTCATCAATGTCCCATCTTGGCATCCCAGCCCTGGATATTCACAGCTGGTGATCACGCTGCACTCATGCTGCACCCATTAGACTGATACATTGGATCTGAAGCTATGTCAGTCACCCTTGGTAAGGCCAATTTGTTGTTCCAAATGAATGTAGCCTATGTTAACAGACAAGAAACGTTTCTGATGGATTCTGTCCCTTCCCCCCCCACTCTGCATAGTTTGGTTCTACAAGTGTTTATTTTCCACACAGTTGTAGATCTCTGATCACTAACAACATACAACATAATTTTTCCCAATGTTTCACCTTGTTCCTTCTGATTATCAACATAATAAATAAAGATTGCAGAAATTTTAGAAGAAGAAAAAGAAGTAAAATTAAAGTAAAAATAATGTAAAGAAGTAATCCTTCCATACACTATATGTTAACTAAATGAAATTTAAACAAAAACTTGAGGTGGGGGGAAGAGGTAATCCTTCCAAATAACCAGAGATAACACTATTAAACATTTTTTTTCTAAGTGACTTTTTTTCTTCTTGACATTGAGATTTTACTATTGTAAATGTAATTTCACGTCTAGTTTATTAACCATCGGAAATAAGCATTTCTCCAATCATTAAAAACAAACCTTATAAGCAATATGAAAGATTGTTTCAAACTTATTCCCCTTAAAGGAGAATTTTAGCTGCTAGGAAAACCCCTTTTTATAAAAATGGTAAGGAAACAGAACATTTCCTCAAAGTGCTGGCCTGAAGGAAGTCCATGTGATACACTGGGGTGAGGCTTTACCACCTGGGGCTCCATGCTCAGACTTTGACTATAATACTAGTATGCCTTCTACTAGCCAATGACCTTGGAAGTTTCCTTATCTGTAAAACGGGGATAATGGTATCTCTCTCACAGGGTTATTAGAAAGATTAAGAGAAATATGGCATGTCAAGTGGTTAGCACCACACCCAGAAAAGAGTAAGGACCTGATGAATACCAACTGCCATCACTCTCCTCCCTCCCATCATCATTCTAATTAAGGGTTAAGACAAGTAGACACTCCTAAAGCTTGGTTCCATCTCCTGTGATTAAAATGGCATCTCAGAGCTTGTTGTCTTTGCTTCTTATTTGATCCTGAATATTTCTGCTCCAATTAATAAGTTCTGAGTGAACCATAACCTGAGCTATATGCTTTTTCCACCAAAATTCTGCAATGCAGGTATTTTACTCCTTCTTGGCAGATCAGAGAAGGAAAGTAAATTGCCCATAGTCACAGAGCCAGGAAGTGGCAGAGTCAGGAATGGGAGCGAATTCTCTCAGATTTCAAAGGTCTGGCTTCTTCCACACTATCATGCCACGTCCAGGATGTGCACTGCCCAAAAAAGTTCAGAGAACCCTCCACCATCAATAATGGCTGGTATTTACTAGGCAGTCACTAGATGCCCAGTGCTAAATCTATTTCATGCAGGATCTCACTTAAGCCTTATGTCAGCGCTATGAAGTAAAAACAGGTATCATCCCTGAAGAGGAAAATCAAGGCTCAGAGAACTGAAGCCACATGCTCGAGGCCATGCTGCTCTGAAGAGTCACTGCTGGGACTACAACCCAGGTCCACGTGACTCCCAGGAGCAGGCTCTGAACCACCACACCCTCCTCCTTCCCTGTCATCCCTGCCTCTCTTGCTCATTCTAACATCTGGTTGAAAAAGAGAAAACCAATTCTTATCCCCCAAGTTCTTCATATTGATTCTCTAACTCAATTCGTAATTAGTAAACACGGAGTGAATATTCCAGGAACTAAGGGGAGACAAAGACAAAGTCCTTTGAAACAGGATTCCTGTGGTGTCCATAATTACCCAACTGTGAGATCCCAGAATGCAAACCTGGCTCCACAGCCACACTTTGTCAGGCCTCTTCATTGCCCCTTTGCCAAAAGCCATCCCAGTAGAGACAGTATCATGCATGACATATCTTCAAGCCTGAAACTATTTTCCAAAGAAATTGGGCCAAGGTCCAAAAGTCTTCGATCTTCTCTCCCCTGAGGCTGAGGATCTGCTTTCCCCTGAGACAGTTTTCTGAGAAGGAGAACAACAGACTGTGTTCCTTGATCGGAGAGGAAACCAAGGACTGACAGGGGAAGTTGTAAAAAGGCAGATTTCCAGGCTGGGGTCAACTCTGTGATCCTGTGAGGGCTCCAGAGCACCCCAGGGACATCAGGCTACAAGTGGACTCCTATTGAGACCACATTCTTGCTTAGCTTTTTGCCACCTTGTCTTGCTTCCTCATTCCCCTTCTCCTTTTTTGCTCCCTCAAAACTTCATTTAAACAGTAAACCCCATCTCAGGTTCTGCTTATAGGAAAACCAGTCCTAAACTGTGGGTACCAGAAAGTGTCTTAAGAAACAAAATGCATGCCACAGTAATGCCATTACTAAGACTTCCACCTTCAAAGAAGAGGCAGTGGTGAAGTTGAAGGGAACGCCAGAGAGTACAGTCCCTCTGGCATCTGAAAGGTCTGGGGCAAGTGCTGACCATACAGACCATAGAATTGGGTGATTCTTGCTAAGTACTTCCGATGTGTTGAAGAGAGAAGATGACAGACTCATTGATAAACAATTCCAGAGGGCCTGTTTGGCAACATTTAAAGAGATTCTTACCTACCACAGCTTGGGGGCTACCGAAGAGCAGGCACAGGACTGCATTGTAAGAATGGTAGAACTTCAAAGAATGCCAGGAGCATCCCTTTACACCAAAGACAAGGCCCTGACAGGGAAAGAGGGGGTGCTGATCCTTGGAAGGGGCTATCTGTAGAGATAAACCCAGGTTGTCCTGAATCCTGTCAGCCTGCTGAAGTGTCCCTGTTCCCTTACTGGAAGATAAGCCCATTTGCTGAAAAATGAGTCAGTTATTTATAAAACATTATCTGTCCTCCTAGAGATTTGCCCCACCTCCACTCCCGGCCACCAGACTGATCATGGGGGTAAAACCTTAGCATGGACCAACTCAGAAAGTGCTAGGCCTACTGAGAAAAGAAAGGGATTATATATCAGATCTGGCCAGTGTGCACAAGCCAAACTGAGGGAGAATGTCTGTGGAGGATTCCCAGGGTGATGGATCAAGGCAGGTAAGATATAAGCTCGATAAGGTAGAGTTTGTTGCTGTGGAGGAGTCCTCTCTCCAGTGCCACAGGAATGCCCCTGGGACTGGTTTCAATATGCTGGTGGGAGGCTCTTGGAAGACTAGGAAAAGCAATGAGCCAAACTTAACAATGCAGAGATGCCAGAGCTGCCATTGCAAACTGGAGGGAAGGTCTGACAAGCTCAGAGAAGTGGGCACGCTAGAATGGGCCTACCATATAAGACAGAAAAACCCACCAGCCAACCATGTTCCCTGGGAAGGCCTGGAGGACTCTCCCTTTACCAATGAGATAAGAAAGTATTGGTGAGGTTGGCAACAGTACCCCAAGAAGCTCCATCATGGCTGTCTTCTATAGGAGATCCTATAACAGAAATGTGCTCCCTAGGAAAAAAAAAAAAGCCAAAAAACTGGATAATAAAATTCCAGAATAGCAAAGACCAATAGAAGCACTGAACCATAAGAAACAAGATTGGTGCAATTATTGTAAAGGGCAACAACGATGGAATAGTGGCCAGGGGCCCTGGACCTGCAGCGATCTAGATAGATGGTTGATTGAATATAGTAATTTGGAAGCAAATTAAGACAGTCAACTAGGGTACTGCTTAATATACACAATCAAAAGAGATCAAGAATGGAAGAAGCATAGAACGAGGTCAGAGATATTCACAACTGTAAGATCAAGGCAATCATACAGGGTCCAATGCTCAGATGGGCCTCTTGCTTGGAATTTAATGCTCTGCACTTGCCATCATGAACTTCTTAATAATTTTATCTTTGAATCTGCTTTGAAGGGGAAGTCCTATTAAATTAAGACAATAAAGATGAACAGGAACTTGAAGTCTTGGTTCACAGGTAGTACCACTTCCCAGAACCTCTCCGCCTCCTCTACCTCCTAAGACCCTTCATTCTCCCCCACCTCTCCCTCCCTGCCCTGTCCAGTGATGGTAAAAGCCCTCCGCCCTTGGCAGAGGCCTGAGTACAGACATGAGGAAAGGTGGGGCTGGGCAAGATGGTAGCTGTCCCTTCTTCTGGCTGGCAATGCCATGGCACATTTGGCAAGCATTGTGGCAAGAACAAGCCTCTCACCTATCCCCCATGTAGGTAGCTAGATGTCCCAGAATTGAGGTTGCTATAAGCTTAGGGTCCCCTTTCACCATGGGCCAGAGTGGGTAGCCTGTGGGAAGGGGAGGTTCCTGGTTCAACTTCCTCAGCGAAGATGCATCATGGCAGGTGCTGGTGTATCTTTCTGCCTTGCACACCCTCCCTTCCAACCTTCCTGGGTCTGGCTTGTGTTTGTGTCTTCTGACTAGCTGAGGCACCTTCTGGGATGAATCACAAAAATACAAATTAGTGTAATCTTGGCGATATCTGCCTTTCAAATTGGCATTGCACAAAATGAAGATAAATGGTAAAATTCATGCTAATGGTTCAAATATTTCATTTTCCTTTACTTAGAACTACATTAAATAGCAAATAAAAACTACCATGGCAAGTTGAAAAAAATGGTAGAAGAAAGAAAAAGGGTTTATATGTTACTTTTTTTTTTTTTTTAATTTGAGAGAGCGCGCACCAGCAGTGGAGGGCAGAGGGAGAGAAAGACAGAATATAAGCAGGACACACACTCAGCATGGAGCTTGACATGGGGCTCGATCCCAGGACCCTGGGAACATAACCTGAGCCAAAATCAAGAGTCAGATGCTCAACCAACTGAGCCACCCAGGCTCATACTAAATATATGTTAGTATCTCGACCTAAAAAATTATGTATCCAGTCCTGCTTACTCCCCATCTCCTGAGAGCACTGCTCCCCATAAATCACTTGAACAGTATCCCTATCCTTCCCCCACTCAGCTATTAGAAAACCTGACATAAGATAATGGCAATTTATCCAGAAAAGAAGAAAACTGAATCCCCCCAAAAAACATGGGAGCAGCAAGAAACAGGCATTGTGTCCTGTCAGCAGGAGCAGAACTGAGTTCTCCTCAACTGTCGTACTTTCTCTTCCTCCCAAACTCACCCTGAGTTCCTCTCTAAAACCAATAGACACGGTAATCTCTGGGGTTCCCCCCAGCACCTTTACTCCACAGGCAGGGGCTGAGCACCTAATAATAACAACTGTAAGACAAGTGCTTACCATGCCTTGTGGCCAATCCACAGGTCAACTCTAAGCAGTAGGTAATAGTATCCCCATGTTACAGATAGGATACAACCTCACTGGCATGGGGTCACCTGCCCAAGGTCACTCGCCAAACAGGTGACAGACTCAGGATTAGACTGAAGGGCATTTGCTTTTCATCACCAGGTTACTTGTCCTCTGTCTGACCTATGATAGTACTGGAGCTAGAGAGGTGAGTAAGACATAGCCCTTACAAAAGCATATCTTGTTACTGAAATATTGGCTTATTTATTTATACATATTCCAGGCCTAGTGATATTTTCAAACAATTTGCATCTAATCAGAAAGTCCCAAAATAGAAAGGGGGCTCAAAGTCAGTCTAAATATGTCTCCCCTTCACCAGCCAGGCTAACCTTCCCAGCAGGGTCAGTCTGGCCTCCTGGAATCAGACAGCTCACTCCCCCACTGGAAATTTCCACCTATTTTCTCCAGTAATCACCATCGGAAAGAACATACTTACCATCTGTTCCTTTGTAACTACCTCTCTTTGGTCTAGTTCTATTCCTTAGAGCACAAACTAGACAAGACAAGCAACAGCCCCAACCAGCAACGGCCCGCCACACAGGGATGAACACTGCTGGTCTCCCTATGACTTCCATAGCACATAGTTTCCCAACCCTCCTCACATCTTGGCTGCCTCATCCACTCACTCCAGTTCCATAAAGGCAGACTGTCTTGATTCCAAGTGTCAAAAACCAAAACCAACCTGATTTTAAAAGAGAGAAACTGGAAGAACTGTTTATTGGCTCAAGTAACTGAAAATGTAAGTCTGACATGATGGAGGAAATGGAATCACATATGAGCATGGAGTCTCTTGCCTTGTTTGCTCCACTCTGCAGTAAGCTCTCTCTAGAGGGTTGAAGCAGAAGAAGCAGAGCTTAGCATCCCAGAGGGGAAACAAGACCAATAAAAGCACCAAGGTTGAGCCTCATTGGTCTAGCTTTGGATTATACTGCCATCCTTGAACCAATCACTGTGGCCAGATGAATGGAATATGCTATTTTCTAGGCCTACCTACAGGCTTATCTGGACCTGGAACAGGGATAAGGGTGGGAGAAGGTTAGTTTCCCAAAGGGAAAAAAAACAAGTCAAGTTACTTTTATAAGATGTGAGAATGAAATATTCACCAGGCACAACCCACAGATGCCTTCCAAACACCCACAAGCCGAAAGCATGACACCACATGATCTGACAAGCCCCACGATGGCAAGATTCTAATTCTTTCTGTCCTGCCCAAGGGAGGAAGACAGTTTCTGGGACTCCCAACGGGAAGTGAGTGTGACTTGGACTCATGTTCAATTTTTTTCCTTTTTCCCCTCTTCTCACTTCTTCCTTATCTAACCCACTAACACAGACCCAGAATCCTTCCTGTTAAATACAGAGGCAGAAAGACACATGGTATACCAAGGGAACTGGATTCCTCTGACCTCCCAGAACCTGGGAAGATTGCTAGTCCCAAAGACATTCCTTCCAGGGGAAAGGCAATCCGGGGCTAGTGAGGTTATCTTGAGGCACTCAGGGGAATTGATGGAGAAATAGCTGGTTCCAAGGGATCAGGTTACACAACTCACTCTTCCAGGTTAGCCTCACTTTACAGAACATAGATGATTCTGTACAGGTGGGTAATTTTTAAAAAAGCAAATTATAGTTCAAATTCACTGTGAAAATAATATAACAAAAGCTACCTACCACTCATTATGTATCCTCTGTTTGTGAGGATATTTTAAAACTTTATGAAGTGGGTATTATCATCCCCATTTCACAGCTGAGAAAACTGAGTCTCAAAACCTGCCCAAGGTTCCCAGGGCAGTAAAATGACAGAGCAAGGATTTGAATCCAGGCTTGTCTGCCTCCAAAGCCCCTATTATGTTTTCTATCACACACTCTAAAGGAAAGGAACCCTACAGCAATGATTTTTATAACATTCTTGATAATGCCTCAGAATGTCAATCTTGTGCATATAGATTTTTATATCCAAACTTGTTTATAGTACAGTGTACTTATGAGTTATTCTAATAGTTCATGGGAATAATCAGTATTGAATGCTTTTTGACATTGAGGTTGTAGCCATACAAGCATATTTGTTCATCTCCTCAAATGTGCTCTGTGCTCTACTGTGACTTCCATATGCAGTTTAGCATAGTAGTCAAGAACAATGGCTATGACCAGACTGTAAGACTTCGCTCCAACTAGGTGAACGGCCACTTTAGTGGTCCCCATAATAAAATTAATGCAACAATACAAGTTGCAACATGATTCGTATACCACATCATACGAGTTTTATAAAGATCAAATGAAATAATATAAGTTAAGTTCTCAGCACTATATTCGGTATCTTGTAATCCTACAAGACTATAAGCAAAATGAGGGCAGGGAGCGTATGAACTTTTCTCCACCACTACAATCTTAGAACCTAGTCCCATGCTTTGCACACTGTAGGCACTCAATAAACATTTGTTAAATGAATACTTTGTTTAAGCTAGCTCATTTAATCCCTAACTAATCTAAAAAGTAGGGACAGAAAATAAACACAACTTGTTTAATGTATAATAATTTTAGGCAGTGTTAAGGCCAGGAAGAAAAATAAAGCAGAGAAAGATAGTGAGTGACAGAAAAAAAAAGGATGGGGGGCACGTGTTGTAGACAGCCAAGAAGTAAAACAATTTAGACCTAAGGGGGAGTGTTATGGACTGAACACTTGTGTTCCCCTGCCCCCCACCCCACCAAATTCAATGGTAAAGCCCTAACCCTCAATGTGGCTGTATTTGGAAATGGGGCCGCTAAGGTTAAATGAAGTCATAAGGGTGGGACTCTGATACAACAGGCTTAGTGTCCTCACAGAAGAGATATTGGAGAGCCTACCCTTTCCACCAGTCTCTGCACATGCATCTAGGAAAGACCATGTGAGCACACAGGGAAATGGAGGCCATGTATAAGCCAAGAGAGGAGGCCTCAGAATGAACTTACCTTGTCAGCACCTTAATCTTGGACTTCCCAGGCTTGAGAATCATGAAAAATAAGTTTGTATTGTTTAAGCCACCCAGTCTGTTATGGCATTTTGCTATGGCAGCCCGAGCCAAAGACAGGGCATGGTCTAGGAAAAGGGAACATCAAGTGCAAAGGCCCTAAAGGAGCCTGGTGTCCAGGAATAGCAGAAGGCCAGTAAATGAACAAGAGAAAAAATGGCAAGACAGAGGGTCAGAGAGCTACACCAGTCCTATCCCATAGGCTCTAACAGTACTGTACCAAAAGAAAGTCCTCACCCCAAACAAAATCATTATCATCAGCACCATAATATTTAAAATGATCAGCTGACTTTTTTCCAAACTTAGGTAAAGGTTAAATAAAGGCATTTTAGAAAACTAGGATACTACTACAGTTCTATAACACAGTCTATGAATAAATCTTATTCTTGTCATGCAAATTTAGTCTCTACACAAATCAGACATGGCCCCCCTACTGTGAAATTCTGTGTTAACCCCTGAAAACAGAACCTGTTCCCTCTCCCTCAGGCAGTGACAAGTGTGTTCCAGCTCTAAGCCACCAAAGCTATGACCCTCAACCCTAGATGGGGCCTATGTGAACAGTGCTATGGAAAGGCTCCAATTTCTCTGCGCTATCAGATCTGGCCAAGCCTGTTATTTTTCACGCCAAGGTAGATCAACAGACCTGCTTAATGCTGAAATCCCTGGAGGTAATTAAAGAGGCAAAACTAGGCTTGGCCTCAGAGAGGGAAGGAGGGAGGGGGCTATGTAGGTTTTCCTTTCTTCAATGCCAGCCAGCACTACAAAATTGGCATTGTCTTCTACTTTCCTCCTGGTGCCATTTACTTTTGAAGCAAAAACAAAAGAGTGAAGAGGAGTCAGGTGGATTGGGAAATCAAATTCAGAGGTAGATTTAGCTTTAGGCATAAATGTCTGCCTTTTATCTGAAGTAATGATTTGCAACTGGCAGCAAACTTGCCCACCTAATCCGTATCCCCCTGGCCCCTCTGGCAATATGTGGAAACATTTTTGGTTATCACAGCTTGGGGTCAGAGGGAGTGCTACTATCATCTTGTGGGTAGAGGCCAGGGATATTGCTAAACATCCTACTGTGCACAGGGAAGTCTTCCACAACAAAGTCTCATCCAGCCCAAAATGTCAACTCTGATTTAAGAAAACAGGACAAGAAAAAATAAACTCAAATATTTAAGGGCCTTTCATGTGCCATATGATATACATATATACCTGCACATACACATATGTCATTTAGTCTCTACACCAGGTCCACAAAGTGATGCCCATTTCCCAGATGAAAAAATGGAATCCCCAATTAAGTGGGGACTTCACCCAGTTAGTAGCTGGCACAGGAGGAATT
This sequence comes from Cryptoprocta ferox, assembly GCA_028646485.1. Taxonomy (NCBI): domain Eukaryota; kingdom Metazoa; phylum Chordata; class Mammalia; order Carnivora; family Eupleridae; genus Cryptoprocta; species Cryptoprocta ferox. The sequence continues at coordinate 88,839,487 of CM053572.1, forward strand.
TGAACTTGACTCTGGGTGATTCTCACTAGACTGTGAGCTCCATGAGGACAAGGACCTTGGCAACCTTGTTTACCTCCTCATACCTAGTGCCTGCCAGAATTTGTACTTAATGGAAGTATAATAGAGACTTTCTTTGAATTAATAAGTATCTGAGTCAGTGACCCTAAGTACATGATTGTTTCTTCCCACCACTCTTTGAGAATAATGAAGATCCTCATGATATCCCTCCAGGGTTCTGGTCAAGTCACTATGTTGCATGTCAGAGTCAGAAATCTCCCTAGGCCAACACAAGTAAAAATGGCAGTCTATGGAAAAATACAGAGGTATTATGGAAACAAAGAATAGCCAGGACTTATAGGCTTGGAAAGCCACCAGGAATCAGAGTGTCCCACGCTCTCTGTAATATCTACATCTTGGTCTTCTTTTCCAACAGATGATTTGCACTGTGTAGCCATCTTGCAGATGGTCCAATGTACCAGCCTCAGCAACATTTTGACTCTGAAAGTCCCCATGGCCTTTCAGCTGGCTCTCCTTAGTTAAGTAGCTTAGTCTGTCCATATTGCATTTATTATACATTCCCTGAGGAGCGATGAGATCGATGTAGGCTGGGCTAACCTTCAAGATGATTCTGGCCCCAGCCAGACAATTGCAACTTCATGAGACACCTGAGTGAAAACTGGATAAATGAGTACCTTCAAGCCTGAGGACCATGAGCTGTAAAAATGATTGTTGTTTTTAGCAACTATGTTTTGGGGGATTTATTATCCAGCAGGTACCAGAAACAGATTTTGATATAGAAAGTGCGTTGCTGCTACAACAAAAACTTAAAAGTGTCTCAAATTATAATTCTGCACCCAATTCCAAAGTCTGAAGGTCAAATATATATTTCTTACTGTATATCACAATATAATTATCCTTGTGTTTGACCAGCAGGCAGAACTAGAAGGGTCTCAAAGAGCATGTTAGTGAAATCCTAAAGGGTCTTGATGATGACTTAAGGAAAGTGAGGAAAATGCTACTGAAAGCTGGAGGAAAGGGGGCCCTTGTAGCTGGTGGAAGGTTTGGTGACACTGCTGTCTGCTGTAATGTGGAAAAGAAGGAATTGTTCCATAATGAATATGATGATCTGGCCAACTGGACTATAGTAAAATGCAAAGGAGACAGAGCATCTAAAAGAAGAAACTTTTTTTGTTTGGAGCAAAATTTAGACGGTATGTAAAAAGTGTCAGGGTTTTCTGGGTTTGAAAATAAAACAACTTCTCATGTCCAGTCACTCCAGAGGGCAAACTTTTCCCAAACTGAAATGACTTTCAGCAAAGGGTGGGTACAGCCTCTTTTGTCAGGAACTTAGAAAGGTTTCAGAAGGTACTTCACTGACCCATTCAAACAGACAAAATCCTTCTAAAAAACTGTATCTGGCTCTCTTAATTAAACAACAGGATTTCCTGAAAAGGCTCCCAAAATAGAAAGGACTTATGTAAGCCAAAGGGATTTATGGTGATGGCTTTTTCCCCAATGGAAGGAACTCCAGGAAGAATCATTTAAAAACTCAACATTTTTTTACAATGAGCTTGAACTAAAAAAGAGGGAGATAGTATAAGGTGAAAAAAAAGGGCTTTGGATTCCAGAACTTCTATGGGCAGGAAGCAGGCTCAGAAACTACTCCAGGCAAACACATGAAAGTTTGTGTTTCATGGAAAAGGTAGGTTAAACTCAGAAGATAGAAGCAAGAGCAGAGCTGCAGGGATCACTGAATAGAATTGGTCCTAACCAAGGAAACTATAATGTATGCTACAGTGTTCCAATGCCCATCCTGCTATTGTACATTGGGTGTGGAAGACAAATAACCTGTCTGTTTTAGTTTATATGTACTCAAATCATTCTTGAAGAGCTGTAACTAAGGATCAACACTCAAGGCACCTCATCCACACCTAGAAGTAATATGGACGACAAGATTCCGGACTTCATGCCTGTCCCTGATGCCATTAACTGTTTGGGAGAATCTTGGGATGGGACAACGGCATTTTGAGTGAAGGAGGAACATAATTTGTGGTCAGAGGCAGACTGTGATAGTTTGAAAATCTGACCTCGCAATTTTTTGACATTCCTACCATGGAAGAATGGGTCTGTCTCCTTCCCTTCAATGATTGCTTGATCAAGAGAAAACAGGAGAAGTGGTACTGGACCAGTTTCTGGCCCGGGTCTTAAGAAATGAGAAGCTTCTATTTCCTCGTTCTTGAAATTCTTGCTTTTGGATCCCACCCATCATGCTGTGAGAAAGTCCAGGCCACAGGGAGAGGCCAAGGGATTGTGTTCCAGCAGACAGCCAAGCTAAGGTCCCAGTCTATAGCCACATGGGAGTAAGAAAGCCTTGAGAAGATTCCAGCCCCAGCCAATATCCAACTGTAACCACAGAGAAGACAGTAAGTGAGATAGAACTAGCTAAACCTAGGCAGACCCCTGAACGATGAGAGATAATTAAATTACTGCTGTTCCTTTAAAGTCACTAAGCTTTGGAGTGATTTTTTACACAGCAATAGATAACCAGAACAAACACTTGCTGTAGTTAACTTTATGTAATCTTAAATTCCTTGAATTAAAACAATAACCTTAATATACATAACCTTAATAATAATAATCACAAACGTATAAAACAAATTAAAAATTACTATTAAAAATTACTATTCAAATGACACAAGGCTTTGGGTTCAAAGAGAACTAGATACAAATCCTGGACAGCATCCTGTAAGTTATATGACATTTGATAAGTTACTTAGCCTCTCTGATTGCCAGTTTCTTTCTCTAAAATGGAGTAAAGGGGAGTGCCTGGATGGCTCAGTCAGTTAAACACCCAACTCTTGATTTTGGCTCAGGTCATGATGAACTGTGCCACAGGCTCATGAATTGTGAGATTGATCCCCACATCAGGTTCTGTACTAACAGGGCGGAACCTGCTTGGGATTCTCTCTCCCCCTCTCTCTGCCCCTCCCCCACTCCATGTGGGTGTGCTCTTTCTCTCTCTCTCAAAATATATAAATAAACATTAAAAAATTTTTTTTTGGAGTTAAGGGACACCTGGCTATTTTAGTTGATGGAGCATGCAACTGTTGATCTTTGTTAAGTTTGAGCCCCATGTTAGGTGTAGAGATTATTTAAAAATAAAATCTTTTAGGGGCACCTCAGTGGCTCAATCAGTTAAGCATCTAACTCTTGGTTTCCACTTGGGTCATGATCTCATGGTTCATGAGTTCGAGCTCCATGTCAGACTCTGCAGTTACAGTATGGAGTCTGCTTGGGATTCTTTCTCTCTCCTTCTCTCTGCCTCTCTCCCACTCACACTCTTTCTCTCTCAAATTACAAAAAATAAAATCTTTTTAAAAACCCCACTCATTTAATATAGCTATACGGGCTTTCATTAAGAAGGAAGAAAGGTCTCAGATATACAACCTTACCTTACACTTTAAAGATCTGGAAAAAGAACAGCAAATAAAACCCCAAACCAGCAGAAGACAAGAAATAATAAAGATTAGAGTAGAAATCAATGCTATCAGTGGGGGGTGGGGGGGGAAACAGATCAATGAAACCAGGAGCTGGTTCTTTGAAAGAATTAACAAAATTGATAAACCCCTAGCCAGTTTGATCAAAAAGAAAAAGGAAAGGACCCACATAAATAAAAAATGAAAGAGGAGAGATCACAATCAACAATGCAGAAATAAAAACAATAAGAGAATATTATGAGCAATTATATGCCAATAAATTGGGCAATCTGAAAGAAATGGAAAAATTCCTGGAAACATATAAACTACCAAAACTGAAACAAGATGAATTAGAAAATTTGAACAGACCCATAACCAGTAAAGAAATTGAATTGGTAATCAAAAACCTCCCAAAAAACAAGAGTCCAGGGCCAGATGGCTTTCCAGGGGAATTCTACCAAACATTTAAAGAAGAGTTAACTCCTATTCTTTTGAAGGTGTTCCAAAAAATAAAAGTGGAAGGAAAATTTCCAAACCCATTCTATGAGGCCAGAATTACCTTGATCCCAAAGCCAGACAAAGACCCCACTAAAAAAAAGAGAGAGAATTATAGACCAATTTCACTGATGAACATGGATGCAAAAATTCTCAACAAGATACTAGCCAACTGGATCCAACAACGCATTAAAAGAATTATTCACCATGATCAAGTGAGATTTATACCTGGGATGCAGGGCTGGTTCAAATCCACAAATCAATCAATGTGATACATTACATTAATAAAAGAAAGTACAAGAACCACATGATTCTCTTAATTGATGCAGGGAAAGGATTTGACAAAAACCCTCAAGAAAGTAGGGATAGAAGGATCATACCTAAAGATCATAAAAGCCATATACAAAAGACCCACTGCTAGTATCATCCTCAATGGGGAAAACCCAAGAGATTGCACCAAAAAACTGCTAGAACTGATTCGTGAATTCAGCAAAGTTGCAGGATATAAAATCAATTCATAGATACCAGTTACATCTCTATACACCAAAAGTGAAGCAGCAGAAAGGGAAATCAAGGAATCGATCCCTTTTACAATTGCACCAAAACCCATAAAATACCTAGGAATAAACCTAACCAAAGAGGTGAAAAGCCTATACACTAAAAACTATAGAAAGCTTATGAAAAAAATTGAAGAAGACACACAAAAAAAATGGAAAAATATTCCATACTCATGGACTGAAAGAACAAATACTGTTAAAGTGTCAATACTACTCAAAGAAATCTACATATTCAGTGCAATCCCTATCAAAATAACACCAGCATTCTTCACAGAGCTAGAACAAATAATCCTAAAATTTGTATGGATCCACAAAAGACCCCGCTTAGCCAAAGCAATCCTGAAAGAGAAAACCAAAGCTGGAGGTATCACAATTCTGGACTTCAAGAAATACTACAAAGCTGTAATCATCAAGACAGTATGGTACTGGCACAAAAACAGACACTCAGATCAATGGAACAGAATAGAGAGCCCAGAAATGGACCCACAAACATATGGCCAACTAATCTTTGACAAAGCAGGAAAGTATATCCAATGGAATAAAGACAGTCTCTTCAGCGAATGGTGATGGGAAAACAGGGCAGCAACATGCAGAAAAATGAATCTGGACCACTTTCTTAACCCATACACAAAAATAAACTCAAAACTGATGAAAGACCTAAATGTAAGACAGGAAACCATCAAAATCCTCAAGGAGAAAGCAGGCAAAAACCTCTTTGACCTCACCCACAGAAACTTCTTACTCAACACATCTCCAGAGGCGAGGGAAACCAAAGCAAAAATGAACTATTGGGACCTCATCAAAATAAAAAGCTTCTGCTTGGTGAAGGAAACAATCAGCAAAACTAAAAGACAACTGATAGAATGGGAGAAGATATTTGCAAATAACATATCAGGTAAAGGGCTAGATTCCAAAATCTACCAAGGACTTATCAAATTCAACACCCAACAAACAAATAATCCAGTGAAGAAATGGGCAAAAGACATGAATAGACATTTCTCCAAAGAAGACATCCAGATGGCCAATAGACACATGAAAAAATGCTCAACATCACTCATCATCAGGTAAATGCAAATCAAAACCACAATGAGATACCACCTCATGCCAGTCAGAATAGCTAATATTAACAGCTCAGGCAACGACAGATGCTGGCAAGGCTGTGGAGGAAAAGGAACCCTTTTGCACTGCTGGTGGGAATGCAAACTGGTGCAGCCACTCTGGAAAATAGGATGGAGTTTCCTCAGAAAATTAAAAATAGAACTACCCTATGACCCAGAAATTGCACTACGAGGTATTTATCCAAAGGATACAGGTGTGCTGGGGTTTTTTAAAATTTTTTTAAATGTTTATTTATTTTTGAGAGAGATAGAGAGAGAGCATGTGTGCATGAGCAGGGAAAAGTCAGAGAAAGAGGGAGGCAGAGAATCCAAAGCAGGCTCCAGTCTCTGAGCTATCAGCACACAGCCCAATGTAGGGCTTGAACTCACAAACCATGAGATCATAACCTGAGCCAAAGTTGGATGCTTAACTGACTAAGCCACATAGGCACCCCAGGTATGCTATTTAAAGGGATACATGCACCCCAATGTTTATAGCAGCACTATCGACAATAGCCAAATATGGAAAGAACCCAAATGTCCATCTACTGATGAATGGATAAAGAAGATGTGGTATATACATATACAATGGAATACTACTCAGTGATGAAAAAGAATGAAATCTTGCCATCTGCAACAACGTGGATGGAACTAGAGGGTATTACGCTAAGCAAAATTAGTCAGAGAAATACACATACCATATGAGTTTACTCATATATGGAATTTAAGACACAAAACAGATGAACAGAAGGGAAGGGAAGTAAAAATAATATAAAAACAGGGAGGGGAACAAACCATAAGAGACTCTTAAATATAGAGAACAAACTGAGGGTTGCTGGAGGGAATGTGAGTGGAGGGATGGGCTAAATGGGCAAGAGGTATTAGGGAGACACTTGTTGGGATGAGCACTGAATGTTATATGTAGGGGATGAGTCACTGGATTCTACCCTGAAATCATTATTGTACTA